>JAOPSE010000014.1:28654327-29361328 GCA_029449295.1 Zea luxurians
ACAAAGAATTCATGGATAAAACGACAGTTTAGGCACAATAAATCTAATAGATATCATCTAACAGATATTGCATTTAAACTAAATAGGTATTCAATTAAAATATTTGAGCCGGTATTAATTATTAACAATTATTTATAAATGCGTAGGTTAGAACTATAAATTAGCTTAACTAGATTATCTAGCTGATTAACATTAATTAAACAAGTAATTAATTAATTAAACCATGTGACATAATAAAGCAATATTATTACACATACACAAAAATTAATGTGAACCTAACCATATTTGAACAGATTAAAACAAATTATTTGACCTAGAAGATATCACTTTTTTTAATAAATTAGTAGGGCTGTACATAAATAGGTGATCTGACGTGATCTAATTGATTAGAACCAGGCCACATAAAGAATTATGGGTTAAATAAATATAGTATATATGATCTAGGTGTGGTTATCTTTTACCTTCCTCGTACATGATCTATTGAACACGACATCTCTCCTCTCTTGCTTGCTCGAGCCCCTAGATCAAACGCTGATGTTTCGCTCTAACTCTTGTGGCTCTCTCTCTCTCTGCGCATACTTGGGAACGATGACTGGGTTCGCTTCTGTAAACCGAGAAAGAATATGGCCGTGTATTTATGGACGCCGAAGACGATACTCGGTCGGAGCAATGAAGGAATCGGATTTTTTCTCAATAGAATTTTGTTGAGTGGATGAAGGAGATAGCAGTCCTGTTGTGCGGTCTTCACACGTCATTGATACATGGATGAAGTCAGCCATGACGTCTCCGGCTAGGGGAATAAAAAAAATGTGCATAGGGAGAGGTGTGGGCTGGTTGTGTTGGAGGGGAGGTGGGCATGAGTGATCCTAGGCTCATTACGAGGTGAGACATCGACCCTTTTTATTTTCTCTTTTTTTTCTTTTTATTATTTCTCTATTTTCTGTTTTTTAGATTCTAATTTTAAATGAGTTTTAATTTCAATATTTAATGCTCAAGCAAATCCAGCATGTAAAATATAATTTTATGTTATTATTTATTTATGTATCATTCATTAATGCAAATGCTTTTAAATATACAATTCATTCACACAAAATAATAAAATTCATCAGAAACAATTTCTAAAGTATAATTCCTCAAATGTATACTCCGGTTAAAATACTTATATACGTGTTTGTAGCTGATCAGAAATAAAACTAATTCCTATTTATTTGCTCGCATCTACTTATATCAATAGATTAATTAATATATATAAAAAAACTAGACCGAGTTTCCAAAAATCAATCCAACACATGGGTGTAAAGTTCATTTTACATATTTATTTATTACTAATTTAAGTAAATGCATATATATATATATAATTTGTACATACGTAAATACTAGTGAAAGGGAATAATTCCTTAAATGTGTGATCCAATTAAAGCATAACCAAAGAAATATAGTATCTATCACTTATTTATTTTAGAGAGATATCCTTTATAAAGAAATCTATTATTAAAAGATGTTTTAACTCGATTTTTTTAGAAACTTTTATAAATATCAAAAATAAGATTTCGAAGTGTTACAGCCAGCCAAGGCGTCATCCTCTTCGGGCGTACGGACGTCCACATCTTCCTCCACCAGCGGCACACGCAGCACCGCACCTTCGGCATCACAGGGACACGACAACAGCAAGTCCTTGGTGCCTTCGGGTGTTGCAGCAAAACCTGCTACGACCACCTCTTCCACAGGCCGCTCCTCCGACATTAAGTGCCACCGCTGCCAGGGACTTGGCAATATTCAGCGAGATTGCCCCAGCAAACGGGCATACATTGCTACTGGTGATGGTGGGTATGTTAGTGCTTCTGATGTTGAAGATGAAGATACTGTTGGAGCTAACATTGCAGAGACTTGTGATGGTGATGAAGAGGTTCTTGGTACAACAGTGACCAAGACCTATAAGGCCTTGATTATGCAACGAGCTTTGAGTGCCACGGCTAGTGACGACGACAACAGACAGCGCCACAACCTCTTCAACATGTTCCTCATCGTCAAGGACTACCGTGTACATACCATCATTGACGGTGGTAGCTGCAACAACTTGGTGAACGTTGAGGTGGTCAAGAAGCTTGGCTTGACCACACGAGAGCATCCCCACCCTTATCACATTCAATGGTTTAACAACAACGGTAAGTTCAAGGTAACAAAAACAGCAAGGGTGCATTTTTCTATTGGCTCTTACCATGACTTTGCTGATTTCGATGTGGTGAGTATGGATGCTTGCTCTCTTTTACTGGGACGTCCTTGGGAGTTTGATACTGATGCTATTCACCATGGTAGATCTAATAAATATACTTTCATGCATAAGGGAAAGAAAATTGTGTTGCTTCCTATGACTCCCACTGAAATTGTCCACTTTGAACATGAGAAAAAGACTAATGCTAAGCAAAAAGGTGTTTTGAACTCTGAAAATCAGCAACCTATTAAGTTAAAAACTCCTACTTTGCTAGCCACTAAATCTGATCTTGATGAGTTACATGCCTCTGTTGGACTTTGCTATGCCTTAGTGTCGGGTACCATAATTAGGGGTACCCCCAACGCTCCTAATCATGGCTGGTAAACACCCTCAGACCAACTGACGGGTGCGGTTCAAGTCAAGACTTTGTCTACCCAAGGGACGCGATCTCACCCAAGCCCAGCCTCGAGTTGGAACAGTAGTCCCAGACGAGTTCACGCCTCGCCCGAGGGCCTCCTCAGGCAGCGGGCGCCCCCTCGGCTCCCCCCGAGGCCCGACTCGGGCAGGCTTCGTTGTGAAGCAACCTTGGCCAGACCGCCTCACCAACCGACCGCTTCGCAGGCGCATTAAATGCAGGGGATGTCTGACGCCGTATCCTGACACACGCGCCTCAGACGGGCAGGCCGAAGTGACCGCAGTCACTTCTCCCCCTCTTCTTTACTGTCTGATATGACAGGAAAACAGCGCCACTCGCTCCGCTCCGACTGACGTGTCAGCCACCCCGGCGACGACTGCCAACAAGTCACGATCAACCACCGAGTTCAGCCTCGGGCGCAACAGGAAGCTCCGCCTCGCCCGACCTCATGCTCCAGCCTCGGGAGGAGGTTTCTGCCTCGCCCGACCTTAGGCTCCAGCCTCGAGAGGAGGTCTCTGCCTTGCCCGACCCCCAGACTCGGCCTCGACCCTGGTCTCGGGAGGAATCGCGTCCTCGCCTGACCCCGACCTCGGCCTCAAGAGAAGTCTCCGCCTCGACCGACCCTGGGCTCGGACCGACCGCGCTAACAGGGGATGCATCATTTCCCTATTCCTAGCCTGCTCAGGCTACAAGGAACAAGACCGGCGTCCCATTTGGCTTACCCCGGCGATGGGTAATGATGGTGCCCCGCGTGCACCATGACGCCGGTGGCTCTCAGCCCCTTACGACAGCAAGGAGACGTCAACAGGATCCTCGCCACGCTGCCAGCTGTGCTCCTACAAGACTTAGGCGCTCCTCCGACGGCCACGCCATCACATGTACAGGGCCCAAGCTCTCCCCCAATGGCCACGTTGGCATGTACACAGGGCTTAGGCACTCCACTGCCGGACACGTTAGCGCATAGCTACGCCCCCCGTTGTACATCTGGACCCTCACCTTGCCTCTATAAAAAGGGAGGTCCAAGGCCACCCTGAGGGGGGTTCACGTGGGGGAAGCGGCGGACGAACTCTGTGTCTCTCTCTCTCCCACGCGACGCGCTTGTAACCCCTACTACGAGCGGCACCCCTGGTGCAGGATAATACAAGGCTTGTCCCACCTCTTGTGTTCCATCCCGCGCCAACCCATCTGGGCAGGGGCACGCAGCAATTTCACTGGTCGGTCCAAGGGACCCCCCGGGTCCGAGACGCCGACAGTAGGCGCGCCAGGTAGGGGCCTGCTGCGTGTTAACGAACACCTTCCTGTTGAGATCCAGATGGGGAATCTTCAGCAACCTCTTCAGCCAGGGACGGTGCTCCGCTTCAGGAGTCTCGAGTTCATGTCCCTCGACGGCAGCTACGACATGGTACTCCTCCCCCCGCGGCGTGATGACAACGACGGTCTCCGACTCGCCCAGCGGCGGCGAGCTCTACGACAGCATCTCCCCGCTGTAGAAGAGGAGCACTCTGGTCGTCCCCGCCACTCTCCTCGTCGGAGGAGGCGGAGGCGAGGCAACCATGGCCATGCAGGACGCGGCACCTTGTCGGTTGTCGCACCAGAGCGAGTCGACGATGCTGGCACTCCCCCGGGGGACATGTCGGGCATTGTCCTCGCACCTGAGACGACGACGGGTGTCACTTCCCCGCGACGTGTCAGCCCCAAGCGGACTGATGACGCCAGCACCCTCGCAAAGGACCTGCTGGGCGTTACCCTCGTACCAGAGATGACGGTGTGCTCCGCCCCCGACACAACTTCACCACCGTCCAACGACCAAGAGGTACCGTCCGTTTACCATCCTGTACCTTTTTGGTTCAGCTTCGATCCACCTAGCGACCCCGCTATGGTGAGCGCCTTCGTAAAGGCGTATCCAAACCTTCTGGGGTACCACATGTGGTCGACTTGGGACCGACTGACAGCCATCTCAACCTTCGGACCGGTGGGTTCTGAGGAAGAGGACGACCCCAACTCCGGTTGGGATTTCTCTGCCCTCAATGACCCCGGTGCCATGCGGGGCTTCATGTCCGCATGTGACCACTGCCTCTTCGGTTGTTCTGACGATGGCTATGACCTTGACGACGAGGGTTATGGCCCAAGTCGCGAATGTTTCCACGTCGATCTGGGAGATCACAACGAAGGCAACCACCTCGGTATGCTAGAGGTTGACGATCCCCCTGGGCCCGCATCTCGCGTTGACATCCCGCGGGAGCTAGTTGTGGTCCTAGTCCCTGCGGGGGTCAGGACATACAGCTCAAGCAAATCCATGAGATGCAGGCCCGGGTCGACGGGGAAGCAGGCCGGCCTGTACAGCTCCAACAGAACATCGAACAGGAGTGGGCAAGCTGAACACTCACCGGAGAAGCCTGTCATCGGGCCCAAGACATCCGGCGCCGCATCGTCGACAATGCCAGGGCAGCGCTGCCCCCGACCATCAGCGGGTCCGGCCAGGACCTAGCTGTAGCGGCGATGCTGCTTCGAGCCATGCCGGAACCATCCACCACCGAGGGACGGCGTATCCAGGGCAAACTCAAGAATCTCCTAGAAGGCGCCGCGGTTCGACGAGCCGAGAGCTCCGCCTCCCGCAGGCGAGCTGACCCCTCGGAGCATCACGCGGTGTCCTCCCCGGCGCATTCGGGAAGCCTCGGTCCATCCTGAGCGCACGCGGGATGAGGCGCCCGCCGCCCGGGAACGCCTCGGCAACGAGCACCACCATCTCGACCATCGAGCCCGCCTCGACGAGAAGGTGCGCCGAGGCTACCATCCCAGGCATGGGGGACGCTGCAACAGTGAATAGGATCACAGTCCTTCGCCCGAACCACCCGGTCCGCGAGTCTTCAGCCGGGCCATACGATGAGCGCCGTTCCCTGCCAGTTTCCGAGCCCTGACTACCATCACCAAGTACTCGGGGGAGACGAGGCCGGAGCTATGGCTCGCAGACTACCGACTGGCATGCCAGTTGGGAGGGGCGGATGATGACAACCTCATCATCCGTAATCTACCCATTTTCCTCTTCTACGCCGCCCGAGCCTGGCTGGAGCATCTGCCTCCTGCGCAGACCTCCAACTGGGACGATCTGGTCAAAGCTTTCGCGGGAAACTTCCAAGGCACGTACGTGCGCCCTAGGAACTCGTGGGACCTCCGAAGCTGCCGCCAGCAGCTAGGGGAGTCCCTCCGAGAGTACATCTGGTAGTTTTCAAAGCAGCGCACTGAGCTGCCCAACGTTACCGACTCGGATGTCATCGGGGCTTTCCTTGCCGGCACCACTTGCCGAGACCTAGTGAGCAAACTGGGGCGCAAGACTCCCACCCGTGCGAGCGAAATGATGGACGTCGCCACCAAGTTCGCCTCGGGTCAAGAGGCGGACGAAGCCATCTTCCGAGAGGACAAGCAGCCTTAGGGAGGGCCGAAGACAGACGCCCCTGAGGCGTCCGCCCAGCGGGTGTCACACCCGGCTTTAAGGAACAAAGCCAGGTGCATCTCATACATGCGCCAAGAAGACAACATATATAATAACAGAGTGTATAGAGATAAATGTCAATAACATCAGAGTACTTATTACATAGCGGAAGTCTTATTACAAAATAAAGGAATAACCATAAAACGAACTAAGGATCGTCGGCGCCAATGTCAACTGAGAAACGCCACCTAGATCAGATCATACTCCTCGCCTTGTGGCTCCTCCTGAACCACCTGCTCTTCTCCTGTGGGGGGGTGTGAGACAGCAAGGGTGAGCTCACACATGATCATAACTCAACAAGTTGTGGGGAACCAGTGGACATAAACTCACAAAGGTGTGAGTTCATGTGATGTGTAAGGCTAATCAATGATAGGGGTTAAAGCTGAGCATTGCTTTTAAGTAGTTGGTCAAAATTTTATTAGCAGTTACTAAGTGTAAGTAAATACCAAACCATAATAAAAGTAATAGAACAAAATTAATAATAATCCCATGCAATGCAAATGACCAAATTGAATTTAAGTTCCATAATTTAAACATCAGAGAGTCCTGAGCCGCTCATGACCGTGAGCTCGGCTAGTATACCAGTTTTACACTCTGCAGAGGTTGTACCCTTTACCCACAAGTCATGTTACCCATCTGCCAAGGGATCACGACTTCCCATACACCTCTACCTAGGAAGCGCGGCAGGGCAACACTACGAGGCCTTTACAAAGTTCCACTAGCTTCCGAAAACCCACTACAGTTTATAGGAAGTTCCAATGCAGGGTTCTTGTCTGACCGCCATCGCAGCAAAATCAACCAAGGACCCCCCTACACTGACCACTCCCCTACTGCCCTTGCCCCTTTCGGGTAAGGTAGTCTTCCACTAGCTTTCCTAATTAGTCAGCCAAGGGCGTCCCATTAAGCCCTTGTGGTGGCACGTGTTACTCAAGTTAAGCTCTATGTTCCAATTAACATTAATGATCTCAACATGAAAATAAATAGAATAACAAAAAGAATTGGAACATAGAGGTAATAAATGATTATCCCAAAACCATATAAAGCAATAGCAAACTACCCAAGTGATTCAGGGGTAAACAAGGTAATGAGATAAACAATCTAGGGTGACCTATTGGGTCCCATCAAAATTAACCTATGCATGGATAAGTGATATTAAAGAACATTATTAGGTAAAAAGTGGTCAAGGACACAACTTGCCTTCAATGAGCTCCTGCTCAGCTACTTCAACCTGCTGCTCACCAGGATCCTCGGTCACGGGCTCTTCTACTCGCCACAATACAAACGAGCACAATATGCAGGGAAAAAATTAACATCACACCAAGCATGTGAATAAAATACACAGAAATATTCTACATATTAAAATAAAATCCTAGGAACAGGAATCATAATTTTTGGAGTTATAGAATTTAAGTTATGAATTTTCAAAGGTTTCATGTGTTTTAAATAGGATTAGGTGAGAAATAACTTTTCTTACTAGTTTCATGATAAAACAGAGGCTCTAAGTGTTAGATAATAAAATTACAAATTTTAGAAAGTGGAATGGACTAATTTGGACTAAAAATGGATTTTCTATGAATTTATCAAGTTCTAGTAATTATTTTCATATTAAAAATCCATTAACAAATTATTTTCTCTGGTTTTATAAGGTTCTGGACTGGGCCTCAATTTCAGTTAAGCACAGGGGGCTCGGGGTAAGAATCCAGAGACCCAGCGCACAGAGGCGAGGGACGGTGGGTTGATATATGTAAAGAGTAGGGTCTCTTTTGAAGTTTTACCCCACCGAAGGGGTATCGGGATTTACTGGCCGCACGATCCAGATCTGGCGATCCGGATTAGATCGCCATTAAATGAAGAGGTATGCGATCACGGCCACAGGATCTAAGATCAAGGGTAAGGATTTAATGAAGCCGATATCCATCCGTGGCCCTCGGATCTAGATCTGATGGCTAGAAGCGCGAGGTACCCAGCACCGCCAGATCGACGATCAACGGTACATATTAAAATAAACTGAAAGGGTAAGCGCTATCTAATCCTAGCCACACACGCACAGATCAACGACTCAGAACGAATCGGTCATGATCTAATCTCATCCGCTGGAAACCGATCCAACGGCACAAGATGATTACCCCCAGATCTAATCCTAGCCACAGGATTCTACATCTGACAGCAGGCGTGTCTTCTCCTATCTCGAGCACACCAGGCGGCGGGGCTGGCTTCCCCCGCGATGGAGCATCGCCGGCGTACCGCGCCCAGGTGATCCCGGACCGCATTGGCTATCCCGATAGGCACTAATCGAAGAGGGGAGGATGGGGAATGTGATGACGTGCCACTCACCCTAATTCTGGTGCCGAGAAGATCGGGCCACGCTGCTCTGCGGATCCGCGGTGACGCTGGGGAGTTGACGCCGGCTCGGTGACACCAGTGCGCTCCCAACTTCAGGCAAGATCCCCCACGGTAGCGCGAAGCACCCAGCGACGACCCAGTGCCGAAATGGCCAGCGTTTTCGCGAGGCCGAGCTGTGCAGCAATGGCGGTGCAGTACAGACCTTTGGGTGGCTTTGGGGGAAGAAGGGATTGCGGTAAGCGCGGCAGGGCGAGTCGCAAGGCGGGTTCAGCGAGAACCCAACCCAACCATATATCTTGAGTCCTAGGGAGGGAACGATCGCCGAAATCCCCGCCGTATTTGGTCTTCCGCCGCGCCTTCCTCGCGCGATCTGTTGCGGTGTAGGAGACGAGCCTGACGCCTGGGGTCCATGCGCCAGTGAAGAGGTGAGGAGCGACCACAGATGAGCACCGGCCGACCGACGAAGGGGGCCCACCAGTCGGCGCACGGGGCTGTGGCAAGTTGGGCCGCGCGGTGGAGAAGCGGGGTTGGGCCGAATTCCAATATTTAGGCCCAGTTAGTTGGGTTTGTTTTTATTCTTTTATTTTCTATTCCTTTTTCATTTTTCTCTATTTTCAAATTCAAACTCCTTTCAAATTTAAATTCCCATTCTCATGGAAAACTTATCCTCAATTTTATATTATGCCATGAACAGTATCGATTTGGAGATATATTTATATGGACATTGTTTTTATCTTAAATCCTTATATATCTTCTCCTTCTCAAATTCTAGAATTTTCTTTTAGATTCTAGATTTCCTTTTTGAATTAATATATTTCCTGTCTCTTTATTTTTATATTGTCAAAAAAAAGAATGCATACACACAAAAATAATATCCAGCATGATGTATAATTTTAATGGCATATATTCTTTTATTAATTATTTGCTTTTGAATACGGTGTTCACATGGAATGATACATAAAGGTTAAACTCACATAAAGAGAAATTGTTTCTCTATTGGTATTATTTCTAGCAAATTACAAAGTGGTTGTTACAAATCCTACCCCCCTTAAAAATAATCTCGTCCTCGAGATTTAGGAAGAACGAGGGAAAAGGTGGGGAAAATTTATACGGAGTTCTTCTTCTCTTTCCCAGGTCGCTTCATCTTCACCGTGGTGACTCCATTGCACTTTGCACATCTTTATCACCTTATTTCTCGTAACTCGAGTCAAAGTATCCAAAATCTTGATCGGGTACTCCGTGTAAGTCAAATCACCCTAAACACTAAGCTCTTCCATTGGTAACTGTTCCTCAGGGACACGGAGACACTTCTTCAGTTGAGACACGTGGAACACATTATGCACATCCGATAGACTTGCAGGTAACTCGAGTTGGTATGCCATCTCCCCAACTCGCCTAAAGATCAAGAATGGTCCAATGTATCAAGGGGACAATTTGCCCTTGACTTTGAATCTCCTCATTCCACGAAGTGGTGACACCTTGAGGTACACATATTCTCCCTCTTCAAATTCCAGTGGTCTTCTTCTATTATCTGCGTAGCTCTTTTGCCTGGTTTGAGCTACCCTCAAATTCTCTCGAATCATACGAACTTGTTCTTCTGCCTCTTGAATAAGTTCAGGTCCAAAGAACTGTCATTCTCCAGTCTGATCCCAATATAAAGGAGTCCTGCACTTTCTCCCATATAGAGCTTCAAAAGGTGACATCTTCAGACTGGCCTGATAGCTATTATTGTATGAGAATTCAGCATAAGGTAGACTCTTATCCCAACTTCCTCCATGCTGAAGGGCACATGCTCTCAACATATCTTCCAATACTTGATTAGTCCTTTCAGTCTGTCCATCAGTCTGAGGGTGATAAGCCGTACTGAAATTCAACTTCGTGCTCATGTTCTCATGAAAGCTTCTCCAAAATCTTGAGGTAAACTGCGAACCTCGATCAGACATGATCTTCTTTGGTACTCCATGTAAACACACAATCTGAGCCATATACAACTCTGCTAGCTGAGAACATTTATAGGTAGTCTTCACAGGAATAAAGTGAGCCACTTTAGTCAACCTATCCACAATCACCCATATAGCATCATATCCTTTCTGGGTGCGAGGCAATCCAGTAATAAAATCCATACCAATCTCTTCCCATTTCCACTCGGGTATCTTCAGTGGATGCAATAGTCCAGCTGGCCTCTGATGTTCGGCCTTAACTCTTTGACATACATCGCACATAGCCACATGTGCAGCTACATCTCTTTTCAGTCCATACCACCAATACTTCCGTTTCAAATCCTGATACATCTTAGTACTACCGGGATGAATAGAATAATCTGAATCATGGGCCTCCTTTAAAATAGTCTCTCGAAGGCTTTCAATATCAGGAACACACATCCTATCCTTGAACCATACAGTGACGTGCTCATCTTTCATAAATTCCGGAACTCGACCTTCAGTAATCAGATCCTTAATCTCTTTTATTTTTGCATCACCAATTTGTCCTTTGCGGATCTCTTGCTCCAAAGTAGGTTCCACATCAATAGTAACTCCTTCAGTATGAGCAACAATCCCCAGGTTAAGTCTCCTGAAATCCTCAACAATCTCATCGGGTAGCTGGGCAACAATAGCTGAATGAACATGCTCCTTGCGACTCAAGGCATCTGCAACCAAATTTGCCTTGCCCGGGTGATAGTGAATCTCCAAATCATAATCCTTAATAAGCTCCAACCAACGGCGTTGCCTAAGGTTGAGATCATTTTGAGTGAATATATACTTCAAACTCTTATGATCCGTGTATACTTGGCACTTGGTCCCCATGATATAATGTCTCCAAATCTTAAGCGCATGCACAACGGCTGCCAATTCCAAGTCATGAGTGGGGTAGTTCAATTCATGTTTGCGTAACTGACGAGAAGCATAGGCAATCACATGTCCTTCCTGCATGAGCACACATCCTAAGCCTTGGCCACATGCATCACAATAGATATCAAATCCTTTCTGTAGGTCTGGCATAACCAATACTGGTGGCGACATCAACCTCTTTTTCAATTGCTCAAAGCTGTCTTGGCACTTCTCGTCCCACTTAAATTCCCTTCCTTTCTCCAAAAGTGAAGTCATAGGCTTAGCAATCTTAGAAAATCCTTCAATAAATCTCCGATAATATCCTGCTAATCCCAAGAAACTCCGAATCTCAGTAACTGTAGTGGGTACTCTCCACTCCATTATCTCCTTAACCTTAGCAGGATCAACTGATATTCCTCCATTAGAAATAATATGACCAAGAAATGGCACCTCGCCAATCCAAAACTCGCACTTGCTGAATTTGGCATATAGCTGGTTATCTCGTAGCTTCTGTAGCACCAATCTCAGATGTTCCTCATGATCGCTATCACTCTGAGAATAAATAAGAATATCGTCGATGAATACCACGACGAATCTGTCCAAATACTCCATAAACACCTTGTTCATCAAGTTCATAAAATAAGCTGGTGCATTGGTTAATCCAAACGATATAACAGTGAACTCATATAATCCATATCGAGTCGAGAATGCTGTCTTAGGAATATCCGATGGTCTAATCCTCATCTGATGGTAACCGGATCAGAGATCAATCTTCGAGAATACTCTAGCACCTCTTATCTGATCGAATAAATCCACAATACGGGGTAACGGATACTTGTTCTTCACAGTAACATCATTGAGAGATCTATAATCCACACACATTCTTTGTGATCCATCCTTCTTTTGTACAAACAGTACCGGTGCTCCCTAAGGTGAGGAACTCGGACGAATGTACCCAGCCTCTTGTAACTCAGTTAACTGCTTCTTAAGTTCCTTCAACTCCTCTACGGACATCCTATATGGCCGTTTAGAAATAGGGGCGGTTCCAGGTAAGAGATCAATAACAAACTCAACTTCTCTATCAGGTGGCATCCCTGGTAACTCCTCTGGAAAGACATCCGGAAAATCTCTAACCACCCGGATGTTGTCACCAACAAACTCCTCAGGTATAAAGAATATTGCACGCATGGATGAGGAGGTTACTGCAATATTAACTTGAAATCTTTCTCCTTTAGTGGTAGTGAGTTCTACGGTACCTCTACCACATGCTATAACGGCCTTTGCCTTTCTTAGCCATGACATACCAAGGATCAAATCTATACTGCTTGACTCTAATATTATAGCAGTAGCTCCAAATTCTCTACCCATAATGGTCAATGTCAATCTACGTGTCATTTGATTCGCCTCAACAGGCCCTTTAGGTGTAATTACTATCAGTGGTTTTCTCATATTTAGCAGTGGTATTTCATTTGTGTTGGTATATCTAGCAGACATGAATGAATGTGTAGCACCAGAATCAAATAATATGGTTGCAGGAATTGCATTAACATAAAACATACCAAGTACGATGTCCCCACCATCCGGAGTAGCATCAACGCTGACTTGATTAACCTTGGCAATAGAATATCCCTTGCCAGATCCTGGAGTTTGCTGCCTGTTCTGAACTGGAGTAGTAGCAATCCTCTGTGGGCAGACATTTGCATAATGACCAGTCTTCCCACACTTGAAACAAGTAGTGCCTGGACTCTGTCCTGAAAACTTCGTCGGGGTGCCAGTAGGGGTAGCCTGTCGAGTAGGTGGAGTCCTCAGTGGTGATTGCTGAACTGGGCGCTGGCCTCCGCCAGTGCGAACTGGTGTACCCTGGGGTGAACTGTAGCGAGGACGAACGCTACTGCTTCCTTGTCCTTGAGATATTGCCTTTCTCTTCAAATCACCCAGCTGAACACGCTTGTGTTCAATAGCAAGAGCCTTATCCAGCAGCCTCTGAAATGATGGAAAAGTGTGTGCAACCAGTGCATACTGTAGGGGTCCATTAAGTCCTTCAATAAAGTGCTCCTGCTTTCTTTCATCCTCAGCAACTTCCTCCGGAGCATATCTCGACAGCTGAATGAATTTGTCTCTGTACTCGCTGACCGACATGTTGCCTTGCTTCAATGACAAAAACTCCTTCTTCTTGATCTTTATCATACCAGCTGGAATATGGTAGTTCCTGAACTGTGTACTAAACTCTGCCCAAGTAATAGTATCAGCAGCATCGTGGGCAGCAGTATATGAATCCCACCAGTTAGCAGCAGGACTTGTCAGTCGTCCAGAAGCATATAAAACCTTCTCCCGACTAGTGCACTGTGCAATATTCAACATCTTCTCAACAGACTTCAGCCAATCATCCGCGTCCAGTGGATCAGGTGAGCTTGCAAATGTAGGTGGCTTATGACTCATGAATTCCCGGTGCTTATCTCGGGGTGGAACTGGTGGTGGTGGTGGAGGCAGTGGTACTTGTTGCTGCTGTTGCTGCTGTTGCATTTGTTGTTGCAGCTGCTATTGTTGTGCCCTCCTTTCCTAGCGTATCTCCTCTCACTCCTGGCGCAACTCCTGTCGTATATCTTCCCTTTCCTGACGCATCTCCTGGCGTTCTTGCTGCATCTGGGCACGCATATCAGCCATAGTGTCCGCCATTTGCTGCATCACCGCCATCTGAGCAGCAACCAGTGGGTCAACTCCGCCTGGTGGAGGATTAGGGGGATTCATCTCTGCAGGCTGTGGCTGGGGTTGTCTATATATCCTCCGAGTGTGTCGATTAGGAGGCAAATCAATTCCACCACCCCGCCTGGTATTTACCATCTGAGTTAGATACATATGGTAAGAAAATAGTAGACAAGGCAGGTATTTACAAATCATTTTTACTTTGGGGGATTTATTAGCTAAGCAAATTAATATTTCACTTACTAAAGCTAATTCAATACCTTATGTTGGTACATGCTAAGATGTCCAACTATAATGTTTCAATCAATCGAAGAAGCAAATCAGGCATTTAGCATCAGCACAATCAAACAACATTTTTTTTAAAGGAAATAGTTTTAAATTTTGTCTTGGGTTCCTTATCTCTTAAAAAGATCATAGTGGTAGGATTCCAATGTGTGAAATCCATCTTGTCTTAGAGTAGAAAAGATAAGATTAACCAGAGCAGATTAGCAGAAGGTGAGACAAGGTCAAGGTGAGATAAGTATAGAATGAGTCAGAGTAAGGTAAGTAGGTAAGGGTTTTGTCCATTTCTATCTAGGTTTTGTCCTACAGTCAACATTTCCTCTGATACCACTTCTGTCACACCCGGCTTTAAGGAACAAAGCTAGGTGCATCTCATACATGCGCCAAGAAGACAACTTATATAATAACAGAGTGTATAGAGATAAATGTCAATAACATCAGAGTACTTATTACATAGCGGAAGTCTTATTACAAAATAAAGGAATAACCATAAAACGAACTAAGGATCGTCGGCGCCAATGTCAACTGAGAAACGCCACCTAGATCAGATCATACTCCTCGCCTTGTGGCTCCTCCTGAACCACCTGCTCTTCTCCTGTGGGGGGTGTGAGACAGCAAGGGTGAGCTCACACATGATCATAGCTCAACAAGTTGTGGGGAACCAGTGGACATAAACTCACAAAGGTGTGAGTTCATGTGATGTGTAAGGCTAATCAATGATAGGGGTTAAAACTGAGCATTGCTTTTAAGTAGTTGGTCAAAATTTTATTAGCAGTTACTAAGTGTAAGTAAATACCAAACCATAATAAAAGTAATAGAACAAAATTAATAATAATCACATGCAATGCAAATGACCAAATTGAATTTAAGTTCCATAATTTAAACATCAGAGAGTCCTGAGCCGCTCATGACCGTGAGCTCGGCTAGTATACCAGTTTTACACTCTGCAGAGGTTGTACCCTTTACCCACAAGTCATGTTACCATCTGCCAAGGGATCGCGACTTCCCATACACCTCCACCTAGGAAGCGCGGCAGGGCAACACTACGAGGCCTTTACAAAGTTCCACTAGCTTCCGAAAACCCGCTACAGTTTATAGGAAGTTCCAATGCAGGGTTCTTGTCTGACCGCCATCGTAGCAAAATCAACCAAGGACCCCCCTACACTGACCACTCCCCTACTGCCTTTGCCCCTTTCGGGTAAGGTAGTCTTCCACTAGCTTTCCTAATTAGTCAGCCAAGGGCGTCCCATTAAGCCCTTGTGGTGGCACGTGTTACTCAAGTTAAGCTCTATGTTCCAATTAACATTAATGATCTCAACATGAAAATAAATAGAATAACAAAAAGAATTGGAACATAGAGGTAATAAATGATTATCCCAAAACCATATAAAGCAATAGCAAACTACCCAAGTGATTCAGGGGTAAACAAGGTAATGAGATAAACAATCTAGGGTGACCTATTGGGTCCCATCAAAATTAACCTATGCATGGATAAGTGATATTAAAGAACATTATTAGGTAAAAAGTGGTCAAGGACACAACTTGCCTTCAATGAGCTCCTGCTCAGCTACTTCAACCTGCTGCTCACCAGGATCCTCGGTCACGGGCTCTTCTACTCGCCACAATACAAACGAGCACAATATGCAGGGAAAAAATTAACATCACACCAAGCATGTGAATAAAATACACAGAAATATTCTACATATTAAAATAAAATCCTAGGAACAGGAATCATAATTTTTGGAGTTATAGAATTTAAGTTATGAATTTTCAAAGGTTTCATGTGTTTTAAATAGGATTAGGTGAGAAATAAATTTTCTTACTGGTTTCATGATAAAACAGAGGCTCTAAGTGTTAGATAATAAAATTACAAAATTTTAGAAAGTGGAATGGACTAATTTGGACTAAAAATGGATTTTCTATGAATTTATCAAGTTCTAGTAATTATTTTCATATTAAAAATCCATTTACAAATTATTTTCTCTGGTTTTATAAGGTTCTGGACTGGGCCTCAATTTCAGTTAAGCACAGGGGGCTCGGGGTAAGAATCCAGAGACCCAGCGCACAGAGGCGAGGGACGGCGGGTTGATATATGTAAAGAGTAGGGTCTCTTTTGAAGTTTTACCCCACCGAAGGGGTATCGGGATTTACTGGCCGCACGATCCAGATCTGGCGGTCCGGATTAGATCGCCATTAAATGAAGAGGTATGCGATCACGGCCACAGGATCTAAGATCAAGGGTAAGGATTTAATGAAGCCGATATCCATCCATGGCCCTCGGATCTAGATCTGATGGCTAGAAGCGCGAGTTACCCAGCACCGCCAGATCGACGATCAACGGTACATATTAAAATAAACTGAAAGGGTAAGCGCTATCTAATCCTAGCCACACACGCACAGATCAACGGCTCAGAACGAATTGGTCATGATCTAATCTCATCCGCTGGAAACCGATCCAACGGCACAAGATGATTACCCCTAGATCTAATCCTAGCCACAGGATTCTACATCTGATGGCAGGCGTGTCTTCTCCTATCTCGAGCACACCAGGCGGCGGGGCTGGCTTCCCTCGCGGTGGAGCATCGCCGGCGTACCGCGCCCAGGTGATCCCGGACCGCATTGGCTATCCCGGTAGGCACTAATCAAAGAGGGAAGGATGGGGAATGCGATGACATGCCACTCACCTCAATTCTGGTGCCGAGAAGATCGGGCAACGCTGCTCTGCGGATCCGCGGTGACGCTGGGGAGTTGACGCCGGCTCGATGACACCAGTGCGCTCCCAACTTCAGGCAAGATCCCCCACGGTAGCGCAGAGCACCCAGCGACGACCCAGTGCCGAAATGGCCAGCGTTTTCGCGAGGCCGAGCTGTGCGGCAATGGCGATGCAGTACAGACCTTTGGATGGCTTTGGGGGAAGAAGGGATCGCGGTAAGCGCGGCAGGGCGAGTCGCAAGGCGGGTTCAGCGAGAACCCAACCCAACCACATATCTTGAGTCCCAGGGAGGGAACGATCGCTGAAATCCCCGTCGGATTTGGTCTTCCGCCGCGCCTTCCTCGCGCGATCTGTTGCGGTGTAGGAGACGAGTCTGATGCCTGGGGTCCATGCGCTAGTGAAGAGGTGAGGAGCGACCACAGATGAGCACCGGCCGACCGACGAAGGGGGCCCACCAGTCGGCGCACGGGGCTGTGGCAAGTTGGGCCGCGCGGTGGAGAAGCGGGGTTGGGCCGAATTCCAGTATTTAGGCCCAGTTAGTTGGGTTTGTTTTTATTCTTTTATTTTCCATTCCTTTTCATTTTTCTCTATTTTCAAATTCAAACTCCTTTCAAATTTAAATTCCCATTCTCATGGAAAACTTATCCTCAGTTTTATATTATGCCATGAACAGTATCGATTTGGAGATATATTTATATGGACATTGTTTTTATCTTAAATCCTTATATATCTTCTCCTTCTCAAATTCTAGAATTTTCTTTTAGATTCTAGATTTCCTTTTTGAATTAATATATTTCCTGTCTCTTTACTTTTATATTGTCAAAAAAAGAATGCATACACACAAAAATAATATCCAGCATGATGTATAATTTTAATGGCATATATTCTTTTATTAATTATTTGCTTTTGAATGCGGTCTTCACATGGAATGATACATAAAGGTTAAACTCACATAAAGAGAAATTGTTTCTCTATTGGTATTATTTCTAGCAAATTACAAAGTGGTTGTTACAGCGGGGCACGAAGAAGAAGGCTAAAAACAAGTCGCAAGCGAAGCGCAACGCCGCAGACGCGAATCTCGTCGCTGCGGCCGGGCACAGGAACCCTCGGAAACCTCCTGGAGGGGCCGGCGCGTTCGACAAAATGCTCAAAGAGCTGTGCCCCTATCACTAGGGGCCCGTCAAGCACACCCTCGAAGAATGTGTCATGCTCTGGCGCTACTTCCATAAGACCGGGCCCCCGGTGGAGGATGGCAAGGGCCATGACAACGACAAGAAGGAGGGCGGCGAGGAAGAGGGATTCCTGGAAGTCCATAACTGCTTCATGATCTACGGCGGGTAGGCGGCTGTCACACCTGGTTTTGGAAGGTAAACCGAATGTGAACCATGTACGTGCCAGGATCAGAAATTCACGTACATAGCGATTATATAAATGACTCATCATAGCACAATGCTTCGAATGACAATAAAGAATAAGTAATAATATTAAATACTAGAGTCATTTACACAATATAAATCAAAGTACACAGAATCGAAACGTAGCCAACGTAAACAAACCCACCACAGGCAGCTGACTGGGGGTTGCCGCCAACCCACACCTAGAACTCGTCGTAGTCTTGGAACTCCTGGAAGTCTCCTTCCACGGCTTCGTCTTCTCCTGAGCAGTGGTTGCAATGTGGACAACCTGGTGTTTTGTGGTAAAGCAAGGATGAGTACACATCAACGTACTCAGCAAAAGCCCCGTTTGGCTGAAGTGGACTAGCTTTTTATGTGGGGTTAGGCTCAAGCAGTTGCTTTTAGTTGGTCAGGTATTTATTGTTAGTAGAAGCCAGATTTTATCATAAAACCCAAGTTATAATCCCAAAAAGTACCTCCTCAGAGAGGAAATACTAGAAGTCATAATTAAAGTCACCATCATTAACCATCATCATTAAAGTCATCATCTGAGGTGTATCCGGGGTATCTCTAATCAAAGAGGATCCCAAGGCTGCTTTTAACCGTGAGCACAGCTGATATATCAGTTTCACTACCCTCTGCAGAGGTCGCACACTTTACCCATGAGCCGTGATTCCCGTTTTGCCCGGGGATCATGACTCCCCATTGATCACTTCCTAGGTGGTCCGGCAGGGTATCACTACGTAGCTTTTACAAAGATTCCCTAGAGGTCATAGCCGCCCGTTAGGTTTCCCCAGTTTGATAAACACAGTACCTCTCCCCGCAGGAGGGTGACTAACAAAAGCAAATCGAAAGAACCTCGGCACCCAACCTCGGCAGAGCAAGCACTGTGCCTGGACCCCATTGACGGCACGACGGCGAAGCAACTACACCTCTAGTTCCTCTAATTAATTAGCTAAGGGCGTCCCATTTCACCCTCATGGTTGCACTGTTATCCCGGGTGGTCTCTCAACGAACAGGTCCTTACGGAGAGGTACTCGGGAAACAGCCTGAGTCCCCTTAAATGCCACAAGTATATCATCATATCCAGAATAAAATCATAGTATCAACATTGTATCTCATCATGTTCATTGATTAAAGTAAAGCGCTAGCATGTAGCTAACTATAGTAACCCAAAAGGTAAATCAAGGACAAGGTGAATAGAAAGCTAGTAAATCCTTAGGTTGTTCATAGTATGCAGGACAGTGTATAATAAAGTAGATGGGACATAATGGGTCAGAGGACACTTTCCTTCACCAAAGAGAAGCTCAGGGTCTTCAGCCTCGTAGAACTCAAAGAACCTGACCACTTGGACGCCAATGCTTGACCGTCGATTTCCTCGAAGCTCGGAAACGAATCGCGATCTAATCGCAACGCGAAGCGAAGACGAACAGGCAAAAGCAAACAAACATATATATACACATAAGAACATTACACCATACAAGATAAAACATTATAAAAGCGAGCAATATAAAATATACAGCGCTTCTACAGTTATGCGAGGAAGAAGAAACGCGACAGGCGGAGCTATGGTCGAGAAGTCGTAACGTTTACGCTACGCAAGTAATAATCAGGACATTTAGTTCGACATGACCAAATATAAATTATAACTGCTATTTAGTTTTATTTGAACCGGCTAAACCATCCACTGTTAAACAAATAACTAATATAATTAGCATGAGAGATTCTAAGCGAGTTGAATTTACGACGCGCAAAACAATACGACAACGTGCGGACGACGCGCGGACATGCGCGACATAGCACGCTTACGGCACACGAACAGTGTGTGCGATCAGCGCGAGTGACGCACGAATCAGCACGCGACCACGAGCACATCACGCACGAACAACACGTAGACAACACGTGAACGACGCGCGAAGCAGCACGCCACCGCGCACGGAACAGCACCCGTGACAGACGAGAATAACTGAACAGGTGACATGTTTATACTAAACGAATGTTGATATTTATTATAAAAGTCCAAGTTGAACACTACACATTTAATCTAATTAGAATATTAATCTAACAAATATTAGTCGAGCAAGCTTTAAGTTAAGTATCCAAAATATATGACCCGACAGATTAACGTTATTAACGTGAGTGTTCGTAAGCAAAAACAATTTATTATCACGAGCAGACGTCATGCGACCCGCGTCGTTGACCCGCGAGATACGTGCGAACGATGCACGGCAAGGCGAGCGACATGTGTAAGTGGCACACGCGACGCAAGCAAACGACATGTGACAACGCGTGCGAACCGCACGTGTGACACGCACGAACGACGTGCGACAACACGAGAATAACGCACGACACTCACGTAGGACACGCGACGACGTGCGCGAAACAGCACCGCAGCACGTGCACAGATAACGCGCGATAAGCGGGCTGACACGATACGCGAAACTAATAAATAAATAACATGATTAAACTAATCAATTATTTAACAAGAATAGTTCAATTAACATTAACTATGCTGATGTTGATTTATAAATACGCAATTCGAAATTATAAATTAGATTTAAATAAAACGTCGTTCTATTAACCTTCGGTCAAGCAAACGTTTAAATAAATTAAATAAAATATGCAACAGTAGGGAAAAAATACTTCTAACATGTATATAATTTTAATACGAATTTAACGCAACTTGAATGGATCGAATCGGGTTTAAAATATAAAAGTTATCACTGTTTTAAACTAGACTGTAATTCACGCGTACTAAAGAGGGACTAAATCACGAAATTGCCATCTTCTTCCTTGTTTCCTAACTGCAATGCACGCAAGCAACACCATGGCCATCTGAGAAGGAGCAGCAGCGCCTGGGGAAAGGTGAGAGTCGGCCGGAGGCTGCTGTCCGGACACAGGGAGGAGTTGGCCACGACTTAGGGCTGCCAGCCAAAGGGGCAGGGGCGCTGAGCAGCAGGGGGTGGAGCTCGGCATGTGCAGGCCAACCATGGCCACCATGGCTGCAACACGGCTGCACGACGTGAGAAGGCTCGAAGTCGGCCGTGCGGCACGAGGTGGGACGCGGGAGCACAGACAGACAACGTGATGCCGTGAAAAGAAAATGGAAACGCAGAAGAACAGAGAAGGGAGCAAACTCACTAAAAACAAAGAGCTCGTCGGAGATGGAGAGCTCAACGGCGTCGGCGGGGAGGCGACCGGGCAGGCGAGCGAGGCGAGCGAGCGGAGGTTGACGGCGGTTGCGCGACAAGCGAGGCGTGGCCGCCGTGCTGCGCGGCGTGGAGAGGCACTGCGCAATAGCGTAGACGGGCGCGAGCACGACGAGGCTGCTGCCGTGGCACGGCGAGGGCGGTGGTTGCTGTAGCGGCTGCGAGGGAGAGGAGAGCAGAGCAGAGCTGAGCGAACGTGGGCGCTGGGTGGTTCTATTTTTAGCGTTGTGGATACGTGCGTCTCGGAGAACAGGAAAGAAAGACGGTTACATCAGGAGAGCTGACCGACACGCGGGGCCCTGGCCATGCACAGCGCGTGGCTGGGCTTGCCCCCGCTCCTGTGCGTGTGTGCAGGATGAGAATTTGGTGGGGGCGAGCGGACGTGCATGGGATTCTCCATTTTTTGTTTTTTTTAATTATTTTCTTCCCTTTTATTTATAGGTATACATATATATATTTATATATATAATTAATTTTTATTTACATTAAATCGTGCCCATATAATTTGGATTCAATAGTTTTTCCTTCTTCTGAACATAAACACCACGAAAATAATTTTTTAGCAGCAAAAAATTATGCTTCGTCATGAGATGCAACAATCAAACTTCTCTAGGGCTCACGCCACTAGGTTTACGTCGATATATAACAAAATAACTCTCCACCTTTAGGGAAAAGAGAAGAAAAGCAAAGAAAAAAGGGAGTAACATCTGAATTTGGTGGATATTAGGAAATAAATTCTATACCTCAAATTCAGGGTGTTACAAATCTAACCCCCTTAACAGAATCTCGCCCTCGAGATTCAAGAAGAGGCTAGCAAGAGAATGAGATTGGTTCATTGGTTTTTTTCATAGCTTCTTCTAACTCAACTTCGACTCTAGCAACTTTAACTTACAGACTGGTTGCTTTGGCCCTCAGATGCTTGAGACCGATTGATGCATTTCTTAAGGATCTCTTGGACCTATGGGTTAGGACCCACACACGCTTTCGTTGTGCCACTCTGATCTTGTTGGTTGATGTTGATCGCATTGTCTTCATTGGGGTTAGCAACTAACCCCCTTAATAGGAGCATTGATACGCACTTGATGAGGATGGTGCCGACTCTGATCTTGACTGATTAAGAGGTGTTGCAGGATGCCAACCGGACAGGTGCAAAAGGGAAGAGTATAGATAGAAAAGGTAAGCATAGATGGCTTAAAGAGAGAGAAGGGAGAGCACCCAGCTACTTAACTCTACGATACTCAGTTAGTAAACGGATGCCACTGCGGACCCAGGGGCCACAACACACCAACACTCATCACAAAGAAGCAAATCAGTCATAACACAAAGACAAATAGCACAAGGATACAACAAATATCTCATTGCTATTCGTAACTTTTAATTAAATGGTGGTCTTTCCTTACCAAGGGGACACTATTCTAAGGCCATCGAAAGGCAAGGGGAATAATAAAACATGCAGGATAGGGGCATGAGCATAATAAAGGATGAAGCTGAAGCAAGGATTGGAACCGACAGGGAGAGAATGAAATCAAGGTCAGGATAGGTAAAACACCATTCTGAAATCGAGATGGGAAAGATGATAAGTCAAAAGGTAGGCATAAGATAAGCATCATGGAAATCTCTAGATATTACAAAGGCAACGGAGGTAAAAGGCAAAAGCACACCAAAAGATAGAGTTAGGACAAGACTTGCAATGTGATAGAGGAAAAGGTAACAGACAAGAGCGGGATGGGTAAGACATCGCTCTTGAAATGAAATGGGGGAGGCAGCTTTAAAATGCAGGTACATGCTAAGCATCATGGTAAAGATAAAGGGATGACAAGGGTTAAGGTGATAACAGACAAACACAACCAAGGATGTATTTTAGACAAAACTTGTGAGGCATCAAAGAAGGGGAAGCAATTCAATGGTGAAGTAGGTGAGGCATTATTCCCAAACAGCGATGAAAAGGAGGAGGCTTTAAAGGGTAGGTTGGAAGTAAGCATGTGGCAAGGGCATAGGTATCACGAGGGTTTAAAGGTAATAATGGACAAGGATGTAGAAGAGGAGGTAAATGGGCATAAGAACCAAGGATATAAATACCAAAGAGGGTGGAGTTAAGATAGGACATGCAAAAAAAGAGGGTACGTCCAAGGGTCAGATAGGTAAACTGCCACTCTCAAATTGAGGTAGAAGAGAGGGAATTTTTAAAGAGTGGGAATAAAGATGAGTGTCCAAGAAAGATCGATGGATGACAAGGTGATGGTGATAGTGAATAAAAACACAACGAAGGGTGGGATTAAGACAAAACTTGTAAGATGACAAGGAGAGAAAAGAAATCAAGGGAGAGATAGGTAACTCACAACTCTCAAACTGGGTTGAAAGAAAGGGGAGGCCTTTAGAGGATAAGTTCAAGGTAAGCATTTAAGTAGAATACCTCAATATCGCATGGTCAAAGGCGATAACAAACAAGGGTATGAGAGAAAAAAAATGAAGGCATGGGAGAGCCAGTGGTATGAGTACAACAAAGAATGGAGTTGCGCCAAGGCTTACCCGCGGTAAAGAAGAGGATATTGCCAAGGGTGGGGTAAGTAAAGCAACGCTCCTAAACTAGGATAGGATATTGGAGATTTTAGAGAACATACATAGTGTAATTACCAAGGTAAGATCAAGAGATGAGAAAGGTAAAGGTAGTACCCAACCGGAGCACAACAAAGGATGGAGTTAAAAACTAGCAAGCGACAAGGAAGAGGATACGACCAAGGGAAAAATAGGTAAAGTACAATGCTAGTATTGAGATGAAAAGAGGAGATTTTAAAGGGCCGGTATAAGGTAAACATTAAGGTAAGATATAGAGGTGATAAGGGTAAGGGTGATAATTATGAAAAGCATAACCTTGGACAGAGTTAAGGCGAGACTCGCAAAGTGGCGAAGTGGAGAAAACAATCAAGGATCAGATAAGTGAGGTTCCGACAGAAGAGTTGAAGTAAAAAAAATTCATTACCGAAGGAAGTTACAAGGAATTAACGAGATCACCAAGGATGTGCAAAATAAAATGGCCGTTCATGGATCATTAAGAAACAAGGGTGGTCAAGGGCAGGTTAACTGAAATGTCTTAAATAGAAATTGGGGTATGAAGATAAGCATCCATAAAAAATATGAGAATATGCAAGACTCTAAGGACATGAGTACAACAAGACCAAGGAAATGAAAATTGCCGAAAGATAACGACCTAACAACAGAATAGGAAAGGGTCTCAAAAGATACAAAGATCATGGATATATAAACTGAAATGTTGAAGTAGGCAGTAGAAATTCTGATGTAAGCATTTGAAACAAGAGTATTGAAGAATATAGGGATACAAGCATGTCAATACCAAGGGGATAGAGATGGTCAAATGGTAGCAATTTAATGACGAAAGAGAAATGAATCCAAAAAGACAAGAAGGTTATGGTCAGGGGACCCTACAAAGATGTCGCAAGCACAAAGTGAGATCAGACCTAATAGATTGAGAGAAGTATAGACCATACTAGAATAAAATACTTTTGGCAAGGAGGCATATAGGAGCACAACATAGAATAAGTCGAGGTGACTAATATTTTGAAGCAGAATCAAGGATGAGGTGAAGTAATAGTCAATAAGTCCTTAACACGGCCAATGCTACTCTAGGCCAGCGGTCCTACAGTCAGCACGGCTTTGATACCACTTATGTCACACCCGGTTTTGGAAGGTAAACCGAATGCGAACCATGTACGTGCCAGGATCAGAAATTCACGTACACAGCGATTACATAAATGACTCATCATAGCACAATGCTTCGAATGACAATAAAGAATAAGTAATAATATTAAATACTAGTATGAATCAAAGTACACAGAATCGAAACGTAGCCAACGTAAACAAACCCACCACAGGCAGCTGACTGGGGGTTGCCGCCAACCCACACCTAGAACTCGTCGTAGTCTTGGAACTCCTGGAAGTCTCCTTCCACGGCTTCGTCTTCTCCTGAGCAGTGGTTGCAATGTGGACAACCTGGTGTTTTGTGGTAAAGCAAGGATGAGTACACATCAACGTACTCAGCAAAAGCCCCGTTTGGCTGAAGTGGACTAGCTTTTTATGTGGGGTTAGGCTCAAGCAGTTGCTTTTAGTTGGTCAGGTATTTATTGTTAGTAGAAGCCAGATTTTATCATAAAACCCAAGTTATAATCCCAAAAAGTACCTCCTCAGAGAGGAAATACTAGAAGTCATAATTAAAGTCACCATCATTAACCATCATCATTAAAGTCATCATCTGAGGTGTATCCGGGGTATCTCTAATCAAAGAGGATCCCAAGGCTGCTCTTAACCGTGAGCACGGCTGATATATCAGTTTCACTACCCTCTGCAGAGGTCGCACACTTTACCCATGAGCCGTGATTCCCGTTTTGCCCGGGGATCATGACTCCCCATTGATCACTTCCTAGGTGGTCCGGCAGGGTATCACTACGTAGCTTTTACAAAGATTCCCTAGAGGTCATAGCCGCCCGTTAGGTTTCCCCAGTTTGATAAACACAGTACCTCTCCCCGCAGGAGGGTGACTAACAAAAGCAAATCGAAAGAACCTCGGCACCCAACCTCGGCAGAGCAAGCACTATGCCTGGACCCCATTGACGGCACGACGGCGAAGCAACTACACCTCTAGTTCCTCTAATTAATTAGCTAAGGGCGTCCCATTTCACCCTCATGGTTGCACTGTTATCCCGGGTGGTCTCTCAACGAACAGGTCCTTACGGAGAGGTACTCGGGAAACAGCCTGAGTCCCCTTAAATGCCACAAGTATATCATCATATCCAGAATAAAATCATAGTATCAACATTGTATCTCATCATGTTCATTGATTAAAGTAAAGCGCTAGCATGTAGCTAACTATAGTAACCCAAAAGGTAAATCAAGGACAAGGTGAATAGAAAGCTAGTAAATCCTTAGGTTGTTCATAGTATGCAGGACAGTGTATAATAAAGTAGATGGGACATAATGGGTCAGAGGACACTTTCCTTCACCAAAGAGAAGCTCAGGGTCTTCAGCCTCGTAGAACTCAAAGAACCTGACCACTTGGACGCCAATGCTTGACCGTCGATTTCCTCGAAGCTCGGAAACGAATCGCGATCTAATCGCAACGCGAAGCGAAGACGAACAGGCAAAAGCAAACAAACATATATATACACATAAGAACATTACACCATACAAGATAAAACATTATAAAAGCGAGCAATATAAAATATACAGCGCTTCTACAGTTATGCGAGGAAGAAGAAACGCGACAGGCGGAGCTACGGTCGAGAAGTCATAACGTTTACGCTACGCAAGTAATAATCAGGACATTTAGTTCGACATGACCAAATATAAATTATAACTGCTATTTAGTTTTAATTGAACCGGCTAAACCATCCACTGTTAAACAAATAACTAATATAATTAGCATGAGAGATTCTAAGCGAGTTGAATTTACGACGCGCAAAACAATACGACAACGTGCGGACGACGCGCGGACATGCGCGACATAGCACGCTTACGGCACACGAACAGTGTGTGCGATCAGCGCGAGTGACGCACGAATCAGCACGCGACCACGAGCACATCACGCACGAACAACACGTAGACAACACGTGAACGACGCGCGAAGCAGCACGCCACCGCGCACGGAACAGCACCCGTGACAGACGAGAATAACTGAACAGGTGACATGTTTATACTAAACGAATGTTGATATTTATTATAAAAGTCCAAGTTGAACACTACACATTTAATCTAATTAGAATATTAATCTAACAAATATTAGTCGAGCAAGCTTTAAGTTAAGTATCCAAAATATATGACCCGACAGATTAACGTTATTAACGTGAGTGTTCGTAAGCAAAAACAATTTATTATCACGAGCAGACGTCATGCGACCCGCGTCGTTGACCCGCGACATACGTGCGAACGATGCACGGCAAGGCGAGCGACATGTGTAAGTGGCACACGCGACGCAAGCAAACGACGTGTGACAACGCGTGCGAACCGCACCCGTGACACGCACGAACGACGCGCGACAACACGAGAATAACGCACGACACTCACGTAGGACACGCGACGACGTGCGCGAAACAGCACCGCAGCACGTGCACAGATAACGCGCGGTAAGCGGGCTGACACGATACGCGAAACTAATAAATAAATAACATGATTAAACTAATCAATTATTTAACAAGAATAGTTCAATTAACATTAACTATGCTGATGTTGATTTATAAATACGCAATTCGAAATTATAAATTAGATTTAAATAAAACGTCGTTCTATTAACCTTCGGTCAAGCAAACGTTTAAATAAATTAAATAAAATATGCAACAGTAGGGAAAAAATACTTCTAACATGTATATAATTTTAATACGAATCTAACGCAACTTGAATGGATCGAATCGGGTTTAAAACATAAAAGTTACCACTGTTTTAAACTAGACTGTAATTCACGCGTACTAAAGAGGGACTAAATCACGAAATTGCCATCTTCTTCCTTGTTTCCTAACTGCAATGCACGCAAGCAACACCATGGCCATCTGAGAAGGAGCAGCAGCGTCTGGGGGAAAGGTGAGAGTCGGCCGGAGGCTGCTGTCCGGACACAGGGTGGAGTTGGCCATGACTTAGGGCTGCCAGCCAAAGGGGCAGGGGCGCTGAGCAGCAGGGGGTGCAGCTCGGCATGTGCAGGCCGGCCATGGCCACCATGGCTGCAACACGGCTGCACGACGTGAGAAGGCTCGAGGTCGGCCGCGCGGAACGAGGTGGGACGCAGGAGCACGGACAGACAACGTGATGTCGTGAAAAGAAAATGGAAACACAGAAGAACAGAGAAGGGAGCGAACTCACTAAAAACGAAGAGCTCGCCGGAGATGGAGAGCTCAACGGCGTCGGCGGGGAGGCGACCGGGCAGGCGAGCGAGGCGAGCGAGCGGAGGTTGACGGCGGTTGCGCGACGAGCGAGGCGTGGCCGCCGTGCTGCGCGGCGTGGAGAGGCACTGCGCAATAGCGTCGACGGGCGCGAGCACGGCGAGGCTGCTGCCGTGGCACGGCGGGGGCGGTGGTTGCTGTAGCGGCTGCGAGGGAGAGGAGAGCAGAGCAGAGCCGAGCGAACGTGGGCGCTGGGTGGTTCTATTTTTAGCGTTGTGGATACGTGCGTCTCGGAGAACAGGAAAGAAAGACGGATACGTCGGGAGAGCTGACCGACACGCGGGGCCTGGCCATGCACAGCGCGTGGCTGGGCTTGCCCCCGCTCCTGTGCGTGCGTGCAGGCTGGGAATTTGGTGGGGGCGAGCGGACGTGCATGGGATTCTCCATTTTTTGTTTTTTTTAATTATTTTCTTCCCTTTTATATATAGGTATACATATATATTTATATATATAATTAATTTTTATTTACATTAAATCGTGCCCATATAATTTGGATTCAATAGTTTTTTCCTTCTTCTGAACATAAACACCACGAAAATAATTTTTTAGCAGCAAAAAATTATGCTTCGTCATGAGATGCAACAATCAAACTTCTCTAGGGCTCACTCCACTAGGTTTACGTCGATATATAACAAAATAACTCTCCACCTTTAGGGAAAAGAGAAGAAAAGCAAAGAAAAAAGGGAGTAACATCTGAATTTGGTGGATATTTGGAAATAAATTCTATACCTCAAATTCAGGGTGTTACAAATCTAACCCCCTTAACAGAATCTCGCCCTCGAGATTCAAGAAGAGGCTAGCAAGAGAATGAGATTGGTTCATTGGTTTTTTTTTCATAGCTTCTTCTAACTCAACTTCGACTCTGGCAACTTTAACTTACAGACTGGTTGCTTTGGCCCTCAGATGCTTGAGACCGATTGATGCATTTCTTAAGGATCTCTTGGACCTATGGGTTAGGACCCACACACGCTTTCGTTGCGCCACTCTGATCTTGTTGGTTGATGTTGATCGCATTGTCTTCATTGGGGTTAGCAACTAACCCCCTTAACAGGAGCATTGATACGCACTTGATGAGGATGGTGCCGACTCTGATCTTGACTGATTATGAGGATTTGCAGCATGCCAACCGGACAGGTGCAAAAGGGAAGAGTATAGATAGAAAAGGTAAGCATAGATGGCTTAAAGAGAGAGAAGGGAGAGCACCCAGCTACTTAACTCTACGATACTCAGTTAGTAAACGGATGCCACTGTGGACCCAGGCGCCACAACACACCAACACTCATCATAAAGAAGCAAATCAGTCATAACACAAAGACAAACATCACAAGGATACAACAACAAATATCTCGTTGCTATTCGTAACTTTTAATTAAATGGTGGTCTTTCCTTACCAAGGGGACACTATTCTAAGGCCATCGAAAGGCAAGGGGAATAATAAAACATGCAGGATAGGGGCATGAGCATAATAAAAGATGAAGCTGAAGCAAGGATTGGAACCGACAGGGAGAGAATGAAATCAAGGTCAGGATAGGTAAAACACCATTCTGAAATCGAGATGGGAAAGATGATAAGTCAAAAGGTAGGCATAAGATAAGCATCATGGAAATCTCTAGATATTACAAAGGCAACGGAGGTAAAAGGCAAAAGCACACCAAAAGATAGAGTTAGGACAAGACTTGCAATGTGATAGAGGAAAAGGTAACAGACAAGAGCGGGATGGGTAAGACATCGCTCTTGAAATGAAATGGGGGAGGCAGCTTTAAAATGCAGGTACATGCTAAGCATCATGGTAAAGATCAAGGGATGACAAGGGTTAAGGTGATAACAGACAAACACAACCAAGGATGTATTTTAGACAAAACTTGTGAGGCATCAAAGAAGGGGAAGCAATTCAATGGTGAAGTAGGTGAGGCATTATCCCCAAACAGCGATGAAAAGGAGGAGGCTTTAAAGGGTAGGTTGGAAGTAGGCATGTGGCAAGGGCATAGGTATCACGAGGGTTTAAAGGTAATAATGGACAAGGATGTAGAAGAGGAGGTAAATGGGTATAAGAACCAAGGATATAAATACCAAAGAGGGTGGAGTTAAGACAGGACATGCAAAAAAAAAGAGGGTACGTCTAAGGGCCAGATAGGTAAACTGCCACTCTCAAATTGAGGTAGAAGAGAGGGAATTTTTAAAGAGTGGGAATAAAGATGAGTGTCCAAGAAAGATCGATGGATGACAAGGTGATGGTGATAGTGAATAAAAACACAACGAAGGGTGGGATTAAGACAAAACTTGTAAGATGACAAGGAGAGAAAAGAAATCAAGGGAGAGATAGGTAACTCACAACTCTCAAACTGGGTTGAAAGAAAGGGGAGGCCTTTAGAGGATAAGTTCAAGGTAAGCATTTAAGTAGAATACCTCAATATCGCAAGGTCAAAGACGATAACAAACAAGGGTATGAGAGAAAAAAAAATGAAGGCATGGGAGAGCCAGTGGTATGAGTACAACGAAGAATGGAGTTGCGCCCAGGCTTACCCGCGGTAAAGAAGAGGATATTGCCAAGGGTGGGGTAAGTAAAGCAACGCTCCTAAACTAGGATAGGATATTGGAGATTTTAGAGAACATACATAGTGTAATTACCAAGGTAAGATCGAGAGATGAGAAAGGTAAAGGTAGTACCCAACCGGAGCACAACAAAGGACGGAGTTAAAAACTAGCAAGCGACAAGGAAGAGGATACGACCAAGGGAAAAATAGGTAAAGTACAATGCTAGTATTGAGATGAAAAGAGGAGATTTTAAAGGGCCGGTATAAGGTAAACATTAAGGTAAGATATAGAGGTGATAAGGGTAAGGGTGATAATTATGAAAAGCATAACCTTGGACAGAGTTAAGGCGAGACTCGCAAAGTGGCGAAGTGGAGAAAACAATCAAGGATCAGATAAGTGAGGTTCCGACAGAAGAGTTGAAGTAAAAAAAATTCATTACCGAAGGAAGTTACAAGGAATTAACGAGATCACCAAGGATGTGCAAAATAAAATGGTCGTTCATGGATCATTAAGAAACAAGGGTGGTCAAGGGCAGGTTAACTGAAATGTCTTAAATAGAAATTGGGGTATGAAGATAAGCATCCATAAAAAAATATGAGAATATGCAAGACTCTAAGGACATGAGTACAACAAGACCAAGGAAATGAAAATTGCCGAAAGATAACGACCTAACAACAGAATAGGAAAGGGTCTCAAAAGATACGAAGATCATGGATATATAAACTGAAATGTTGAAGTAGGCAGTAGAAATTCTGATGTAAGCATTTGAAACAAGAGTATTGAAGAATATAGGGATACAAGCATGTCAATACCAAGGGGATAGAGATGGTCAAATGGTAGCAATTTAATGACGGAAGAGAAATGAATCCCAAAAGACAAGAAGGTTATGGTCAGGGGCGTCTACAAAGATGTCGCAAGCACAAAGTGAGATCAGATCTAATAGATTGAGAGAAGTATAGACCATACTAGAATAAAATACTTTTGGCAAGGAGGCATATAGGAGCACAACATAGAATTAGTCGAGGTGACTAATATTTTGAAGCAGAATCAAGGATGAGGTGAAGTAATAGTCAATAAGTCCTTAACACGGCCAATGCTACTCTAGGCCAGCGGTCCTACAGTCAGCACGGCTTTGATACCACTTATGTCACACCCAGTTTTGGAAGGTAAACCGAATGCGAACCATGTACGTGCCAGGATCAGAAATTCATGTACACAGCGATTACATAAATGACTCATCATAGCACAATGCTTCGAATGACAATAAAGAATAAGTAATAATATTAAATACTAGTATGAATCAAAGTACATAGAATCGAAACGTAGCCAACGTAAACAAACCCACCACAGGCAGCTGACTGGGGGTTGCCGCCAACCCACACCTAGAACTCGTCGTAGTCTTGGAACTCCTGGAAGTCTCCTTCCACGGCTTCGTCTTCTCCTGAGCAGTGGTTGCAATGTGGACAACCTGGTGTTTTGTGGTAAAGCAAGGATGAGTACACATCAACGTACTCAGCAAAAGCCCCGTTTGGCTGAAGTGGACTAGCTTTTTATGTGGGGTTAGGCTCAAGCAGTTGCTTTTAGTTGGTCAGGTATTTATTGTTAGTAGAAGCCAGATTTTATCATAAAACCCAAGTTATAATCCCAAAAAGTACCTCCTCAGAGAGGAAATACTAGAAGTCATAATTAAAGTCACCATCATTAACCATCATCATTAAAGTCATCATCTGAGGTGTATCCGGGGTATCTCTAATCAAAGAGGATCCCAAGGCTGCTCTTAACCGTGAGCACGGCTGATATATCAGTTTCACTACCCTCTGTAGAGGTCGCACACTTTACCCATGAGCCGTGATTCCCGTTTTGCCCGGGGATCATGACTCCCCATTGATCACTTCCTAGGTGGTCCGGCAGGGTATCACTACGTAGCTTTTACAAAGATTCCCTAGAGGTCATAGCCGCCCGTTAGGTTTCCCCAGTTTGATAAACACGGTACCTCTCCCCGTAGGAGGGTGACTAACAAAAGCAAATCGAAAGAACCTCGGCACCCAACCTCGGCAGAGCAAGCACTGTGCCTGGACCCCATTGACGGCACGACGACGAAGCAACTACACCTCTAGTTCCTCTAATTAATTAGCTAAGGGCGTCCCATTTCACCCTCATGGTTGCACTGTTATCCCGGGTGGTCTCTCAACGAACAGGTCCTTACGGAGAGGTACTCGGGAAACAGCCCGAGTCCCCTTAAATGCCACAAGTATATCATCATATCCAGAATAAAATCATAGTATCAACATTGTATCTCATCATGTTCATTGATTAAAGTAAAGCGCTAGCATGTAGCTAACTATAGTAACCCAAAAGGTAAATCAAGGACAAGGTGAATAGAAAGCTAGTAAATCCTTAGGTTGTTCATAGTATGCAGGACAGTGTATAATAAAGTAGATGGGACATAATGGGTCAGAGGACACTTTCCTTCACCAAAGAGAAGCTCAGGGTCTTCAGCCTCGTAGAACTCAAAGAACCTGACCACTTGGACGCCAATGCTTGACCGTCGATTTCCTCGATTCTCAGAAACGAATCGCGATCTAATCGCAACGCGAAGCGAAGACGAACAGGCAAAAGCAAACAAACATATATATACACATAAGAACATTACACCATACAAGATAAAACATTATAAAAGCGAGCAATATAAAATATACAACGCTTCTACAGTTATGCGAGGAAGAAGAAACGCGACAGGCGGAGCTACGGTCGAGAAGTCATAACGTTTACGCTACGCAAGTAATAATCAGGACATTTAATTCGACATGACCAAATATAAATTATAACTGCTATTTAGTTTTAATTGAACCGGCTACACCATCCACTGTCAAACAAATAACTAATATAATTAGCATGAGAGATTCTAAGCAAGGTGAATTTACGACGCGCAAAACAATACGACAATGTGCGGACGACGCGCGGACATGCGCGACATAGCACGCTTACGGCACACGAACAGTGCGTGCGATCAGTGTGAGTGACGCACGAATCAGCACGCGACCACGAGCACATCACGCACGAACAACACGTAGACAACACGTGAACGACGCGCGAAGCAGCACGCCACCGCGCACGGAACAGCACCCGTGACAGACGAGAATAACTGAACAGGTGACATGTTTATACTAAACGAATGTTGATATTTATTATAAAAGTCCAAGTTGAACACTACATATTTAATCTAATTAGAATATTAATCTAATAAATATTAGTCGAGCAAGCTTTAAGTTAAGTATCCAAAATATATGACCCGACAGATTAACGTTATTAACGTGAGTGTTCGTAAGCAAAAACAATTTATTATCACGAGCAGACGTCATGCGACCTGCGTCGTTGACCCGCAAGATACGTGCGAACGATGCACGGCAAGGCGAGCGACATGTGTAAGTGGCACACGCGACGCAAGCAAACGACGTGTGACAACGCGTGCGAACCGCACGTGTGACACGCACGAACGACGCGCGACAACACGAGAATAACGCACGACACTCACGTAGGACACGCGACGACGTGCGCGAAACAGCACCGCAGCACGTGCACAGATAACGCGCGATACGCGGGCTGACACGATACGCGAAACTAATAAATAAATAACATGACTAAACTAATCAATTATTTAACAAGAATAGTTCAATTAACATTAACTATGCTGATGTTGATTTATAAATACGCAATTCGAAATTATAAATTAGATTTAAGTAAAACGTCGTTCTATTAACCTTCGGTCAAGCAAACGTTTAAATAAATTAAATAAAATATGCAACAGTAGGGAAAAAATACTTCTAACATGTATATAATTTTAATACGAATCTAACGCAACTTGAATGGATCGAATCGGGTTTAAAACATAAAAGTTATCACTGTTTTAAACTAGACTGTAATTCACGCGTACTAAAGAGGTACTAAATCACGAAATTGCCATCTTCTTCCTTGTTTCATAACTGCAATGCACGCAAGCAACACCATGGCCATCTGAGAAGGAGCAGCAGCGCCTGGGGGAAAGGTGAGAGTCGGCCGGAGGCTGCTGTCCGGACACAGGGAGGAGTTGGCCACGACTTAGGGCTGCCAGCCAAAGGGGCAGGGGCGCTGAGCAGCAGGGGGTGGAGCTCGGCATGTGCAGGCCGACCATGGCCACCATGGCTGCAACACGGCTGCACGACGTGAGAAGGCTTGAGGTCGGTCGTGCGGCACGAGGTGGGACGCGGGAGCACGGACAGACAACGTGATGCCGTGAAAAGAAAATGGAAACGCAGAAGAACAGAGAAGGGAGCGAACTCACTAAAAACGAAGAGCTCGCCGGAGATGGAGAGCTCAACGGCGTCGGCGGGGAGGCGACCGGGCAGGCGAGCGAGGCAAGCGAGCAGAGGATGACGGCGGTTGCGCGACGAGCGAGGCGTGGCCGCCGTGCTGCGCGGCGTGGAGAGGCACTGCGCAATAGCGTCGACGGGCGTGAGCACGGCGAGGCTGCTGCCGTGGCACGGCGGGGGCGGTGGTTGCTGTAGCGGCTGCGAGGGAGAGGAGAGCAGAGCAGAGCCGAGCGAACGTGGGCGCTGGGTGGTTCTATTTTTAGCGTTGTGGACACGTGCGGCTCGGAGAACAGGAAAGAAAGACGGTTACGTCGGGAGAGCTGACCGACACGCGGGGCCCTGGCCATGCACAGCGCATGGCTGGGCTTACCCCCGCTCCTGTGCGTGCGTGCAGGATGGGAATTTGGTGGGGGCGAGCGGACGTGCATGGGATTCTCCATTTTTTGTTTTTTAATTATTTTCTTCTCTTTTATATATAGGTATACATATATATATTTATATATATAATTAATTTTTATTTACATTAAATTGTGCCCATATAATTTGGATTCAATAGTTTTTTCCTTATTCTGAACATAAACACCACGAAAATAATTTTTTAGCAGCAAAAAATTATGCTTCGTCATGAGATGCAACAATCAAACTTCTCTAGGGCTCACTCCACTAGGTTTACGTCGATATATAACAAAATAACTCTCCACCTTTAGGGAAAAGAGAAGAAAAGCAAAGAAAAAAGGAGTAACATCTGAATTTGGTGGATATTAGGAAAAAAATTCTATACCTCAAATTCAGGGTGTTACAGCGGCGAATGCCTCGGCTCGGCACCGCAAGCAGGAGCGCCGGGAAGTCTGCTTGGTGAAGGTGGCGGCGCCAGTCTACCTAGACTGGTCCGACAAGCCTATCACCTTCGACCAAGGCGACCACCCCGACTTCGTGCCAAGCCCAGGAAGGTACCCGTTCGTCGTCGATCCGATCATCGGCAACGTTAGGCTCTCCAAGGTCCTCATGGACGGAGGCAGCAGCCTTAACATCATCTACGCCGAGACCCTGGAACTCTTAGGGGTTGATCGGTCCAAAGTCCAGGCCGGTGCGGCACCCTTCCACGGGATCGCGCCCGAGAAGCGAATCCTACCCCTCGGACGGATCGACTTACCCGTCTGCTTCGGAACTCCCTCTAACTTCCGAAAGGAAGCTCTCACCTTTGAGGTCGTTGGGTTCCGAGGAACCTACCATGCGGTATTGGGAAGACCATGCTACGCCAAGTTCATGGCCGTCCCCAACTACACCTACCTCAAGCTCAAGATGTCGGGCCCGAATGGGATCATCACCGTCAGATCCACGTACCGCCACGCGTACGAATGCGACGTGGAGTGTGTGGAGTACGCCGAGGCTCTCGCCGAGTCTGAGGCCCTCATCGCCGACCTGGAACGCCTCTCCAAGGAAGCGCCCGACGTGAAGCGGCACGCCGGCAACTTCGAAACAGTTGAGGCGGTCAAGTCCGTCTCTCTCGACCCCAGCAACGACGCCAGCAAGAAAGTTCGGATCGGCTCTGAGCTCGACCCCAAATAGGAAGCAGTGTTCGTCGACTTTCTCCGCGCAAACGCCGAAGTCTTTGCGTGGAGTCCCTCGGACATGCCCAGCATACCGAGGGATGTCGCTGAGCACTCACTGGACATCAGAGCTGGAGCCCGACCCGTGAAGCAAACCCTGCGCCGTTTTGACGAAGAAAAGCGCAGGGTCATAGGCGAGGAGATCCACAAGCTACTCGCGGCAGGGTTTATCAAAGAGGTATTCCATCCCGAATGGTTAGCTAACCCTATTCTTGTAAGGAAGAAGGATGGGAAATGGAGGATGTGTGTAGACTACACTGGTCTAAACAAAGCATGTCCGAAAGTTCCCTATCCTCTACCTTGCATCGATCAAATCGTGGACTCCACTGCTGGGTGCGAAACCCTGTCATTCCTCGATGCCTACTCAGGCGATCACCAAATCAAGATGAAAGAGTCCGACCAACTCGTGACTTGTTTCATCACACCTTTTGGCATGTACTGTTACACTACAATGCCATTTGGGTTGAGGAATGCAGGCTCCACTTACCAGAGGTGCATGGACCACGTGTTCGGAGAACACATCGGCAGAACGGTCGAGGCTTACGTCGACGACATTGTTGTCAAGACGAAGAGAGCCCCCGACCTCCTCTCTAACCTTGAAACGACATTCAAGTGTCTGAGAGCGAAAGGCGTGAAACTCAATCCCGAGAAGTGTGTCTTCGGAGTCCCCCGAGGCATGCTCCTTGGATTCATCGTCTCTGAGCGGGGCATCGAGGCCAATCCGGAGAAAATCACGGCCATCACCAACATGGGACCGATCAAAGATTTGAAAGGAGTACAGAGGGTTATGGGATGCCTTGCGGCTTTGAGCCGCTTCATCTCACGCCTTGGCAAGAAAGGCTTGCCTCTGTACCGCCTCTTAAGGAAGGCCGAGTACTTCACTTGGACCCCCGAGGCCGAGGAAGCCCTCGGAAACCTTAAGGCGCTCCTTACGAACACACCCATCCTGGTGCCCCCCGCCGCAGGAGAAGCCCTCTTGATCTACGTAGCCGCGACTACTCAGGTGGTCAGCGCCACGATCGTAGTCGAGAGATGAGAAGAAGGGCATGCACTACCTGTCCTGAGGCCAGTCCACTTCATCAGCGAAGTGCTTTCCGAGACCAAAGTCCGCTACCCACAGATCTAGAAGCTGCTCTACGCAGTAATTCTGACACGACGAAAGTTGCGACACTACTTCGAGTCTCATCCGGTGACTGTGGTGTCATCCTTCCCCTAGGGGAGATCATCCAGTGCCACGAGGCCTCGGGTAGGATAGCAAAGTGGGCGGTGGAGCTTATGGGCGAAACACTATCATTCGCTCCTCGGAAGGCCATAAAATCCCAGGTCTTGGCAGACTTCCTGGCTGAGTGGACTGACACCTAGTTACCGACAACTCCAATCCAGCCCGAGCTCTGGACCATGTACTTCGATGGGTCACTCATGAAAATAGGAGCAGGCGCTGGCCTGCTCTTCGTTTCACCCCTCGGAAAGCATCTCCGCTACGTCATTCGCCTCCATTTTCCAGCATCAAACAACGTGGCCGAGTACGAGGCTCTAGTTAACGGGCTGCGCATCACCATCGAGCTAGGGGTCCGGCGCCTCGACGCTCAAGGCGACTCATAGCTTGTCATCGACCAAGTCATGAAGAACTCCCACTGCCGTGACTAGAGGATGGAAGCCTACTGCGACGAAGTCCGGCGCTTGGAAAACAAGTTCTACGGGCTGGAGCTCAACCACATCACCCGACGGTACAACGAGACTGCGGACGAGCTGGCGAAAATAGCCTCGGGGCGAACGACGGTTCCCTCGGACGTCTTCTCCAGATACCTACATCAACCATCCGTCAAGATCGACGACGCGCCCGAGCCTGAGGAAGCCTTGGCCCAGCCCGAGGTACCCTCGGCCGAGCCCGAGGCACCCTCGGCCAGACCCGAGGCACCCTCGGCCATCGAGGTAGAGGCCTTGCCCATCGAGGGGGAACAGAATGGGGTCACGCCAAATCCGAACTGGCAGACCCCGTACCTGGAATATCTCCTCCGAGGAGAGCTTCCCATCGACAAGACCAAAGCTCGGCGGCTGGCTTAGCGTGCCCAGTCATTCGTCTTGCTGGGTGATGAAAAAGAGCTCTATCACCGCAGCCCCTCGGGCATCCTCCAACGATGCATATCTATCGCCCAAGGACAAGAACTATTGCAAGAAATACACTCGGGGGCTTGCGGCTACCATGCAGCACCTCGAGCCCTCGTGGGAAATGCCTTCCGACAAGGTTTCTACTGGCCAACCGCGGTGGCTGACGCCACTAGGATTGTGCGCTCCTGCCGGGGGTGTCAATTCTACGCAAAGCAGACGCATCTGCCCGCTCAGGCCTTGCAGATGATACCCATCACCTGGCCATTTGTTGTGTGGGGTCTAGACCTCATCGGTCCCTTGCAGAAGGCACCCGGGGGCTTCTCGCACCTTCTGGTCGCCATCGACAAATTCTCCAAGTGGATCGAGGTCCGACCCTTGACCAGCATCAGGTCCGAGCAGGCGGTGGCGTTTTTCACCAACATCATCCATCGATTCGGGGTCCCAAACTCAATCATCACCGACAATGGCACGCAGTTCACCGGAAAAAAGTTCCTGGACTTCTGCGACGACCACCACGTCCGTGTGGACTAGGCCGCCGTAGCTCATCCCATGACGAATGGGCAGGTGGAGCGTGCCAACGGTATGATTTTGCAGGGGCTCAAACCAAGGATCTACAATGACCTCAACAAGTTCGGCAAGCGGTGGATGAAAGAGCTACCCTCGGTAGTCTGGAGTCTGAGGACGACGCCGAGCCGCGCCATGGGTTTTACGCCATTCTTTCTAGTCTATGGGGCCGAGGCCATCCTCCCCACGGACTTAGAATATGGGTCCCCAAGGACCAAGGCGTACGACGACCGAAGCAACCAGACCAGCCAAGAAGACTCGCTGGACCAACTCGAGGAGGCTCAGGACGTTGCCTTACTACATTCGGCACGATACCAGCAGTCGATGCAGCGCTACCACGCCCGAAGCATTCGGTCCCGAGGCTTCCAAGTGGGAGACTTGGTGCTTCGCCTGCGACAGGACGCCCGAGGGCGCCACAAGCTCACTCCTCCCTAGGAAGGGCCCTTCATCATCGCCAAGATCTTGAAGCCCGGAACATACAGCTAGCCAACGACCAAGGCGAGGTCTACAGCAACGCTTGGAACATCCAACAGCTACGTCGCTTCTACCCTTAAGATGTTTTAAGTCATTCATGTACCTCGTTTACATACACAAAGTCTAAACGTCAAGGAAGGGTCGGCCTTGCCTCAGCAAAGCCCGACCCTCCCTCGGGGGCTAGAAGGGGGGAACCCCCTCTGCATCAAAATTTTCCTCGGAAAAATTTTCTACCAAAACAACCTTTGTGCTTACGACTTCCGTATCGATAGCGGGATCCTGAGAACGACGAGAGTACACATAAGCGGCAAGGCCGACCGAGCCGAGGAACTCCTACGCCTTCGGGATACGGATACCTCACTCATCACCTTCCGCGAGAAGTAACTCACGCTCGGATAAGCGATCCTGCTACCGAACAAGTCCTAACACTCGGGTAGAAAACGACTTTCGCGCCTTCTCGACTGTACCAATAATGGAATCCTTCGACCAAATGAGAGTGTGCGTAAGTGGCAAGGCCGGCCGAGCCAAGGGACTCCTACGCCTCCGGGATACGGATACCTCACTCATCACCTTCCGCGAAAAGTAACTCTCGCTCGGATAAACGATTCTGCTATTGACAGACAAGTCGTGATGCTCGAAATAAGAGGAGAGAAGACGCAGCTTTTTAAACACGATGATAAAGTGTTTAGGCCTCGGCGGCCATGAAAAAGCATGCGCATGCTACAGACAAACTGTTCCTGCAGGTTTGAGCATCGGCAGGGGGAGCAGCAGCACCCTTGGCGTTGTTTCCACCCTCGGCGGAACCTGGCCCGGCCTCGGACGGCGACCCAGGCAAAAGGACCTCCACCTAAGGGAGGACGCCAGCACCGCGCCAGCAGATGTCTTGGCCAAGCTCCAGCGGTTGCTACCACATCTTCCTCGGCCTGGGAAGCCGCCATCTCCCGGGCCAACGAAGTCTCTTTCCGAGCCGACTGCACGTCTGTCCGCGCTAACACCGCTGCCTCTGGCTCCGGCTCATCGCAGAGCAGTCGAGGGTTCCAAAAACTGAGCAAGAGAAGCCTAGAGCGGCAAGGCCGATAGAGCCGAGGGACTCCTACGCCTCCGGGATACGAACGCCTCACTCGTCACCTTCCGCGAAAGGCAACCGACGCTCGGTTAAGTGGTTCGGCTAGCCAACAGATAAGTCCCAGCGCTCGAAATGAGGAAGACACACAGCTTCATTCTCGAATACCCAAATGTTCAGGCCTCGACAGCCACAAAGAACAAACACATATACTTGGGGTAACTATGCTACACAGACTCAGACGTCGGTAGAACCCTCGGCGGTTCTCCCGACCTACGACAAATGTCTAAGTACTTGAAGCGGTTACATTTTGCTCTGGCAAAAACCCAGTATATCTCCTTACAAACGGGACTCTGAACCTCCACACCGAGGGTCCAGCGGGATAACAAGCTCCGAGTGGCTCGCCGGTAGCCACTACACCAACAGCGACAACGACCCCTGCTCCGGGTGGCTAAAGAGCAGCAGGGATGACCTCAGGGCCGACGCTGCTGTGACGAGGCCCTCGCCCACGCCTCTGCTCGAGGGGCGAGGACAAGCCATCAAAGCCAAAGAGCCGGGGGTCCGGCCGCAGCTGGCACCGATGGTCTCGTCGGCAGAGAAACCTTCTCCGGCTGCCACCACCTCAACACCGACGACAGCGGCCACCTGTGCGCCAGTGCCACGCCAACGATTGGCGGACGCCCCAGCCTACACCGGCAGATCCCCAATCAGGTCCTCGCGGACGGGCAGGCCCTGAACTCCGCGCGGAGGCGTCGTGCCGGAGTGAGGACAAGACAATCCAAGAACGCGAACACCGCCCATGCGGCGTAAGGCGTCTTGGATGGTCCGCCGGTGCGCGCGGCGCAACAAACGCCCGCGCCCGGACCAAGCGGCAGGAGGCAGTGTCGGAGGCCACGACAGAGCCAGCTGAGCCAGCAAGCCAGGCATGCTGGAGCGGATGACGCTTGCGGCCGATCGGTCCCGTGTTGCCGAAGTTCGCCCCTCTGTAAGGTCGGTAAGCGCCTTCTCCCCTGAATGCTGAAGGAGGAGATGGCCTGCCGGCCCATGCGGGAGGTAGAACCCCGGCTCAGCTCTCCCTCTGCCTCAGCAAGGATGATGAAGATCCTTGAAGCTGAGGGCGGGGCGGAGGCCACAGCCTGGCTTGCTTCTCCCCACCAAACTGCCCATTGGTGAGGGAATGCAGCCGGGCTGCACGACGAAAATCCTTGAAGCCGAGCGATGGCTGAAAGGTGCCGATCTCCACGAGGCCGCGCTCCTTCAACGATAGCAAGAGCAAGGCGACGCTGGAGCACCCCATCCGGGGGCTCAAAAGGTGGAAGGGCGCAATGCATGAGGGGAGAACGAAGGCATGGCCACTGCCTAGGGGATTGATCCCCCTTTTATAGGCAGATCTCCTCACTTGCACCCCTTAGCGTCACGGGTGAAATCTCCACTGACATCCTCTAGGGTTCTCCCCCTACGACACGGGGGCTGGGACCCACACGTCATACGAGTTGTTCCGAAGCACGAAGGAGGCAAACCACCGCACGCGAGGCACGTAACCGTCCCGCGGTTACAAGCGCTCTCCCATCTTCGCAGAAACCGGTGGTCGAAAGGGTGGACTGCCACGCGACAGGCATCAAACTGCACCGCAACTGTGCGCCCCTTCGGCTTCGACCACATCCGGCGGGCCAGCGCAAAGGAAGCGGGCCCGCATGTCATGTAACCGGCGCGCCGGTTACGACGTGCGAGAAGTTACACCGCCACTCGCGCCAATGTTGCACCTCCTCGACTGCGGAACCAGTACCGCGACTCGAGGTAGCCCTGCGCATGACCCAACAGTGCCAGTTAAAGGTGACGACCACGGGTCAGTCAGCCGCGGGGTAGGCACGATGGTTGGCATGGTCAAAAGCGGGCAGCAGTAACTGCAGCAGCAGACGAGCGGAGGCAGCGGTCAAGTCGCCTGCAGGCTCGTGTCCCCCCCTGAAACGACGGGAGAGCCCTCTCCCACGGCGTGAAGACAACGCGCCCGTGCCCCGTTCCTCGAATGGCTCGCGCGTGCAGCGGGCGCCACGCGAATCGCCCGTCCCATCGCATTAACTCCCCGACGGAGCAGGCGACACCTCTGGCAGGAGAGGCGGGTCAAAAAAGGTGCGCCACCTTATTTAAATTCATATCCTTCCCCTCCTCCTCTCTCTCTCTCTCTCTTGCCACAGGGACCGGGAAAGGGGATGTTGTGGAAAGGATCCTTCTCGGTGAAGGAAGCGGGCCCCGAGCCCTCCTACTAATCAGGGGTTCGAAGGCTAGCCCCTCAGAAGGGTTTCGACAGCCGCCCCAGAGCACTCGGACTTCAAGCCCATTACTGATCAGGGGTTCAAAGGCTAGCCCCTCGGAAGGGTTCGACAGCCGCCCCAGAGCGCTCGGGCTCCGTGCCCACTACTGATCAGGGGTTCGTAGGCTGGCCCCTTGGAAGGGTTCGACAGTCGCCATAGAGCATGCAGAGTGAGGGATGACTCTGGGTACGTTCGATACATAGCCAAGGCTCGGGCTACGCTCTCGAGGTACCCTAGGACATTTCTGAGACCGGCGGGAACGATTTGTAATGGAATCCCACCGGAGGGAGGCATCGAGCCCTCGGACCCTATCGAAGGGGTCTGGGTCCGGCAAACCACCCGCAGGTACTTTTGGAGCGCGCCTCTGGGCCACCAGCCGACCCCTAACGAACGGGGCACGGGCGTCCACTCGGATCACCCGTTAGCAACTCACTGGAAACACCATGTTCGGCGCCCTCCGAGGGCAACGTGGCGCTTTCCCCCCTCCTCCTTGCGGAAAGGCAACGCAGGGGCGTATGATAAAAGTCAGGAAAGTCCTTGATCGTCCTCTCGCTCCATGCAGAGGCTCGGGGGCTGCTCTCGCACCCGGTTACGGCCAAAACTGTTGGCAGCGTCAACAAACCACCTTGATAACTTGGAACCCGACCACGCACCTGGGCTATAGCCGGGCCGCATGAGGGAACGATCAGACCAGCCGAAGCACCACGAAAAGCATTCAGACCTCAGAGGAGTCAAACCACTCCTCCAAGGCCTCGGGGGCTACACCCGGCGGGTGCACTCGCGCGCACCCACCAGAACAAGGCAAAAATCGAGAAAGGTCAGTCCCCTCACCGAAAACGCGGCAAAAGCCTCCAAGCGAGTACCAACACTCCCTTCGAGGCTCGGGGGCTACTGTCGGGTACCATAATTAGGGGTACCCCCAACGCTCCTAATCATGGCTGGTAAACACCCTTAGACCAACTGACGGGTGCGGTTCAAGTCAAGACTTCGTCTACCTGAGGGACGCGATCTCACTCGAGCCCAGCCTCGGGTTGGAATAGTAGTCCCAGACGAGTTCACGCCTCGCCCGTGGGCCTCCTAAGGCAGCGAGCGCCCCCTCGGCTCCCCCGAGGCCCGGCTCGGGCAGGCTTCGTTGTGAAGCAACCTTGGCCAGACCGCCTCACCAACCGACCGCTTCGCAGGCGCATTAAATGCAGGGGATGCCTGACGCCGTATCCTGACACACGTGCCTCAGACGGGCAGGCCGAAGTGGCCGTAGTCACTTCGCCCCTCTTCTTTACTGTCTGATATGACAGGAAAACAGCGCCGCTCGCTCCGCTCTGACTGACGTGTCAGCCACCCCGGCGATGACTGACAACAAGTCACGATCAACCACTGAGTTCAGCCTCGGGCGCAACAGGAAGCTCCGCCTCACCTGACCTCATGCTCCAGCCTCGGGAGGAGGTTTCCGCCTCGCTCGACCTCAGGCTCCAGCCTCAGGAGGAGGTCTCCGCCTCGCCCGACCCCCGGACTCGGCCTCGATCCCGGTCTCAGGAGGAATCGTGTCCTCGCCCAAGCCCGGCCTCGGCCTCAAGAGAAGTCTCTGCCTCGATCGACCCTGGGCTCAGACCGACCACGCTAACAGGGGATGCATCATTTCCCTATTCCTAGCCTGCTCACGCTATAAGGAACAAGACCAGCGTCCCATATGGCTTACCCCGGCGATGGGTAATGATGGTGCCCTGCGTGCACCATGACGCCGGTGGCTCTCAGCCCCTTACGACATCAAGGAGACATCAGCAGGATCCTCGCCACGCTGCCAGCTGTGCTCCTACAGGACTCAGGCGCTCCTCAGACAGCCATGCCATCACATGTACAGGGCCCAAGCTCTCCTCCAACGGCCACGTTGGCATGTACACAGGGCTTAGGCACTCCACTGCTGGACACGTTAGCGCATAGCTACGCCCCTCGTTGTACATCTGGACCCTCTCCTTGCCTCTATAAAAGGGAGGTCCAGGGTCACCCTGAGGGGGGTTCGCGCGGGGGAAGCGGCGGACGAACTCTGTGTCTCTCTCTCTCTCTCCCACGCGACACGCTTGTAACCCCTACTACGAGCGGCACCCCTGGTGCAGGATAATACAATGCTTGTCCCACCTCTTGTGTTCCATCCTGCGCCAACCCATCTGGGCAGGGGCACGCAGCGATTTCACTGGTCGGTCCAAGGGACCCCCCCGGGTCCAAGACACCGACACTTAGTGTGCAAAAATGCTTTCTATTCCATTGATGATATGTCTATTGCTTTGCCACCAGCTATTGCTAACCTTTTGCAAGAGTATATGGATGCGTTTCCCTCTGAGATACCCCCTGGATTACCACCTGAGTTGCCTCCAAATTTTCAGGTTAGTCCCACCTTTAACATTTCAGATTTGAATCCATATATGGGAGACAAAGATGAGATCGAGTCGAGGACGACTCCAATTCAATAGGAGGAGGAGGATGAGGACATCACTTCTATACATACAATGAATGGACCGATAACACGATCGCATGCACGACAGCTAAATCTCCAGGTACGTTCTACCCTAGTCAATTGTGTTTCAGAGCTTACGCTTGGGGCCATGGATGTTTTGATGATTAGGAACCTTGGAGAGGACCAGCAAGGACTTGGGAAAGGCCTAGGTGTTGAGGAGGAGCAGCAAGGGCGCCCACAACATGAAGGAGATCAAGTTCGACTCGGTTGCGACTCCATCTCGGGTTCCAGGACCAGTCTGCCCTAAAATGGACGCCCAAGATGCATCCTGACTCTGATTGTGACGGACTTGATATGGTTGGAAAGATAAAGAGATTATCTAACCAACCCAACTGGTTCCACCCTAAAATTCATCCGGAGTCAACGGGAATCATTGAAACAATTCAGCATTCAGATTCTGTTTTGGTGCTGCGACACCGTCTGTTGGGCCGTTGGGCCGTGTATCGCGTCGGAGCCCATTAGGGGCGAGTCAAGGGGTCACGCACGCCCTAATACTCTATTTATTCAGCAGCCACCACCACATTAGGTTTGGGTTTTGCTTAGATCGATTCTGTCATTGAACAGTGTCGCCGTCATCGGTTTGTGAGACCCCATCCCGTAATCAATACAATTTTGATTGCGTTTCTTTCCTGTTCTTGCTTGTGTTCTTGATTGCGCTTGCAGGGATAAGCCTTCGTGGAAAGGTCACTCGTGTGTCACAGGTGATAACCAATGGAGCCGTGGTGTAGTGATTGCGAGAAACCGTTCACTCGGAGCCTTGGATCATCAACATCGAGATCTCCACTCAATCAAGTTATCGATTCTCACGGAAGATCGGGCCGCGTCTTCTATCACCGTGCCTATAAATACATGAACAGTAGCACCGTACTGTTCACGCTGGATTATAATCACTCCCGCATTCTCGCCTTCAAGCAAGCCGAAGGTATCAATGTAATATCAACATTGTTAAATATCCATTTACATTTTATGAAATATGAATACAAATAAATGAATGAAGATCCATTCTTTATCTTTATCCTTTCATATTTCTATCCACATATTAAATGATGAATGTTTGTCTTTCATGATCTTCGTCTGATGTGTATTATCCCCATGTGGAGATAACACTTCGGAAGACGAAGATCCTTAATCCTTAACAATTGTGTTGCCTTGTTCTTAATTCATAGCATTTGAGAACAAGTGACCAACATTAGTCGTGCTCATGATTATGAGCGGCCTTGGGAGCTCCTTTGATTAGAGATACATATGATATGAGATACAATGGTTCTATTGATGGTTTTGGCTTTGAGGACGATGATGATGTTCCTCGAAGAGGAAATGGTTCACGGGTTGGTTATTGCTAAAACATGGCTTCTACTAATAATAAATACCTGACGAACTAAAAGCAACTGCTTTCAGCCTAACTCCACATAAAGCTAGTCCACCTTAGCCAAACATGACATTTCTGAGTACGTTGATGTGTACTCACCCTTGCTTTCACAAAACACCAGGTTGCCTTTGGTGCAGCCTATGCTTAGGTAAAGAAGAAGAAGGCGTCAAGGCGGATCTCCAGGAGTTCTAGGACATCGATGAGTTCGAGGATTAGGCTAGCGACCTCCCCCAGTCAGCTGCCTGTGGTGGGTTAATTTACGTTGGCTACGTTTCTATTATGTGCACTTTGACTCATATTATGTAAATGACTCTAGTATTTAATATTATTACTTACTCTTTATTGTAATTCAAAGCATTGTGCTATGATGAGTCATTTATGTAATCGCTGTGTACGTGAATTTCTGGTCCTTGCACGTACATGGTTCGCATTCGGTTTACCTTCAAAACCGGGTGTGACATTAGTGGTATCAAAGCCTTACTGACTGTAGGACCGCTATCCTAGAGTAGCAGTGGTCGTTTTAAGGACTTATTGATTATTGCTTCACCTCATCCTTGATTCTGCTTCAAAATATTAGTCACCTCGACTAATTCTATGTTGTGCTCCTATATGCCCCTTGCCAAAAGTATTTTATTCGACTATGGTCTATACTTCTCTCAGTCTATTAGATCTGATCTCACTCTTGTGCTTGCGACATCTTTGTAGATGCCCCCTGACCATAACCTTCTTGTCTTTTGGGATTCTTTTCTCTTTCGTCATTAAATTGCTACCATTTGACCATCTCTATTCCCTTGGTATTGACATGCTCGTACCTCTAGATTCTTCAATACTCTTGTTTCAAATACATACATATGAATTTCTCCCGCCTACTTAAACACTCCAGTTTATATGTCCATGACCTTCTTGTCTTCTGGGATCCCTTCCTATTCCACTGTTAAGTCATCATCCTTCGGCTTTTCTATTCCCTTGTCTTGGTAAGCCCGTATCCTTGGAATCTTGCATACCCCAATGATTGTTCAAGACATTTTAGTTAATATGTCCTTGACCACCCTTGTTTCTTAATGATCCATGAGCGGTCATTTTATTTTTGCACATCCGTGGTAACCTCATTGTTTCCTTGTAACTTCCTTCAGTTATGAATTTTTACTTCAACTCTTCTGTTGGAACCCTACCTATCTTACCCTTGATTGTTTTCTCCACCTTGCCATTTCGTGAGGCTTACCATAATTCTATCCTTTGTCATGCTTTTTATTGATATCATCTTTACCTTTGTCATCTCTACATATCACCTTGTTGCCTATTGTATACCTGCCCTATAAAATCTTCCCTTTTCCACCTCAAATTGAGAGTTATATTTTACCCATTTTCCCTTGGATGTATCCTATTCTCTGTCGCTTGAACTTTCAACCCAATCGTTTAATGTGTTTTGTTTGCTATCTCCTTTACCCTTGTGATCCTACCTTGATGTTGTCATATGTGTGCCACTTAAAACCTCCCTTCTCCCCTCTCAATTCGAGAGTGGTGTTTTACTTACCCTACGCTTGGTCATAACCTCATCTCTGCCACGTGCAAATCATGCCTTAACGTCATTCTTTGTTGTACTCGTACCCTTGGTTCTTCTATACCTTTACCTCTTCTCTCACACCCTTTTCTATTATCGCCTTCAACCCTTGTAATACCTATATTTTTTACCACGACGCTTACTTTGAACCTAGCCTTGGAGCCTTCTCCTTTCCATCCTAGTTCAGGAGCAGTGTTTTACTTATCTCACCCTTGGCAACATCCTCTTCTTTACCGCGTGTAAGCTTGGACGTGACTCCATTATTTGTTGTACTCATACCACTGGCTCTTCAATGCCTTCATCTTTTCTCTCATACCCTTGTCTATTATCGCCTCTGACCCTTGCGATATTTATGTCTTCTACCTAAATTATCACCTTAAACTTATCCTTTAAAAGCCTCCCCTTTCTTTCCACCCAGTTTGAGAGTTGCGAGTTACCTATCTCTTCCTTGATTTCTTTTCACTTCTTGTTGCCTTACAAGTTTTGTGTTAATTCCATCCCTTGTTGTATTTTTTATTTCCTATCACCCTCACCTTGTCGTCCAACGATCTTGCTTTGATACTCATCTTTATTCCTACTCTTTAAAAATTCCCTCTTTTCCACCTCAATTTGAGAAAGACAGTTTACCTATCTAGCCCTTGGACGTACCCTCTCCTTTTCCATTTGCAGGTCCTGTCTTAACTCCATCCTTGATGGTACTTATGTCCTTTGTTCTTATGCCCATTTACCTACTCTCCTACATCCTTGTCCGTTATCACCTTTAACCCTTGTAATATCTACACCCTTACCTTCACGCTTACTTTGAACCTACCCTTCAAAGCCTCCTCTTTTTCAACCCTATTTGAGGATAATGAATCACCTACTTCGCCATTAATTGCTTCCCCTTCTTTGACACCTTGCAAGTTTTGTCTAAAATACATCCTTTGTTGTGTGTTTGTCTGTTATCACCTTAACCCTTGTCATCCCTCGATCTTTACCTTGATGCTTATCATGTACCCGTATTTTAAAGCTTCCTCTCCCATTTCAGTTCAAGAGTGTTGTCTTACCCGTCCCCGCTCTTGTTTGTTCCCTATTCCTCTGTCGCGTTGCAAGTCTTGTCTTAACTCGATCTTTTGGTGTGCTTTTGCATGTTACCTCATGTACCTTTGTAATAACTAGATCTTTCCATGATTCTTATCTTATTCCTACCTTTTGAATTATCATCTTTCCCATCTCGATTTGAGAATAGTGTTTACCTACCCTGCCCTTGGTTGCATTTTCTCCCTTGTAAATTAACATCCTTACTTTAACTCCGTCCCTTATTATGCTCTTGTCCGTATCCTACACGTCTTGTTCTTCTCCTTGTCCTCCAACAACCTTAGAGAGTATTTATTCCCTTTTCAAGAAAGACCACCATTTAGTTAAAAGGAATGTATAGCAACGAGATGTTTGTTGTTGCATGCTAGTGTTGTTTGTCTTTGTGTTATGATTGATTTGCTTCTTTGTGATGAGTGTTGATGTGTTGTGGCCCTTGGTCTGCAATGACATCAATTTACTAGGTGAGTGCCATATAGTTAGGTAGTTGGGTTCTCTCCCCTGCTCTCTTGAATCCATCTATGCTCACCTTTTCTATCTATACCCTTTCCTCTTGCACCTGTCTAGTTGGCAACCTCCAACCCCTCTTAATTAGTCAAGATCAGAGTTGCCAGCATCTTCACCAAGTGCATATCTGTCGGGTACCATAATTAGGGGTACCCCCAACGCTCCTAATCATGGCTGGTAAACACCCTCAGACCAACTGACAGGTGCGGTTCAAGTCAAGACTTCCTCTACCCGAGGGACGCGATCTCACCCGAGCCCAGCCTCGGGTTGGAACAGTAGTCCCAAACGAGTTCACGCCTCGCCCGAGGGCCTCCTCAAGCAGCGGGCGCCCCCTCGGCTCTCCCGAAGCCCGGCTCGGGCAGGCTTTGTTGTGAAGCAACCTTGGCCAGACCGCCTCACCAACCGACCGCTTCGCAGGCGCATTAAATGCAGGGGATGCCTGACGCCGTATCCTGACACACGCGCCTCAAACGGGCAGGCCGAAGTGACCACAGTCACTTCGCCCCTCTTCTTTACTGTCTGATATGACAGGAAAACAGCGCCGCTCGCTCCGCTCTGACTGACGTGTCAGCCACCCCGGCGACGACTGACAACAAGTCACGATCAACCACCGAGTTTAGCCTCGAGCGCAACAGGAAGCTCCGCCTCGCCCGACCTCATGCTCCAGCCTCGGGAGGAGGTTTCCGCCTCGCCCGACCTCAGGCTTCGGCCTTGGGAGGAGGTCTCCGCCTCGCCCGACCCCCGGACTCGTCCTCGACCCCGGTCTCGGGAGGAATCGCGTCCTCGCCCGACCCCGACCTCGGCCTCAAGAGAAGTCTCTGCCTCGACCGACCCTGGGCTCGGACCGACCGCGCTAATAGGGGATGCATCATTTCCCTATTCCTAGCCTGCTCAGGCTACAAGGAACAAGACCGGCGTCCCATCTGGCTTACCCCGGCGACGGGTAATGATGGTGCCCCGCGTGCACCATGATGCCGGTGGCTATCAGCCCCTTACGACAGCAAGGAGACGTCAGCAGGATCCTCGCCGCGCTGCCAGGTGTGCTCCTACAGGACTCAGGCGCTCCTCCGACGGCCACGCCATCACATGTATAGGGCCCAAGCTCTCCCCCAACGGCCACGTTGGCATGTACACAGGGCTTAGGCACTCCACTGCCGGACACGTTAGCGCATAGCTACGCCCCCCGTTGTACGTCTGGACCCTCTCCTTGCCTCTATAAAAGGGAGGTCCAGGGCCACCCTGAGGGGGGTTCATGCGGGGGAAGCGGCGGACGAACTCTGTGTCTCTCTCTCTCTCCCACGCGACGCGCTTATAACCCCTACTACGAGCGGCACCCCTGGTGCAGGATAATACAAGGCTTGTCCCACCTCTTGTGTTTCATCCCACGCCAACCCATATGGGTAGGGGCACGCAGTGATTTCACTAGTCGGTCCAAGGGACCCCCCATGTCCGAGACGCCGACAGTTGGCACGCCAGGTAGGGGCCTGCTGCGTGTTAACGAACACCTTCCCGTTGAGATCCAGATGGGGAGTCTTCAGCAACCTCTTCAGCCCGGGACGGTGCTCCGCTTCGGGAGTCTCGAGTTCATGTCCCTCGATGGCAGCTACGACATGGTACTCCTCCCCCCGCGGTGTGACGTCAACGACGGTCTCCGACCCGCCCGGCGGCGGCGAGCTCTACGACAGCATCTCCCCGCGGCAGAAGAGGAGCACTCTGGTCGTTCCCGCCACCCTCCTCGTCGGAGGAGGAGGAGGCGAGGCAACCATGGCCACGCAGGAGGCGGCACCATGTCGGTTGTCGCACCAGAGCGAGTCGACGACGCTGGCACTCCCCCGGGGGACATGTCGGACATTGTCCTCGCACCTGAGACGACGGCGGGTGTCACTTCCCCGCGATGTGTCAGCCCCAAGCGGACTGATGACGCCAGCACCCTCACAAAGGACCTGCTGGGTGTTACCCTCGTACCTGAGATGACGGTGTGCTCCGCCCCCGACACGACTTCACCACCGTCCAACGACCAAGAGGTACCGTCCGTTTTCCATCCCGTACCTTTTCGGTTCAGCTTCGATCCACCTAGCGACCCCGCTATGGTGAGCGCCTTTGTAAAGGCGTATCCAAACCTTCTGGGGTACCACATGTGGTCGACCTGGGACCGACTGACAGCCGTCTCAACCTTCGAACCGACGGGTTCTGAGGAAGAGGACGACCCCGACTCCGGTTGGGATTTCTCTGCCCTCAATGACCCTGGTGCCGTGCGGGGCTTCATGTCCACATGTGACCACTGCCTCTCCGGTTGTTCTGACGACGGCTATGACCTTGACGACGAGGGTTACGGCCCAAGTCGCGAATGTTTCCACGTCGATCTGGGAGATCACAACGAAGGCAACCACCTCGGTATGCCAGAGGTTGACGATCCCCTTGGGCCCGCATCTCGCATTGACATCCCGCGGGAGCTAGCTGTGGTCCCAGTCCCTATGGGGGGTCAGGACATATAGCTCGAGCAAATCCGTGAGATGCAGGCCTGGGTCGACGGGGAAGCAAGCTGGCTTGTACAGCTCTGACAGAACATCGAACAGGCGTGGGCAGGCCGAACACTCGCCGGAGAAGCCTGTCATCGGGCCCAAGACATCCGGCGCCGCATCATCGACAATGCCACGGCAGTGCTGCCCCCCGCCGTCAGCAGGTCCGGCCAGGACCTAGCTGCAGCGGCGATGCTGCTTCGAGCCATGCTGGAGCCATCCACCACCGAGGGACGGCGTATCCAGGGCGAACTCAAGAATCTCCTAGAAGGCGCCGTGGTTCGACGAGCCGAGAGCTCCGCCTCCCGCAGGCGAGCTGACCCCTCTGAGCATCACGCGGTGTCCTCTCAGCGCATTCGGGAAGCCTCGGTCCATCTCGAGCGCACGCGAGACGAGGCGCCCACCGCCTGGGAACGCCTCGGCAACGAGCACCACCATCTCGACCATCGAGCCCGCCTCGACGAGAAGGTGCGCCGAGGCTACCATCCTAGGCGTGGGGGACGCTGCAACAGTGAAGAGGATCGCAGTCCTTCGCCCGAACCACCCGGCCTGCAAGTCTTCAGCCGGGCCATACGACGAGCGCCGTTCCCTGCCCGTTTCCGAGCCCCGACTACCATCACCATGTACTCGGGGGAAAGAGGCCGGAGCTGTGGCTCGCGGACTATCGACTGGCATGCCAGTTGGGAGGGGCGGATGATGACAACCTCATCATCCGTAATCTACCCCTTTTCCTCTCCGACGCCGCCCAAGCCTGGCTGGAGCATCTGCCTCCTGCGCAGACCTTCGACCGGGACGATCTGGTTAAAGCTTTCGCGGGAAACTTCCAAGGCATGTACGTGCGCCCTAGGAACTCGTGGGACCTTCGAAGCTACCGACAGCAGCCAGGGGAGTCCCACCGAGAGTACATCTGGCGGTTTTCAAAGCAGCGCATCGAGCTGCCCAACGTTACCGACTCGGATGTCATTGGGGCTTTCCTTGCCGGCACCACTTGTCGAGACCTGGTGAGCAAACTGGGGCGCAATACTCCCACCCGTGCGAGCGAACTGATGGACGTTGCCACCAAGTTCGCCTTGGGTCAAGAGGCGGTCGAAGCCATCTTCCAAAAGGACAAGCAGCCTCAGGGAGGGCCGAAGACAGACGCCCCTGAGGCATCCATCCAGCGGGGCACGAAGAAAAAGGATAAAAACAAGTCGCAAGCGAAGCGCGACGCCATAGACACGAATCTCGTCGCTGCGGCCGAGCATAGGAACCCTCGGAAACCTCCTGGAGGGGCCGGCGCGTTCGACAAAATGCTCAAAGAGCCGTGCCCCTATCACCAGGGGCCTGTCAAGCACACCCTCGAAGAATGTGTCATGCTCCGGCGCTACTTCCATAAGACCGGGCCCCGGCGGAGGATGGCAAGGGCCATGACAACGACAAGAAGGAGGGCGGCAAGGAAGAGGGATTCCTGGAAGTCCATAACTGCTTCATGATCTACTGTGGGCAGGCGGCGAACGCCTCGGCTCGGCACCGCAAGCAGGAGCGCCGGGAAGTCTGCTTGGTGAAGGTGGCGGCGCCAGTCTACCTAGACTGGTCCGACAAGCCTATCACCTTTGACCAAGGCGACCACCCCGACTTCGTGCCAAGCCCAGGAAGGTACCCGCTCGTCGTCGATCCGATCATCGGCAACGTTAGGCTCTCCAAGGTCCTCATGGACGGAGGCAGCAGCCTTAACATCATCTACGCCGAGACCCTGGAACTCTTAGGGGTTGATCGGTCCAAAGTCCGGACCAGTGCGGCACCCTTCCACGGGATCGCGCCCGGGAAGCGAATCCTACCCCTCGGACGGATCGACTTACCCGTCTGCTTCGGAACTCCCTCTAACTTCCGAAAGGAAGCTCTCACCTTTGAGGTCATCGGGTTCCGAGGAACCTACCATGCGATATTGGGAAGACCATGCTACGCCAAGTTCATGGCCGTCCCCAACTACACCTACCTCAAGCTCAAGATGCCGGGCCCGAATCAGATCATCACCGTCGGATCCACGTACCGCCACGCGTACAAATGCGACGTGGAGTGCGTGGAGTACGCCGAGGCTCTCGCTGAGTCTGAGGCCCTCATCGCCGACCTGGAACGCCTCTCCAAGGAGGCGCCCGATGCGAAGCGGCACGCCGGCAACTTCGAACCAGTTGAGGCGGTCAAGTCCGTCTCCCTCGACCACAGCAACGACGCCAACAAGAAAGTTCGGATCGGCTCCGAGCTTGACCCCAAATAGGAAGCAGTGCTCATCGACTTTCTCCATGTAAACGCCGAAGTCTTTGCGTGGAGTCCCTCGGACATGCCCGGCATACTGAGGGATGTCGCCGAGCACTCACTGGACATCAGAGCTGGGGCCCGACCCGTGAAGCAAACCCTGCGCCGTTTTGACGAAGAAAAGCGCAGGGTCGTAGGCGAGGAGATCCACAAGCTACTCGCGGCAGGGTTTATCAAAGAGGTATTCCATCCCGAATGGTTAGCTAACCCTGTTCTTGTAAGGAAGAAGGATGGGAAATGGAGGATGTGTGTAGACTACACTGGTCTAAACAAAGCATGTCTGAAAGTTCCTTATCCTCTACCTCGCATCGATCAAATCGTGGACTCCACTGCTGGGTGCGAAACCCTGTCATTCCTCGATGCCTACTCAGGCTATCACCAAATCAAGATGAAAGAGTCCGACCAACTCACGACTTCTTTCATCACACCTTTTGGCATGTACTGTTACACTACAATGTCGTTTAGGTTGAGGAATGCAGGCGCCACTTACCAGAGGTGCATGAACCACGTGTTCGGAGAACACATCGGCAGAACAGTCGAGGCTTACGTCGACGACATTGTTGTCAAGATGAAGAGAGCCTCTGACCTCCTCTCTGATCTTGAAACGACATTCAAGTGTCTGAGAGCGAAAGGCGTGAAACTCAATCCCGAGAAGTGTGTCTTCGGAGTCCCCCGAGGCATGCTCCTTGGATTCATCGTCTCTGAGCGGGGCATCGAGGCCAATCCGGAGAAAATCGCGGCCATCACCAACATGGGACCGATCAAAGATTTGAAAGGAGTACATAGGGTTATGGGATGCCTTGCGGCTCTGAGCCGCTTCATCTCACGCCTTGGCGAGAAAGGCTTGCCTCTGTACCACCTCTTAAGGAAGGCCGAGTACTTCACTTGGACCCCCGAGGCCGAGGAAGCCCTCGGAAACCTTAAGGCGCTCCTTACAAACACACCCATCCTGGTGCCCCCCGCCGCAGGAGAAGTCCTCTTGATCTATGTAGCCGCGACTACTCAGGTGGTCAGCGCCGCGATCGTAGTCGAGAGACAAGAAGAAGGGCATGCACTGCCCATCCAGAGGCCAGTCTACTTCATCAGCGAAGTGCTTTCCGAGACCAAAGTCCGCTACCCACAGATCCAGAAGCTGCTCTACGCAGTATTTCTGACACGCGAAAGTTGCGACACTACTTCGAGTCTCATCCGGTGACTGTGGTGTCATCCTTCCCCCTGGGGGAGATCATCCAGTGCTGCGAGGTCTCGGGTAGGATAGCAAAGTGGGTGGTGGAGCTTATGGGTAAAACGCTATCATTCGCTCCTCGGAAGGCCATAAAATCCCAGGTCTTGGCAGACTTCCTGGCTGAGTGGACTGACACCCAGTTACCGACAACTCCAATCCAGCCCGAGCTCTGGACCATGTACTTCGATGGGTCACTCATGAAAACAGGAGCAGGCGCTGGCCTGCTCTTCGTTTCACCCCTCGGAAAGCATCTCCGCTACGTCATTCGCCTCCATTTTCCGGCATCAAACAACATGGCTGAGTACAAGGCTCTGGTTAACGGGCTACGCATCGCCATCGAGCTAGGGGTCCGGCGCCTCGACGCTCGAGGCGACTCACAGCTTGTCATCGACCAAGTCATGAAGAACTCCCACTGCCATGACCAGAGGATGGAAGCCTACTGCGACGAAGTCCGGCGCCTAGAAAACAAGTTCTACGGGCTGGAGCTCAACCACATCGCCCGACGGTACAACGAGACTGCGGATGAGCTGGCGAAAATAGCCTCAGGGCGAACGACGGTTCCGCTGGACGTCTTCTCCAGAGACATACATCAACAATTCGTCAAGATCGACGACGCGCCCGAGCCTGAGGAAGCCTCGGCCCAGCCCAAGGTACCCTCGGCCGAGCCCGAGGCACCCTCAGCCATCGAGGAAGAGGCCTTGCCCGTTGAGGAGGAACAGAATGGGGTCACGCCAGATCCGAACTGGCAGACCCCATACCTGGAATATCTCCTCCGAGGAGAGCTTCCCATCGACAAGACCAAAGCTTGGCGGCTGGCTCGGCATGCCAAGTCATTCGTCTTGCTGGGTGATGAAAAGAGCTCTATCACCGCAGCCCCTCGGGCATCTTGCAACGATGCATATCTATCGCCCAAGGACAAGAACTATTGCAAGAAATACACTCGGGGGCTTGCGGCCACCATGCAGCACCTCGAGCCCTCGTGGGAAATGCCTTCCGACAAGGTTTCTACTGGCCAATCGCGGTGGCAGACGCCACTAGGATTGTGCGCTCCTGCCGGGGGTGTCAATTCTACGCAAAGCAGACGCATCTACCCGCTCAGGCCTTGCAGACGATACCCATCACCTGGCCATTTGTTGTGTGGGGTCTAGACCTTGTCGGTCCCTTGCAAAAGGCACCCGGGGGCTTCTCGCACCTTCTGGTCGCCATCGACAAATTCTCCAAGTGGATCGAGATCCGACCCTTGACCAGCATCAGGTCCGAGCAGACGGTGGCGTTTTTCACCAACATCATCCATCGATTCGGGGTCCCAAACTCAATCATCACCGACAATGGCACGCAGTTCACCGGAAAAAAGTTCCTGGACTTCTGCGACGACCACCACATCTGTGTGGACTGGGCCGCCGTAGCTCATCCCATGACGAATGGGCAGGTGGAGCGTGCCAACGGTATGATTTTGCAGGGGCTCAAACCAAGGATCTACAACAACCTCAACAAGTTCGGCAAGCGGTGGATGAAAGAGCTACCCTCGGTAGTCTAGAGTCTAAGGACGACGTCGAGCCACGCCACGGGTTTTATGCCATTCTTTCTAGTCTATGCGGCTGAGGCCGTCCTCCCCACGGACTTAGAATACGGGTCCCCGAGGATCAAGGCGTACGACGACCGAAGCAACCAGACCAGCCGAGAAGACTCGCTGGACCAACTCGAGGAGGCTCGGGACGTTGCCTTACTACATTCGGCACGGTATCAGCAGTCGCTGCGGCGCTACCACGCCTGAAGCGTTCGGTCCCGAGGCTTCTAAGTGGGAGACTTGGTGCTTCGCCTGCGACAGGACGCTCCAGGGCGCCACAAGCTCACTCCTCCCTGGGAAGGGCCCTTCATCATCACCAAGATCTTGAAGCCCGGAACATACAAGCTGGCCAACGACCAAGGCTAGGTCTACAGCAACACTTGAAACATCCAACAGCTACGTCGCTTCTACCTTTAAGATGTTTTAAGTCGTTCATGTACCTCATTTACATACACAAAGTCTAACCGTCAAGGAAGGGTCGGCCTTGCCTCAGCAAAGCCTGACCCTCCCTCGGGGGCTAGAAGGGGGGAACCCCCTCCACGTCAAAATTTTCCTCGGAAAAATTTTCTACCAAAACAACCTTTCGTGCCTTTGCCTTCTGTATCGATAGCGGGATCCTAAAAACGACGAGAGTACACGTAAGCGGCAAGGCCGACCGAGCCGAGGGACTCCTACGCCTCCGGGATATGGATACCCCACTCGCCACCTTCCGCGAAAAGTAACTCTCGCTCGGACAAGTGGTTCTGCTACCAACAAACAAGTCATGGCGCACGAAACAAGAGGAAAAGAAAGCGTAACTTCATGGTACGACGATGAAAGTGTTTAGGCCTCGGCGGCCGCAAAGAACACACACATGCTATGAATAAACTGCTCCAGCAGGATCAAGCGTCGGCAGGGGAAGCAGCTGCGCCCTCGGCGCCGTTCCCGCCTTCGATGAGGTCTGGCCCAGCCTCGGGTGACGACGCGGGCAGAAGGATCTCCACCTCGAAGAAGGAGGCCAACACCGCGCTCAGGCCCTCGGCGGCCGCGTCAAGCCTCTGGACCTCGGCTAGGGCGGCCTCGTCATCATTAGGTAGACAGTACCCCTCGCTGACCCGCTCCAAGTCCACATCGTAGTGGGAAGCGAGCACGGCGAAGGCCCGCCTAACGTCATGATGCAGCGCCCCGCGAAGTCTGCTGCGCACATGGCCGCCCAAGGCCCGCAGATGACTCTGGGGGGAGCTACCCGAGGGGACGTCGTCGAGGTCAAAGGCTCGGCAAAAGCCCGAGATAGCCTCGGACATAGACACACGGTCGGCCTCATTCTGCTCAGCCGCCCGGGCGTGCGCCTTGGCGGAATCATTAAGAGCCCTCTCAAGCTCTGCACATAACCGATCAAAATTCTTCAGACATGAGTTGAAGAGTGAAGTAGAATCGAAGTCGCGAAGCAGGCGACACGTACCTTCAGCCCGGGCACGCTCCTGCGAGGCCACGACTTGGGCCGACTGGGCTGATCCGATGGCCATGGCTAGGTCCACCGCAAGGGCCCCGGCCCGAGCAGACGCCTCTGCCAGCTGACCCTCAAGGGCCTCCATCCGGCCCGCGTCCTGGGCAGCTTGGTTCCGAGATTGGTCCCGCTCGTCAAAGGCCTGGCCGAGCTCCAGCTACCACTATTGTGCCTCCGTCCGTGCTGCCGCTGCCTCCGCCCGCGCTGCAGCTGCCTCTGCCTTCATATCATCACGAAGCAGCCGAAGGTCCGCCAGCTCGGTGCCCTGTCGGGCAAGGCGCTCGTTAGCCTGGGCAAGCGCGGCCCTCTGGGACCGCAGCAAACCCCAGACGCCGCTCTCGCGGCGGATGAACAGCGACTTGGCGGTGCTTACATCCGCTAGTTCCTAAGCAAGGAAGACAAGATATTACAAAGAATGCCTTGGCCATGCAAGGTACACGACTGAAATCCTTACCTGGAGGACCCTGGGAACGTCCCTGGAAAGGATCTCCATGGTCGACCAAAGCGACCCCATCGCCGCCTCGGCATACTCACGGAGCTCATCCCGAGACTGCTCCTCTTGCTCATCGTTGAGGACGAGGAGGGGTTTCGAGGCACCATGGCTCCAGAACCGGAACGCCTGCCCACGCCACTCATTGGGGTTGCGCTGCACGGGGATGAGGGCGCCACCCCCCGAGAAGGGCCGCGACGTTGAGTGCTCCTCCGCCAAGGCGTTGGGTTCCCCTGCAGTCAACACGTCGGGCACCCTCGCCACCGACGCGCTGGGTTCCCCCTGGGCTAAGGTGGCGGGATTCCGGTCGCCGGCCTTGGCAACAGCATTGGCCCCCTCCTCGGGGCCAGGAATGGGGAGATCGGGGACGCTGGATGGCTCCACGGGCGAATTAGCAACAACCACGGTAGAAGTCGACGCCGACACCGGTAACACGTCAGGCGGGCTCGGAGCCACGGCTGCGTCAGCAGCCCCCCCCCCAGGCACGACGACTGCCCCGACGAAGGGGTCGGCCTGGGAAGCTTGCTCCATGGCAGCTCGGGCCGCCTGGCCCCCCCGCTCGAGAGCATCCTATGCGGAGGCCACCCAACCGGCATGGCGCGCCGCGGCACCGGCTGCAGACGCCAGCACCGTCTTAAGGGCCTTCGTGGGGGTCAGGCCGGTCAGACCCTGCCTCTACTTGCTGAAAGGAAGAGAGAAAGCAAGTTCAAGGCACGCGACGAAAGAAGCTAAAACAGAGGCATTCATAGACACTTACCCGTTCCGGACCAAGGCCAATCGAGCCTATGGGGAGGTCCCTCGGGCCTCGATCCCCGCGGGCGCTGCCAATGGTTGCCCTGCTACCGACTTCGACGCTGCTCCCACCTCGGGCGCCTGAGGCGCCGAAGGAGCAGCCTGCCTAGGCTGGCACGGCAACCCCTGGCCCAGCCTTGGGTCCAGGCTGAGGCCAAGGTGGGCCATCATGTCGTCATCCTCGTCATCATCATCATCGTCGGGCGTCTCCGGCGACGGCTCCCTCGGGAGCCCGTCCCTCTCTTGTCTCCGACGACGCTTCTCCAAGGCGTCCCGAGCTCACATCCGCTCGTGAGCCTGAGCCTTCTCCGCGTCCTTCTTCTTCTTCTTCTCCTCCGCGGCGACCCTCCGCGCGGCTCGGTCCACCGTGTCCTCTGGGACCCGCGGCGGGGAGGGTTTGTAAAAACTTAACCCCTGGAAGAGCAAAGACCCCAACAGTGGGAATCAGAGGCAACTCGGCAGTACGAGAGAAGGATCGGATACTTACCAGGGAAACATACCCATGGTCGGGACGCATCGCAGGCTGGGTAAGGGCGCCGGCCTCCAGCCTCCCTACCGTACCCGCTACCCGCCTGCGGAGGTCGTCGTTAGGAAGGGAGGCCGAGGACATCTGCGAGCCCTCCAGATCGACCCCCGGTCTCATCTCCGAGAGCTGCAACCGCCGCTCGGCCAAAGGGAGCACCCTCCGGCGATGGATGGCAGCAACAACCCCCACAGCGGTAAGGCCCCCGTCCCGTAACTTCTGCAAGGCTTGCAGAATAGGCTGGAGCTTCTCCTGTTTCTCGCGTGTGGCACCCCAGCGCCAGTTGCTACCGGCGGCGGTCACCACTCGTTGAGAAAATGACGGGAGCCTCCCATCGTCGTTCCGGAGATAAAACCATCGGCGCTGCCACCCCATGTTCGAAGACACAAGGATGGCAGGAATGTACTGCTGCGCGCGCCCCTGCCTCAGCTGGAGGGTGCAGCCACCGGCCCGCACCACCATACGGACCTTCTTCGCGTCCATCGTCAGGGCAAAGAGCTCCGCGGAGAAGAGGTGGGTCCACAGATCCCAATGAACTTCGATCCCCAGAAAACCCTCACAAACCGCCGCAAAGATGGCCGCTTGCGCAATGGAGTTGGGGTTGAGGTTGTGCAGCTCCACCCCGTAGTGGTGCAGGAGCGCTCGCATAAAGCGGCTCGCTGGCACTCCAAACCCCCGCTCATGGAAAGCGATGAAGCTAACCACGTACCCCGGCGGCGGGGAAGGGATGGCCTCGCTCGGGGCCATCCACTCCGGCTGCGCCCCACCAGAGAGGGGACGGAGCAGACCATCAGCGACGAGGGCCTCCAGATCCTTCGCGACGATGGTGGAGGAGGGCCACGGGTCACACGGTGGGACAACGGTCACCCTGTCAGCCATGACCAAGCGGAGGTGGTGGAGCGGAGAAGATGAGGTGCGCGGTTTCCTTTTCCCTGGCTACTCTCTTAGGTTGCGAAAACCAAAGCAAAAGGCAGGCGCAAATGGCAGAGTGATGAACCACTGCCGGCCCCCCCTTCCGAGTATACAAAGGCCCGAGCGAGAACCGTTCAAAAACTTCGCCCGAACTCGCCGCAAAATTCAAAACTCGAAGAAAAAGCGATCTTCCCGTTCCTCAAACGACTTGCACGCGCAACGGGCGCCACGCGAATCGCCCGTACCGTCGCATTAACTTCCCGACGGAGCAAGCGACACCTTTGGCAGGCGAGGTGGGTGTCGCTTCGCCTTCGCCATAATGACCGCGTCAAAAAAGGTGTGCCACCTTATTTAAATTCATATCCTTCCCCTCCTCCTCTCTCTCTCTTGCCACAGGGACCGGGAAAGGGGTCGTTGTGGAAAGGATCCTTCTCGGCGAAGGAAGCAGACCCCGAGCCCTCCTACTAATCAGGGGTTCAAAGGCTAGCCCCTCGGAAGGGTTTCGACAGCCGCCCAGAGCACTCGGACTTTAAGCCCATTACTGATCAGGGGTTCGAAGGCTGGCCCCTCGGAAGGGTTCGACAGTCGCCCTAGAGCGCTCGGGCTCTGTGCCCACTACTGATCAGGGGTTCATAGGATGGCCCCTCGGAAGGGTTCGACAGTTGCCCCAGAGCACGCAGAGTGAGGGATGACTCTGGGTATGTTCGATACATAGCCGAGGCTCGGGCTACGCTCCCGAGGTACCCTAGGACATTTCCGAGACCAGCGGGAACGATTTGTAATGGAATCCCACCGGAGGGAGGCATCGAGCCCTCGGACCCTGTCGAAGGGGTCTGGGTCCGGCAAATCACCCGCAGGTACTTTTAGAGCGCGCCTCTGGGCCACCAGCCGACCCCTAACGAACGGGGCACGGGCGTCCACTCGGATCACCCGTTAGCAGCTCACTGGAAACACCATGTTTAGCGCCCTCCGAGGGCAACGTGGCGCTTTCCCCCGCTCCTCCTTGCGGAAAGGCGACGCAAGGCCGTATGATAAAAGTCGGGAAAGTCCTTGATCGTCCTCTCGCTCCGTGCAGAGGCTCGGGGGCTGCTCTCGCACCTGGCTACGGCCAAAACTGTTGATAGCGTCAACAAACCAGCTTGATAACTTGGAACCCGACCACGCCCTGGGCTACGGCCGGGCCGCATGAGGGAACGATCAGACCGACCGAAGCACCACGAAAAGCATTCAGACCTCAGAGGAGTCAAACCACTCCTCTGAGGCCTCGGGGGCTACACCCGGCGGGTGCGCTCGCGCGCACCCAACAGAACAAGGCAAAAACCGAGAAAGGTCGGTCCCCTCACCGAAAACGCGGCAAAAGCCTCCAAGCGAGTACCAACACTCCCTTCGAGGCTCGGGGGCTACTGTCGGGTACCATAATTACGGGTACCCCCAACGCTCCTAATCATGGCTGGTAAACACCCTCAGACCAACTGACGGGTGCGGTTCAAGTCAAGACTTCGTCTACCCGAGGGACGCGATCTCACCCGAGCCCAGCCTCGGGTTGGAATAGTAGTCCCAGACGAGTTCATGCCTCGCCCGAGGGCCTCCTCAGGCAGCGGGCGCCCCCTCGGCTCTCCCGAGACCCGGCTCGGGCAGGCTTCGTTGTGAAGCAACCTTGGCCAGACCGCCTCATCAACCGACCGCTTCACAGGCGCATTAAATGCAGGGGATGTCTGACGCCGTATCCTGACACACGCGCCTCAGACGGGCAGGCCGAAGTGACCACAGTCACTTCGCCCCTCTTCTTTACTATCTGATATGACAAGAAAACAGCGCCGCTCGCTCCGCTCCGACTGACGTGTCAGCCACCTCGGCGACGACTGACAACAAGTCACGATTAACCATCGAGTTTAGCCTCGGGCGCAACAGGAAGCTCCGCCTCTCCCGACCTCATGCTCCGGCCTCGGGAGGAGGTTTCTGCCTCGCCCGACCTCAGGCTCCGGCCTCGGGAGGAGGTCTCCGCCTTGCCCGACCCCCGGACTCGGCCTCGACCCCGGTCTCGGGAGGAATCGTGTCCTCGCCCGACCCCGACCTCGGCCTCAAGAGAAGTCTCCGCCTCGACCGACCCTGGGCTCGGACCGACCGCGCTAATAGGGGATGCATCATTTCCCTATTCCTAGCCTGCTCAGGCTACAAGGAACAAGACCGGCTTCCCATCTGGCTTACCCCGGCGACGGGTAATGATGGTGCCCCGCGTGCACCATGACGCCGGTGGCTCTCAGCCCCTTACGACAGCAAGGAGACGTCAGTAGGATCCTCGCCGCGCTGCCAGCTGTGCTCCTATAGGACTCAGGCGCTCCTCCGACGGCCACGCCATCACATGTACAGGGCCCAAGCTCTCCCCCAACGGCCACGTTGGCATGTACACAGGGCTTAGGCACTCCACTGCCAGACACGTTAGCGCATAGCTACACCCCCCGTTGTACGTCTGGACCCTCTCCTTGCCTCTATAAAAGGGAGGTCCAGGGCCACCCTGAGGGGGGTTCGCGCGGGGGAAGCGGCGGACGAACTCTGTGTCTCTCTCTCTCTCTCCCACGCGACGCGCTTGTAACCCCTACTACGAGCGGCACCCCTGGTGCAGGATAATACAAGGCTTGTCCCACCTCTTGTGTTCCATCCCGCGCCAACCCATCTGGGAAGGGGCACACAGTGATTTCACTGGTCGGTCCAAGGGACCCCCCGGGTCCAAGACGCTGACAATATCAATGCTCCTGTTAAGGGGGTTAGTCGCTAACACCAATGAAGACAATGGGATCAACATCAACCAACAAGATCAGAGTGGCGCAGCAAAAGCGTGTGTGGGTCCTAACCCATAGGTCCAAGAGATCCTCAAGAATTATATCAATTGGTCTCGAGCGTCTGAAGGTCAAAGCAACAAATCCACAAGTTAAGCTGGCAGAGTCGAAGCTGAGTTAGAAGAAGCTATGAAAGACCGATGAACCAATCTCATTTTCTTGCTAGCCTCTTCTTGAACCTCGAGGGCGAGATTCCAGTTAATGGGGTTAGATTTGTAACACCCTGAATTTGGGGGTATAAAATTTCTTTCCTAATATCCACCAAATTCAGGTGTTACTCTCTCATTTCTCTGCTTTCCTTCTATTTTTCCTAAAAATGGAGAATTATTTTGTTTTATATTGGCGTAAGCCTAGTGGAATAAGCCCTAGAGGCACTTTGGTTGTTGCATTTATGCCGTTGCACGGTGTTTCTAAGTGCAAAATGTGTTTAAAACATGTTAGTATATCCTATATAAGCTCTCAGTAGATTTTTCATATTTTTCGGAATATTTTTCAATTTTTCGAAAACCAAAATCTATTTATTTGAGGGACTTAAAATGCTTTTAGAAACTCTAATTATATTTTTTGAGTTCATTAGATGCCAAGATATTTATAGGATTTTTTGCTGGAATTTTTCGAAGCATCTATAATATTTTGAGCACAAAGTATGGATTTCTAGGCTTTTCCGAATTTTAAAAATGGTAAAATACGAATTTGAACCGAATTTCTATCTCGCTCGGCTTCTCCTCATCGAGCTCGTTCCAGAGCACAAAACGGTTTCCCAAAATTCAATCCCTAGATCCCGGAATTGCTCGCCGAAGTTCGAAGCGGTTCTAACTCCGACGACAACTTTGGCGAGCAATTACTCCCAATCCGTTCATCGTCTGCGGAATCTGAGGGTACCGCTGCGTTCGTCTCATCAAGGGCTTCGTCTGGGCGTGTCCGGTTTGTTGATCGGACCTCTGAATCTCCGTCAATCGAAGGATTTCTCCTCGGCTCCGGTGAGGGTCTTCTTCCCTAGTGAGCTCCTCCATTCTTCTCCGTTTTCTTCAATTTCTAGGGTTTGGGGTGTAGCACCTCATCCCCCTGCCCCGGCGGCGCGGCACCCTGCCCTCACCCTGTGCGCGCGCGGCCGCTGCGGGCGCGGCTCCGGCGCCGGTGCGCAGCCGCACACACGAACGTTTGGCCGGCCACGGTGGCCGAGCCCCAGTTGGCTAAGCAGCCCCCCAGGCGTGGCCCTCCCGCCCGCGGGCGCGCGCGCCTCGGTGCGGAGCGGTTGGCCCCCTGGCAGCGGCGGCCAGTAAGCCCCTCCCCTTGCCGACCTCTGCCCATGACGGTTCGTGAGAGAAGGGAGAGAGATGTGAGAAAGAAGAACGTGAGGAAGAAGAAGGCAGTTTCGTAATTTAGTTCGCGCGAATTACAGTTTAGTTTAAAACAGTGATAACTTTTGTGTTTTAAACCTGATTCAATCCATTCAAGTTGCGTTAGATTCATATTAAAGTTATCTACATGTTAGAAGTGTTTTTCCCCACTGTTGCGCATTTTATATAATTTATTTAAACATTTGTTTGACCGGAGGTTAATAGAATGACGTTTTATTTAAATCTAGTTTATAATTTCGAATTGCACATTTATAAATCAACATCAGCCCAGTCAATGTTAACTGAACTATCCTATTAAATAATTGGTTAGTTTAATTATGTTATTTATTTATTAGGTTTGTGTATCGTGTCGGTCCACGTGTAGTGCGCGTGCCACGGTGCTGTTTCGCGCGCGTCGTCGCTTGTTGTTAACGAGTGTCGCGCGTGCTGTTGGCACGCGTTGTCGTACGCCATTCGCGTGTGTTGCGTGCCTTGCAGCGCGTCGTTCGCGCGTATCACGCGTTGTTCGCGTACAATATTAAACCGTTCGCTTATAATCACTCATGTCAGTTAATTAGTTATTTATTTAATCATTCACAATTAAAACAGTAAGTTACTCAAAACCAATTAGTTTTAATTTATATTTCATAAATGTCAATTAATATAATTATGTCGAATTAAATATTACAATTAATACTTGCTTGGTGTAAACACGCTAACCCCTCGACCGTAGCTTCGACTATCGCGGTTCTTTTCCTCGTGTAACTGTAGAAGCGCTCTCTATTTCATATTGCTCGTTTTTATAATATTTTATCTTATATGGTGTAATATTCTTATGCAAGTATATGTTTGCTTGTGCATGTTTGTATTCATTGCGCGTCGCGAATAGACTACGACCCATTTTCGAGTTTCGAGGAATCGACGGTCAAGCTTCGGCGACCAAGAGATCAAGATCATCGATTTCTATGAGGCTGAAGATCCTGAGTATATGTTCGGTGAAGGCAAGTATCCTCTGACCCATTATGTTCCATTTACTTTATAATTCACTGCCCCACATACTATAAACAACCTAAGGATTGACTAGTATTCTGTTTTCCTGTCCTTGTTTACCCTTTGGGAATTGGTTACTATGATTAGTATTATGCTATTGCTTTACTTTAATCAATGAACATGATGAGAACATTTATGATACGTTGATGATATCTTGATTATGATGTTGGACTAGTGATACTTTAGGGGGCTCGGGCGGTTTCTCGAGTGCCTCTCCGTAAGGACCTGTTCGTTGGATGACCACCCAGGAAAATAGTGCAACCATGAGGGTGGTATGGTACGCCCTTAGCTAATTAATTAAAGGAACTGAGGTGTAGTTTGCTTTGTCGTTGTGCCGTCAATGGGGCTCGGTGTATGCGTCTCGCTCTGCCGAGGGTGGTTTGCCGCTTTGGGAAGAGTGTGGTACATTTAGGAAACCTAACGGACGTCTACAACTTCAGAAAATCTTTGTAAAGGCTTCGTAGTGAATCCCTGGCCAGTCACCTTGAGAGTGAACAAGGGTCTTACAAGCCCAGGCTAGAGAGGGAATCACGGCTCGTGGGTAAAGGGTGTAGAGGATTAGTAACTGATATATCAGTCGTGCTCATGGTTATGAGCGGTCTTGGGAGCTCCTTTGATTAGAGATACATATGATATGAGATGCAATGGTTCTATTGATGGTTTTGGCTTCGAGGATGATCATGATGTTCCTCGAAGAGGAAATGGTTCACAGGTTGGTTATTGCTAAAACTTGGTTTCTACTAATAATAAATACTTGATGAACTAAAAGCAACTGCTTTCAGCCTAACTTCACATAAAGCTAGTCCACCTCAACCAAACGGGACATTTGCTGAGTACATTGATGTGTACTCGCCCTTACTTTCATAAAACACCAGGTTGCCTTTGGTGCAGCCTATGTCAGGTAAAGAAGAAGAAGGCGTCGAGGCGGATCTCCAGAAGTTCTAGAACGTCGATGAGTTTGAGGATTAGGCTAGCGACCTCCCCCAGTCAGCTATCTGTGGTGGGTTAATTTACGTTGGCTACATTTCTATTATGTGCACTTTGATTCATATTATGTAAATGACTCTAGTCTTTAATATTATTACTTACTCTTTATTGTAATTCGAAGCATTGTGCTATGATGAGTCATTTATGTAATCGTTGTGTACGTGAATTTCTGATCTTGGCACGTACATGGTTCGCATTCGGTTTACCTTCAAAACCAGGTGTGACACCTGGTTTACCATGTCCCCCGGCGCCTCCGATCTTATTAGCCTTTCTTTCGTCTGGAGCCTTCTGAGTAACGACTGAATGATTGTGGGGAGGCTACACTAGCGCAAAACAAAATTATTGACCCCATAAAACCAGAAACTATTGCGGTTATAGATCATGGAAGTACCACTAAACGCGTAGGGTAGCAGAAGACATCTCGATGTATATGAACGCATCGAGTAGTGATGTGCAGTTGCCGGCGACCTTCACGTCCTCGCGTGGTTCGTCCTAGTGCTCCAGATGCAGCACCTCCGAAATAACCACACGTACAGGGATGAAGCACCGCGTTCTAAACTGCTAGGTTCACGACGGCGGGCTAGGCGAGGGTTCTCTTAACTGGTGGTGAATTAGGGTTCTCTTAACTGTGCCCCTGCCCCTCATTATATAGGCATTCTGGTGGGCTTCTAACTTCGAGGCCCATCAGTAACCCTAAAGCCCTGTCTAATTTTGGATCTAATCCGAGTTAGGTTTTCTTCTCCTTAAGTGTGTGACCCTATAGGTTCACATAAATATAGACATGGCCCAAGTACTCTTATTGGCCCAATAATTGATAGCGGCCTCTAGCGAGACATGTTAACTCCTATGCGCACGTAAAGATCATATCAGACGAACCATTACAACATTACGTACATGTTGTTCCCTTTGTCTCACAATATTTGGTCTAGCTCTAAGCTGACCTCTCTTTCTCAATATTGTGAATTGGAATCCTTTCATTGGATAACACTTAACCCTAGCACGACCATGCATTTCTTGATCCAATCACTCGAGGGGCTCGAAGATATCTCTCTCAAGAAGAGAGGGACAAATTCTATCTTGACTGACCATGCCTCACAGCATGCTTCCTGACAAACCCAAAACTACCTTTATAACTACCCAGTTACAGAGTAGAGTTTGATAGTCCCTAAGTAAGTCAATTCACATCTTGAGAACATGCGACAATCTCAGGTCTAAGGATACAATATACATGTTGCAAAAAGAGAACTATATTATAATATCTCACGTTGGGTCGGTCCAGCCTCATGTCATACATGAGCCCACATTATTAGTTTAACATCTCCATGTAGTCATCAACTAATACATGTGCTAGTCATCGACTCTGACTAGGGACACCATTTAGAATAACCATACAAGTAAAGAATCTCACAAACAATTCACATAATTGCTAATCAATACAAGGTGCCTTTCATGGATATTCAATTAAGCAATATATATATATATATATATATCATGGATACAAAGATATATTCTCATCTCTATGATTATCTCTAGGGCATATTTCTAACAACGACTCCGCATGAAAGATTTGGTGCGCGAGGGTCACCAATGATAATATTTTTTCCTTTGCCTTTATCGGCTAAACATGGTCGAACCAAGACTTTCTTTTCTACCATCCTAATGTGTCGATAGGGACAGAGCCTGTCAATCTTCATTTCTTGAAATCTCAATCGACCATCATTTACAGCTGATTGTATTTGTCAATGGAAGACATTACAATCATTGGCGGCATGATAGAAAGAATTATGCCACTTACAATAAGAACGACGCTTAAGTTCATCGAGAGATGGAATAGTATGATTTATTTTAATGTTAGCGTTTTTGAGTAATTCATCGAATAATTTGTCACACTTTCCAACATTAAATGAAAATTTATCCTCTTCTATATGTTTCTTTTGAATCATCTGCAAAGAGGACCAAACTGAATATTTAGCATGTTTCGGCCAAACCAACTCAGCGGCGTACACCACTTGTGGTTCATCATCCGAGCTACTCTGGTTACAATCTACTGTATGGATGCTATGATGAATTGCTTTAGCTATGACTTTGCATCGGATTTCGCAAGCCAAAGCTTTCTGGTGTAATTGAGCTAGCATAAAAAATTGAATGTCTTCTAATCTCTCTAAAGTAATAAGACATTCCATCAAATGCTAATCCAGCTAGCTGTTTTCTTTAAGGTGAGTTTGAAAACACTGGTTTCTTGTGTCCTAGAATCTCTGGATGTAGTCATTAGCCAATTCATCCTTCTCTTGTCGCAGAGCTACTAGATCTACCAGGTCTAACTCATAATTGCTACAGAAAAAGTGATCATGGAATTTCTGTTCTAAATCTCCCCATGAATAAATTGAGTTAGGAGGCAGTGTGCATACTAGGCGAATGCAGTCCCAGTTAGAGACAATAAAAATAAATGGATGCGGAACACCTCTGTATCGGCCATTCTTCTAACTGTGCTAGGAACTGGCCTATGTGCTCGTGCGTGCTTTTACCTTGCTCACCCAAAAATTTTGCAAATTTGTGTATCCTTGTTCCCTAGGGTACGGGTCATAATCAAATCGGATGTCATAGGGTTTCTGATATGACTGCCTCTGGGGATCATGCTAACTCTGAGTTTATCTTAGAATGCCCCAGCTATCTCTTCCCTTATTATGTCAATAGCGGTTAGTGGTAGTCCACGGACCCTTTGGTTCAGCATAGGTGTGGGTGTTTGAGTATTATTTCACCTTCCTGCCCACGAGTTTGGGTTCTGTGGGGCATTAATGCTTGCCCCTGATGGCTCATATGGCTGATCATCTCTTTTCGGCCTTCTAGGGGGGCTGAAAAGTACTTGCCCCACGTGTCTGGGCTGTCGTATTATGGTACTGGGGTGCCATGGGGTGTAACGGGAGGTTTGGCTGGGATGGATGTAAAGATGAGGAATGATAATTAATATTACGTTCTATATACTCCACGCTGGAATGTCCGATCTGATACGCAGACCGTCCGATTGTGTGCGCAGACTGTCTAGTTGTATAGCCGGACCGTCCGATAATTTATTCGGATTGTCCGACCATTAGCGTGGATGGTCCGAAAGAGTCTATTAGGGTTTGCACAAAATGCAGTGGCCCTGGCGGATTTTGGTAACTCGGTTCGGAAAATAGGGCCAGCCGCCACTGGTTCAAACGGTTCGCACTCAGGCGCGGACGGTCTTGCCATGCGCAGATCGGTGGATTTACCCCCGATTTATGTAGGAGGCTGTGGCTATCCAAGATATGTGTCCATCGGCATCCCATAAAGTGGCTAGAATTGGTCATGCCAATTTGCAGCCGATGGATCGCGTGTATTTTCCCTAGTCTTATCCTCGTGCGATGGAATATTGGCAACATCGGATTTATCAAATGCACATGCTAGCCTCTTATAATCCTCTTGCATACACCTTAGTATTCGTTGCATTTGTTCTCATTGCTCATCTACATAAGATCTAAGCGTTTGTTTCACTTAGTTTGGGGGTAGTTCTAGTAGGTCGGAGCGAAGCTAGATCAGTCACCCATTGCCGGACAAATTTTTGATTTCGGTCCACCTTGAAGTTGGCTAGGAACTTCGCTTGGGCCTCCTTGATCAGCTGCTCCTTGTACTCCCTAAACTCTCGCCGATCCTCAGCCGATAGAGTCTCCATAGTCAGTTCAATAATGTTGTTGGGAGAGACGTCGAAATTATCCTTTGAATCGGCCATCGTGGTCAAGCTGATAGTTCTTTACGCCTGATCTCCGATGGAGTCACCAAAAAATGTGTTGTCGCCTTTTTAAACCAAACACTAACGAACCCTAAGTCGCCCTCGTAGTGAGTTCGAACCTTGGGGATGATCCATAGGTTTTGCCCATGGAGGGTCGAGACCTTGGGGAGTGAGATAGTAAATAAGATGTAAGACAAATAGTACTATATTGAATGCGGTCTTGAAAGGAAACCTTAGAACCAAGGGGATGATTACTTGATGTACCTAAGATGGTTATCCTGAAGGTGGGACACCACCTCTATTATGGACACCACCTATTTGGGATCAAACAACAACGAACCCTGGGACCTTCTCGTGATGAGCAATACCTTGGGTTTGGCTCTACGAGGTGGACAACATGGCAGTCTGTGACGGGTCGCCGGGTCGCCTGGCGGTGCTTGATGCGGCGGTGCGGACTGTCCGTGTCTCTGGGCCGGACGACCCGCGACCCTGCTACAAGAGCGGGTCTTCTTTGCGCGCTGTCCGGACGGTCCGAGCTTTGGATCGGACGGTCTACGATGACACAGGGTTGTTTTTTCTCCTCGTAGGACCTAGATCCTGCCCCTAGGAGAGAGACCTTAGGGTGCTCTAGGTCAGCAGGTCACTTGGCGCGCGTCACCAGACGACGTAGAGTCACCTAGGAAGTAAGAGATCAAGTTGAGGAAGACATCTTGAGTAAAGTAGACGAAGTAGATCTTGCCCCTCAGGAGGGAAAGATCCTAGTATCGTCTTAGGGTCGATAGGCCATCCCTGGATGGATTTAGACAACGTAAAGTCGAATAGGGGTGGAGGTGGATATACGGAAAGCTACAACTAAAATTATGTTACATCTACTTGTAGGGCAGGAAAGATAAATAAAATAGATAGGTTTGGTTGGAATTTGTTTGGAGGTTCTCGATCGGTCATACTCTTCATATATATGGGAGGTCTGGACCCATTATTAGATGATAGTTAACAAATTTTATATGATTAGATGGATAGCTGCGCACGAGATAAGGATAATCGACTGAATCAATCTGATCGTGGGGCGTGGCCACTTTTGGTGTTCAACAACAATAAAAGTGTTTGAAAGGATTCTTTCATAGATGCCGGATGTGTTTTAAAGGATCACTTTGGTTCCTCTTTTTATTGAAAAAAATGTAAATTTAAATATGTTCCCCGGAGAAGCTAAACGAAGCCAAACCTTTGTTCCTAACTCAAGTGAATTCAAGAAATCAAATAGGGGCTTAAGATCTTTTCATAATGCAGATATTTTATAGAAATAAAGCAGAAATTTTATAGCAATCAGTTTAATTTTATCATGTACTGTAAAAATTATAAAATGAACAGGCGATTTGGTGTTATTCATGCGGAGGCACGCGCGATTCATTCAGCCCGCTACGCGATGCGGGGATGTGGAAATAACAGAAACGAAAAGAAGGCCGCCTACCTGCCTTTTTTGACCACGTGGCAAGGTGAACAGCAAGGCTCAATGGGCGAATTACACGTGCCCCCCTTCCGGCTAGCTGGTGCAGCTTTCCTCGGTTCCTAGCCCTCGTCGCCACGACTCCACTCCCCGTTCCCCGATAGCAGGAAAGCGAGAAACAGCCACCACACAATCTCCGACCTGGCCCCACTGACGGGACCGACTTCTCGGTCCCACTACGATCCTCGCCCAATCCAGGCCCCGCAAGTCAGTGAGGCGAGGCCGGACGAATGGCAAGTTGGGCAGCGCGGTCCGAGGGGCGCCGCCGACCCGACCGTGCTGGAAACTTCTAACCAAAACCCCTAATGTCTCGAGGTGGCGCACCCCAACAAACTGGCTCCGCCTCCTTCCTCCTCCCCTCCGGCCTCCGCCGCTGCCTTCTTTTCCCCGTGCGCATAGTCGCTCGCAGAGGCGCCGACATCACTTCGTCCGCACCGGAAACACGCACGAAGTGAGGAGCAGCACCAAACACCGCGCCGCTTCTCCTATATTTGTTCCTCTCGCGGAGCCGCCTCGTGTGTAAGCGTGTGGCGGATCCATGGCAGCGGCGGCGGATACCTCGGAGGCGTCCGCGGCAGGAATCGCGCTCGCAGAGGCCAATATCAACTGGGAGAGGTACGCGCCACGTCCCCCTTCATAGATAGATAGTTAATAAGAATCGAAAAGAGGAACCTTTTCATCCTGGAGGTCAAAGTTCCGCTTGCTTCCGTGCTTGGCACGGGGCGAGGATGAGGAATGGGCAGTGTTCGAACCAGAAATGAGCCGGCGGACTGTCTGGCCCTGAGGCCGGACGGTCCGCTCCTGTGGGCCGGACGGTCCGCGCGTGCGCAGAGTAGATTAGGGTTCCGATTTTTGTGCTACGGTTGTTAGCTAAAATCGCGGGATAAGCTCGGGAATTAGTTTGTAAAGGGTCCAGCCCCCCTCCTCTATAAATAGAGAGGTATACGGCCGATTTGTAATGAACAATCGAATCAATACAACTTCTATTTCGTATTTTATCCTAGGAGTAGTTCTAGTCTAGTTTAGGTTTAGATATCCAATCCCCAAATTCTCCGCCTCTCCTCGACTCTACGTCGATTAGAGGAGTCTAGGTCGGTCTACCCGAGCCTAGACACAACCTAGGATCTCTACTCCCCGACGGGGTCCCTCCCGGGAGCGAGATCCAGGCGCCGTCGGCGATCTTCCGCCGTCCCTGCGTACGCGCGGACCGTCCGGCCCCAGGGCGCGGACCGTCCGGTCGTCAGGCAGGAGCCCTAGCCGCGCACCAGGCCGCGGACCGTTCGGCCCCAGGCCGCGGACAGTCCGCCCCTGCGCAGAGAGTACCACCGCGTCTCGCACCAGGCCGCGGACCGTCCGGCCCCTGCGCGCGGACCGTCCGCCCCTGTGCAGAAGGCACCGCCACGGTTCTTGTTGAGTGTTTGGCGCTCCAAAAAGGCGTCAACATACTTTTTGGCGACTCCGCTGGGGAAAACACATCTAAGCTCATCAGATCGGCCCTCAATGGCCGGTTCAAAGGATAGCTCTGATATTTCTCTAAGCAACATCATAGAGCCGACTTGGGAAACCTTGCCGGCTGACGAGCAGCTCCAGTTTGAGGAGCACAAGGAGCGGATGATCCAGGAGGCGAAAGCAAAGTTCTTGGCCAACTTCAAAGTGGACAGGAACAACAAGGTCGTCCGACATCGGGCGACGGATCCGGCTTCGCTCCAACCCACGCCAGATATCCCCAATGTAAGTAATACCAACGATCTGCAATCTCTTAGAAATTATGTAGAAGATCAGCGTGAACAAATGCAGAACATCATAGGGGGTATGCAAAGCGATCTTAAGAGACTAGTACGTGCATTCGATAAATCTAGTACCGCAAATTTTTCTTCGCACGAGGTTGAGTTAGGAGATAACGCGCGTAACACATCGGCTACAGGTTGTCACGACCAGTCACAACCCCTTTATGGGATGCCGATGGACACATACCCTAAGCAACCGCAAATCGGCAGCAAACCAGCCGATCTGCACATGCCCGGACCGTCCGCACGTGAGCGCGGACCGTCCGGGCCAACAGCAGTTGGGCCTATTTTTAATGAGTTACCTAGATATGCGCTCGAGCCACCACATATGACACAGAACCCAAATTACCCAGTCGGACGGTCCGCATACAATGACGGACGGTCCGCATATGACCACGGACGGTCCGGGTACATATCCGGACAGTCCGCGCATGAGTCTTTTGAGGAGGATTATTACCTGAATCCTCGCCCGTCCCAGCAACACTTCCCATCACATTATGCAATGCACCAGCCCATTAATTCAGGATCCAGAGCCCAGGAAAGCTTTCCGGCCCCACCTAAAAGGCCGGAAAGAAACGATCAAACCTGTGAGCCATATAAGGCAAATGGGAATGCACCGCGTAGCTCAAACCGATGGGGGAATGACAACATACTACTATGCAACCAACTCCACCTATGTTTGACCAGAGAGCCGGTGGTCTTGCACCGGCTGCCATTGATATAGTAAGGGAAGAAATAGCCGGGGCGTTCCGAGATAAGCTCGGAGTAAGCATGGTCCCTGGGGGGCAATCATATCGGAAACCTTATGACAGCCGATTTGATTACCACCCGTACCCACAGGGAACTAGAATAACCGAATTCGCGAAATTTTCGGGTGATCAAGGGAAAAACACGCGCGAACATATAGGCCAGTTCTTAGCACAATTGGGAGAATTGGCAGACACAGAGGCATTTCGCGTGCGTTTATTTTCATTATCGCTAACAGGAACCGCGTTTGCATGGTATGCCACTTTACCTCCTAATTCCATTTCATCATGGGGGATCTAGAACAAAAATTTCATGATCATTTTTTCTCTGGTGATTATGAATTGGATTTGGTAGATTTAGTGTCATTGCGACAGACAAAAGACGAATCGGTTAATGATTACATCCGGAGATTCCGCGATACAAGAAACCGATGCTTTCAAATTCATTTAGCAGAAAAACAGCTAGTAGGATTAGCCTTTAACGGTCTACGATATTATTTAAAAGAGAGATTAGAAGGCATCCAATTTTTTACACTAGCACAGTTACACCAGAGGGCTTTGGCTTGCGAAAGCCGGAGCAAAGAAACTGCTAAAACAATGCGTCACAACGTACATATAGTAGAATGCGACCAAAGTAGCTCAGATGACGAATCAGCAGAAGTGTATGCTGCTGAAATGGTTTGGCCAAAACAGGCCAAATCTTCGGCTTGTTCCTCCTTGCAGCCGGTTCAAAAGAAACGGCAAGAGGAAGTTAAGTTTACGTTTAATGTTGGTAAATGTGATAAAATATTTGACGAACTACTCAAAAATGGCAATATTAAAATAAATCACACTGTTCCATCCGCCGACGAGCTAAAACGTCGTGCATACTGCAAGTGGCATAACTCATTTTCTCATGCCACTAATGATTGTAATGTATTTCGACGACAGATTCAATCGACCATTAATGAGGGACGATTGAAATTTCAGGAAATGCAGGTGGATACAGAGCCATTTCCAATGAACGTGATCGACTTCGAGGGCAAGAAAGTCCTGGTTCGGCCAAACACGGCCGATAAAGGCAAAGGCAAAGAGGCAATCATCGGCAATTCTGAAAGGGCCGATGAGGATCATAAAGTTTCTTGCAGGAAAGTGGTAGCCAAGAAGACTCCCGATGGAGGGGAGACCCTAAAGGTGACCATCACAACCTCCAGTACTGGGGGGCAAGCGCAGACAGGGAGACAGATACAGGAACCCGTGCTGCGTATCCCGGACGGTCCGGCACGTAGGCGCGGACGGTCCGGGACCCCACCGGACGGTCCAGAGAGCTCCGGCGGACGGTCCGGCCATGCTCAGGACTCGCAGCGGCCACGTACCTTCAAACCACGACGACCAGAGATAGGTACGTGGAAAACAAATACATTTAAAGCAGCTGGTCGGCTGATCAGGCCTGGCCCGACTTTCGATCAATTGTTGTCTAAATATGTGAAAAAGAAGGCCGGCCCCAGTGACCGGCCACCGAAGCGACCCCACTCACCCATTCATGAGCAGCGCCAGGTCAGGCCGATTGGACCACCCCACCAATCGGAAGAAATGAAAGGTCATACTATACAAGTGAGACCTAACTTACCTGCATGGACACCTCCACCTCCATATCCACCTATGCCATATCCATACATATATTTACCTCCGCCATATGTCCCAAATCAAATGTGGGGCATGCCACCATATCCATTTGGGATGCCGCAGTACCCCGCCTGGGGGGCACCCCAAACATCTGTTTTTGACAGGTTGACGCCATCAATACAAGACCGATTGAGCACTTCTCAATCCGGTCACCAGGCACAAACCCAACAGGATTGCCGGACTACTCGGCCTTCAAGGCCGACCAATCCGGCAGGGGGGCATATGCCTGTAGCAACTCAAAGAACAACAAAAAAGGACATCATCAAAATAGGTACTGCAGATGTTGTCATACAGGGAGACAATAAAGGGCCGATGATTTTCGACGAATCGGCCAACACAACCGAAAAGGATACGGCTACCATCAAAATAGCCGATCCAAAATACTCCATGCCTCGATGGTTCCCAGCGGGATTGACACGATCCCAAAAGAGAAAATTACAGCGCCTAAGAGCAAAGGAGAGCCAGGAGAAGGAGGCGGAAAAGACATTTAATGACACACATCCACTATACCCACCACCGCAAAAGAAATGGAGACCGAAGGTCGTTGAGAAAAAACAAACGGCCACAGAAATAGAAAGTCAACCTGCACCAGACGCAGATCGTCCGGCCCCCGCGTGCGGACCGTCCGCCGTTCACCAGGAAGGCTCTGGACGACCTGCACCAGGCGCGGACCGTCCGGCCCCCGCGTGCGGACCGTCCGCCGTTCATCAGGAAGCCTCCAACAACACGACAACATCAATGGAAGAAGACGACCTGCTAGGAGAAGACCTGGTCGACTACGAGGCTTCTCCAGAACGCCCAGGTATGGATGTAAATATTATTACATTTTCTTCCGATTGTACTATCATTGGCGACGATGAACCTGTTGCTGCCCAGTTTGATTTTGGTCCTAAAGAAGCCGCCTTTACTAAACCAAAGGAATCGGTAAATCATTTAAAGCCGCTCTTCGTGCGCGGTCACATTGATGGAATACCGATTGCTAAGATGTTGGTGGATGGAGGGGCGGCTGTAAATCTAATGCCTTATTCATTATACAGAAAATTAGGTAAACAAGATGACGAACTTGTCAAAACCAACATGACCCTCAGCGGTGTTGGGGATAGTTCGATTAAAGCCAGGGGAGTCACGTCCGTTGAATTAACCATCGGGACTAAGACCTTTGCTGCTGCATTCTTCGTCGCTGATGTAGAAGGGAATTACAGTTTAATTCTAGGCAGAGATTGGATTCATGCCAATCAATGTATACCTTCTACATTACATCAAATGCTAATACAATGGGTAGGCGATGAGGTAGAACAAGTACATGCTGTTGTATCGGCCTGCATCGCTGTGGCCGATGCCCCTGTACTCTGGACTTATGAGACTGCTACATGTCTCACAGGGGTAGATTTTTCTGATTATCAGTTCATAAGTATAGATAAGAAAGGTTTTATTCCTGTAATGCTAGAGCCGATGGAGAATCGGCTGAATCCTAAATAGAGTTTAAACGATGAATACACACAAAGTTCATGAGTCTTTGATCACGGACAATTCGGCCCTCAAAGCCGGATGGTCTGGTCTATCACAGAACAGTTCGGACTTTAAGACCGAACATCTACCACAGCGAAAAGATAGTATTACGGATGATCCGGTCCCCGAGACCGGAAAGTCCGCCATCACACAAAGATCATCTGATTCCTCTGTAGGGGACATGATAGAGGAATTCAGAGATCTTGATAAACTAGGACAGGGGTTTACATCGGCTGATCCTTTGGAGGAGATTGACATAGGAAATGGTAAAACTCCAAGGCCGACTTTTGTAAACAAGACCCTGGAGACCGATTCTAGAAATGAGATGATCGGTCTATTGAAGGAATATTCAGATTGTTTTGCTTGGAATTACACTGAAATGCCTGGACTAAGCTGAGAGATTGTCGAACATCGGCTGCCCATTAAGTCTGGTTTCAGACCTTTCAAGCAGAAAGCTAGAACGTTTCGTCCAGATCTTCTCCCACGGATCAAGGACGAAATCCACCGGCTGCTAGAAGCTAATTTTATTAGACCTTGCAGATACGCAGAGTGGGTCTCCAATATTGTGCCGGTGGAGAAGAAGGAGTCAGGTAAACTTAGAGTATGCATTGATTTTCGTAATTTAAATAAAGCAACTCCTAAAGATGAATATCCCATGCCCATAGCCGACACATTAATCAATAATGCATCAGGAAATAGAATTATTAGATTCCTTGATGGTAATGCCGGATATAATCAGATTTTCATGGCCGAAGAAGATGCGTCTAAAACGGCCTTTATATGTCCAGGCTTCATTGGTTTATTTGAATGGGTTGTCATGACATTCGGTCTTAAAAATGCTGGTGCTACTTATCAGAGGGCTATGAATCTGATCTTCCATGAGTTGTTAGGAAACACTGTGGAAGTCTACATTGATGATATTGTAGTCAAATCGGCTAAGTTTAGTTCTCATATAGCTGATTTGCGCAAAGCCTTTGATAAAATGCGTCGGTATGGTTTAAAAATGAACCCACGTAAATGTGCTTTTGGAGTGTCGGCTGGTAAGTTTTTAGGATTTGTCATCCATGAACATGGTATAGAAATAGACCCTGACCGAATCAAGTCTATTCGGAATGTGGGGCCTCCGACTTGTAAGGTCGAAGTGCAGAGGTTTCTCGGCAAGGTGAATTATTTACGAAGGTTTATTTCTAACCTAGCCGGGAAGATTGATGCCTTCACCCCTATCCTTCGGCTTAAGAATGATGCTGAATTCACTTGGGGGGCAGAGCAGCAGGAAGCATTTGATCTCATTAAAAAATACTTGTCTTCGGCTCCCGTGTTAAAAGCACCACAAGTAGGAGCACCATTCAGATTATACATTGCAGCTGAAGACAAGGTTATTGGGGCTGTTCTGACACAAGAAACTGAGGGTAAGGAGCATGTGGTGACATATCTAAGCCGAAGGTTGGTGGATGCTGAAACAAGGTACACTTTTATTGAAAAGTTATGCTTATGCTTGTTTTATGCATGCACCAAATGTAGATGTTATTTACTGTCTAGTCATTGCACTGTTTCTGGTCAAGCCGATGTAATCAAATACATGTTGCATAACCCAATTATGAGTGGTAGAATTGGTAAGTGGGCTTATGCACTTATAGAATATGACTTGGCCTATGAACCATTGAAATCTATGAAAGGCCAAGTCGTAGCGGATTTTATTGTAGAACATCGGGTTAATGATATTCATGAACTAGACATGTCATACCTCACTATTACTCCTTGGACTTTATATTTTGATGGATCGGTTTGCAATGAAGGGCAAGGAATTGGCATTGTGCTTGTTTCACCAAGTAATGTCTCCTTTGACTTCTCTAGCCGATTGAAAACTTATTGCACTAATAATCAAGCTGAATATGAGGCCCTCCTATTCGGTTTAGAACTTTTAAATAGTATGGGAGTAAAACATGTGAAGGTATTTGGTGATTCTCAGCTGGTTGTCCAACAAGTGTTAGAAGAATATCAATGTCTTGATGGTACTCTAAATAGTTATCTTGAGAAATGTTGGAGCATAATCCATTCTTTTGACGAATTCAGTATTCGACATGTCTCTAGAGTTGAGAATCATAGAGCTAACGATTTGGCACAAGATGCATCAGGTTATCGGATAAAGAGAGGGAAATTTCACAAAACTGAAAATCTGATAACCAGTGCAGAGCCAAATTCCCAGGTCGCGGACCGTCCGCGTGACGACGCCGGACCGTCCGAGGTTACCAGAAATGTTCTCTTAATCGATTCGGCTGACAATGAAGCCGATGCAAGTGATTGGAGGACACCTATACTTAATTATTTGCAAAATCCCAATATCAGGACAGATAAGAACATTCGGCGAACAGCTTTCAAGTATGTTTTGATGAGTGATGAACTTTACCGCCGAACGGTTAATGATGTCCTGCTTAAGTGCTTGGGCCCAGATGATGCTATATTAGCCATGGCCGAAGTACATGAAGGAGTTTGTGGTACCCATCAATCAGCTCCAAAGATGAAGTGGTTGTTGCGAAGGTCTGGTTTTTATTGGCCTAGTATGATAGCTGATTGTTTCAAGTACTACAAGGGTTGCCAAGTGTGTCAAAAATTCGGCGACCTACAGTTGGTCCCTGCAGCCGAATTACATCCTATCATCAAGCCTTGGCCGTTCAGAGGATGGGGATTAGACTTTATTGGAGAAATTCATCCTTCATCATCAAAGGGGCATCGGTTTGTGTTAGTTGCCACTGACTATTTCACCAAATGGACTGAAGCCGTTGCTCTAAAGAACATGACGCACAAGGAGGTAATTGATTTCATAACTGAGCATATTATTCATAGATTCGGCATTCCCCAGACCTTGACTACAGATCAAGGTACTTCTTTTATGTCAAAGGAGGTGCGTGAATTTGCTGAATTATACAGAATTAAGCTGTTTAATTCGTCTCCATATTATGCTCAGGCCAATGGACAGGCCGAGTCTAGTAATAGGACGTTGATTAATTTGATAAAGAAGAAGGTATCTGATAATCCTAAACATTGGCATAAGATTTTGTCTGAAGCTTTATGGGCTCATAGAATATCTAAACATAGTGCTACTAAAGTATCTCCTTTTGAGCTTGTCTATGGGCAGGAAGCAGTGTTACCTGTGGAAATAAGTTTGAATGCTGTCAGGTTTGCCAGACAAAATGATCTAACTGCTACTGAATATTATAATTCAATGATGGATAATATTGATGAGGTGACTGACAAGAGGATGATAGCTTTGGGAGCAATAGAAAAGGACAAGATCATGGTAGCCAGGGCCTACAACAAGAAGGTCAAAGCAAAATCATTTCAAGTAGGAGACCTGGTGTGGAAGACCATTCTGCCTCTAAGGAATAAAGACCGAAAGTTCGGGAAATGGTCGCCAAGCTGGGAGGGTCCTTATAAAGTGAAACAGGTGATGTCTGGTAACGCTTATTTACTACAAACATTACAAGGCAAGGATTTACCTAAGGCTTTGAATGGGCGTTTCCTCAAACAGTACCATCCTAGTATGTGGCAAGATGCCTAAGAAAACCGATGTGTTCACATCGAGTTAGTTGCTTTTGGTTCGCCCAGCTCCACCAAAAGGCAGGGGGGCATATGTTCGAACCAGAAATGAGCCGGCGGACTGTCCGGCCCTGAGGCCGGACGGTCCGCGGTCCGGACGGTCCGCGCCTGTGGGCCGGACGGTCCGCGCGTGCGCAGAGCAGATTAGGGTTCCGAGTTTTGTGCTACGGTTGTTAGCTAAAATCGCGGGATAAGCTCGGGAATTAGTTTGTAAAGGGTCCAACCCCCCTCCTCTATAAATAGAGAGGTATACGACCGATTTGTAATGAACAATCGAATCAATACAACTTCTATTTCGCATTTTATCCTAGGAGTAGTTCTAGTCTAGTTTAGGTTTAGATATCCAATCCCCAAATTCTCCGCCTCTCCTCGACTCTACGTCGATTAGAGGAGTCTAGGTCGGTCTACCCGAGCCTAGACACAACCTAGGATCTCTACTCCCCGACGGGGTCCCTCCCGGGAGCGAGATCCAGGCGCCGTCGGCGATCTTCCGCCGTCCCTGCATACGCGTGGACCGTCCGGCCCCAGGGCGCGGACCGTCCGGTCGTCAGGCAGGAGCCCTAGCCGCGCACCAGGCCGCAGACCGTTCGGCCCCAGGCCGCGGACAGTCCGCCCCTGCGCAGAGAGTACCACCGCGCCTCGCACCAGGCCGCGGACCGTCCGGCCCCTGCGCGCGGACCGTCCGCCCCTGTGCAGAAGGCACCGCCACGGTTCTTGTTGAGTGTTTGACGCTCCAAAAAGGCGTCAACAGGCAGCCAGGGAGCGTGGGTTACATGAAGGTGATTCACGGGCGCATTGCTTCTTTCCCAACCTTTTGGTGGGCGGGGGCCGCGGCAGAGGTCCACGAGATCAGTGCCGCAGATGTGGACGGGGAACGGAACTTGGTATTCTGGGAAACCTGTAAATTTAACTGGCAAAACTTGACGTGTTTAGAGAGGAATCGACTGTATTCTCCAATTCCAGCAGCCGCTGCTATGTTCAAGCTGGTAGTTACTATACTTCAATCTGCTTCAAACTGGTGCGGTTAACAAGTAGACATGTTTTTTTTCCCATTGTTCATCTTTGTATGGAAATTTGACACTGAGATGAGCATGTCCTTAAAGAATAAGAAAATCCAAATGCTTAGCTTTTACATATGACGTATTGTTTTAGTACACATGTAACACGTCCCAGCAGTTTCTGATTCTAATTGTGCTTCTGGGGTCCTTGATTCAAGCCATAGCTTATAGGGATTTGTACTGAGACCTTATGTTGTAAATATTCTCCTTTGTGCCATATGAGTTCTCAATTTCTCAAGGCAATTTCCATTAGACAGGCAATAGCTATGCACAGAACTGACTTTTGCCTTTAAAGAATGGGAGATTCATTTGTGAACTAACGTCTACACCCATCAAGATTTCATGAGCTTTCTTTGTGCCAAAAGTTCTTCAACGTTTGTACATGTAGAAATATTTGGAGAATTATGTTAAGTGAAGAAAGTAGTTCAGGTACTCCTGATTGTTGTAGATCACTCTAGGGTTCATAAAATTCCTTTAAAATCACATGTTCGAACTGTTACTGTTACCTGCATCTTTTTCATCCATGATGTAGATTGGTTTTCATGTCACCTGTACTCAAAGGCCTGTAGAGTTGCATGCTATTTTGGAAATGTCATGCTGGCAACATGGCAATTTGCATAAATTATGGACTTCGAATATAGAAAGAAAATGTCAACTTTTCATGTTCCTGTAACTGATTCTATCTTTTTGTATCACGCTTAAGGTTGGACAAGACGAGGTTTCATGTGATTGGAGCTATCCTGTTCACGGCCCAGCAAGGTGCTCTGCACCCAACAGCTGTTGTGAAGACTAGGATGCAGGTTGCTGAAGGTGGGCTTGCACATATGTCTGGGTTTGCTGTTTTTAGGAGGATATTGAGAAGCGATGGCATCCCAGGCATTTTCAGAGGATTTGGCACTGCTGCTGTTGGAGCTCTGCCTGGGCGAGTGCTAGCTCTAACATCACTGGAGATCTCTAAAGAAATGACATTTAAGTATTGTGAACATTTTGATCTATCAGAGGCGTCACGAATTGCTATAGCAAATGGCATTGCAGGTCTAATGTCAAGTATCTGTTCATGCTCATACTTTGTGCCTCTAGATGTGGTGAGCATTCTTTCACACTAGCTCCATATTGTCTTAAGTCCAACTTTTGTGCTTAGCAACTATTAGCCAATTCACCAACAGCATGTGAACAAGTTTGTTGAATATATTTGTTTCCAACGGAGGACGCTATAAATCTGAATATATGATGCATGTGACGTATGAAGCAATGAACACAGAAATGATCATTTGACGTATTTTCATTTTTGGGTGATACACTGATACTCCTATAGTGAAGCTATCATGTTGCAATTGCTTGTGGTTCTTTAGATTTCTAAACCTCAGTCATTATACTGTTCATTTTAATCATTATGTTCGCTTTATGATGCATAGCTAGGTACATGTCAAATCATGATCATTGTACTGTTTCATGAAGTTCCTAGATGACTATCTTTCTGTACAGAGCAAGGGCTGACCATTTAAGGAATAATTTATTCATATAAATCAATTATATTACATTACACAATATTATAGTTCTTCACAAATGTGCTTAAAACCATTTTCTGTATGACATCCTTATTTTGTTATCTAATTTACATGCTCTTCTATATTTCTGAACTCACAGATTTGCCAAAGGCTCATGGTTCAAGGATTGCCAGGGATGGCAACATACAGGGGCCCATTTGATGTGATAAATAAGGTTGTCAGAACAGAAGGGATCCGGGGGCTTTATCGAGGTTTTGGTATCACTATGTTGACTCAGTCGCCAGCTTCAGCCCTTTGGTGGAGTGCATATGGTGGTGCTCAACATGCTATTTGGAGGTGTGTGTATTTTTTATTTGACATTTATTGTTCATTGTGTCTACAAAGATATTAGTGCCATGCTTGATTAATATTCTTGCACTCCTAAAATAGGAGTTTGGGTTATGGAAATGACTCACAAACAAAACCATCTCAATCGGAACTTGTTGTTGTCCAAGCAACAGCAGGAACAATTGCTGGTGCTTGCTCGTCGATTATCACCACTCCAGTAGATACCATCAAGACTCGGCTTCAGGTAAGTTTAATTGTTCTTCTGGTGTGGTTATGTATCTTTGCAGACACACATTTTTCTGTGGCATTCATCATCTTATTTATAAAAAAACTCGACCTGCGAGGGTAAGATAGCCCTGGGTATTGTATTAACAAGAAGACCTCATACAAGACGAGAGAACTCCTAAACCTTTGCACCACCCATACACAATGACATCGTAGCCCATGTGAGAATGATCGCGACCGAGGCCTATGCATAGGTGAGATTTCCTCTCCTATACCCTCCAGCAGCGTTCTCTAAATATAGAGGACGTTCCTCCGTCCTCTATATACATATTCTCTCCTCTCCCCTATCCATTTTAATATTTAAACAATAGATTAAGCAAAACTAAGATACATATAAAACATTTTAGTTTAGAGCAAAATATATCTTCAATATAGGTGTTTATGTATAGAGGACGAGATCTAGATGATACTGCTAGAGAGGAATGAGATATAGAAGAGAAAATCTTTTAGAGAAGATTGTAAAGTAGAGAAGCCAAGTTTCTAGGACGAAGGGATCGAGGAACGGGTACACGGGTCGAGGATCACTAATTTTTGGAGGCATGGAACGAAGGGGGTCTACCTCATTGTATGGTTTATTCGATAACTGAAACGTGAACCATAAAATTTTGGAACGATAGTGTGGAATGAGGTCTCCAAAACAACCAACTAGTAGATATTCCTACACAGAAATAATGGTTGAAAGCAACGTGAGCACAAAATTAATGATTTGTCCTTCATGTAATATGAGCACATGATTAGCTACCCCTTCGTCTCAGTGCTCCGCCAGTCCTCCGACATCCTCGCGGTGCTCCACTTCCGTGATGACCGAGTATACGAGTGAAGTCTGTGTGGGACGATGATCTATCTGACATCCTACTCGAGTGAAGATCGTGTCCCATCCATGGTTCCATACGATGTTCCATATGGTTCCCGTTCCTCGATCGGGATGATGATCGATGGAACGTGGAACCGTTCTTGGCTTTTTATAGAGGACACTGTTGGAGACAATCTTGGAAGTTGACATGCCTAGGCTATACTTTCTGCCTTGTGAAATATGGGAAGCTTTAATATGTACATGATTTCAAGTGGGTCCGAAGCTCCTCAATATACAATGGAGAGCACAATATGTCCATTATTCTAGGTAGCTTGTGAGATCATGTTTTAGCACTTAACCTGGGTGACACAGGTCTAGTCTCAAGCTTATTGTTCCTCTGTCTCAGGTGCCTAAGTTTCGCAACCACACCTATTATTCAATTTCAATATGACATTTCAAGGCTGGCATTGCAACATTTTAGTTATTGCCTGTGCTTGCGAATGATGTCGACAATACTATGGTGATCAATACTGTGATGATCATGTTAGGCTATCTCTAGCAAATCCCCTATCTCATCTCTTATTTCAAACTTCTCTCTGTAAACAGTGTCATCTATAGTTCTGAGTCCCCTATTTTACACACTCTACTGGAGACAGTCTTATACCTTAGGTATGCAGATTATCTTTGAGTTGGCTGTTTAACATACCACCTTTGTTACAACTTACATAGGATATGTACACGAACATAAAGTTAGCACAGCTAAGTAGCTAACTACTGTCATAGAAGGAACTATTATCATGCATGGTAATTGTGAGAATTCCATCACCAGGTGTTCATTATTTTCATGTGATTTCAGGTTATGGATAACTATGGTAAGGGCAGGCCTTCAGTCATGAAAACTACCAGGCTGCTGCTTGATGAAGATGGCTGGAGGGGATTCTATAGAGGTTTTGGACCTAGATTTCTTAACATGTCTGTCTGGGGCACATCAATGATCGTGACATATGAGCTCATAAGTAGGTCATTTTCAGTAAATCTATTATCTATATATTTCAGTCTGGAAGGTCTACTAACTTTTTTCTTTCATATTCCGAACCTGCAGAGAGGCTATCGGTGAAGTCTGAATGACAGATTTTGGCGGATTCTCAACTAAGGTGATTTACTGTTCAAAATCATCTATACAGATATAGGCAATCAAGTGAGTTTGCCTTGCGAAGAGTATAGGCGAGTATTATGATCGGGTGGGATGCAGAATTATGGTTTAGTTGCATAGGATAACATGCTTCTGTATGACACTTGCGATGTATATATTTTTGCTAAAGAGCCCTCCTTTCAGGATGTTTGTAGCCAGCTTCTTTTGGATGTAACAGATGGAGGCCAAGACGCCTGTTCTGTCTAATGAGGCACATTATATGTAGCTGTAGTATTCGTGGTCCAGCAAAATTTTGGCAAAGAACTTAGCATCCTTTTCGTTTGTTGTTGTGCTAAAGGGCTCTCAGATTGTTCGTCATTGTGCACCTTATGCCGGCGTATTTTTATTTGGATGAGGAAGAGTATCTATCCATCCTCATTTTTTGAGGACTCAACTGCGTATTTCACACTCTTGAATACATTGCGGCTCAACTTTCAGTTGCTGGGAGCACGCCAGTCCAGAAATTCACAGTGTCTGCGTAATTTGTAATTTGTCACATGTAGAATGTCCAGTGTATTAGCGTTGACTGTCTCAGGAGAGAAATCTTTGTTAGTGAAGAAAACGATCTCATCTCAGCAACTGGTGAGCGGATCCTGGAGAGACTCCGGGCTGCCCTCCAGCAAGCAGTACACCGGTGGCAGCGTGAGCGTCTCCATGACCCCGTACGCGTTCCAGCAGTAGGGGTCGGCGAGCAGTGCTCCGTCGTCCCCGCCGGCCGGCAGCAGCTCGACGCCAGACATGGTGATGTCCGTGCAGGCGACGGCGTCGCTGCACGCGAGGCGGATGGGTGCGCCGGCCTGCGGGTTGTACGTGCCGCGGATGTCCCTGTACGCGACGCCGGCCACGCGCACCGCGGAGGTCTGGTTGGCGCACCCGTGGCCGAGGCAGTAGTACTGGTCGATGACGATGCAGTTCTTCACGTTCTGCATCTGCACGCCGGCGAACTCGACCGCCGACACCGCGCCGGCGCCGCCCTGCCACGTCTTGATCCGGACGCCGTTGTCGGAGTCGAGTATCCGCACGTTCCGGACCGTGACGTTGGACACGCAGGCGTGGGTGTTGTGGTTACCCAGGCTGCCGATGCTGCGAGGGTGACAGCAGCAGCTCGCCGCGTCAGGTTCACTACAAACGGTACCGCGCGCCATGGAAGCACGTTGGTGAGTGAGTGGGTGGGTGACAGACTGACAGGTACCTAATTCCATGGCCGTGGCCGCATGTTATGTTCTCGACGTGGACATCGGAGCATCCGGCGCCGATGGAGACGCAGTCGTCGCCTGCAGCGTGACAGATAGAGCTCAGAGTTTGATGGGAAGTTGATACAGAGCTGATACATTCTTGATGTTTTAGCGCACCGTTGTAGATCCTAGAGTTGAGGATCTGGACGGACTTGGTGTTCTCGACGTGGACGCCGTCCGTGTTGGGGCTGGACGCCGGCGAGCTGACGAAGAGGCCGTCGACGCGCACGCGCTCGCAGTCGTCGAACCTGAGGTGGAACTGCGGGCTGTTCTCGATCCGCAGGCCGCATACCGTCACGTCATTGCTCGAGAAGAACCGTATGAGCTGCAGACACCACACAGATTCCACGAGCAGAGTGAGACCGTCAAGGATGTCGACCAAAAAAACACACATAACATGATGATGGGGAGAGATCCAAGTTTGCCGGCGAGCGAGCTTTACCGCGGGGCTGTCACATGGTCCGCGCAGCGTCGATCCGTTTGGACCCTAGACATGCACGGACACATACAGACCCAAACGTCACGCATGTTTCTTCGGGGTAAACTCCGTGACTAATGCACCGCGGAAGAGAAGAGTACCCTGTGAGGCTTGCACGGCAGATCCCACCACTCCTCACCGTTGCCTTCGATGGTGCCTTCCCCCGCCAGCGTCAAGCGATCGGCCTTGTAGAAAACTATCCACTGTTTCTGGCTGTCCGTCGCCGGCCAGCTCGCCGGGCCGTCCGGCGGCATCAGGACGCCATCGATCTGCAGCAGTGTGAAAATTGGGCGGGCATTGCTGGCTTATTGGTTCGATGATTTTGAGGATGCAATGCAAACGCACAGCTCGAGCTTAGCTTACTTGGAAGGTGAGGTCGGGCTTGCACGGCCCGGAGAAGATGGTGGAGGCGATGGTGAACACGCCGTCCGACGGCACCAGCAGCGTGGCCGCGGCGGAGTCGGAGGAGCACGCCGCCTTCCACGCCGCGCGGAACGCGGCCGTGTCGTCGCCGACGCACGAGGCGTCGCCCGACGCGCCGAACGCCCTCACGTCGAACACGTTGCCGCAGTCGCTATCGTCGGCAGGCGGCGGCGCGCCGCCGGAGTCCGGAGGCTCGGGCGTAGAGTCGCCGTCAGTGTCGGGAGGGAGCGAGACGCGGTTCTTCTTGTCCTCCGTGCGGTGGTGCTGCCTCCGGTGCTCCTTCCGGTCGTGATGCAGTGCTCTGCTTGCATCCGCGGCGACAGGAAGGCACGCCAGCGAGATGAGCGCCACGGACACGGCCACCGTCACCAATGGCACTGGACGACGGCGACGCAGCTGCGGCCGCCGCGTGCTTGTCTCCTGCGCCGGCCTCATCGACGACCGACCAGAATCTAGAAGTATGTTGTTAGTGTGGATTCGCCCCCGGCCTCTACAGGAATCGCTGGGGGGCTAAGTACTCAAGTCTGGTTTTGAATACGACAACGAGCCAAAGTGCTGGTACTGCAATGGAACAACCAAAGGCTAAGTACGTACGTACGTGCATTGCTCCAGCCATGAGCCTTTTAACCGTCAGATATGCAAATACCGAATCGATCTTGATCGCTAAATTGTCAGCGACATGCCGACGACGGCATCCTACACCACGAACGACTAGGGGACCAAGTGAATCAAGACACAAGAGGTGTACGGTGTACCTGCCGTGCCGTTGGCCGTTGCCCACAGGTGCCACCACCTGTCCACCTCCAACGCACGGCTCCGGTTGCACGGGGGCCTCTCCGCTTTCTGGTCTGGTCTGGTCTGGTCTGGTCTGGTCCGAGCAGCACCAGCACTACCGCCGCGCCGCTCCTGGGCAGAGGGAAGCCACGCAGCTACCAGGCTCGCCGCGGATTCGCGGAGGACGGAGCAGAAGCCCGAGCTTGTAGCGCGTGCCACCCAATGACCCAAGACCCAAGTGATCGACCCACAGCTTCTCCTCCCGCCCTGCCCGTCGTCACTTTCTCGCTGCTTTTGTTCGTGCCCCGACGGCCCGATCCCTCTCATCCCAGTAGTACTAGGTTGCGGCGGCCGGTGGTCAGTGTTCGGTCGTCGCAGCGACACGTGGACGTGATCACGGGAAGCAGCAGCAGAGTGGGACAGACTACGGGGGGGTCACGGGTTGGGACATAGGGAGCGACGTGTTGCGCTAGGTTGGCAGTACGCACAGACGGCCCGTGACCGTGAGTGAGGGCTGCGACGAACCAGACGCTCCCTCTCCGGTACTTGAGGGCCTTTTGTGCTTGTGCGTGAGACGGTGAGAGGCTGAGGAGCTTCAGCTTCCAATGATGCGGGCCACCACGTGACGACTGTTGCTTTACCGGCGGCGCCTCCTCCACCACACATTCATGTGGGGTCTTTCCATACGTCTGACACTCTGACTGTTTCTTGTTGCACGCCCAAAAGTTGATTTTGTCCACTTACACGCACGCACGGCCCGTGAGAGCTTCTCCAGCGGAGAGTTTTTTTTTTAAAACAAAAACTAGTAAGGTGCACGTTACCACGATACCACAAATCTATTTAGACAATAAAGTGAATACGCTATAAATACACATAAAGAATATCTTTATTTTTTTATCCTAAGCCAGGAGGCCTTCTACTTGTGCAACCTACTTGCACTGTGACTTCTATATGATCCCATATTGCAAATGCTTTCACTTTCAACTCTTAATCCATATGAAGTGTGTGTATTTATATAGTTTGTATATTTAGAGTCCTGGGCTTTCAATAATTAGAGGAAGCCCTGACCCAACGGTGTCATCCGGTTCAGCCGCACCAGGTACAGACGGCTATAAAAAGACCCCCAGGCCGCCAGGGATTAAGTTTTAGCGGGTGGCGGTTCCTTCGGATGTGCGAGTGGCGGCAACGGTTTCCTCGGGCGTGTGAGCAGCTGTTGGGCACCAAAATTGTCAGTTAGGTTCTGAGCTTCTTGCTACAATTGTTGGCTATATTCGCAGAATTGACTCGGGAAATTTGTTTGTAACGGGTCTAGCCCCCCTACTCTGTAAATACAGAGGAATACGACCGATTAATCATCAACAATCGAATCAATAATCAGTTTATCTCTTGTTTTTACCTTAGACATTAGGAGTAATTCTAGTTTAGCCTCTCAATCCCCAAATTCTTCGCTTCTCTTCGGCTCTACGTCGATTAGAGGTGTCTAGGTCGGCCTGCTACCTTAGACAACACCTAGAATCTCTCCTTCCCGACGGGGTCCCTCCCGGGAGCGAGATTCAGGTGCCATCGGTGAACTCTGCCGTCCCTGCGCACGCGCGGACCGTCCGGCCTGTCAGGTAGGGAACCCTTGCCCTGATCTAGGTCGCGGACCGTCCGGCCCTTGGTCGTGGACCGTCCGGCCCTTGGTCGTGGACCGTCTGCGCCTGTGCAGAGAGCACCGCCGCCGGTTCTCAACGAAGTGATTGGCGCCCGAATCGACGTCAACACACTTTTTGGCGACTCCGCCGGGGAAAGCACATATAGACCCGGCAGATCGGCCCTCAATGGCCTGTAACACCCGGATTTAAGGAACAAAGCCGGGTGCATCTCATACATGCGCCAAGAAGACAACATATATAATAACAGAGTGTATAGAGATAAATGTCACAATAACATCAGAGTACTTATTACATAGCGGAAGACTTATTACAAAATAAAAGAATAAATATAAAACGAACTAAGGATCGTTGGCGCCAATGTCGACTGAGAAACGCCACCTAGATCAAGTCGAATGCCTCAGTGTTAGGCGGCTCCTCTTCAACCACCTGTTCTTCTCCTGTGGGGGGGGGGGGTGAGACAGCAAGAGTGAGCTCACATACGTTCATAGCTCAACAAGTCGTGGGGAATAATGTGGCATGAACTCACCAAAGGTGGGAGTTCATGAAGTGTAAGGCTGATCAATGAAATAAGGGCTGAAGCTGAGCATTGCTTTTATAAGTTGGTTAAAATTTTATTAGCAATTACTAAGTGTAAGTAAATACCAAACCTTAATAATAATAAAGGAAAATAATAGTAAAATAATCCCAAATGCGATGCAAATGTCAAATTAAATTTAAGTTCCATAAATTAATCATGTGAGTGTCCGAGCCGCTTATGACCGTGAGCACGGCTAGTATACTAGTTTTACACTCTGCAGAGGTTGCGCATCTTTACCCACAAGTCGTGTTACCCATTTGCCACGGAGTTGATCAGACCCCATACACCTCTACCAAGGAAGCGAGGCAGGGTACCACTACGAGGCCTTTACAAAGTTCCACTAGCTTCAGACTACCCGCTACAGTTTATAGGAAGCTCTAATGCAGGGTTCTTGCCTGACCGCCATCGCAGCAAAATCAACCAAGGACCTCCCTACACTGACCACTCCCCTACTGCCCTTGCCCCTTTCGGGTAAGGTAGCCGTCCACTAGCTTTCCTAGTTAATCAGCCAAGGGCGTCCCATTAAACCCTTGTGGTAGCACTGTTTTCCCGGGTGGTTCTCCATGTTCCCATTAACATAATGATCTTATCATGAACATAAAATAATGACAGATAATAACAAGTATAAAAATGAGTGATGAATACCTCTATACCCAAAGCCACATAAAGCAATAGCATGTACTACCCAAAAGTTTAGTGAAACCAGTGGTGAAACAAGGTATAAAGATAGTCAAAATCTAGGGCATCCTATTGGGTCCCATCAAAATTAAACTATGCAGATCATTATGAATAATAAGAACATGAATGGGTAAAGAAAGTGATCAAGGGCACAACTTGCCTTCCACGAGCTCCTGCTCAGCAGTCTCTACTTGCTGAACCTCAGATTCCACAATGGCTTGCTCGTCTACTCGCATCAACACAATACATACATAGTATAGCAAAAATTAACATTACACCAAACATATAAATAAAATACACAGTAATAATCTAGACATTAAAATAAGATCATAGGAACTGGAATCATTAAATTTGGAGGTATAGATTTTAAGTTATGGATTTTCTAAGGTTTTATGCATTTAATATAGGATTAAGTGGGAAATAAATTTAAATGTGTATTTCATGTAAAAACAGTGGTACTATTTAATAGAGAATACTATTACAAAATTATTGGAACTGGAATAGACCAATTTGGAGTTCATATGCATTTTATATGAATTATACAAATTCTAGGAATTGTTTTCCTATTAAAACTCATTTTCTAAATAAATTCTATAGATTTTAGATCTGTCTGGTCCGCGCACCAATTAATCAGAAACACAGGGACTAGCGTGCAAGAATTCTTAAGACTCAGAGCGCCCCAAGTGAGGACGGCGGGTTGAATCCGAGAAAATCCAGGGTCTCTTTAGATAATATGCCACGCGAAGGGGTATGGTTGAATCTGAACCGTTCGATCAGAACCCTAGGGCATTGATTTGATCGCTGTGTTTATGAATCGCCACGCCATTGAGGACCCTTGGATTACAGATCGACGGCCTGGATTTAAAATGCTATCCACGGCTAAGATGCGCCCAGAAGGGATCCGATGGCACAGATTCATTAGTTGAAAGGGGCATGTAGAGATCTAATCCCAGCTGTTCACTACGGATCCAACGGTCACCAACCCCTCTTCCTTCTTCCCACGACCAGAACAGCGGCGCCGCCGCCCCTATACGGCGGAACATCGCCGGTGATGGCCCGATGCGCGCGCCACTATCTGATTCTCTACGCGGAACACACCTAAAAAAGCTGTGCTCAAAGCGAAACTATGTAAGGGATTCATACCGGAAATCGTGTTGTTGTGCTCACTGACCCAGGCGTGGGGCGGACAGGGACTCAAGTCGAACTCCGACGAGCAATTCACGCATCAACCCCCATCGTCAGAGTCTGCCACCGCCACGAATACATCCGGTTTAAGCTGGTGATGCTCCTAAGGTCTGCGCCCCGGCCGATGTGACCGTGCTTCAAGCTTCTGCTCGCGGCGGTGCTTCTGTCCTTTCGGCGATGGTGAGCTGCGAGAAGATATGGTGGCGGCTAGTAGGGTGAGAACCACAGAGGGGTAGAGATGCAGTCGGGTAGGGAGTCGTGGCCTTAAAGCATGGAGTTGCGCGTGCCGCGGATTCCGAGTCAGCCGACGGCATTCCCCCGCTCGCGCTCGCGGCTAGCGCAGGGGTTCGGTGGAGACGATAGCGCCGACAAACGGGGCCCACTGTCAGAGAGGCGTTGGTGTAGCGTGTGCACGAGGAGGTGCAGCCGCAGGCGGGTGAGGAGTTGGGCCGCGCCAATGAATCCGGCCCAGGTGAGTCTGGCAGTTTATTTTTTTTTCTTTTCTTTTTTTTTGTTTTAGTTTTCCTTCTTTACTTTCATTTCAAATTTAAACTTCAAGTTTGAATTCTTATCTGTTGTGAGATTCAAACTTAGGTCAAATGCCTAAATTCAAATACCAACATGAACCGAATCTAATTAATTTATATATATTTATTTTACCTTTTTTTGCAACCATTTTCTTCTCTTTTCCTTTAGAATTTAAATTCCAGTTTGGGTATTAAAATACTTCTTTTTTTATATCATCACAAAATGCACACAAAATCAAGCTTCAACATGATGCACATTCTAGTTTTTTCATTTGTTTTGGTTAATCATTCTCAAGTATAGGTGTGCTCTTGTTATGATGAATACATGGCATACAGAAATAGGAACACCACTATATATTCCTTGTACACAATTTTGGGTATTACAAATCCTACCCCCCTTAAAAATAATCTCGTCCTCGAGATTTTAAGAAGGGCTAAGGAAAAGATGGGGGAAGTCTATGCGAAGCTCTTCTTCTCTCTCCCACGTAGCTTCATCTTCTCCGTGGTGACTCCATTGTACTTTGCACATTTTTATTACCTTATTTCTGGTAACTCGAGTCAAAGTATCCAAAATCTTGATAGGGTACTCCGCATAAGTCAGGTCATCTTGAACACTAAGGTCTTCCATTGGTAGTTGCTCCTCAGGTACCCTGAGACATTTCTTCAGCTGAGATACATGAAAAACATCATGAACATCCACAAGATGATCTGGTAACTCCAATTGATAGGCAACTTCTCCAACTCGCTTTAAGATCAAAAAAGGTCCAATGAAGCGAGGGGACAACTTTCCTTTAACTTTAAATCTCCTCATACCCCGAAGTGGTGACACCTTCAAATAGACATGATCACCCTCCTTAAACTCTAGTAGTCTTCTCCTATTGTCAGCATAGCTCTTTTGCCTTGATTGTGCAATTCTCAAATTCTCCCTTATCATACGGACTTGTTCTTCTGCCTCTTGAATAAGTTCAGGCCCAAAGAACCGTCTTTCTCCAGTTTGATCCTAATACAGTGGAGTCCTGCATTTTCTACCATACAGAGCTTCTTCAAACTAGCCTGATAGCTATTATTATAAGAAAACTCAGCATAGGGTAAGCTCTTCTCCCAACTACCACCATGCTTAAGGGCACAAGCTCTTAACATATCTTCCAGCACTTGATTAGTCCTCTCTGTCTATCCATCAGTCTGGGGATGGTAGGCTGAACTAAAATTCAACTTTGTATCCAAGCTCTCATGCAACTTCTTCCAGAATCGAGAAGTAAACTGCGACCCTCGATCAGACACGATCTTCTTAGGTACTCCATGTAGACAAACTATCTGAGTCATATACAATTCTGCTAGCTTGGCTCCCGTATAATTAGTCCTCACAGGTATGAAATGAGCCACTTTTGTCAATCTGTCCACAATCACCCAAATAGAGTCATATCCTACTGGAGTGCGGGGTAGTCCAACAATAAAATCCATACCAATTTCTTCCCATTTCCACTCAGGAATCTTAAGCGGGTGCAATAGTCCAGCTGGTCTTTGATGTTCGGCCTTGACTCTTTGACACACATCACACTTAGCCACATGTGCAGCAACATCTCTTTTCAGTCCATACCACCAATACTTTTGCTTCAAATCTTGATACATCTTAGTGCTACCAGGGTGGATAGAGTAATCAGAATCATGAGCTTCTTTCAATATGGTCTCACGAAGGCTTTCAATATCAGGAACACACATTCTGTCCTTGAACCATATAGTACCTTGCTCATCCTCCGTGAATTCCGGGACTCGACCTTCTGTTATCAGATCCTTGATCTCCTGGATTTTGGCATCACCAACCTGACCTTTATGAATTTCTTGTTCCAAGGTAGGTTCCAATTCAATGGTGACTCCTTCCGTATGTGTAACAATTCCCAGGTTGAGTCTCTCAAAATCCTTTGCTAACCCATCAGGTAGCTGGACAACGAAAGTGGAGTGAACATGCTCCTTCCGACTCAAGGCATCTGCAACCAAATTTGCCTTGCCTGGGTGATAGTGAATCTCCAAATCATAATCCTTAATGAGCTCCAACCAACGGCGTTGCCTAAGGTTGAGATCCTTCTGAGTGAATATGTACTTCAAGCTCCTATGATCCGTGTATACTTGGCACTTAGTCCCCATAACGTAGTGTCTCCAAATCTTAAGTGCATGTACAACGGCAGCCAATTCCAAGTCATGAGTGGGGTAGTTCAATTCATGTTTCCGCAACTGACGAGATGCATAGGCGATCACATGACCTTCTTGCATAAGCACGCATCCCAATCCTTGGCCACATGCATCACAATAAATGTCAAATCCCTTCTGCAGATCTGGCATAATCAATACTGGTGGTGACATCAATCTCTCCTTCAATTGATCAAAGCTTTCTTGGCACTTCTCATCCCACTTGAATTCTCTTCCTTTCTCTAAAAGCGATGTCATAGGCTTAGCAATTTTAGAGAACCCTTCAATAAATCTCCGATAATATCCTGCGAGTCCCAAGAAACTCCGAATCTCAGTAACTGTAGTGGGCACTCTCCACTCCATTATCTCCTTCACTTTAGCAGGATCCACTGCTATTCCTCCATTAGAAATAATATGACCAAGGAATGGCACCTTGTCAATCCAAAACTCGCACTTGCTGAACTTAGCGTAGAGTTGATTATCTCGCAGCTTTTGTAGCACCAACCTTAGATGTTGTTCATCATCACTTTCATTCTTAGAATAGATAAGAATATCGTCGATAAACACCACGACGAATCTGTCCAAATACTCCATAAACACCTTATTCATCAAATTCATGAAATAAGCTGGTGCATTGGTCAATCCAAATGACATGACAGTGAACTCATATAATCCATATCGGGTTGAGAAAGCCGTCTTAGGAATATCTGAGGGTCTAATCTTCATCTGATGGTATCCCGATCGGAGATCAATCTTCGATAATACTCTAGCACCTCTCATCTGATCAAATAAATCCTCAATACGGGGTAACGGATACTTGTTCTTTACCGTGACATCATTAAGTGATCTATAGTCCACACACATCCGTTGCGATCCATCCTTCTTCTGCATAAATAACACTGGTGCTCCCCAAGGTGAGGAACTCGGACGAATATACCCCGCCTCCTGCAACTCAGTCAACTGCTTCTTAAGTTCCTTCAACTCCTCTACGGACATCCTATATGGCCGTTTAGAAATAGGGGCGGTTCCAGGTAAGAGATCAATAACAAACTCAACTTCTCTATCAGGTGGCATCCCTGGTAACTCCTCTAGAAAGACATCCAGAAAATCTCTAACCACCCGGATGTTGTCACCAACAAAATCCTCAGGTATAAAGAACATTGCACGCATGGATGAGGTGGTTACTGCAATATTAACTTGAAATCTTTCACCTTTAGTGGTAGTGAGTTCTACGGTACCTCTACCACATGCTATAACGGCCTTTGCCTTTCTTAGCCATGGCATACCAAGGATCAGATCTATACTGCTTGACTCTAATATTATAGCAGTGGCTCCAAATTCTCTACCCATAATGGTCAATGTCAATCTACGTGTCATTTGATTCGCCTCAACAGGCCCTTTAGGTGTAATCACTATCATTGGTTTTCTCATATTTAGCAGTGGTATTTCATTTGTGTTGGCATATCTAGCAGACATGAACGAATGTGTAGCACCAGAATCAAATAATATGGTTGCAGGAATTGCATTAACATAAAACATACCAAGTACGATGTCCCCACCATCCGGAGTAGCATCAACGCTGACTTGATTAACCTTGGCAATAGAATATCCCTTGCCAGATCCTAGAGTTTGCTGCCTGTTCTGAACTGGAGTAGTAGCAATCCTCTGTGGGCAGACATTTGTGAGAGCACCTAGAGGGGGGGGGGGTGAATAGGTGATCCTGTGAAACTTGAAACTTAAGCCACAAAACTTGGTTAAGTGTTAGCACAATAATTGCCAAGTGGCTAGAGAGGAGTCTTGACAAAACACAATAACCACAAAGATATCAATCACAGAGATGGCACGGTGGTTATCCCGTGGTTCGGCCAAGACCAACGCTTGCCTACTCCACGTTGTGGCGTCCCAACGGACGAGGGTTGCAATCAACCCCTCTCAAGCGGTCCAAAGACCCACTTGAATACCATGGTGTTTTGCTTGCTTTTCTTAATCCCGTTTGCGAGGAATCTCCACAACTTGGAGCCTCTCGCCCTTACACTTGAAGTTCACAAAGAAACACGGAGCAAGGGAGGGATTAGCAACTCACACAAGACACAAAGATCACAGCGAACACGCACACACAAGACCCAGACTTAAGCTCAAAAGACTAGCACACTAGAACAAAGCTCAAATCACTAGAATGTCGAACAAGTGCGCAAGAATGAAGTGTCAGTGATCAAGATTGCTCAAGGAATGCTTGGTATTGCTCCTCCATGCGCCTAGGGGTCCCTTTTATAGCCCCAAGGCAGCTAGGAGCCGTTGAGAGCAATCCGGGAAGGCAGATCTTGCCTTCTGTCGACTGGCGCACCGGATAGTCCGGTGCACCACCGGACACTGTCCGGTGCAGATATCCTTCCTTATTTGGCGAAGCCGACCGTTGGAGTCTGAGAGCCGTTGGCGCACCGGACACTGTCCGGTGCACACCGGACAGTCCGGTGCAACAATGTGACCGTTGGCTCGGCCATGCGTCACGTGCGGAATCCTTGGTCGACCGTTGCCCCAGCTGACTGTTGACTCACCGGACAGTCCGGTGCACCACCGGACAGACCGGTGAATTTTAGTCGTACGCCGTTAATCATCTCCCGAGAGCGACGAGTTCGCCTGTGAACGGCTCACCGGACAGTCCGGTGCACCACCGGACAGACCGGTGAATTATAGCCGTACACCGCCGTCGAAGTCCCGAGAGCAGCCTGTTCGCCAGAGCCAGCCTGGCGCACCGGACAGTCCGGTGCACCCAGACCGAGCAGACTTTGGCTGAACAAAGCCATCTCATTTCCAATTCAATTTTTCCTGTTTCCAGCACTTAGACACAATACATTAGTCCATATAAACAATGTACTAAGTCTAGAAGCATACCTTTTGACAAGATTTTTACTTTGTCCACCACTTTGCATAGATTAGCATAAAAGCACTTGTGTTGGCACTCAATCACCAAAATACTTAGAAATGGCCCAAGGGCACATTTCCCTTTCAATTTGCATAATGACCAGTCTTCCCACACTTGAAACACGTAGTGCCCGGACTCTGTCCTGAAAACTTCGTCAGGGTGCCAGTAGGGGTAGCCTGTCGAGGAGGTGGAGTCCTCAGTGGTGATTGCTGAACTGGGCGTTGGCCTCCGCCAGTGCGAACTGGTGTACCCTGAGGTGAACTGTAGCGAGGACGAACACTGCTGCTTCCTTGTCCTTGAGATATTGCCTTTCTCTTCAAATCACCCAGCTGAACACGCTTGTGTTCAATAGCAAGAGCCTTATCCAGCAGCCTCTGAAATGATGGAAAGGTGTGTGCAACCAGTGCATACTGCAAGGGTCCATTTAGTCCTTCAATAAAGTGCTCCTGCTTCCTCTCATCCTCAGCAACTTCCTCCGGAGCATATCTCGACAGCTGAATAAATTTGTCTCTTTACTCGCTGACTGACATGTTGCCTTGCTTCAATGACAGAAACTCCTTCTTCTTGATCTTTATCATACCAGCTGGAATATGGTAGTTCCTGAATTGTGTACTGAACTCTGCCCAAGTAATAGTATCAGCAGCATCATAGGCAGCAGTATAAGAATCCCACCAGTCAGCAGCAGGACCTGTCAGATGACCTGAGGCATAAAGAACTTTCTCCCGGTCTGAGCATTGTGCAATGTTGAGCATCTTCTCAATTGACTTCAACCAATCATCTGCATCAAGGGGATCTGGCGAACTGGCGAAGGTCGGTGGCTTATGACTCATAAACTCCTGGTGCTTATCACGAGGTGGAACTGGTGGTGGTGGTGGAGGCAATGGCACTTGTTGCTGTTGCTGCTGTTGTTGAAGTTGTTGTTGCAGCTACTGTTGTTGCGCCCTCCTCTCCTGGCGTATCTCCTCTCTCTCCTGGCGCAACTCCTAGCGTATATCTTTTCTTTCCTGACGCATCTCCTGGCGTTCTTACTGCATCTGGGCACGCATATCAGCCATAGTGTCCGACATTTGCTGCATCACCGCCATCTGAGCTGCAATCAGTGGATCAACTCCGCCTGGTGGAGGATTAGGAGGATTCATCTCTGCTGGCTGTGGCTGAGGTTGTCTATATATCCTTCGAGTGTGTCGATTAGGAGGCAAATCAATTCCACCTCCCCTCCTGGTATTGACCATCTGAGTTAGATACATATGGTAAGAGAGAGTAGTAGACAAGGCAGTAATTACGAATCATGTTACTTTGGGGGATTTATTAGCTAAGCAGTTTAATGTTTTACCTACCATAGCTAATTCATTACCTTATGGTGGAACATACTAAGATGCCCGTCTATACTATTTCAATCTATCAAAGAAGCAAATCAGGCATTGATCATTAGAACAATCAACCAACATTTTTAATAGAGAAAATAATTTTATTTTTTTTGTCTTAGGTCTCCTATCTCTTAAAAATGTCACGGGGGTAGGGATTCCAAGGTGTGAAATCCATCTTGTCTCAGAGTAGAAAAGGTAAGAATGATCGGAGTAGAACAGTAGAAGGTGAGACAGGATCAAGATAAGTGGAGAAAGAATCAGAGTAAGGTAAGTATAGAATGAATCAGAATGAGATAAGTAGGTAAGGGTTTTATCCAGTTCTATCTAGGTTTCGTCCTACAGTCAACATTTCCTCTGATACCACTTCTGTAACACCCGGATTTAAGGAACAAAGCCGGGTGCATCTCATACATGCGCCAAGAAGACAACATATATAATAACAGAGTGTATAGAGATAAATGTCACAATAACATCAGAGTACTTATTACATAGCGGAAGACTTATTACAAAATAAAAGAATAAATATAAAACGAACTAAGGATCGTTGGCGCCAATGTCGACTGAGAAACGCCACCTAGATCAAGTCGAATGCCTCAGTGTTAGGCGGCTCCTCTTCGACCACCTGTTCTTCTCCTGTGGGGGGGGGGTGTGAGACAGCAAGAGTGAGCTCACATACGTTCATAGCTCAACAAGTCGTGGGGAATAATGTGGCATGAACTCACCAAAGGTGGGAGTTCATGAAGTGTAAGGCTGATCAATGAAATAAGGGCTGAAGCTGAGCATTGCTTTTATAAGTTGGTTAAAATTTTATTAGCAATTACTAAGTGTAAGTAAATACCAAACCTTAATAATAATAAAGGAAAGTAATAGTAAAATAATCCCAAATGCGATGCAAATGTCAAATTAAATTTAAGTTCCATAAATTAATCATGTGAGTGTCTGAGCCGCTCATGACCGTGAGCACGGCTAGTATACTAGTTTTACACTCTGCAGAGGTTGCACATCTTTACCCACAAGTCGTGTTACCCATTTGCCACGGAGTTGATCAGAGCCCATACACCTCTACCAAGGAAGCGAGGCAGGGTACCACTACGAGGCCTTTACAAAGTTCCACTAGCTTCAGACTACCCGCTACAGTTTATAGGAAGCTCCAATGCAGGGTTCTTGCCTGACCGCCATCGCAGCAAAATCAACCAAGGACCTCCCTACACTGACCACTCCCCTACTGCCCTTGCCCCTTTCGGGTAAGGTAGCCGTCCACTAGCTTTCCTAGTTAATCAGCCAAGGGCGTCCCATTAAACCCTTGTGGTAGCACTGTTTTCCCGGGTGGTTCTCCATGTTCCCATTAACATAATGATCTTATCATGAACATAAAATAATGATAGATAATAACAAGTATAAAAATGAGTGATGAATACCTCTATACCCAAATCCACATAAAGCAATAGCATGTACTATCCAAAAGTTTAGTGAAACCAGTGGTGAAACAAGGTATAAAGATAGTCAAAATCTAGGGCATCCTATTGGGTCCCATCAAAATTAAACTATGCAGATCATTATGAATAATAAGAACATGAATGGGTAAAGAAAGTGATCAAGGGCACAACTTGCCTTCCACGAGCTCCTGCTCAGCAGTCTCTACTTGCTGAACCTCAGATTCCACAGTGGCTTGCTCGTCTACTCGCATCAACACAATACATACATAGTATAGCAAAAATTAAAATTACACCAAACATATAAATAAAATACACAGTAATAATCTAGACATTAAAATAAGATCATAGGAACTGGAATTATTAAATTTGGAGGTATAGATTTTAAGTTATGGATTTTCTAAGGTTTTATGCATTTAATTAAGGATTAAGTGGGAAATAAATTTAAATGTGTATTTCATTTAAAAAAACAGTGGTACTATTTAATATAGAATACTATTACAAAATTATAGGAACTGGAATAGACCAATTTGGAGTTCATATGCATTTTATATGAATTATACAAATTCTAGGAATTGTTTTCCTATTAAAACTCATTTTCTAAATAAATTCTATAGATTTTAGATCTGTCTGGTCCGCACACCAATTAATCAGAAACACAGGGACTAGCGTGCAAGAATTCTTAAGACTCAGAGCGCCCCAAGTGAGGACGGCGGGTTGAATCCGAGAAAATCCAGGGTCTCTTTAGATAATATGCCACGCGAAGGGGTATGGTTGAATCTGAACCGTTCGATCAGAACCCTAGGGCATTGATTTGATCGCTGTGTTTATGAATCGCCACGCCACTAAGGACCCTTGGATTACAGATCGACGGCCTGGATTTAAAATGCTATCCACAGCTAAGATGCGCCCAGAAGGGATCCGATGGCACGGATTCATTGGTTGAAAGGGGCATGTAGAGATCTAATCCCAGCTGTTCACTACGGATCCAACGGTCACCAACCCCTCTTCCTTCTTCCCACGACCAGAACAGCTGCGCCGCCGCCCCTATACGGCGGAACATCACCGGTGATGGCCCGATGCGCGCGCCACTATCTGATTCTCTACGCGGAACACACCTAAATAAAGCTGTGCTCAAAGCGAAACTATGTAAGGGATTCATACCGGAAATCGTGTTGTTGTGCTCACTGACCCAGGCGTGGGGCGGACAGGGACTCAAGTCGAACTCCGACGAGCAATTCACGCATCAACCCCCATCGTCAGAGTCTGCCACCGCCACGAATACATCCGGTTTAAGCTGGTGATGCTCCTAAGGTCTGCGCCCCGGCCGATGTGACCGTGCTTCAAGCTTCTGCTCGTGGCGGTGCTTCTGTCCTTTCGGCGATGGCGAGCTGCGAGAAGATATGGTGGCGGCTAGTAGGGCGAGAACCACAAAGGGGTAGAGATGCAGTCGGGTAGGGAGTCGTGGCCTTAAAGCATGGAGCTGCGTGTGCCGCGGATTCCGAGTCAGCCAGCGGCATTCCCCCGCTCGTGCTCGCGGCTAGCGCGGGGGTTCGGTGGAGACGATAGCGCCGACAAACGGGGCCCACGGTCAGAGAGGTGTCGGTGTAGCGTGCACACGAGGAGGTGCAGCCGCAGGCGGGTGAGGAGTTGGGCCGCGCCAATGAATCCGGCCCAGGTGAGTCTGGCAGTTTATTTTTTTTCTTTTTTTGTTTTAGTTTTCCTTCTTTACTTTCATTTCAAATTTAAACTTCAAGTTTGAATTCTTATCTGTTGTGAGATTCAAACTTAGGTCAAATGCCTAAATTCAAATACCAACATGAACCGAATCTAATTAATTTATATATATTTATTTTACCTTTTTTACAACCATTTTCTTCTCTTTTCCTTTAGAATTTAAATTCCAGTTTGGGTATTAAAATACTTCTTTTTTTTATATCATCACAAAATGCACACAAAATCAAGCTTCAATATGATGCACATTCTAGTTTTTTTTCATTTGTTTTGGTTAATCATTCTCAAGTATAGGTGTGCTCTTGTTATGATGAATACATGGCATACAGAAATAGGAACACCACTATATATTCCTTGTACACAATTTTGGGTATTACATGGCCGGTTCAAGGGATAACTCTGAAGTCTCCCCCAGCAATATCATAGAGCCGACTTGGTTTAACAGCTCCAGTTCAAAGAGCACAGGGAGCAGCTGATCCAAGAAGCAAAGGCGAAGTTCCTGGCCAACTTCAAGGTGGATAGGAACAACAAAGTCGTTCGGCAACGGGCGACAGATCTGGCTTTGCTTCGACCTACCACGACTACTCCCGAGGTAAGCAACACAAATGAGCTCCAATCTCTTAAAAATTATATAGATGAGCAGCGAGACCAAATGCAAAATATTATAGGGGGTATGCAAAAAGATTATAGGAGGCTAGTACGTGCATTTGATAAATCTACTATTGCAAATTTTCCTTCACACGAGGTTGAATTGGGGGAAAACACGCGTAATTCTCGGCTACAGGTTGTCATGGCCAGTCACAACCCCTTTATGGGATGCCGATAGATATATGTCGTGGGCAACCACAACCTCCTACACACATCGGCGATTAATTTGGCGATCTACACATGTTCGGACCATCCGAACATGAGCGCGGACCATCTGGGCCAGTGGTGGCCGATCCCATTTTTAATGAGTTATCGAGACATGCGCCCGAGCCACAACGTACTGCGCAAACTCTAAACTACCCAGTCGGACCATCCGCATACAGCGACGAACAGTCCGCATACAATAACGGACGGTCCGGACACATACCCGGACAGTCCACGCATACCGCTAGACGATCCGCGTATCCAACCGAACGGTCCAGTGCAGAGTTTTTTGAGGAGGATTGTTACCTGAATCCTCATCCGTCCTAGCAAAACTTCCCATCATACCCTATGGCACCCCAGCACCATAATACAGCATTCCAGACACATGGGGGTGAGCATTTTCAGGCCCATAGAAGGTCGGAGAGTGATGACCGGTCCTATGAACCACATAGGGTAAATATTAACACGCCACAAAACTCAAACCAATGGGGGGAAGACAGTATGCTAGTTTCCAAACAACCTCACCAGTACTGGACTAAAGAGTCGGCGGTCTCCCACCGGCTGCTATTGATATAGTAAGGGAAGAGATAGCTAGGGCATTCCAAGATAAGCTCAGAGTAAGCATGGTCCCTAGGGGACAATCATATCGGAGACATTACGATAGCCGATTTGACCATCACCCATACCCACAGGGGACCAGGATACCCGAATTCACAAAATTTTCGAGTGACCAAGGAAAGAGCACACGCGAACACATATGCTATTTTTAGCGCAATTAGGAGAATTGGCCGACACGGAGGCATTCCGTGTGCGTTTATTTTCATTATCTTTGACAGGAACTACATTCGCATGGTATGCCACATTACCTCCTAATTCTATTTTGTCATGGGGAGATCTAGAATAAATTCCATGATCACTTCTTTTTCGGTGACTATGAGTTAGATTTGGTAGACCTAGTGGCCCCGCGACAAGGAAAAGATGAATCGGTTAATGAGTACATCCGGAGGTTCCGAGATACAAGAAACTGATGCTTTCACATTCATTTGGCAAAAAAAACAGCTAGCGAGATTAGCCTTTAATGGACTGCGATATTATTTAAAAGAAAGATTAGAAGGCATCCAGTTTTCACGCTAGCATAATTACAACAGAGAGCTTTGGCCTATGAAAGCCGAAGCAAATAAACTACCAAAACTATTTGTCACAATGTCCATATAGTAGAGTGCGACCAAAGTAGCTCGGACGACGAATCAACAGAAGTATACACTGCTGAAATGGTTTGGCCAAAGCAGGCCAAATCTTCGACTTGTTCCTCCTTATAGCCGGTTCCAAAGAAATGACAAGAGGAGGTTAAATTTACATTTAATGTTGGTAAGTGTGACAAAATATTTGACGAATTACTCAAAAATGGCAACATTAAAATGAATCATATTGTTCCATTCGCCGATGAAATAAAACGTCGTGCATACTGCAAGTGGCACAACTCGTTTTATCATGCCACTATTGATTGTAATGTGTTTTGACGACAAATCCAATCGACCATTAATGAGGGACGATTGAAATTTTAGGAAATGCAGGTGGATACGGAGCCCTTCCCAATGAATGTGATCGACTTCGAGGGCAAAAAAGTCCTGATTCGGCCCGACATGGCTGATAAGGGCAAAGGCAAAGAAGTCATCATCGGCGACACATGAAAGGCCGATGAGAATAATAAAATTTCTTGCTGGAAAGTAGTACCGAGAAGACTCCTGATGGGGGGAGACTCTAAAAATTACCATCACTACCTCCAACATTGGGAGGCAGGCGCAGGCAGGAAACTAGGCACTAGCACCTGATCTACGCATCACGGACGGTCCAATACACAGACGCGGACGGTCCAGAACACCGCCAGACAGTCTGGATCATTCCAGTGGATGATCCGGCAACGCCCAGTGTAAGGAAAATGGACCCTAGGCCATTTAGCTTAATGAGTTTTGGTGTTTGATGATTAACACAATCCATGAACTAATGTGTTTGCTAGTGTTTATGTTTGTAGTTCATAGGATGCTAGAGTTACTTGGACTAAGGAATTGAGTAAAGCAATACCTCAAAAGAAGACATTAAGAAGATCAAAGAAAAGTACAAGAAATGAAGATGTGTGTTGCCTGTAGACTGTCTGTGCGAGGAGCACCGGACTGTCCGGTGCACCAGGAACAGTAGCCCTAACGGCTAGTTCCATGTGGCACCCGGAGGGAAGACCACCGAACTGTCCAGTGTGAAGTCCGGACTGTCCAGTGTGAAAAGCCTACGCACCAGCGGTCACCTGCTCTGATAGACCAATGGCTAGGCGCACCGAACAGGGGCATCGGACTGTCCGGTGACCCCACCGGACTGTCCGGTGCACCACAGAGAGCAGCAGCTTTCCCCCAACGGCTATATTTGTGTTGGGGGCTATAAATACACCCCAACCAGCCATTTCCATGTGTGGGAGCCCAAGAGACATACCAAGGCATATAGTAGACATTCACAAGTGCTCTTACACCCAAGTGCTTAATAGAATCACTCGGTGATTAGCGTAGGTGCTTTACGAAGTGCTTAGGTTAGTTAGACCGCTTTAGCGCTTGCTCTAGGTGAACCCTAGTTAGTTGAGTAAGTTTTGTAAAACCACACAACCCCTCGGCTCTTGCGCGAGCCGTTGTAATTGTACCGAGTGGGACGAGAGTCTTGCGAGACCGTGACAACCGCGTTTGTGTCACGGCCGCCACCATGTACCGGAGGGAATGAGGCCCACAGCGTTTTCAGCCGGAAGCTCGATAGTGGAGATTGTGGGGGATAGATATCCCCCGGGTCCACCAGAAGAATAAAGGACCTCACGAAAGGCCCAAGGGCCCAATAAATCGTAAGGTTATTCTTTCGTGGGCCTGGGGAAAGACAACCAGCAACGCAGAGCGACATGGGGCCGGATTGGTGCAAATCCGGGCGACCCATAGCGTCGAGCCATTGGCCGTAGCAGAGATCCGACTTTCCCGCGTCGGGGCCTCCATGCAATGAAGCCACGTGAGGATAAGTCGGCGAGAGTTACGTAAAGGATAATCTCGAGAGGTTCACTATCTTTTAGCCACTTGTTGTTATCCTATGATGTGTACTGCCCCACGGTCGAGTATATAAGGCCTAGGGGGCACCCCATCAGAACGATCGACCCATTACTTAGCCACACACATCAAATCTCTGTATTTTCGATCCAGAGAGCTCTCTTGTAACCATACCCACCAAGTATACTCACCAGGACGTAGGGTGTTACGCATCACTAAGCGGCCCGAACCTGTAAACCTTGTCCACCGTCCCTCGTGCGATCGGCACGAACCATTTTGCTACAGTTGTCGACACCTTCCTACTCCTAAAACACCTTGAGGGGCAACCCCGGGTGTGCGGTCGGACCCAAAACACCGACAGCTGGCGCGCCAGGTAGGGGGTGTGTTGACAATCCAAGCTAGCTCAATGGCCATCTCCTTCTACAGCAAGATCACCCTGCGCCCCGGATCTATGTTCTGCTTCGGAACAATCTCGTTCGTAGCGGACGAAGAAGGAATTCTGCACCGTATTGCGGATCCGCCGAAAAAGGAGTCTTCCTCAACAAACTCCGAGAATACCGGAGAAGCGCAACCTCCAGCTCCCCGGAAGAAGATCACCACGACGGCAGCGTCGTTCTACCCCGACGTCCTCTTCATCAGAAGGGCAGAATCGCCGGCCATCTCCGACGACGAGCCGACTGTACCCGGGGAGGAACCGCCTCAGCGAGAGTCCCGTCGACGAAGGAACCGGCGCAGGAATGTTCGACGACATCACGCGGCTGGAGAGCGGAATCCGGAACAACCTGTCTCGCGAGACGAGGTCTCGGAGGTAGGGGAAACCCCGGAGGAACGCGTCTTCAGAGAGCGAAGGAACTCCCGGCGACGTGATCGCCGACGAGCTCAGGAGCAGGCTGAGCAAGATGCAAGGCAACGTCGGGAGAATCCACTCTTCGGGCGCAATCTGAACCCCGACTTCGCCCGAGCCATGAACACGCCGAGCGAAGTCGGAGGGGTGCTGGCTCGGATTGCGGAAGGACTTCCTCGGACTCCAGACGCCGACGGCTACCGACGACTGTTCACCCAGGCGGCCAACCATCTTCTACCGCTTGCTCACCCGCCGAACGATCTACGACACGCCATCAACAGTCGCCGAGACGCGCGGAGCTCCATCAATGCTTCGCGGGAACGGCGGCATGAGAATGAAATTCGTCGTCGAGAGGAGTACGACAGGGATCATGGCGCCCCGACTCAGAGCCAAGCTACCAGGACTGAGTCGGCAACGGCTTCAACTAGCGGAACTTCCCGGGGACGGTCGAGGAATCACAACCACAACTCCCCTCCCCGGGACAGACATCGACCCCGACGACAGGAGGACACCTGCGGAGTGTCCGCCCTTACTCCACGCCTTAGGGCCATCCAGTGGCCTCCCAACTTCAAGGTATCCAATGTTGACAAGTATGAACCTAAGCAGGATCCATGGGGTTGGCTAGCCGTCTACACCACCGCTGCTCGAGCTGCCGGAGCATCTGAAGACGTGATGACCGCGTACTTGCCCATTGTCCTTGGACAAGACGCGCTGCAATGGCTACGACATCTACCCCGACACTGCATCGACGTCTGGGGAGACTTCAGTCGGTGTTTCACCGCCAACTTCCAGTCCCTCTCCGACAAGCCGGCGCAGCCGTGGGACCTCAAATCCATCAAGCGCCGGGGTGACGAAACTCTCCGATCATACCTCAAGAGGTTTCAAACCATGAGGAATCGCATCCCCGATGTCACGGAGGCGGCCGTGATCGAGGACTTCTACCGAGGATCTAATGATTCGGCTTTCGTCCGAGCCATACTACAAAGGGCGCCGACCACCTCGGAGGAGCTGTTCCGGGAAGCCGACCTCTACATCACCGCCGACGAGCGAGCCCAGGATCTCATCGGAGGAGCAAAGCCCGCACCGGCAGCACCACGGCGCGACACGAACCAGCAACCTGACAAGCGGTGGGAGAAGAGGCCACGCGAAGAAGTGCACGCCGCCGGACCACCTGCCTCTCGCGCTCGAGGAGGACCTCGTGGAGGCGAACGCACACTGGACGACATCCTCGACGCCCAGTGCCCGTACCACAAGGACATGCGCCACACTCTTCGTAACTGCCGGGACTTCAAGCACTCCGTCGGACACGGCCGACCCTTCCAACCTCTACCTCCTCCTCCGCCGAGGGGAGGACCAGATGAACCATGACAACCCCATCGGCAGGAGGAGGGAGGAGGAGGAGGAGCTTTCCCGCGCGTTGACAGGGAGGTCAACGTCATCTTCGGCGGACACGGATCACAGGAGAGCAGAAGACAGCAAAAGCTCAATGATCGCCAGATACTGGTGGCGACCATCGGCCCTCCCGCCCCGTACCGATGGTCGGAACACCCGATCACCTTCACTCGGGCGGATCAATGGCTCAACTTCGACCACCCGGGCAAATACCCGCTTCTCGTCGATCCGGTGATCCGAGAGAGCCGGGTGAAAAAGGTGTTAGTGGACGGGGGGAGCAGCATCAACATCACCTTCCCCCGGATACTCCAAAGCCTGGGAGTTCATCTCAAAGAGCTCCACGAGTCGGACACTCCTTTCTTCGGCATCGTGCCGACGGAAGGGGAATACCCGCTGGGCCACATCTACATGCCGGTCACCTTTGGAACTCCGGAGAACTACAGAACCGAGTTCCTAAGGTTTGAAGTGGCAAACTTCGACTGCGGGTACAACGCCATCATTGGGAGGCCAGGATTGGCCAAATTCATGGCCATTCCGCATTACACGTACATGATACTGAAGATGCCAGGGCCACAAGGGATCATAACTGTGCGCGCCGACCTCCAAGGCGCCGCAGAATGTTTCCGAGTGGCTATTCAAACAGCCCTCACCGCCAAGCCGTCGACAGCTCTCCCCGCAATGGCGAACTCTAAGCCTGAGGAGGACCTCGCAATACCGGCGAATGAAGCTCAGACCGCGACCTCTATGCGGCCGACTGAAGAAACCAAGAGAATCAACCTAGGATTCGCTGATGAGCGCAAGACGGCCGTCATCAGCTCCAGTTTGGATGACAAATAGGAAAGCGCGCTCGTCCAGTTTCTGCAAGATAACCGAGACGTATTCGCATGGCAACCTGCGGATATGCCGGGAGTCCCGAGAGAACTGGCCGAGCACAAACTGAAGGTCTTTCCCCAGGCGAGGCCGATTCGACAGAAATTACGTCGTTTCACGCCTGATAAGAGGGAAGCCATTCGCGCCGAGTTAGCTCGCTTGGTCGCGGCTGGATTCATTAGAGAAGTATTACATCCTGAGTGGTTGGCTAATCCTGTTCTTGTACTCGAAAAGAATAAAGTGGACTGGCGTATGTGTGTTGATTATACTGATCTCAACAAACACTGTCCGAAGGATCCTTTCGGGCTCCCGAGGATAGATCAGGTGGTGGACTCCACCGCTGGATGTTCTATGCTGTCTTTCTTGGATTGCTATTCCGGGTATCATCAGATCAGTCTGGCAAAAGAAGATGAAGAAAAAACAGCATTCATTACTCCATTTGGCGCTTTCTGTTATACCTCCATGCCGTTTGGCCTCAAAAACGCTGGAGCGACTTACCAGAGAGCTATTCAAACATGCTTAGCCGATCACTGGGGCAAGCGTGTGGAGGCTTATGTGGATGACGTGGTGATCAAAACACAGGACTCAAAAGACTTCATCGAAGATTTGCAACTGGTTTTCAACAGCCTGAGGCGGTACAGATGGAAGCTTAATCCCGAGAAATGTGTTTTTGGGGTACCAGCCGGAAAGTTACTCGGATTTATTGTCAGCCACCAGGGAATTGAAGCTAATCCAGATAAGATTGAAGCTATCATGAAGATGGAGGCACCTCGATCGCAGAAGAAAGTTCAGCGACTTACTGGATGCATGGCAGCTTTAAGCAGATTTATATCCAGACTGGGGGAAAAAGGTTTGCCGTTTTATAAGTTACTCAAGAAGGTGGATAAATTTCAGTGGACTTCAGAAGCACAAGAAGCTCTAGATGCTCTGAAAAAATTCTTGACAACACCGCCAGTACTGAAACCACCTCGGCGAGCCACACCAACTCAACCAGCCGAAGATTTGCTATTGTACATCTCTTGCACGACTCACGTGGTGAGCACCGCGTTGGTAGTCGAGCGAGTAGAAGAAGGGCATGCCTATCCGATACAACATCCTGTCTACTTCATTAGTGAAGTCCTCGGCCCCTCAAAGAAAAAGTATTCTCAAGTCCAGAAGCTATTGTATGCAGTACTTCTAACTGCCCGCAAGCTGCGTCACTACTTTGACGACCACAAAGTCATAGTAGTCACAAGTTTTCCAATAGGGGATATTCTTCACAACAAGGAAGCCATCGGTCGAATAGCCAAGTGGGCCTGTGAGCTGGGATCTCATGACATCGAGTTTCGGCCTCGTACTGCCATCAAAACCCAAGCACTGGTTGATTTTGTATCAGAGTGGACTGAACAACAAGTGCCAGACAACCCGGAGACTGCAGAAGTATGGCGAATGTATTTTGATGGCTCACTCAAGCTGCAGGGAGCAGGAGCGGGGATTCTTTTCACTGCACCAGGAGGCGAACACCTCAAGTACGCCCTCCAGCTGTTATTCCCGGCCTCCAACAATGCAGCCGAGTATGAAGCCTTGATCCATGGACTGAACATTGCCATATCATTGGGCGTCAAAAGATTAATGGTATATGGGGATTCTCTGGTAGTCATCAGCCAGATAAATAAGGAGTGGGATTGCTCAAACGATTCGATGGGAAGATACTGCACTGCCGTCCGAAAACTGGAGGACAAATTCGAGGGTCTAGAATTTCATCATGTGGAGAGAGATCGGAACGCGGCAGCCGATGTACTGTCCAAACTAGGATCCAGTCGAGCTCAGGTCCCACCCGGGGTTTTTGTGCAAGAAATTCTGCAGCCAAGTATCTCTTTGGGTCAAATGGAAGAATGCAACATCATAGATCAACCTGAGTCAGATCCCGATGACTGGAGAAAGCCAATCATTAAGTTCATAAGGAATGAAGAAGAACCAGATGATAAGAACTCGGCAGAGCGCATTGCAAGACAGTCAGCTCACTATACACTTATTGGGGAAACATTATACAGAAGGGGTGCGTCAGGCGTCTTCATGAAGTGCATTCTCCCATCCACTGGAAAGCAACTCTTAGAAGAAGTCCACGCTGGACAATGTGGGATACATGCAGCCTCCAGAACGCTAGTTGGGAAGGTCTTCAGGTCAGGATTCTATTGGCCAACAGCAAAGAATGATGCAGCCGAGTTAGTTCAGAGGTGCGAAGCCTGCCAATACTTGTCAAAGCAACAACACCTGCCAGCACAGCAGCTGCAGACCATACCAGTGACCTGGCCTTTTGCATGCTGGGGGCTGGATATGATTGGACCTTTCAAGAAAGCTCAAGGGGGATATACTCATGTGTTGGTAGCAATTGACAAGTTCACTAAATGGATAGAATTCAAGCCCATTGCCTCCTTAACTTCTGCTAAGGCCGTGGAATTCATACAAGACATAATATTCAGATTCGGGATACCAAACAACATCATAACTGATTTAGGGTCCAATTTCACGAGTTCAGAATTCTTTGACTTCTGCGAGCAAAAAAGTATTCAGATCAAGTATGCATCTGTAGCCCATCCAAGAGCCAACGGGCAAGTTGAGCGAGCCAACGGGATGATATTGGATGCACTCAGGAAAAAGATTTTCGATAAGAACGAAAAATTCGCAGGGAAGTGGATAAGGGAATTACCCTATGTTGTTTGGAGCCTAAGGACCCAACCTAGCCGAGCTTTGCATGGAAACACTCCTTTCTTCATGGTCTATGGGTCGGAGGCAGTGCTGCCTGCTGATCTCAAGTTTGGGGCGCCAAGGTTGATTTTTGAAAGCATAGCAGAAGCTGAGACCACCAGGCTGGAGGACATAGACGTACTCGAGGAAGAACGGCTAAGCGCAGTAATCCAGTCAGCAAGATACCAGCAGACTCTAAGGCGCTATCACGACAAGGCTGTACGGCAACGATCCTTTTCAGTAGGGGAGCTCGTCCTTCGCCGAATTCTAACGGGAGAAGGACGACACAAGTTATCACCCTTGTGGGAAGGACCCTTCATAGTAGCAGAAGTCACTCGGCCCGGATCATATCGCCTCACTCAGATGGATGGCACGGAAGTCGGGAACTCTTGGAACATAGAACACTTGAGAAAGTTTTATCCTTAGCCGTACCTCAAAACTGCTGGGATAACAATGATGTACTCTGTACAGTGGAAATTTGTCGTCAATAAAGAAAAGGTTTCGAAGATACTCAATTTATTTACGATTGGCTTGCATTCTTACTTAATTCAGGGTGACCACTATGCCCTGCTAACGGAGCAATCGACTTAAGTCGGCAACGACTTAAGGCGGTGTGACATGCTCACGCTTACTTAACTCGGGGTGACCACTATGCCCTGCTAACGGAGCAATCGACTTAAGTCGGCAACGGCTAAGGCGGTGCGACATGCTCACGCTTACTTAACTCGGGGTGACCACTATGCCCTGCTAACTGAGCAATCGACTTAAGTCGGCAACGACTTAAGGCGGTGCGACATGCTCACGCTTACTTAACTCGGGGTGACCACTATGCCCTGCTAACGGAGCAATCGACTTAAGTCGGCAACGACTTAAGGCGGTGCGACATGCTCACGCTTACTTAACTCGGGGTGACCACTATGCCCAGCTAACGAAGCAATCAACTCCAGTTGGCGTCTACTTAAGACCAATGCAACATGCTCTCGCCTATTTAATTCAGGGGATGATTTCCATATCCCATAGACAAAATTCATAGTCATCATGCGTCATAACTACTAAACTCATTAACTAAAAAATTCTGATACAATAAGTGAATGACTATGCTATTCAAATAAACCGGTGTCCTCTAACAAATGTTCAATCATGCAAGCCGCGCGCTCGGGGCACGCGAAATGTTTTCTCTATTTTGCAATATCTTTTCCAGGAGCAGTCGACGAAGAAGGACGACTCGAGGAGTCAGGGGCGGCGTTCACGTCAGCCCTTATATCTTCAGGAACGACTACGCCAGGCCTCCTCATCAGAATTCATCCCGCTCGAATGGCCTTGTCCATGGCCCTATCGCGTTGGGCTCTCAGAGTATTGGAAGTCTCTTCAGCAGCCTTGACAGCCAACTGGGCAGCCTCTAGCTCCTGGGTAACGGATTTCTTGGAAGCACGCAGATTCTTGATGACAACGTCTTTAGCCGATATCAACTCCCGAAGGCGAATCACATCATCCAAGGACTCCTGCAGCTTATAGCGAAGATTGTTCAACTCCTCCATGGAAAAGCGATGACTCCTCTCCAGAATAGTCAACGAGTTGCTAGAATCTCGATACAACCTATCAAGATTGTCACGAGAAGCGGCAAGGATACGTTTTTCCTCCTGCAAGCGCAAATCAGTTCCTTCAGAAAACCAGGCAAACAATAGGAGCACAGCAAGAAAAAAGCGCAGTTTCGTATATCACCTTTTCAGAGTCAAGCTGGGCATGCAGAGAAGAACTCAACGCATTGGCATCATCCAGGGCAGCAGAGACCTGACTCAGTTCAATCTGACTTTGAGAATACTTTTCCTCAAGATCAGTGCATCGCTGAGTCAATTCAGCTCGATCCTGAGAATGTTTCTCCTCAAGAAGTGCAGTCTGCCGAGTCATTCCTAGTAAGAGGTAATCAAACAAAACAAGGTCAGAAGGTCAAGCAGTCCACAACAAACGCGAAGAAAAGAAAAAGGGCACTAACCAGCGTTAGTCGCCTCCAACTCGGATACACGGCGATGAAGAGACACCGGATTCCAACACGAAAAGGATGAAGCTACTTCCGGGATAGGAGCACCATGTAATTTCAGCTGGCTGGTCATCCCATCCACCAAAACCTGATGAGAAGAGCAAATGAGCATAACGGCAGGAGTTCATGTAAAAATCAAGCTAAGAAACAGCACAGCACCTGGAGGTTGGAGAAGAACGAAGGGATCCCCAAGTCAGGAGAAATCAGATGATAACCAGGCGCAAGGTCATCACCCGAAGCAGCATGCAATGAAACGGTGGGAATCAGTTCATCTCCTTCAACAGAGCCGGATACTCGATCAACGGGGACGCTGCCCTCCAAAGCGACACCCCGGTCTGAAGTTCGGGCCACCACCATGCAGCCAGAATGTGGAGGTGACCCAGCGTGAACGTCCATGGAAGTGCCGGAAGGAGACCCTGTTCGGACACCCTCAGGGAATGGGCCATGGTTGGCGCTGCCCACTTGAGCCGGATTACCCCCGGCAACACCCTCGGGGGCTGGGCAGTAGCTCGCATCCTTCGCCCGGGCTAAGTCATCCCCGACGACACCCTCGGGGGCTGGACATGTGTCAACACCATCCTTGGGGTCCAAACTTTCAGCAGTAACCATCTCCAAGGTTGATGGGCCCTCGGCTACTTCCATGGAATCAGGACAATCCAAGTTAACATCCCGTCCCTCAAGATCGTGCTCTAAGGTTGATGAGGCACGGGATGACCTCAACCCAGCGTCCGGCACAGCACCACAAGTTTCCGTCACATCATCATCCACTGGCCCTGATAACAAGTCCTCTGGGACCATATCCTCGAGAGTTTGATCAAAGTCGGCCAGGGATATGTTTTGCAGACCAACAAGAGCAGATAAAGCCGGAGAGGGAACCCCACTACTTTCCCCACTGGCGAGGAATTGCCGACTGTTCTTCCGAATCAAAGGAACCTCATCCTCTTCCTCTTCGTCATCTTCATCAGCAACACTGGCAACACACCCATTGGGATCAGCAACAGATGGACCACACCCATTGGGATCAGCATCAGCAAATTCAGATGCAGGAACCTCCTCATCAGCAGGAGCCGAGGGACCAGCACCCTGATTCAAACTAGATACTCGCCGAATACGTCTCTTCTTCTTTTTCTGCTCATCAACAGAAAGATCAGTCTGATTGGTTCGGCGGGGACGTTTCGAGCGAGCACGGACAGGTCTCTGGACATCCAAGATTATACCGACCTCTGGGAGAGGTGCCACTGCCAATGTCTCAGTAGGAATAGCGTCAGAAGAATCCTCAGCCAACATGTCAAGCACGGCATTTATTTCAGCATCAGTAGGATCCAAAGGCACTTCGAAATGGATTTGTCGTTCATCATCAGGGATTTTCCCAAGTAAGGCAACCAAAGCATTAACCTCCTCGTCAGAAGGCCGCGCTCTAAGGCCCGAACTGCCATCAGTCGCAGGAGGGTTTGACACGAAGCGAGTGAAGGCCTTGGCGGGAGGCAGATTCCAGGCTGAATACGCCATCGGAGCACCAACATTGGATACTTTGCCTCTGAGAATCATCTCCAGTCGGCTCACCAAATCTGCAGAAGGAATTCTTCTATTGGTAACTCGAGTTGGGTCGGCTAGCCCTTGATACAGATAAGCCGGGTGGACCCTATCTTTCAGTGGCTGAATGTTTTTGAAAACGAAGTCAGCAACTATAGCTTCAACAGTCAAACCCCTCTCTTTCAATAGCCCAACTTCAGCTAGCAGCACACTGGCCTCAGCCACCTCCTCGTCTGTAGGAGACTCGGTCCAGCTCGGGGTGCGAACATCTGGCTGTCTTCCTGATCGGGGGGGGGGAGAGAATTTCCATAGTTATCAACTATAAACCATTCCAGGCGCCATCCCTTAATGCTGTCTTTAAGGGGGATCTCAAGATACTCAGTTTTCCGTCCCCGGCGCATCTCCAAGCTGGCACCTCCAACCAACTGATGTTGTCCCCCGGCCATCCCAGGGCGACAATGATACAGGTGTTTCCACAATCCAAAATGCGGCAGCACGCCAAGAAAGGCCTCACATAAATGGACGAAGATAGAAATTTGCAGAATTGAATTAGGGTTCAGATGGGTTAGGTTGATGTGGTAGAAATCAAGAAGACCACGGAAAAAGGGAGAAATAGGAAGGCCAAGGCCACGGAGAAGAAAGGGAGCGTAAACCACAGACTCATGGGTATCCTCCGTCGGGACCGTAGTTCCGTGGCAAATCCGCCAAGAACAGAGTTCCCGCGGAGGAAGAACCCCGATGGACACGAGGTGAAGGAGTTCGGTTTCAGAGATGATGGACGTGTGGTTACCTGCGAAAGGCAACTGGCTGTTGGGATCAATTGGGGGAATCACCACAGCGGAAGAACTCGCGATTTTCCTCTTGGGAGCCATCTTGATTTCACCAGCGAGCAAATTGGAGGCAAGCGCAGAGGGAATTTGGAAGCAGGAATGCAAAAACTAGGGCGCGGAAAGCAAAGGCGGCTAAAAGTGCAACTCTTATGGGATATTCTCAGACCAGATACCGTTTCAAAAAGTGCCCAGTCATCACTCGGCAGTCATTTCCGAAATTCCAGCATGCCACGCGGTCATTCGGCAGTTATTTCCCAAAAAAAAAAACTGGTGGGACCTCTCCTTACTCGGGTGTTAATCCTCAAAATAACTCGGCGTTGCCTCTAAAACGCTGACCTCGAGTTTAATCACTCGGCATTACTTCTAAAATGCCGACGTTGACCTTCAATCACTCGGCGTTGCCTCTAAAACGCTGACCTCGAGCTCAATAACTCGGCGTTGCCTCTAAAATGCCGACGTCACTATTCAGTCACTCGGCGTTGCCTCTAAAACGCTGATCTCGAGTTTAGTCACTCGGCATTACTTCTAAAATGCCGACGTTGACCTTCACTCACTCGGCGTTGCCTCTAAAACGCTGATCTCGAGTTCAATAACTCGGTGTTGCCTCTAAAACACTGACCTCGGGTTCAACCGTTCGGTATTACTCCTAGAAATGCCAACGTTGACCCTCAATCACTCGGCGTTGCCTCTAAAACGCTGACCTTGAGTTAAATTGTTCGGCATTGCCTCTAAAATGCCGAAGTCACTACTTAATCACCCGGCGTTGCCTCTAAAACGCTTACCTCAAGTCTAATTGCTCGGCATTGCCTCTAAAATGCCGAAGTCACTACTTAGACACGCGGCGTTGCCTCTAAAACGACGATCTGGGGTTCAACTACTCGGCATTACTTCTAAAATGTCGACGGCGACTTCCGATCACTCGGCATTACTTCTGAAAACATTGATACAGACCGCAATATTGTTTGGAAGCATCAGTATAACGATCAAGCTGTTCGGCTACGGCCTCAAAAAACTCAGATTCATAGTCAAACGAAACGATTCATCAAAGGGAAACCAAACTCGTTCTTCATTCAAGGGAAGTGACAACATTTACAAATCAACTCATTATGAGTTGATACTTCCCTATTTCTACTACTAAACTACACTCTACTGCTACTACTACTACTACACTACACTATACTACTCTACATTACTAATACTACTACATTATCTAACTATACTACTTCTAATCTATACTAATATTTAAAAGGACCAGTGGCATCTAGCCACTGGCCCTGCCCCTGTCGCCGCCGCCCCTGGTGCAGCCCCCGCCATTGCCGTCGTCGTCGTCGTCGTCGTCGTCGTCGTCATCGTCGTCGTCGTCGTCGTCGTCACCGTCGTCGTCGTCGTCGTCGTCCCCGCCCTCGCCGCCGTCGTCCGAGTCCTCCTCCTCCGAGGAGTACTCGGACTCATCCGAGCCCTCGAGCCCGGAGCGCTCGACGGCCCGGATGTACGACCAGACCTCCGCGGCTAACCCCTGGGAGTCGTCCGAGTCATCGGACGACGCCGGGGGAGAGACGGGGGCCGGGGACCTCTCGGACTCGGAGGAGAACTCCTCCTCCGAGTACTCCGAGTCGCCGAAGTCCTCCGATGGAGGAGTCGGCTCACGCTTGCGTTTCTTTCCCATGGAGGCAAGCAGAAAAAGAAGAGAAGGAGGCAGTAAGAAATAGCGAAGGGATGTGAAGAAACCAGAGGAACAACAGCGTTATTTATAGAAGAGAAAGGCAACCGCTCACCTCCAACCGCGGTCACTGAACAGTCGCTAAGCATTCAATATACACCTCCACCCGTCCAAAGACACGTCAGGCGGCGGACGCCGTTTCATGCAGCACTACACCCATTGGGACTCCAGTCAACAGCGCAAAGGATATGATTACACTCGCCGTCCCATCACATTACAACTCAGAAGCAGCCGGTTAAAACACTCAGCGTACCAAGCCGTCCCTTGCCCACACCCATTGGGGGGGGGACGCCCAGGAATTGTCAGTATATTTTTCAAAATGGTCACATCTGTGCAGAGCATGCAGTGAATGCCTCAAGACAAAAATGAGATATCAACAAGAGTTAAAGGGAAGCCAAATATAGTCAACAGAGTGCAAAATATGGTCGACAGACATGACTTGAAGACTAGACAGAGAACGTCCATCGAACGTCCAATCAGTTGCAGAGCAAATACACTATGCTACTCAGCAAGATATGGAAGGATTGCAAATTCAGTTGCAAAAGACAAAACACATGCTGACCTCCGAAGCATAATATTGATGACATAGCACGGATGACATCATGCCAACTTTTTTATAAGCAGAAAGAGTATACTTCAGCAAAAGGACACAAAAAGAAGACCTTCAAGCGAATTATCCTCAAAAAATCCACTTGAAGGTCGGGGGCTACACCCATTGGGTGCACCTTCGGTGCACCCCATGGATTGTCATTCTAAGCCAGGATAGCACCAATTTCTAAGGGCATGGGACAAGATTAAGAAGCCAACCCTCAACTGGAATAAAGGAACACAAATGGAAGTAATCTCTAATGAAGACCTTCGAGTAGATTATTTTCTAAAATCTACTCGAAGCTCGGGGGCTACACCCATTGGGTGCACCTCCGGTGCACCCAATAAAGTTCAGAATCCAACAAACAGGAATGCCGATCTCTAAGGCACAGGCACAAAGCTAGGTTCTGGTCAACAAGTGATCGAAGCAGGAGAGAACAGCAAGGAGTCATCTTTCTTCAAATCACCTACAAGCTGGACCTGGGATCTTCGGGTTGATTACCTCTAAATTAACCCAAAGATCGGGGGCTTGTGGGGGATAGATATCCCCCGGGTCCACCAGAAGAATAAAGGACCTCACGAAAGGCCCAAGGGCCCAATAAATCGTAAGGTTATTCTTTCGTGGGCCTGGGGAAAGACAACCAGCAACGCAGAGCGACATGGGGCCGGATTGGTGCAAATCCGGGCGACCCATAGCGTCGAGCCATTGGCCGTAGCAGAGATCCGACTTTCCCGCGTCGGGGCCTCCATGCAATGAAGCCACGTGAGGATAAGTCGGCGAGAGTTACGTAAAGGATAATCTCGAGAGGTTCACTATCTTTTAGCCACTTGTTGTTATCCTATCATGTGTACTACCCCACGGTCGAGTATATAAGGCCTAGGGGGCACCCCATCAGAACGATCGACCCATTACTTAGCCACACACATCAACTCTCTGTATTTTCGATCCAGAGAGCTCTCTTGTAACCATACCCACCAAGTATACTCACCAGGACGTAGGGTGTTACGCATCACTAAGCGGCCCGAACCTGTAAACCTTGTCCACCGTCCCTCGTGCGATCGGCACGAACCATTTTGCTACAGTTGTCGACACCTTCCTACTCCTAAAACACCTTGAGGGGCAACCCCGGGTGTGCGGTCGGACCCAAAACACCGACAGAGATGGCGGGGAGCGTCCGAGAGGAGCCGAAAGCGGAGCATCACTTGCGCGTGGAGAAGGCCCGTGGCTCTCTATGGAGTTACTCGACCGAGGTGCTTGGTCCTTGAAAGTCGCCTAGAGGGGGGGGGGTGAATAGGGCGAAACTGAAATTTACAAAGTTAATCACAACTACAAGCCGGGCTAGTGTTAGAAATAATAGTGAGTCCGAGAGAGAGGGCGCAAAACAAATCGTAAGCGAATGAAGAGTGTGACACACGGATTTGTTTTACCGAGGTTCGGTTCTTGCAAACCTACTCCCCGTTGAGGAGGCCACAAAGGCCGGGTCTTTTTCAACCCTTTCCCTCTCTCAAACGGTCCCTCAGACCGAGTGAGCTTCTCTTCTCAAATCAACTGGGAACAAAACTTCCCCGCAAGGACCACCACACAATTGGTGTCTCTTGCCTTGGTTACAATTGAGTTTTGATCACAAGAACAAATGAGAAAGAAAAGAAGCAATCCAAGCGCAAGAGCTCAAAAGAACACGGCAAATCTCTCTCACTAGTCACTAAAGCTTTGTGTGGAATTGGAGAGGATTTGATCACTTGAGTGTGTCTAGAATTGAATGCCTAGCTCTTGTAAGTGGTTGGAAGGTGGAAAACTTGGATGACTTGAATGAGGGGTGGTTGGGGGTATTTATAGCCCTAACCACCAAACTAGCCGTTTGGTGGAGGCTGTCTGTCGCATGGTGCACCGGACAGTCCGGTGCACACCGGACAGTGTCCGGTGCGCCAGCCACGTCACCAGGCCATTGGGTTCCGACCGTTGGAGCTCTGACTGCTGGGCCCGCCTGGATGTCCGGTGGCGCACCGGACATGTACTGTAGAGTGTCAGGTGCGCCACTTCGCGCGTGCCTGACTTCTGCGCGCTCTGGTGTGCATTTAATGCCACTGCAGGTGACCGTTGGCGCCGAAGTAGCCGTTGCTCCGCTGTTACACCGGACAGTCCAGTGTACACCGGACATGTCCGGTGAATAATAGCGGAGCGAATTCCCGAAGCTGGCGAGTTCAGAGTCGCTTCCCCTTGGAGCACCGGACATTGTCCGGTGTACACCGGACAGTCCGGTGAATTATAGCGCGGTGGCTCTGAGTTTTCCTGAAGGTGCGAAGTTTAGCTTGGAGTCCCCTGGTGCACCGGACACTGTCCGGTGGCACACCGGACAGTCCGGTGCGCCCGACTAGGGTGCCTTCGGTTGTCCCTTTGCTCCTTTGTTTGAACCCTTTTTCTTGGTCTTTTTATTGGCTTATTGTGAACCTTTGGTACCTGTAGAACTTATAAACTTGGACAAACTAGTTAGTCCAAATATTTGTGTTGGGCAATTCAACCACCAAAATCAATTTAGGAAATAGGTGTAAGCCTAATTCCCTTTCAATCTCCCCCTTTTTGGTGATTGATGCCAACACAAACCAAAGCAAATATAGAAGTGCGTAATTGAACTAGTTTGCAATATGTTAGTGCAAAGGTTACTTAGAATTTGAGCCAATAAATATTACTTACTAGATATGCATGGATTGTTTCTTTATTTTTAACATTTTGGACCACGCTTGCACCACATGTTTTGTTTTTGCAAATTCTTTTTGTAAATCCTTTTCAAAGTCTTTTTGCAAATAGTCAAAGGTAAATGAATAAGATTTTGCGAAGCATTTTCAAGATTTGAAATTTTGTCCCCTTGTTTCAAATGCTTTTCCTTTGACTAAACAAAACTCCCCCTCAATAAATTTTCCTCTTAGTGTTCAAGAGGGTTTTAAGATATTAATTTTGAAAATACTACTTTCTCCCTCTTTTGAACACAATAAGATACCAATTTGAAATTTACCACTTGAAAATCATTAATTTTAAAATTAGGGTGGTGGTGTAGTCCTTTTGCTTTGGGCTCATACTTTCTCCCCCTTTGGCATGAATCGCCAAAAACAGATACTTTGAGTGAGATATAAGCCCTTGGCTAACTATTTTCTCCCCTTTGGCAAATAAAAACATATGAGTGAAGATTATACCAAAGACAGAGAGATGCTTGGAGCGACGGCGAAGGATGAGTTATGGAGTGGAGTGGAAGCCTTTGTGTTCGCCGAAGACTCCAATTCCCTTTCAATACACCTATGACTTGGTTTGAAATTCACTTGAAAACATATGAGTCATAGCATATGAAAGAGACATGAGCAAAGGTATAATACATGAGCTATGTGTGCAAGACATCAAAAGAAATTCCTAGAATCAAGAATATTTAGCTCATGCCTAAGTCGGGTAAAAGTTTGTTCATCTAGTGGCTTGGTAAAGATATCGCCTAATTGATCTTTAGTGTTAATATATGCAATCTCGATATCCCCCTTTTGTTGGTGATCCCTAAGAAAATGATACCGAATGGCTATGTGTTTAGTGCGGCTATGCTCAACGGGATTATCCGCCATGCGGATTGCACTCTCATTATCACATAGAAGAGGAACTTTGGTTAATTTGTAACCATAGTCCCGCAGGGTTTGCCTCATCCAAAGTAATTGCGCGCAACAATGGCCTGCGGCAATATACTCGGCTTCGGCGGTAGAAAGAGCGACCGAATTTTGCTTCTTTGAAGCCCAAGACACCAAGGATCTTCCCAAGAACTGGCAAGTCCCCGATGTGCTCTTTCTATTGATTTTACACCCCACCTAATCAGCATCCAAATAACCAATTAAATCAAATGTGGATCCTCAAGGGTACCAAAGCCCAAACTTAGGAGTATAAGCCAAATATCTCAAGATTCGTTTTACGGCCGTAAGGTGAGATTCCTTAGGGTCGGCTTGGATTCTTGCACACATTCATACGGAAAGCATAATGTCTGGTCGAGATGCACATAAATAGAGTAAAGAACCTATCATCGACCGGTATACCTTTTGATCCACGGACTTACCTTCCGTGTCGAGGTTGAGATGCCCATTTGTTCCCATGAGAGTCTTGATGGGCTTGGCATCCTTCATTCCAAACTTGTTTAGAATGTCTTGAGTGTACTTCGTTTGGCTGATGAAGGTGCCCTCTTGGAGTTGCTTTACTTGAAATCCTAGAAAATACTTCAACTCCCCCATCATCAACATCTCGAATTTCTGTGTCATGATCCTACTAAATTCTTCACATGTAGATTCGTTAGTAGACCCAAATATAATATCATCAACATAAATTTGGCATACAAACAAATCATTGTCAAGAGTCTTAGTAAATAAAGTAGGATCGGCCTTGCCGACTTTGAAGCCATTAGCAATAAGGAAATCTCTAAGGCATTCATACCATGCTCTTGGGTCTTGCTTGAGCCCATAAAGCGCCTTAGAGAGCCTATAGACATGATTAGGGTACTCACTGTCTTCAAAGCCGGGAGGTTGCTCAACATAGACCTCTTCCTTGATTGGTCCATTGAGGAAGGCACTTTTCACGTCCATTTGATAAAGCTTGAAGCCATGGTAAGTAGCATAGGCTAATAATATGCGTATTGACTCAAGCCTAGCTACGGGTGCATAGGTTTCACCGAAATCCAAACCTTCGACTTGGGAGTATCCCTTGGCCACAAGTCGGGCTTTGTTCCTTGTCACCACACCATGCTCATCTTGTTTGTTGCGGAAGACCCATTTGGTTCCTACAACATTTTGGTTAGGACGTGGAACTAAATGCCATACCTCGTTCCTAGTGAAATTGTTGAGCTCCTCTTGCATCGCCATCACCCAATCCGAATCTTGGAGTGCTTCCTCTACCCTGTGTGGCTCAATAGAGGAAACAAAAGAGTAATGCTCACAGAAATGTGCAACACGAGATCTAGTGGTTACCCCCTTATGAATGTCGTCGAGGATGGTGTTGACGGGGTGATCTCGTTGAATTGCTTGGTGGACTCTTGGGTGTGGCGGCCTTGGTTCTTCATCCTCCTTGTCTTGATCATTTGCATCTCCCCCTTGATCATTGCCGTCATCTTGAGGTGGCTCATCATTTTGATTTTCTCCTTCATCAACTTGAGCCTCATCCTCAATTTGAGTTGGTGGAGATGCTTGCGTGGAGGAGGATGGTTGATCTTGTTCATCTGGAGGCTCTTCGGATTCCTTAGGACACACATCCCTAATGGACATGTTCCTTAGCGCGATGCATGGAGCCTCTTCCTCACCTATCTCATCAAGATCAACTTGCTCTACTTGAGAGCCGTTAGTCTCATCAAACACAATGTCACAAGAAACTTCAACAAGTCCCGAGGACTTGTTAAAGACTCTATATGCCCTTGTGTTTGAGTCATATCCTAGTAAAAAGCCTTCTACAGTTTTAGGAGCAAATTTAGATTTTCTACCTCTTTTAACAAGAATAAAGCATTTGCTACCAAAAACTCTAAAATATGAAATATTGGGCTTTTTACCGGTTAGGAGTTCATAGGATGTCTTCTTGAGGATTTGGTGTAGATATAACCGGTTGATGGCTTAGCAGGCGGTGTTGACTGCTTCGGCCCAAAACCGATCCGGCGTCTTGTACTCATCAAGCATGGTTCTTGCCATGTCCAATAGAGTTCGATTCTTCCTCTCCACTACACCATTTTGTTGTGGGGTGTAGGGAGAAGAGAACTCATGCTTGATGCCCTCCTCCTCAAGGAAGCCTTCAATTTGTGAATTCTTGAACTCCGTCCCGTTGTCGCTTCTAATTTTCTTGATCCTTAAGCCGAACTCATTTTGAGCCTGTCTCAAGAATCCCTTTAAGGTCTCTTGGGTTTGAGATTTTTCCTGCAAAAAGAATACCCAAGTGAAGCGAGAATAATCATCCACAATAACTAGACAGTACTTACTCCCGCCGATGCTTATGTAAGCGATCGGGCCGAATAGGTCCATGTGTAGAAGCTCCAGTGGCCTGTCAGTCGTCATGATGTTCTTGTGTGGATGATGAACACCAACTTGCTTCCCGACTTGGCATGAGCTACAAATCCTGTCTTTCTCAAAATGAACATTTGTTAATCCTAAAATGTGCTCTCCCTTTAGAAGCTTATGAAGATTCTTCATTCCAACATGGGCTAGTCGGCGGTGCCAGAGCCAACCCATGTTAGTCTTAGCCATTAAGCAAGTGTCGAGTTCAGCTCTATCAAAATCTACTAAGTATAGCTGACCCTCTAACACTCCCTTAAAAGCTATTGAATCATCACTTCTTTTAAAGACAGTGAAACCTATATCAGTAAATAGACAGTTGTAGCCCATTTGACATAATTGGGATACGGAAAGCAAATTGTAATCTAATGAATCAACAAGAAAAACATTGGAAATGGAATGGTCAAGAGATATAGCTATTTTACCCAAACCTTTGACCAAACCTTGATTTTCATCCCCGAATGTGATAGCTCGTTGGGGATCTTGGTTTTTCTCGTAGGAGGAGAACATCTTCTTCTCCCCTGTCATGTGGTTTGTGCACCCGCTATCGATGATCCAACTTGAGCCCCCGGATGCATAAACCTACAAAACAATTTTAGTTCTTGACTTTAGGTACCCAAACGGTTTTGGGTCCTTTGGCATTAGACACAAGAACTTTGGGTACCCAAACACAAGTCTTTGACCCCTTGTGTTTGTCCCCAACAAACTTGGCAACTACCTTGCCGGATTTGTTAGTTAAAACATAGGATGCATCAAAAGTTTTAAATGAAATGTCATGATCATTTGATGCACCAGGAGTTTTCTTCTTAGGCAACTTAGCACGGGTTGGTTGCCTAGAGCTAGATGTCTCACCCTTATACATGAAAGCATGATTAGGGCCAGAGTGAGACTTCCTAGAATGAATTCTCCTAATTTTGCCCTCAGGATAGCCGACAGGGTACAAAATGTAGCCCTCGTTATCCTGAGGCATGGGAGCCTTGCCCTTAACAAAGTTAGACAATTTCTTAGGAGGGGCATTAAGTTTGACATTGTCTCCCCTTTGGAAACCAATGCCATCCTTGATGCCAGGGCGTCTCCCATTAAGAGCATACTTCTAGCAAATTTAAACTTTTCATTCTCTAAGTTATGCTCAGCAATTTTAGCATCTAATTTAGCTATATGATCATTTTTTTGTTTAATTAAAGTCATATGATCATGAATAGCATCAATATCAACATCTCTACATCTAGTACAAATAGACACATGCTCAATGGTAGATGTAGAGGGTTTGCAAGATTTTAATTCTACAACCTTAGCATGTAATACATCATTTTCACTTGTAGGGTTAGAAATAGTAACATTGCAAACATCAAAATCTTTAGCCTTAGCAAGCAATTTTTCATTTTCAATCCTAAGGCTAGCAAGAGAATCATTCAATTCTTTAATCTTAGCATGTAAATCAACATTATCATCTCTAAGATTGGGAATTGAAACATTAGAATCAACCTTAGCTAACAAATTAGCATTCTCATTTCTAAGGTTGTTAATAATCTCATGGCATGTGCTTAGCTCACTAGATAGTTTTTCACATTTTTCTACTTCTAGAGCGTAAGCATTTTTCACCTTAACATGCTTCTTATTTTCTTTAATAAGGAAGTCCTCTTGAGAGTCCAAGAGATCATCCTTCTCATGAATAGCACTAATCAATTCATTTAACTTTTCTTTTTGTTGCATGTTTAGGTTGGCAAAAAGAATGCGCAAGTTATCCTCCTCATTGCTAGCATCATCCTCATCACTAGAGGTTTCATATTTAGTGGAGGATCTTGATTTTACCTTCTTCTTTTTGCCGTCCTTGGCCATGAGGCACTTGTGGCCGATGTTGGGGAAGAGAAGTCCCTTGGTGACGGCAATGTTGGCGGCGTCCTCGTCGGAGGAGGAGTCGGAGGAGCTCTCCTCGGAGTCCCACTCGCGGCACACATGGGCATCGCCACCCCTCTTCTTGTAGTGTATCTTCTTCTCCTGTCTTCTCCTCTTCTTGTCGTCGCCCCTGTCACTATCACTAGATAATGGACATTTAGCAATGAAATGACCGGGCTTACCACATTTGTAGCATACTTTCTTGGAGCGGGGCTTGTAGTCTTTCCCCCCTCCTTTGCTTGAGGATTTGGCGGAAGCTTTTGATGATAAGCGCCATCTCCTCGTTGTCGAGCTTGGAGGCGTTGATGGGTGTTCGACTTGGAGTACATTCCTCCTTCTTTTCTTCCGTCGCCTTGAATGCGACCGGTTGTGCTTCGGGCGTGGAGGAGGTGCCTTGCTCGATGATTTTCTTTGAGCCTTTAATCATTAGCTCAAAGCTCACAAATTTTCCTATAACTTCCTCGGGAGACATTAGCTTATATCTAGGATCACCTCGAATTAATTGAACTTGTGTAGGGTTAAGAAATACGAGGGATCTAAGAATAACCTTGACCATCTCATGGTCATCCCATTTTTCGCTCCCGAGGTTGCACACTTGATTCACCAAGGTCTTTAAGCGGTTGTACATGGCTTGTGGATCCTCCCCTTGGTGAAGCATGAAGCGACCGAGCTCCCCCTCGATCGTCTCCCGCTTGGTGATCTTTGTCACCTCGTCTCCTTCGTGCGCGGTCTTCAGTATGTCCCAAATTTCCTTCGCACTTTTTAACCCTTGCACCTTATTATACTCCTCTCGACTTAGAGAGGCGAGGAGTATAGTGGTGGCTTGGGAGTTAAAGTGGTGAATTTGGGCCACCTCGTCCGAGTCATAGTCTGTCACACCCGGGTTTTAGGGGTCCAAAACTCGGGCACGAACATAATCACCAGGTGTGCTAGGACCAAGTCTCACATATGATGAATCATGGCACAGGATCGAATGTCACATCTTTACTATATAACAGAAGTTCTATACAAAATAAATAAATAATTACATTATAAGGAGACAACGGTCCAGCAACCCAAAGTTGACTGGGAGACGACGGCCTAGACCTCTCGCGAACACATCGCAGCATCCTCCATGCGCCTCATCCTGCGGTACCTGTTCTTGACCTGTGGGGGGGGGGGTGTGAGACAGCAAGAGTGAGCTCACATACGTTCATCGCTCAACAAGTTGTGGGGAATAATGTGCATGAACTCGCCAAAGGTGGGAGCTCACGTGAAGTGTAAGGCTTACCAAAGAAGATGGTTAGAGCTGAGCATTGCTTTTAAAGTTGGTCAAAATTTTATTAGCAGTTACTAAGTATAAGTAAATACCAACCCCGTTAAATAGTAGAACAAAAGTAACAACTTCACCTGCGATGCAATGCATATGACAAATTGAGTTTAAGTTCCATAATTTACTCATGTGAGTGTCCGAGCTGCTCATGACCGTGAGCACGGCTAGTATACCAGTTTTACACTCTGCAGAGGTTGCGCATCTTTACCCACAAGTCATGTTACCCATCTGCCAAGGGATCGCGACTTCCCATACACCTCTACCGAGGAGGCGAGGCAGGGTAACACTACGAGGCCTTTACAAAGTTCCACTAGCTTCAGAAAACCCGCTACAGTTTATAGGAAGTTCCAATGCAGGAATCCCTTGCAGGACCGCCATCACAGCAAAATCCTCCCGAGGGCCTCCCTACACTGACCACTCCCCTACTGCCCTTGCCCCTTTCGGGTAAGGTAGTCTTCCACTAGCTTTCCTAATTAATCAGCCAAGGGCGTCCCATTCCACCCTTGTGGTAGCAATGTTTTCCCGGGTGGTTCTCCATGTTCCAATTAACATAATGATCTTATCATGAACAATAAATAACAACTGATAACAAAAGTGTAATCATGAATAGTGTAATCTCCATACCCAAAACCACATATAGCACTAGCAAGTACTACCCAGAAGGTTCAGTGGTAAACAAGGTATAAAGATAGACAAACTGGGGTAACCTATTGGGTCCCATCAAAATTAACCTATGCAGATCATTATGATTAATTAGAACATGAGTAGGTGTAAAGAAGTGATCAAGGGCACAACTTGCCCGGGCCTTGAGAATCCAGGTACCAGGATGATCTTCAGGTGACACGTATCCTCACTGCTAAACGTAGCAATATAGGCAAACATGGTATAGCAAGAATTAACATTACACCAAACATGTAAATAAAATACACAGTAATAAACTAGACACTAAAATGAGATCATAGGAGCTGGAATCATTAATTTTGGAGTTATAGATTTTAAGTTATGATTTTTCAAAGGTTTTATGTGTTTAAAATGGATTAAGTGAGAGATTAAATTTCTAATTGTTTTCATGACAAAACAGAGGCTCTAGGCGGTAGAGAATAAAATTACAAAATTTTAGAAAGTGGAATGGATTAATTTGGACTAAAAATGGATTTTCTATGATTTAAACAAGTTCTAGCATTTATTTATCTATTAAAAATCCATTTATAAATTATTTTCTCTGTTTTATAATACTCTCGACTGGGCCTCAATTACTAGAAAACGCAGGGGCAAAACTAAAAAGATTCCCAAGACTCAAAACTTCCTGCCGATGGACTGCGGGTTTTATTCGTATAAAACATAGGGGCTCATTTGCAAAGTGGTGGTCGAAGGGGTATCGCGGGATCTCGGCCGTTGGATCAGCGTTTGACAACCCATATTACTCCTGTCCACCCGATTTCCAGGATCAGATCCACACCGTCGGCACGGGATCGAGCGGCCCATAACTATTTCACCCCCCATCTCTAATCTTATCCCTCTACAACTGATCCAACGGCCCCAGCCAAGCCGCGACGCTTGATCTCATCCCGGTCGTTGGCTAGGCAATCCACGGCCACAATGTTTACCCCCCACATCTAATCAAAACCGCACGACATTAATCTGACGGTCGAAGGGTTTTCTTCCCCACGACGACACAAGCGCGGTGGCGCACGCGGTCAACAGCGGCGCCCTGGCCGGCTTGACGCAATTGGGCGACCAAGAACTCGATTGACGGCATGGCTAAATGCTAAACGATCTAGAGTATGCGACGAACTGAATGAATTGGGTCTTACCCTAGATAACGGTGACAGAGACGCTGGCCACGGAGATCTGCGGTTCGGTGGAGAGCAGGAAGATTGATGAGAAATTCCGGCGGCTTCAAGCGCAAACTGTCCACTGCAAAGCTTCGAACACCTTCCACGCCGCAATGCGAGGCCCCCGGCACCACACCCGAGAGTGGGCGAGCACAGCGATGGCGGCATGGATGCGAGGTGGAGGGAGTCATGGGACGAGAGGTGCCGGGCATATATAGCCATGGGGAGAGATTCAATCCCCAACGGCAAAGGTGAAATCCTAACAAACCCCGGATTCCTAGGAGTTGGCTACGTTGAGGTATTGCAGTTTGTTGCGTTGGAGACGAAGGGTGCCACGCCCGAGTCCGACCTGGTTTTACGCCCGCGTACAGAGGATAGTCGTTCAGGCGCCGCGAGGAAGACGGAGACGGCTCCGACAGATGGGTCCCGCAACGTCAGCGAGAGAGGGAGTATTCAGGCGCGGCTGAGCCACCGACGGCTCAGGCCCACATGCCGGTGTGAAGGAAAAACGTAGAGAGCAAGCGGGCCGCGCGGGGGAAGAAAAGGAGTTTGGGCCGAATTCGGGTCTGAGGCCCAGGTAAGGTGTTCTTAGTCTTTTTCTTTTATTTTTCCTTTTTCCTATTTGATTCACTTTCCTTTTCATTTGAATTCCTAATTTGAATTTGAGTCTTGTTAAGAAATTCACTTTTGAGTCAAATGTATAAACTCAAATCTGTGTAGGAATAATATTTATATATATTTTTATACTTATTTTTATTCCACATAATGTTCATTTGCTTCTTTTTTTCTAAATTCTAGGATCTCCTTTTTTTTTCAAATTCTATTTGGGGAATTTAATATATTACTTTTATATTGCCATATAATGCACACGAAATAAAGAACCAACATGATGCACATTTTTTTTTGTGATAAGTCTTTTATTAACTATTATTATATATTTTTTTTAACATGGTGTTCACATGTGATGATAAGTAGGTTCAACATACACATAAAATATAGGAAAATAACTTTTCTCCTCTTTTAGTATCTATTGCAAATTGGGTATTACAAATCCTACCCCCCCTAAAAATAATCTCGTCCTCGAGATTAGTAAGAGGATGTAGAAGAAATTGTTTGTAGTCTATGGGTTAGTTTCTAATTGATTTTAATACCAAAACTCTTATCTCTTTTTTTTTATATCTCAAATTATCAGGTGATTAGAAAAACATGGGTATATATGGGTATAGCCACTTTATTATGCAGGATAAATGATATCTTTAAAGCATTTATAGGTTTGGGTAAGAAAGAGTAGGATAAGAAAAACTCCATCCAAGATTGTGGATCTTGACTCATCTTGGTGACCTCACTTGATCCTTGAAGACTTGAGTTGGTGCTCATCCTTCCTTGATGAAGTTGATCATCTTCTTTGGTCTTGTCTCATTGATTAGGAGTTAGTGTATATTATTGGGCTGGGGAATATGGTTAATATAGGTATGGATGAGACAGACTACATGATGTAGGTCAAAAGTTTGTTTGATGTTAGGTGGGGATAGGCAGGTCATGCAATCCATCAAGACTCTATTGGTTGGGTTGGTTTCTCATTCTTTATTTAGTGTAGGGTGAACTAAGTTAAAACATGTGGAGAGGGTCTAATCCCTTCTACCAGTATCACTAATCTGATTTAGTAGGCCACATTAGATTAGATCATAATAGGTTAGATGGGATCTAGATTAGATTGGTATGACTAGTTTGACTAGATATGATCTAATTAATTTGCATTAGATTATGGTTGTTAATCTAGGGTGGTTAAGTATGCTTATTAGGATAACTTCAATCCATAATGATAAGATAGAATCTCTTAAGGCCAGTTAGATCTATTAGGATGACATAAAATCTCTTCAAGATAAGATGAGTATCTTTTTAGGATAAGATGGATTATATGATGTAGGTAGGTTAGAATCTCTTCAAGATAAGATAAATCTATTAAGATAAGAGAAAACCTCTTTAAGTTAAGACCTTTTGAGATAAGATAGATCTATGAGTGTAGGATAGAATCTCTTGAGATGAGATGAATCTATTAAGATAAGGGAGAATTTTTAAGATAAGATGGGTATTGTTAGGCTAGTTACTTTATTGAAGGATAATTTGGTTTATCTAGTTATTTTATAAATATATTTTTATACCTATATATGCAGATGCAATTGTGGACATTACTCCACAACTCATCACACTCAATCAAAGATCCAAATCAGACAAGTATCGCAAGAACAAACATTCATATACATAGACACTTATAAAAATAGTTTTGTTTTTGTTCCTAGGATTAGGTCTCCTATTCCTAAAGTCATTTTAGGCACAGGATTTCAAAGTGTGAAATCCACATTTGTCTTTAGAAGGAAAAAGGTAAGAATAATCAGAGTAAAGCGGAATTAGATGAGAAAAGATTAAGAAAAGTTTAGAAAGGATCAGAGTAAGGTAAGTAAAGAATGGTTGTCCAGTTTTATCTAGGTTTCGTCCTACAGTCAACATTCCTCTGATACCACTTCTGTCACACCCGGGTTTTAGGGGTCCAAAACTCGGGCACGAACATAATCACCAGGTGTGCTAGGACCAAGTCTCACACATATGATGAATCATGGCACAGGATCGAATGTCACATCTTTACTATATAACAGAAGTTCTATACAAAATAAATAAATAATTACATTATAAGGAGACAACGGTCCAGCAACCCAAAGTTGACTGGGAGACGACGGCCTAGACCTCTCGCGAACACATCGCAGCATCCTCCATGCGCCTCATCCTGCGGTACCTGTTCTTGACCTGTGGGGGGGGTGTGAGACAGCAAGAGTGAGCTCACATACGTTCATCGCTCAACAAGTTGTGGGGAATAATGTGCATGAACTCGCCAAAGGTGGGAGCTCACGTGAAGTGTAAGGCTTACCAAAGAAGATGGTTAGAGCTGAGCATTGCTTTTAAAGTTGGTCAAAATTTTATTAGCAGTTACTAAGTATAAGTAAATACCAACCCCGTTAAATAGTAGAACAAAAGTAACAACTTCACCTGCGATGCAATGCATATGACAAATTGAGTTTAAGTTCCATAATTTACTCATGTGAGTGTCCGAGCTGCTCATGACCGTGAGCACGGCTAGTATACCAGTTTTACACTCTGCAGAGGTTGCGCATCTTTACCCACAAGTCATGTTACCCATCTGCCAAGGGATCACGACTTCCCATACACCTCTACCGAGGAGGCGAGGCAGGGTAACACTACGAGGCCTTTACAAAGTTCCACTAGCTTCAGAAAACCCGCTACAGTTTATAGGAAGTTCCAATGCAGGAATCCCTTGCAGGACCGCCATCGCAGCAAAATCCTCCCGAGGGCCTCCCTACACTGACCACTCCCCTACTGCCCTTGCCCCTTTCGGGTAAGGTAGTCTTCCACTAGCTTTCCTAATTAATCAGCCAAGGGCGTCCCATTCCACCCTTGTGGTAGCACTGTTTTCCCGGGTGGTTCTCCATGTTCCAATTAACATAATGATCTTATCATGAACAATAAATAACAACTGATAACAAAAGTGTAATCATGAATAGTGTAATCTCCATACCCAAAACCACATATAGCACTAGCAAGTACTACCCAGAAGGTTCAGTGGTAAACAAGGTATAAAGATAGACAAACTGGGGTAACCTATTGGGTCCCATCAAAATTAACCTATGCAGATCATTATGATTAATTAGAACATGAGTAGGTGTAAAGAAGTGATCAAGGGCACAACTTGCCTGGGCCTTGAGAATCCAGGTACCAGGATGATCTTCAGGTGACACGTATCCTCACTGCTAAACGTAGCAATATAGGCAAACATGGTATAGCAAGAATTAACATTACACCAAACATGTAAATAAAATACACAGTAATAAACTAGACACTAAAATGAGATCATAGGAGCTGGAATCATTAATTTTGGAGTTATAGATTTTAAGTTATGATTTTTCAAAGGTTTTATGTGTTTAAAATGGATTAAGTGAGAGATTAAATTTCTAATTGTTTTCATGACAAAACAGAGGCTCTAGGCGGTAGAGAATAAAATTACAAAATTTTAGAAAGTGGAATGGATTAATTTGGACTAAAAATGGATTTTCTATGATTTAAACAAGTTCTAGCATTTATTTATCTATTAAAAATCCATTTATAAATTATTTTCTCTGTTTTATAATACTCTGGACTGGGCCTCAATTACTAGAAAACGCAGGGGCAAAACTAAAAAGATTCCCAAGACTCAAAACTTCCTGCCGATGGACTGCGGGTTTTATTCGTATAAAACATAGGGGCTCATTTGCAAAGTGGTGGTCGAAGGGGTATCGCGGGATCTCGGCCGTTGGATCAGCGTTTGACAGCCCATATTACTCCTGTCCACCCGATTTCCAGGATCAGATCCACACCGTCGGCACGGGATCGAGCGGCCCATAACTATTTCACCCCCCATCTCTAATCTTATCCCTCTACAACTGATCCAACGGCCCCAGCCAAGCCGCGACGCTTGATCTCATCCCGGTCGTTGGCTAGGCAATCCACGGCCACAATGTTTACCCCCCACATCTAATCAAAACCGCACGACATTAATCTGACGGTCGAAGGGTTTTCTTCCCCACGACGACACAGGCGCGGTGGCGCACGCGGTCAACAGCGGCGCCCTGGCCGGCTTGACGCAATTGGGCGACCAAGAACTCGATTGACGGCATGGCTAAATGCTAAACGATCTAGAGTATGCGACGAACCGAATGAATTGGGTCTTACCCTAGATAACGGTGACAGAGACGCTGGCCACGGAGATCTGCGGTTCGGTGGAGAGCAGGAAGAGAGTTATAGATTTTAAGTTATGATTTTTCAAAGGTTTTATGTGTTTAAAATGGATTAAGTGAGAGATTAAATTTCTAATTGTTTTCATGACAAAACAGAGGCTCTAGGCGGTAGAGAATAAAATTACAAAATTTTAGAAAGTGGAATGGATTAATTTGGACTAAAAATGGATTTTCTATGATTTAAACAAGTTCTAGCATTTATTTATCTATTAAAAATCCATTTATAAATTATTTTCTCTATTTTATAATACTCTGGACTGGGCCTCAATTACTAGAAAACGCAGGGGCAAAACTAAAAAGATTCCCAAGACTCAAAACTTCCTGCCGATGGACTGCGGGTTTTATTCGTATAAAACATAGGGGCTCATTTGCAAAGTGGTGGTCGAAGGGGTATCGCGGGATCTCGGCCGTTGGATCAGCGTTTGACAGCCCATATTACTCCTGTCCACCCGATTTCCAGGATCAGATCCACACCGTCGGCACGGGATCGAGCGGCCCATAACTATTTCACCCCCCATCTCTAATCTTATCCCTCTACAACTGATCCAACGGCCCCAGCCAAGCCGCGACGCTTGATCTCATCCCGGTCGTTGGCTAGGCAATCCACGGCCACAATGTTTACCCCCCACATCTAATCAAAACCGCACGACATTAATCTGACGGTCGAAGGGTTTTCTTCCCCACGACGACACAGGCGCGGTGGCGCACGCGGTCAACAGCGGCGCCCTGGCCGGCTTGACGCAATTGGGCGACCAAGAACTCGATTGACGGCATGGCTAAATGCTAAACGATCTAGAGTATGCGACGAACCGAATGAATTGGGTCTTACCCTAGATAACGGTGACAGAGACGCTGGCCACGGAGATCTGCGGTTCGGTGGAGAGCAGGAAGATTGATGAGAAATTCCGGCGGCTTCAAGCGCAAACTGTCCACTGCAAAGCTTCGAACACCTTCCACGCCGCAATGCGAGGCCCCCGGCACCACACCCGAGAGTGGGCGAGCACAGCGATGGCGGCATGGATGCGAGGTGGAGGGAGTCATGGGACGAGAGGTGCCGGGCATATATAGCCATGGGGAGAGATTCAATCCCCAACGGCAAAGGTGAAATCCTAACAAACCCCGGATTCCTAGGAGTTGGCTACGTTGAGGTATTGCGGTTTGTTGCGTTGGAGACGAAGGGTGCCACGCCCGAGTCCGACCTGGTTTTACGCCCGCGTACAGAGGATAGTCGTTCAGGCGCCGCGAGGAAGACGGAGACGGCTCCGACAGATGGGTCCCGCAACGTCAGCGAGAGAGGGAGTATTCAGGCGCGGTTGAGCCACCGACGGCTCAGGCCCACATGCCGGTGTGAAGGAAAAACGTAGAGAGCAAGCGGGCCGCGCGGGGGAAGAAAAGGAGTTTGGGCCGAATTCGGGTCTGAGGCCCAGGTAAGGTGTTCTTAGTCTTTTTCTTTTATTTTTCCTTTTTCCTATTTGATTCACTTTCCTTTTCATTTGAATTCCTAATTTTAATTTGAGTCTTGTTAAGAAATTCACTTTTGAGTCAAATGTATAAACTCAAATCTGTGTAGGAATAATATTTATATATATTTTTATACTTATTTTTATTCCACATAATGTTCATTTGCTTCTTTTTTTCTAAATTCTAGGATCTCCTTTTATTTATTTTTTTTTTCAAATTCTATTTGGGGAATTTAATATATTACTTTTATATTGCCATATAATGCACACGAAATAAAGAACCAACATGATGCACATTTTTTTTTGTGATAAGTCTTTTATTAACTATTATTATATATTTTTTTTAACATGGTGTTCACATGTGATGATAAGTAGGTTCAACATACACATAAAATATAGGAAAATAACTTTTCTCCTCTTTTAGTATCTATTGCAAATTGGGTATTACATAGTCTTCATCCCCTACGGATGGTACCTGTACACCAAACTCAACAACATTCCATATGCTTGTGTGGAGTGAGGTTAGATGATGCCTCATTTTGTCACTCCACATATTATAATCTTCACCGTCAAAAACCGGTGGTTTGCCTAATGGAACGGAGAGTAAAGGAGTACGCTTTGAAATGTGGGGGTAGCGTAGGGGGATCTTACTATACTTCTTGCGCTCTTGGCGCTTAGAAGTTACGGACGACGCGTCGGAGCTGGAGGTCGATGGTGATGAAGAATCGGTCTCATAGTAGACCACTTTCCTCATCCTCTTGTGCTTGTCGCCTCTCCGATGCGACTTGTGGGAAGAGGATTTCTTCTCCTTCCCCTTCCCTTTGTTGGAGGAGTCTTTCTTCTCCTTCCTCTTGTTGCAGGACTCTTCCGATGAAGTCTCCCCGTGGCTTGTAGTGGGCTTGTCGCCGGTCTCCATCTCCTTCTTGGCGTGATCTCCCGACATCACTTCGAGCGGTTAGGCTCTAATGAAGCACCGGGCTCTGATACCAATTGAAAGTCGCCTAAAGGGGGGGTGAATAGGGCGAAACTGAAATTTACAAAGTTAATCACAACTACAAGCCGGGTTAGTGTTAGAAATAATAATGAGTCCGAGAGAGAGGGCGCAAAACAAATCGTAAGCGAATGAAGAGTGTGACACATGGATTTGTTTTACCGAGGTTCGGTTCTTGCAAACCTACTCCCCGTTGAGGAGGCCACAAAGGCCGGGTCTTTTTCAACCCTTTCCCTCTCTCAAACGGTCCCTCGGACCGAGTGAGCTTCTCTTCTCAAATCAACTGGGAACAAAACTTCCCCGCAAGGACCACCACACAATTGGTGTCTCTTGCCTCGGTTACAATTGAGTTTTGATCACAAGAACAAATGAGAAAGAAAAGAAGCAATCCAAGCACAAGAGCTCAAAAGAACACGACAAATCTCTCTCACTAGTCACTAAAGCTTTGTGTGGAATTGGGGAGGATTTGATCACTTGAGTGTGTCTAGAATTGAATGCCTAGCTCTTGTAAGTGGTTGGAAGGTGGAAAACTAGGATGACTTGAATGAGGGGTGGTTGGGGGTATTTATAGCCCCAACCACCAAACTAGCCGTTTGGTGGAGGCTGTCTGTCGCATGGTGCACCGGACAGTCCGGTGCACACCAGACAGTGTCTGGTGCGCCAGCCACGTCACCAGGCCATTGGGTTCCGACCATTGGAGCTCTGACTGCTGGGCCCGCCTGGATGTCCGGTGGCGCACCGGACATGTACTATAGAGTGTCCGGTGCGCCACTTCGCGCGTGCCTGACTTCTGCGCGCTCTGGCGCGCATTTAATGCCGCTGCAGGTGACCGTTGGCGCCGAAGTAGCCGTTGCTCCGCTGTTACACCGGACAGTCCGGTGTACACCGGACATGTCCGGTGAATAATAGCGGAGCGAATTCCCGAAGCTGGCGAGTTCAGAGTCGCTTCTCCTTGGAGCACCGGACATTGTCCAGTGTACACCGGACAGTCCGGTGAATTATAGCGCGGTGGCTCTGAGTTTTCCCGAAGGTGCGAAGTTTAGCTTGGAGTCCCTTGGTGCACCGGACACTGTCCGGTGGCACACCGGACAGTCCGGTGCGCCCGACCAGGGTGCCTTCGGTTGTCCCTTTGCTCCTTTGTTTGAACCCTTTTTCTTGGTCTTTTTATTGGCTTATTGTGAACCTTTGGTACCTGTAGAACTTATAAACTTGGGCAAACTAGTTAGTCCAAATATTTGTGTTGGGCAATTCAACCACCAAAATCAATTTAGGAAATAGGTGTAAGCCTAATTCCCTTTCAGTCCTCGTGTGGGCTTCCCTTTGCATAGGGGCACCAACGAGGATTAGTCAGGACTTTGTGCGGTTCCGGATACCTCGGTAAAAATACCGGTGTTATCCACGAGAGTTTGCATTCTCTACCTTGCTCTTTAAGCTTCCACATTTATATTAAGCATTTAAGCTTCAATCTTGTATTCATACTTATATAGTGTAGATTGAAACTTAGCCATTGCGGTAGAGATAGCAACACTTAGACAAAACCTAGTTTGCACATTCTAGTTTGATTATTTGCATAGGTTTTGCTCTAGGGATTCATTTGTGGCCTAGTTTAGTGAAAGTTTTAGAAGTCATAATTCACCCCCTCTTAGGCGTCACCCGTTTCCTACAAGTGGTATCAGAGCCTGATTTGGCTCATTCGAAACGTTTTAGCTTCACTGCTAAAAGAGCCGACGCTTTTTAGAGAAAGGGATGGATACCCATAGGCCACCACACTTCAATGGCACTAACTTCCCATATTATAGTGCTAGAATGGCTTGTTACCTAGAGACCATTGATCTATGTGTTTGGAGAGTCACTCGTTTCGGGATAAAACCTCCCAAGAATCCCGAGAACCCACCACGAGTGAGGAAAAAGAAATTCATTTAAATGCTAGAGCCAAAAATTGCTTGTATGAATCTCTTAGCATGGATATTTTCAATCAAGTTTTTACTTTGAAAACTGCTAATGAGATTTGGCTAAAATTGCATGAGCTCCATGACGGCACATCAAATATCCGTGAGCAAAAACATTGCCTAGTCTTAAATGAGTATAATTCTTTTGCTATGAAGGATAATGAGCTTGTTAAAGACATGTATTCTCGTTTGAATCTAATCATCAATGAGCTCAATTCTATTGGCATAAATAAGCTAGGTGATGCGGACATTGTGAGGAAGATTATCTTCCTGCTACCACAACAAAGATATGGGAGCATCATCACTATTCTTCACAACATGGAGGACTTGGGTACAATGACCCCGACCATCGTGATTGGAAAAAAATCATGGCCTTCGAGATGTCGCGAAAAATGTGTCGAGGAGAGGAGCCAACTTCCTCAAGGCCATATGCTTTTGCATGTGAAGAAAGGAAGGGTAAAAAGAAGGCTCACACTCCAAGTTCCTCAAGTGAAGAAGAGGAAAAAGAAGAAAGTGATAATGAAGAAGATAATCAACCATCAACATCATCCTCCAAGGACGAAGAAACAATCCGACGCGTCAGAAAGGTAATGGGGATGATCTGCAAGATTAACCTAATGGGTGTGCCCCTGTAGGTAGAAGATCTTCTCTTTAACATTGACAGGAAAAAGCAAAGAAAGAGAGGATGCTTTGCATGTGGGGAGAAGGGCCACTTCAGGGACAACTGTCCAACTATGGCTGAACCCAAAAAGGGGAGGAGCAAAAGCAAGGCACTAACAAGTGTCAAAACTTGGGATGATTCTTCAAGCGAAGATGAACCTCCAAGGACGCACAGCCACCGATCCTCATCACGCTCATCACGGTCATCACACAAGTGCCTTATGGCAAGAGGTAAAATGAGTATTCCGTCCTCTAGTGATGAAAGTAGTAGTGATGATGAAGGTGAGGGAAAGCCCTCCATAGATGAGCTTGCGGAAGCCGTAATTTTTTTTCAAGATGTTTGCACTAAGCAAAAGGCTCAACTTAAAATTTTGAAAAATAAGTTGATTAGCTCTCAAAATGACTATAAAGGTTTGCTAGAAAAATTTGAAGCTTTTGCAAATTTGAATTGTGAGCTATCAACTAAAATTGAGCAACTAGAGTCTAGTGCTACATCCACAGCTACCGATGATAGCCTTATTAAAAAGAATGAAAAACTTAAGGCTAAGTTAGCTAGCTCTCAAGAGGCTATTGAAAATTTGCTAGGGAAAATGGAAATTCTTAGCATACACAATAATGAGCTAACTACTAAGCTAGAAATCATTGGTAGCACCCGAGGGGCATCATTAGTTGAAATTCCTGAAATTATTAAGAAAGATGCTTCTACTTCCTGTCTTGATTTAATTGATGATTCTAACCCCTACAACCAAGTTCTTGTTGAGAATATTTTTGTAGAAACATGTTCGGATGAGGTTGCAAAGGAAAATGAGCAATTAAAGCAAGAAGTGGCTCGCCTTGGAAAAGCCTTGTATGACAAGAAAGGCAAAGCCAAACAAATCCAACCTCCACAGGATAACACCACTGCGGGAGTGAACAAGCCTATGGAGGGCGAAACCATGATTTGTAGGTTATGCCACAAGGAAGGCCACAAGTCTTTCCAATGCAAGGCGATGTCCGGGGATAAGCAAAAGCAAAAGCTTAAGCAAAAGCCATCAAGCAAAATCTCCAACACCTACATCAAAAAGGTGGACAAAAAGGCTGCTACACCATATTTGATCAAGAAGAAAAAGAATGGAAAGGTGATAGCAATCAAGGCCAACAAGCAAGCCAACAAAGGAAAGGGGGCCAAATGCATCTGGGTGCCAAAGGAAATAATTTCAACCATGAAAAGCACCAAGAAAGTTTAGATTCCGAAAGGGAAGTGAGTAGTCCGAAGGACTACAGGAAATTTGGAGACTTGGCAAATTAGGGATGTATATCATGGGATACATCATATTGGATCAAGTTTATTGCCAAGTGGGTTAGTAAATATTTTAGACCCAAATTTCCCACCCATGACTAAGGTAACTAGATTTGCTGTATTTCTTGTTTTTAGATATGCGTATCTATTTGTCTTATATCTAGATTACCTTTCATGCCTAGTATTACTATTGGTATTTGCTTTTATTTAAATGCATGCATACTAGGTAAATCACATGGTAGGATTGCTTGCTTTCATTTCATACACTTAAGCAAACCTACATGGTTTAAAAATGCTTAATTAAGCACGACACATAGCTTATATAACATTCCTAAGTAAATAATACTTTGCTTCAGAAACTTAGATCATACAATTGGTATCATTTAACTTATATGTGCCAAAGCTCAGATTATAGATAATTTGCCCCTCTTGATATCAAATCAAAGTGCATGTCTCCTACAAGTATTCAAAACTTGTATGCACACTTTCAGGTGGAGGTTACTCTATAATCTAAGACTTTGAGACTAATATCCTTTTCAAGTCTATTTTATGTAGTAGTCTCATTGTACGGAAAATGAAGTCCCCGGAGAAAGACAACAATCTTCCACTACAAAATCTCCAAGAACTCTCATGTCTCACGAGCCTGCCATTGGTCTTCAATTGGTATGCAATTGACTTTCAATCGGTATCTTTGAGACTACACTTAGTATCATTTACATGTCTTCTCCAATAATTGATTAGACTATATTTTTATACTTCCATGTTGCTATACATGCATAAGTGGTTAAATCATTTTTTTACCTATGCATAAGGGAAGTTAGTCTAATCAAATCATGTCTTGCACCTCTAATTTTCACATGCTTTTTCCTAAGTAGAAGATCTCTGTCAGGGAGAGTATTTCTTCGTCTCTAAAAAGGGGAGAAATTCCTTTCTAAAGAGAACACTCATTTAGAGGGAGTAATCATTTGATGGTAACCTACAAGTGGTTTCAATTGGTATCCTACAATTGGTATCAATTGACAAATCCTTTATGAAGGCAAGTCTTATTTACTTCCTACCTGCTTTTAATGTCTTCCTTTTTGGTGGTTGATGCCAAAGGGGGAGAAGTTTAGGGACCAAAGTAATGAAAATGAAAACTGTATCAAACACCAAACACCACCAATTTAAAATTTTATTTCTTCAAGTGGCTCTTAAAGTGGTTTTGGTTCTTTTGGTCCAAAATAGGAAGTAAGTGAATTATGAAGTTAGGGGGAGGCTTAAGTCCATAATATCACATTGTGGGGACAAACATGCATCCTAGCAAGTAGATTGCATATTTTCATTCAAATGTTTGTATTATTTGCTTGCTTTGGTTGTGTTGTCATCAATCACCAAAAAGGGGAAGATTGTAAGGAAAATGGACCCCAGGCCATTTAGCTTAATGAGTTTTGGTGTTTGATGATTAACACAATCCATGAACTAATGTGTTTGCTAGTGTTTGTGTTTGTAGTTCACAGGATGCTAGAGTTACTTGGACTTAGGAATTGAGGAAATAAACACCTCAAAAGAATACATTAATAAGATCAAAGAAAAGTCCAAGAAATAAAGATGTGTGTTGCCTGCGGACTATCTGTGCGAGGAGCACCGAACTGTCCGGTGGCACACCGGACTGTCCGGTGCACCAGGAACAGTAGCCCTAACGGCTAGTTCTAGGTGGCACCCAGAGGGAAGACCACCAGACTGTCCGGTGTGGAAAGCTTGTGTGCCAACGGTCACCTGCTCTGACAGACTAACGACTATGCGCACCGGACAGGGGCACCTGACTATCCGGTGACCCCACTGGACTGTCCGGTGCACCACAGAAAGCAGCAGCTTTCCTCCAACGGCTATATTTGTGTTGGGGGCTATAAATACACCCCAACCGACCATTTCTATGTGTGGGAGCCCAAGAATCATACTAAGGCATATAGTAGACATTCCCAAGTGCTCTTACACCCAAGTGCTTAATAGAATCACTCGGTGATTAGCGTAGGTGCTTTGCAAAGTGCTTAGGTTAGTTAGACCACTTTAGTGCTTGCTCTAGGTGAACCCTAGTTAGTTGTGTGAGTTTTGTAAAACCACACAACCCCTCGGCTCTTGCGCGAGCCGTTGTAATTGTATCGAGTGGCGCGAGAGTCTTGTGAGACCGTGACAACCGCGTTTGTGTTACGGCCGCCATTGTGTACTGGAGGGAACGAGGCCCGCGGCATTCTCGGCTGGAAGCTCGATAGTGGAAACAGCGGGGAGCGTCCGAGAGGAGCTAGAAGCAGAGCACCACTTGCGCGTGGAGAAGGCCCACGGCTCTCTACGGAGTTACTCGACCGAGGTGCTTAGCCCTCGTGTGGGCTTCCCTTTGCATAGGGGCACCAACGAGGATTAGTCGGGACCTTGCGTGGTTCCGGATACCTCGGTAAAAATATCGTTGTCATCCACAAGAGTTTGCATTCTCTACCTTGCTCTTTAAGCTTCCACATTTATATTAAGCATTTAAGCTTCATTCTTGTATTCATACTTATATAGTGTAGATTGAAACTTAGCCATTGCGGTAGAGATAGCAACACTTAGGCAAAACCTAGTTTGCACATTCTAGTTTGATTATTTGCATAGGTTTTGCTCTAGGGATTTATTTGTGGCCTAGTTTAGTGAAAGTTTTAGAAGTCCTAATTCACCCCCCTCTTAGGCGTCACTCGTTTCCTACACCTAGGAACCACGACGACCATGTACCTTCAAACCACAACGACCAGAGATATGTACGTGGAAAACTAATACATTTAAAGCGGCTGATCAGCTGGTCAAATCTGGCCCGACCTTTGATCAATTATTATCCAAATATGTAAAAAAGAAGGCCGGCCCAAGGGACCGGCCAGCAAAGCAACCTCGCACACCCATTCAGGAGCAACAACAGGTAAGACCGATTGGACCACCTCACTAATCGGAAAAGATGGAAGGTCATACTATCCAGTTGAGGCCTAACATACCTGCATGGACACCTCCACCCCCATATCTACCTATGCCATATCAATATACATACGTACCACCGCCATACGCCCCAAATCAAATGTGGGGTATGCCACCATATCCATTTGGGATGCCACAGTACCCTGCTTGGGGGGCACCCCAAGCATCTATATTCAATAGGTTGGCACCTCCAGTACAAGACCGATTGAGCATCACTGAATCCGGTCACTAGGCACAAGCCCAGCAAGATTGCCGGACTACTCGGCCGCAAAGGCCAACTAATACGGCAGAGGGCATGTACCTACAGCAACCGAGAGAACGACAAAAAAGGACATCATCAAAATAGGTACAACACATGTCGTCGTACAGGAGAATATTAAAGGGCCGATGATTTTTGGTGAATTCACCAATACAAACAAAAAAGAAGATATGACTGCCATCAAAATAGCCGATCCAAAATACTCCATACCTCGATGGTGCCCATCGAGATTGACACAGTCCCAAAAGCGAAAATTACAGCGCCTAAGAGCGAAGGAGAACCTAGAAAAGGACACAGAAAAGATATTCAATGACATACATCCATAGTACTCGCCACCACAAAAGAGATGGAGACCAAAGGCCATTGAGGAAAAGCAAATAGCCACAAAAACGGAAAATAAAACAACAATTGTGTAGCTCTCTGCAGGTACGACAGGCAGTCCGGCTATAAAGGCCGGACCATCTGCGGAGGACACGGACCGTCCGACTCTCGAGTCCGGACCATCCGCACCACACCAGGACACCTCCAATGACGTGCCGACGCCCATGGAGGAGGATGACCTACTGGGAGAAGATCTGGTCGACTACAAAGCTTCTCCTGAGCACCCAGGTATGGACGTAAATGTTATTACATTTTCTACCGATTGTACTATTGTCGGCGACGATGAACCTGTCGTTGCACAGTTCGACTTTGGTCCTAAAGAGACCGCCTTCACTAAACCAAAGGAATCGGTAAATCATTTAAAGCCGCTCTTCGTACGCGGTCGCATTGATGGGATACCGATTGCTAAAATGTTGGTAGACGAGGGGGCATAAATCTAATGCCTTATTCATTATATAGGAAATTAGGTAAACATGATGACGAACTTGTCAAGACTAACATGACCCTCAGCGGCGTTGGAACTGATAGTTCGATCAAAGCCAAGGGAGTCACGTCTGTTGAATTAACCATCGGGACTAAGACCCTTGCCGCTGCATTCTTCGTTGCTGATGTAGAAGGAAATTACAGTCTAATCTTAGGCAGAGATTGGATCCATGCTAATCAATGTATACCTTCTACGCTATATCAAATGTTACTACAATGGGTAGGCGACGATGTAGAACAAGTACATGATGATGCATCGGCCTGTATGATGTGGCTGTTGCCCCTGTACTTTGGACCTATGAGACTGCTACGTGTCTCATAGGAGTAGATTTTTTTGATTATCAATTCATAAGTATAGATAAAAGGGTTCATTCCTATAATGCTAGAGCCGATGGAGAATCGGCTGAATCCTAAATAAAGTTTAAATGATGAGTACACACAGAATGAATGAGTCCTTGGTCACGGACGGTCTGACCTCTGAGACCAGACGGTTCGGTCTGTCATAGAACGGTTCGACTTTTAAGGTCGAGCAATCACCAAAACATAGAACCAGTGTCATGGACAATCTGACTCTTGAGACTGGGCGGTCCATTGTCACACAGAGATATGTGGGAGACATAATAGAGGAATTCAAAGATCTCGACAAATTAGGACAGGGATTTACATCGGCCGATCCTTTGGAGGAGATTGATATAGGGGATGGTAAAACTTCAAGGCTGACTTTTGTGAACAAGACCTTGGAGACCGATCCTAGAGATGAAATGATCGGTCTATTGATGGAATATTCTGATTGCTTTGCTTGGAACTACACTGAGATGCCAGGATTAAGCCGTAAGATAGTAGAGCATCGGCTGCCTATTAAGTATGCTTTCAGACCTTTCAAGTAGAAAGCTATAGCATTTCGTCCAGACCTTCTTCCACGAATAAAGGACGAAATTCACCGGCTACTATAAGCTAATTTTATTAGACCTTGCAAATATGCAGAATAGGTCTCCAATATTGTGTCAGTGGAAAAGAAAGAATCAGGTAATCTCAGAGTATGCATTGATTTTCGCAATTTAAATAGAGTGACCTCTAAAGATGAATATCATATGCCCATAGCCGACACATTGATCAATAATGCGTCAGGAAATAGAATTATTAGCCTTCTTGATGGTAATGCTGGATATAATCAGATTTTCATGACCGAAGAAGATGCGTCTAAAACGGCCTTTATATATCCAGGCTTCATTGGTTTATTTGAGTGGGTTGTCATGACATTTGGTCTAAAAAATGCTGGTGCTACTTATTAGAGGGCTATGAATTTTATCTTTCACGAGCTGTTGGGAAACACTGTGGAAGTTTACATTGATGATATTGTAGTCGAATTGGCTGAGTTTAGTTCTCATATAGTTGATTTGCGCAAAGCCTTTGATAAAATGCATCGGTATGGTCTGAAAATGAACCCACATAAATGCACTTTTGGGGTGTCGGCTGGTAAGTTCTTAGGATTTATCATTCATGAACATGGTATAGAGATAGACCCTGACCGAATTAAATCCATTCTGAATGTGGGACCTCCAACCTGTAAGATTGAAGTGCAGAAGTTCCTCAACAAGTTAAATTATTTACGGAGGTTTATTTCTAACCTAGCCGGGAAAATTGATGCCTTCACTCCTATCCTTCGGCTTAAAAATGATGCCCAATTCACTTGGGGGTAGAACAGCAGGAAGTGTTTGATCTCATCAGAAAGTATTTGTCTTCGGCTCCTGTGTTAAAAGCGCCACAGGTAGGAGTACCGTTCAGATTATACATTGCAGCTGAAGATAAGATTATTGGAGCTGTTCTGACGTAAGAAACTGGAGGAAAGGAGCATGTGGTAACCTACCTAAGTCGGAGGCTGGTGGATGCTGAAACGAGGTACACTTTTATCGAGAAGTTATGCTTATGCCTGTTTTATGCATGCACCAAGTGTAGATGTTATTTACTGTCTAGTCCTTGCACCGTTGCCAGTCAAACTGATGTGATCAAGTACATGTTGCAAAACCCGATTATGAGTGGTATAATTGGTAAATGGGCTTATGCACTCATAGAATATGACTTGGCCTATGAAGCATTGAAATCTATGAAAGGCCAGGTCATAGCAGATTTTATTGTAGATCATCAGATTGATGATACTCATAAACTAGACATATCATACCTCACTGTTACTCCCTAGACTTTATATTTTGATGGATCTGTTTGCAATGAAGAACAAGGAATTGACATCGTGCTTGTTTCACCAAGTAATGTCTCCTTCGACTTCTCTAGCCGATTAAAAACTTATTGCACTAACAATCAAGCCGAATATGAGGCCCTTTTGTTCGGCTTGAAACTTTTAAATAGTATGGGAGTAAAACATGTGAAGGCATTTGGTGATTCTCAGTTGGTTGTCCAATAGGTATTAGAAGAGTATCAATGTTTTGATGGTACTCTAAATAGTTACCTTGAAAAATGTTGGGGCATAATTCATTCTTTTGACAAATTTAGCATTCGACACATCTCTAGAGTTGAGATTCATAGAGCTAACAATTTGGCATAAGATGCATCAGGTTATCGGATAAAGCGAGGGAAATTTCACAACACCGAAAATCTGATAACCGATACTGGGCCAATTCTCCAGGTCACGGACCGTTTAGGTGCGGGTTCCGGACCGTCCAGGGTTGCCAGGAAAGTTCTCCTGGTTGATTTGGCTGGTAATGAAGCCGATGCAAGCGATTGGAGGACACCCATAATTAATTATCTACGAAATCCCAGTGTTAGGACAGACAGGAACTTTCGGCGTACGTCTTTCAAGTATGTTTTAATGAGCGATGAACTATACTGCCGAATGGTCGATGACATCTTGCTTAAGTGCTTGGGCCCAAGTGATGCTCTATTAGCCATGGCCGAAGTACATGAAGGAATTTGTGGTACCCATCAATCAGCTCCGAAGATGAAGTGGTTATTGTGAAGATCTGGGTTCTATTGGCCCAACATGATAGCTGATTGTTTCAATTACACAAAGGGTGCCAAGTATGTCAGAAATTCGGTGACCTGCAGTTGGTCCCCATAGCTGAATTACATCCTATCATTAAACCTTGGCCTTTCAGAGGATGGGGATTGGACTTTATAGGAGAGATTCATCCTTCATCATCAAAAGGGCATCGGTTTTTGTTAGTTGCCACTGACTACTTTACTAAATGGACTGAAGTCGTTGCTCTAAAGAACATGACACACATGGAGGTAATTGAGTTAATAATTGAGCATATTATTCATAGATTCGACATTCCCTAGACTCTGACTACAGACCAAGGGGATTTTTTATGTCAAAGAGGTACGTGAGTTTGCTGAATTATATAAAATTAAGTTACTCAATTCATCTCTGTATTATGCTCAGGCCAATGGACAGGCTGAGTCTAGTAATAGGATATTGATTAGCCTGATAAAAAAGAAGATATCTGATCATCCTAAGCATTGCATAGGATTTTGTCCGAAGCTTTGTGGGCTCACAGAATATCTAAGCACAGTGCTACTAAAGTATCTCCTTTTGAGCTTGTCTATGGGCAGGAAGCAGTGTTGCCTGTGGAAATAAGTTTAAATGCTGTCAGGTTCGCCAAGCAAAATGATCTAACTGTTGGTGATTATTATAATTCAATGATGGACAATATTGATGAAGTAACCGACAAGAGAGCGACAACCTTAGGAGAAATAGAAAAGAACAAGATCATGGTCACCAAAGCTTACAACAAGAAGGTCAAGGCTAAATCATTTCAAGTAGGGGACCTAGTATGGAAGACCGTCTTGCCTCTAAGGAGTAAAGACCGAAAGTTTTGAAAGTGGTCGCAAAGCTAGGAAGGCCCTTATAAAGTCATAAACGTGATGTCCGGTAATGCCTACTTGTTGCAAAAATTACAAGGCAAAGACTTGCCCAAGGCGTTAAACGGACGTTTCGTCAAACAATATCATCCTAGTATGTGGCAAAATGCCTAAGGAAACCGATGTGATCACATCGTGTTAGTTGCTTTTGGTTCGCTCAGCTCCGCCAAAAGGCAGGAGGGCATATGTTGGGCACCAAAATTGTCGTGCGCACGGTCCGCGGTCCGGACGGTACACACTGGTGGTGCGGATGGTCCACGCGCATAGAGTCAGTTAGGGTTCCGAGTTTCTTGCTACAGTTGTTGGCTAGATTCGTGGAATTAACTCGGGCAATTTGTTTATAACGGGTCTAGCCCCCTCCTCTATAAATACAGAGGAATACGATCGATTAATCATCAACAATAGAATCAATAATCAGTTTATCTCTCGTTTTTACCTTAGGCATTAGGAGTAGTTCTAGTTTAGCCTCTCAATCCCCAAATTCTTCGCTTCTCTTTGGCTCTACGTCGATTAAAGGTGTCTAGGTCGGCCTGCTGACCCTAGACAACACCTAGAATCTCTCCTCCCCGACAGGGTCCCTCTCAAGAGATTTAGGCACCGTCGGCGAACTCCACCGCCCCTGCGCACGCGCGGACCATCCGACCTATAGGCTCAGACCATTCGGCCCATCAAGCAGGGAACCCTTGCCCTGCTCCAGGTTGCAGACCGTCTAGCCCCTGGCCGCGGACCATCCGTGCCTATGCAGAGAGCACCGCCGCTGGTTCTCAATGCAGTGATTGGCGCCCGAATTGGCGCCAACATTAGTGGCGATCCCGGGGGCTAGCGGCTGTGTCGTGCTGAGGCAGGCGACCGACGGCAACACTCCTATTGCGGACGGGCAAGCACTGACGGTGATCCCAAACTAGACGAGCGGCGGTGGTGGCGGTTTCCTCGGGCGTGCGAGCGGCGGCGATCCCGGGGGCTAGCGTTTGTTGCATGTCAAGGCGGGCGACCGGCGGCGTCGCTCCTATGGCAGGCAGGCAAGCACCGACGGCGCTCCCGAACCGGACGAGCGGCGGTGGCACACCCTAGGCTCGGTGGTGACGGTGGTTTCGCGAGGCACGGTAGGCTTCGGCAGCAGCGGCGGCGGATCTTGGAGGAGCGCACACAGCGGCAAATCCCGGATACGCGTGCCGCGGAGTGGCACCCGCTCGCATCCCCTCTCCCGCGACGACGTCGGCCTTTCCTAGGCGCGAGCGACGACGACGGACTTCCCTAGGCGGCAAGCGGTGGCGGATCGACGACCCTGTTTTTATGCTATTTTGTATACATATTCATGCCAACGTCAGTAGGTTTTTATGATATTTCTATTCACATTTTATGTAAAAGTTTATTGATTTTTGCGTAGTGTACCACAATGCATAAATACCTTTGACATGTAGTATAATTAGTATAAGTATATATCATAAACTGGTTCTAACGAGTCTAACTGCATGACTGTTGGAGAGATCCTATATTTATGGATGAAATAAAACATTGAAAATCAGATTTTTGTTTCTATGCATGTCAATTCATTTCCTTTCAACTCACATTTTTTATCATCCTAAATTTGTGCGCATGCAATAGTAAATATATTTTGTACACAGTGTACCACATTGCATAAATACCTTCGACATGTAGAATAATTAGTCTCAGCGTATATAATAAACTGGTTCTAATGTGCCTAGATGCATGGCTGTTGGAGAGATCCTATATTTATGGAGGAAATTAAGCATTTAAATCAGATTTTTTGTTTCTATGCATACCAATCTATTTTCTTTCAACGCACATTCTTGCCAACCTAAATTTGTGTGCATGCAGTAGAAGACAGATTTTTTCGCACTATACCGCAGTCCATAAATATCTATACCGTGTATCATAATTAGTGTCAGTGTATATCATAAACTGATTCCAACGATCCAACCTGCATGGCTGTTGTCAAGATCCTAGTTTTATGGATGAAATAAAGCATTTAAATTAGATTTTTGTTGCCATGTATGCCAATCTATTTTCTTTCAACCTGCATTCTTATTATCCTAAATTTGTACGCATGCAGCAGGAAACATATTTTTTACGCGGTGTACCACACTGCATAAATATCTACACATTGTAGCATAATTAGTATCAGTATACGTCATAAACTGGTTCCAACGAGCCTACTGCATTGCTATTGTAGAGATCCTATTTTTATGGACAAAATAGACATTAAAATTAGATTTTTTGTTTCCATGCATGCCAATCCATTTTTTTCACAACGCACATTATTGCTATCTTAAATTTGTGCACATGCAGCAGGAAACTGATTTTTTACGCAGCGTGTCGTATTACATAAATAGCTACACCGTATAGCATAGTTAGTAGCAGTATATTTCATAAAAATGTTTCCAACGGGTCTAGTTGCATGGTTGTTATTGAGATCCTATATTTATGGAAGGAATAAAGCATTTAAACCGATTTTTTTGTTTTCATACATGCAGCAGTTAACAAATACACTTTCTAATTTCTCGCGCATGCAATTGAAAAAAACTACGTGCATGCAAGGAATGGACGCATGTGGGAGGTGGGATGGCGGTGTAATACCCAAAAAGTGTAAATAGAGAATATAGTTGCTTTACATATATATGTTTGCCTCCATTTGTTATGACATGTGAACAATCACATCAAAAGCCATTAATTAACTAATGACATAAAAAAATAATACATGCATCATGCTGATGTTTCATTTTATGTGCATTTGATGACAATATAAAAATAATGTAAGTAGAAATATATTAATAACCAAATTGGAATTTAAAATCTAAATGGAATTCTAGAATTTGAGAAAGAGAGCACTAGTTATCATGAAATAAATATTATAAATAGATAAATTCATCCATATCATGTCTAAGATGAATATTTAATGAGAAAACAAATTTACCATGAATTTGAATTTGAATAGGAATTTAAATTATGAATTTGAAAAGTTAAAAGGAAAAAAAAGGAAAAGAAAATATAAAAGAAAAAGGAAAAGTATTCGGTTGGGCCACCAGATCAATTCGGCCCACTACCGTTTTCCCCTCTGCGCACACATGACCCAATTCCATCCCGCGCGCGCCAACAGCAGGGCCCCGCTGGGCAGCCTCACTGTATCAGCACGCACACTATCCACCATTGTCGTGCGAGCCCCATCAGCCAGTTATCCGTATACCACGGGCGCGCTAGGTGTGTGAATGCCTTGCGGGTCCCACCTAGCTGCGACCACTCACTTGCGCCCGTTCCTCTGACCCGTGGACCCGTATGGTCAGCTCTATCCCCCTTAACGGAATGCGAGTATGGCGGGCATGCTGCTGACGCGATTCTCGCGTGCACGACGCGGGTGACCGCGCGGGGTGATAAGACCTGGGCCACGATCGTTCTTCGCTGAGACTAGCTCCTAAACCTCTCACGTCGCTAAACCCTCAAACCACCATAGCCGCCTCGGGTGAGGGAGGAAAGGAAATGGAGTGCCGCTGGTGAATATTGTCCCTATTGCCGCATCCGCCTTCGGAATTCAATGCCGGGGCTTCGCCTTTCCGCGGGGAATACTAGTGCGGCGTCGCGGTGATCATAGGGCCATCGGAGTGCAAGCAATTGTTCACCGGAGCTCAACCAATTTCGCCGATCCGCCGCTCGCCGTGATCGGGTTCGTCTGTGGCAAATTGTGAGGTACTTGACCGTTCACTGCATTCGTCAGATATAGGGCATCGTGTAGCTAGGCCAAATTAGAAAATGGTCGCCTGAATGTGCGGATCGAATCTCCGGTCATGGGCGCCGATGTGCGAGGGGTCGTGCCACCGGTCGGAGTCTGGTGAGGGGTGAACGGGATCGCACGGCTGTTGAATCCTTGATCTGTGGCCGAGATTAGACGGCCGCATACCCGTTCACGCGATTGAATCTGAGCCGTTAGGTTGGGATCGTGCGAATAGGATTCGAAGGTAGCCATTTTAGATCTGGATCGTTGGATTGGAATCCGACGACTATCGTAACATACAGATTCACATGATGCATAGATCTAATCAGGGGCACACATTTCTGATCTTATGGCCGAGATCTGACGATACCCTTTCGCCATGGTTAAACTGTAAAAGAGCCCCTACTGAATTACAAAATAGAACCCGCGGTCTTGTGTGGCTATTCACTGAGCCAAAGGAATTCTTGCACCGAGCCTCCTGCGCTTCTCAGTTTTTGGTGTGCAGTCCAGATAGTTAAAGTAACAGAGAAATTAAATTAGAAATGGATTCTTAATGTAAAAATAAATGCTAGAACTTGTTTAATTCGTAGAAAATTCATACTTAGTCCAAATTAATCCATTCCAGTTCCTATAATTTTGTAATAATGTTGTTTATCACATAGTGTCTATGTTTTGACATGAAAACAGTAATAAAATTGATTTCTTAATTAATCTTATGCCAAGCACACAAAACCTTTGGAAATTCATAACTTCAAATCCATAACTCCAAAATTAATGATTCTTGTTCGTGTGATCTCATTTTAATATGTAGATTATTCATATGTATTTTGTTTACATGTTTGGTGTGATGTCAATTTCTCCTTTATAATATGCTTGTTTGTATTGTGGCGAGTAGAAGAGCCAGTGGCTGAGGATCCTGGTCTTCAGCAGATAGAAGTTGCTGAGCAGGAGCTCATTGAAGGCAAGTTGTGCCCTTGACCACTTTTTACCCAATAATATTCTTTATTATCACTTATCAATGCATAGGCTAAATTTTGATGGGACCCAATAGGTCACCCTAGTCTGTTTATCCTTTTACCTTGTTTACCCCTGAATCATTTGGGTAGTTTTGCTATTGCTATATGGTTTTGGGATTAATATTACATTATGTCCATGTTCCAATTATTCTATTATTTTATTTATGTTCATGTCAAGATCATTATTTTTAATTGGAACATGGAGCTTAACTTGAGAAACACGTGCCACCACAAGGGTGGAATGGGACGCCCTTGGCTGACTAACTAGGAAAGCTAGTGGAGGACTACCTTACCCGATAGGGGCAAGGGCAGTAGGGGAGTAGGCGTGTAGGGAGGTTCTCGGGTTGATTTTGCTGCGATGGCGGTCAGACGGGGGATTCCTACATTGCTCTTCCTAGAAATTGTAGCAGGTTTTCTGAAACAAGTGGAACTAGGTAAAGGCCTCGTAGTGTTATCCTGCCTCGCTTCCTTGATAGAGGTGTATGGGGCCTGTACAACCCCGTGGCAGATGGGTAGCATGACTTGTGGGTAAAGGGTACCACCTCTGTAGAGTGTAAAACTGGTATACTAGCCGAGCTAATGGTCATGAGCAGCTCAAGTCTCTCGCATGGTTAAACTATGGAACTAAATTCAATTTGTCATTTGCATTGCATGGGATTATTTATTAATTTTGTTCTATTATTCTTATTATGGTTTGGTATTCACTTACATTTAGTATCTGCTAATAAAATTTGACCAACTTATTAAAAGCAATGCTTAGCTTTAACCCCTATTGTTGATCAGCCTTACACATCACATGAACTCCCACCTTTGGTGAGTTCATGCATATTATTCCCCATAACTTGTTGAGCGATGAACATGTGTGAGCTCACCCTTGCTATCTCACACCCCCATAGGAGAAGAACAGGTGGTTCAAGAGGAGCCACACAATGAGGAGTTCGACTTGATCTAGGTGGCGTCTCCCAATCGACTTTAGGGCGCCAAGGATGGACTTTAGTTCGTTTTGTATTTATCATTTATTTTGTAAGACTTCCGGTATGTAATAAGCACTCTAATGATAATGTGACATTTATCTCTATACACTCTGTTATTATATGTGTTGTCTTCTTTGGCGCATATATGAGATGCACCCGACTTTATCCTTTAAATCCGGGTGTGACAGAAGTGGTATCAGAGGAAATGTTGACTGTAGGACGAAACCTAGATAGAAATCGACAAAACCCTTACCTACTTACCTCACTCTGATTCTTTCTGTACTTTTCTTGATCCTGTCTCACCTTCTACTGTTCTACTCTGATCATTCTTATCTTTTCTACTCTAAGACAAGATGGATTTCACACCTTGGAATCCTACATTTGTGACCTTTTTAAGAGATAGGAGACCTAAGACAAAATTAAAACTATTTTCTCTATTTTAAAATGTTGGTTGATTATTTTGATGATAAATGCATGATTTGCTTCTTTGATTGATTGAAATATTATAGTCAGGCATCTTAGCATGTACCACCATAAAGTAATGTCTTAGCTTTAGTAGGTGACACACTAATCTACTTAGCTAATAAATCCCCCAAAGTAACATGCCTTGTAATTACTCGCCTTGTCTACGATTCTTTCCTTCTTACCATGTGTTTCTAACTCAGATGGTCAATACTAGGAAGGGAGGAGGAATTGACCTACCTCCCAACCCATTCAACCGGAGGGTACTTAGACAGCAACAATAGTAAGCCGAGATGAATCCTTCGAATCCTCCAAATCCTCCACTAGTCGGTGCTGATCTAGCAGTTGCAGCCTAGATGCGGATAATGCAACAGATGGCAGATATGCATGCATAGATGTGACAAGAGCGTCAGGAGATGCGCCAAGAGAGAGAAGAGATGCGCCGGGAGCGAAGGGTGCAACAGCAGCAAGCACCACTACCACCACCTCCACCACTAGTTCCACCTCGGGACAAGCACCGGGAGTTCATGAGCCACAAGCCACCGACGTTCGCCAGCTCTCCAGATCCTCTGCACGTTGACGATTGGTTGAAGTCTGTGGAGAAGATGTTGATTATTGCACAGTGCTCTGACCGGGAGAAGGTTCTCTATGCTTCTGGTCGACTTATTGGTCCTACTGCTGATTAGTGGGATTCTTACACTCTTGCCCACGATGCTGTTGATACTATCACATGGGCAGAATTTGCTACTCAGTTCAGAAATTATCATATTCCTGCTGGACTGATGAAGATAAAGAAGAAAGAGTTTCTGTCGCTGAAGCAGGGGAGCATGTCAGTCAGCGAATACCGCGACAGATTCATTCAGCTCTCAAGATATGCACCTGATGAAGTGGCTGAAGATGCGAGAAAGCAGGAACACTTCATAGAAGGACTTAATGGGCCTCTACAATATGCTCTAGTGGCTCACTCCTTTCCATCATTCTAGAGGCTGCTTGACAAGGCACTAGCTATTGAACACAAGCGTGTTCAGCTGGGGGATATGAAGAGGAAGGCTATCACCCAGGGTCAGGGGAGCAGTAGCGTTCGTCCTCACTATATTCCACCCTAGGGTACACCAGTTCGCAATGGAGGAGGCCAGCGCTTAGCTCAGTTCACACCTCAGGGGACTCCACCGACTCGTCAGGCTACCCCCACTGGCACCCTAGCGAAATTCATAGGACAGAGTGCTGGTACCACATGCTACAAGTGTGGTAAGATAGGGCATTATGCCAATATTTGTCCATAGAGGATTGCTACTATGCCCGTGCAGAACAAGCAGCAGACTCCAGGATCTGGCAAGGGATTCACTATTGCCAGGGTTAATCAAGTCAGTGCTGATGCTACTGCTGAAGGGGCTGACATTGCACTTGGTATGTTTTCTATTAATGCAATTCTTGCAACAATATTATTTGATTCTGGTGCTACACATTCATTTATGTCTGCTCGATATGCCAACACAAATGAGTTACCGCTGCAAAATATGAAAACACCAATGGTAGTAATTACACCTAAAGGGCCTATTGAGGCAAATTATATGACACATAGATTGACATTGACAATTATGGGAAGAGAATTTTGGGCTACCCCTATAATATTAGAGGAAAGCAATATAGATCTGATCATTGGTATGTCATGGTTAAGAAAGGCAAAGGTTGTTATACAATGTGGTAGGGGTACTGTAGAACTCACCAGCCCTATAGGAGAAAGATTTGAAGTTGAAATTGTAGTAACCACCTCTACCAGACGTGCGGTATTCTTAATAGATGGGAAGTTTGTTGGTGACAACATCCGTGTGGTTAGGGATTTTCCAGATGTCTCTCCAGAGGAGTTACTCGAGATGCCACCAGATAGGGAAGTTGAGTTTGTCATTGATCTCTTACCGGGGACTGCTCCTATTTGTAAACGGCCATACAGGATGTCTGTAGAAGAACTAAAAGAACTTAAGAAGCAGTTAACAAAATTATAGGAGGCTGGGTACATTCGTCCGAGTTCCTCACCTTGGGAGCGTCGGTTCTGTTTGTACAGAAGAAAGATGGATCGCAAAGGATGTGTGTGGATTATAGATCCCATAATGATGTTACTATGAAGAACAAGTATCCGTTACCCCGCATTGAGGATTTATTTGATCAGATGAGATGTGCAAGGGTATTCTCGAAGATTGATCTCCGATCGGGTTACCATCAAATGAAGATTGGGCCATCTGGTATTCCCAAGACGGCTTTCTCATCCCGATATGGTTTATATGAATTCACAGTTATGTCATTTGGACTAACTAATGCACCAACCTATTTTATGAATCTGATGAATAAGGTGTTCATGGAGTATCTTGACAGATTTGTCGTGGTTTTCATCGACGATATTCTTATTTATTCTAAGAGTGATAGCGATCATAAGGAACATCTAAGATTGGTGCTACAAAAGCTACGGGATAATCAACTCTACGCCAAGTATAGCAAATGCAAGTTCTAGATTGACGAAGTGCCATTCCTTGGACATATTGTAATATCCCAAAAAAATGTTGCCAAAGGTTGATCTTCGGTGCATGGATGTGGGAAAAGCGTTGTGGGCCGTTGAATGCTAAGTCGGAGTCATCTGTGGTGTCGCTTCTTTTCTCTCGCAAAGAAAACCCTAGTGGTGGCCTTTTTCCCCTTTTGCCCCTACTTGGCCGCCACCCCTTCCCGCCCTCCCACACTTGGCCGCCTCTCCCTCCTTTCCCCTTGGGCTGGCCGTCCTCTCCTCCCATGGTAGCCCCTCTCCACGACTTCCTCCTCTCTCTAGATCTCTCCCGCGCAGCAAGGATCGAGAAGAGGAGGAGCACGTTGAATTGAAGGGGAAGAGAGGATCAAGGAGATGTTCTTCCCCATCTCTTCTTGTAGAATTTCTTGGGGAAACCCTAGGTATGGATGAGATCCTTGTTCCTCCCTGTAACTATGTGCTTTTGGAGGTTGTGGATCATGTGAGTTAAAGGATTAGAGGTTGGATTAGATATGGGGTTAGGTTTTGATCTCGAATTTAGTTTTCTGCAGAATGGCAGATTCGATAGTTTCTGTTCATGCCAGTTTTCTGTGGTCTTAGTGGCCTCAAAAAAATAAAAAGTCTATATATGAGTCGTAGATAATTTGTAGATCTTTCCGTGGCCATGAAGAACAACTCAATCGGACATCAGATCAGAGAGTTATTGCAGTTTGATTATAGCAGTTTTTCAGTCTCTTAATTCTGTGCAGAATCTGTTCTCTTAAGATTTAGGCAATTTTATCAATAGAATTAAACCTTGGGTTTGTAAGAAAAGATGTAGATAATTGCATAAGCTTTCCAGATTGTTAAAAAGTGCATTCATATGAATTATGAAACTCCAGTTATGTTTGTTTTACTGTGGCAGTTTCTGTTGGCCTGACAGAAATGAGCGGGTCTGTTCACTGGTAGGTTTCATCCAGTAAATGGCCGAATTGGCTCTTCCAGCTATGGAGACTTTTGTAGAGATATAAAAGTTCTTACTTCCAGCAGAATTTCATGATTTTTGGTTGAGTATTTTGTGAGATATCGAATTTTGAAAGTTAATTATGCTGCTGTCTAAAACAGATTCAGTGAGTTATCTTGTCAGATGTTTTAGAACTTATAGATGGCAGAATTTAATTATCCATCGAATGCCGAAGTTGTAGAGTATTTTGTGTAGATACTCCTAGAGTATTTGTTTGATATCACCACTATTATAATTTTAAAGATACAAAATTAACAAACAGCGTTGCTGCTGTATGGCATGTGGTTCAGAGTGGGACGTTTTCCACCAGGTCTTGGTTTCAGGTGTAGGAGCGATTTGTTGAATGTTGGCAAATGTTTGTGAAATATTTATACTAAGTTTTATGCCCACTAGCAGGTGGCTACACTCCATATCATGCCTAGTACATTTTTCTTCTTCGATGAAGGCAAGTGAATGTAGCGGTGGTTGCTTCTGTTCTGACCTGTTATTTCTATTGCCTACACTCTAATATTCAGGAGTATTGGATTCTTTCATAATTGGACTCTATGGTGATTCTTTACTTGCTTGCATTATACTGATGCTCAATCATAAATTAATGATGATTATGATTCGAGTATGACTCATGAGATTAATTCACACCCCTGAAGGTAAATGAAGTATTATTTGAGGTTGGTATTGTATCTGAAGGTAAATGAAGTATTATTTGAGGTTGGTATTGTATCTGAAGGTAAATGAAGTATTATTTGAGGTTGTATTGTATGTCAAGGAAGTGAAGTATATTGATAAATGCAGCATGCCATATACATTGCATGATTCACTTACATCTGAAGTTGGGTCGTGACCTATGGTCCGACCGTACCGGTACAACTTAGCATCATATGTTGCCCTAGGAGGGGTACGATGCGGCTTCATACCCTTAGAGGTATGAAGGCAGAGGACATATGCATTGCATTCATATGCATTCATTAAAGTGATATTTGCAGATGATGTGGTTTTATACCTTCAGAGGTATGAGGACAGAGTACCTACACTTTGTGTTCCTATGCATACATTAAAGTGATATTTGCAGGTTTTGTTGATGCAGGGAAGTGTTATAGAACCTATGGTGGTTGTTCGAGGAAATGAGATGGTATTGGTTATATTGGGACTACTGAGTTCTATATCTACAAATACTTCTGATCTTAATTGTGATTCTTTTAAAATGTTGATTAATTCAATTTGTGGTTTAAATACCTCGTCAAAACAATTCGCTTGCTGAGATTTTCATCTCACTCTTGCATTACTCAATGCAGGTGCTTCTTGCTCATCCAGGGAAGTGGGAAGTAGCAGCACATCCACCTTCACTCTCATAATAACGCTGCTTAGGTGTAGTCATGATTTAATTAGTAGCTTCTTGTCAAAGGATGTTTGTTTCTAACTAGTTGTGCGCACTGGTTAATTTAGTTCATGCCGTTATGGTTGTCTTCCCATTGCTAGCAGATTATTAATGTCGATTATGTTTTCTTATCATGATAGCTATTTATACTTTGTTGCTTCCCCATTTATGCAATTTTTAAAGGAGATGCTGTCGAAATTTTATATATGAATGTTAGAGGTGTAGTTTAGTAGCATTTTGGGGTGTTTGTGGATCCCGGGGTGTTACAGTTGGTATCAAAGCATAGACTTTAGATTCTTGGCAATTTGAAGATAAATTTGACACACTCGCACATATAGGAAGGGTATGGGTTTAAATATCTTTGATATATGTTAGTGTCTTTGAAGTGCAGATGACAATAACCTCACCCCTCCCTATTCCTTTACGGTGATGTGGTATGTTGTTTATGGCTTTAATGCTTGATATAATTTATTTTTGAAATTTTGATATTGTTTTATTAATGTGGTAGATATCGCTGGTCATTTGTGAGAATGAAGTTGTTATTATGCTTGTGATATACAAGTATGCCTATGTTGTTTTCACCATGTTTTTCATGGTTGAGTTTTATTACAATAATATTGTTATATATGCTTGATTGAGGATGTTTCTAAGAGGAGTGTGAATTGCGTGTTTTGGGGTACAAGGTAATCATCAATTTGAATTTAAGTTGTTGAGCGGTTGGTGGATAGCTCCAACTATCTTTGCAAAGAATGGTTGTTTATGTTGCGAAACCAGTTCTAAAAGAAATGAATATTGGTACTTTTATATGGATTTTTGGGGGAAGTCTTTACATAGCCAGAATGGCTTACATGTCTCTCTTCTATCGTGTGTTTTAGGAGCCACAAAGCCTAGATGTGGTTTAAAGTGGTTGCATGTTAGTCATGCTAATTGTAGAATAAATCTTTGATTTTTCTTGATCCATTGATTATGTATTAATACGTTGAGGATTTGATGGTTCTCTTCCCGATGCATGTTTGTGGAGCCATTGTCGGACCACTTATCTATTGGTTTGAATGAAGTCATTGCCTAGCCTAGAGTTGGTTGTGTGTGGTTAGTCACCTATTCCTAAATGATGTGGTTTTTACATCAGGTTGGGATGTTTGCCAAATGTGTGCAGGATTACGGGGTTAGTATTTACCCTTTATGTCTGGTACTCTGAGTGCATCATATGATAGAATGAAATGTAAGTTTCTGAACTACAGTAGATGAAGACTTATATTATGTGTAGGTTAACCTTACTAGTTTGGATATTTTTCTTAGTTGAGTTGTTGGATGAAGTATAGTGACATGGGTTAAGCAAGTATTGTGTTGTCGTTGGGCTGTCAGTGCTCTATGTGGAGTTTTTGGCATTTCTTCGATGAACTGTGCCGCGCAGAATGTTATTGGCTTCTTGTCGGATTTATTGCTCCATTAGTTCTGTAGATTTTCTCCCTTTCGGCAGGGTGCAAAGAATGTTAGATTACATGATTATCTTTTCATTATGGCAAGAACAAGGTTTAGGAAGATTAGGAGTTTTGTTTCAATTGAACTACTTGTCTCGTGGTGCTGTGAGGTGAGGTGTTTGATCTTCTTATAAATTCATCTGGTGTGGATGTTTCACCATTAAATTAAAATGAATTGTTGAAGTTGGTAAAGGTTGTGCTTAGTGCATATTACCCCTTCATAAAAGAGTGTCGTTTTAAGACATTGATGCGGATGTATGGCTGCATCCAAATTCGATGTTGTGAAATCGTAGTATTGATTGCATCTATGACTTGGTTTGAGCCTCATTACATGTTGGTTCATGCTTGATGTCAGGTGGTGTAGTTTCCTTAGACATTTAGTCCGAGGTAGATGTTCTTGTGTTAATTAAGACCAATAATGGACCCATGTTTTGGAATGTTGGTGCTATATGGGGTACCTTGGATGTTTTGTTTGGAGTGGACGAATTCGAGGATGAATTCTTTTTAAGGGGGGTAGAGTGTAATACCCAAAAAAATGTTGCCAAAGGTTGACCTTCGGTGCGTGGATGTGGGAAAAGGGTTGTGGGCCGTTGGATGCTAAGTCGGAGTCATCTGTGGCATCGCTTCTTTTCTCCCGCAAAGAAAACCCTAGTGGTGGCCTTTTCCCCCTTTTGCCCCTACTTGGCTGCCACCCCTTCCCCCCTCCCACACTTGGCCGCCCCTCCCTCCTTTCCCCTTGGGCTGGCCGTCCTCTCCTCCAATGGCAGCCCCTCTCCACGGCTTCCTCCTCCCTCTAGATCTCTCCCGCGCAGCAAGGATCGAGAAGAGGAGGAGCACGTTGAATTGAAGGGGAAGAGAGGATCAATGAGATGTTCTTCCCCATCTCTTCTTGCAGAATTTCTTGGGGAAACCCTAGGTATGGATGAGATCCTTGTTCCTCCTTGTAATTATGTGCTTTTGGAGGCTGTGGATCATGGGAATTAAAGGATTAGAGGTTGGATTAGATGTGGGGTTAGGTTTTGATCTCGAATTTAGTTTTCTGCAGAATGGCAGATTCGACAGTTTCTGTTCATGCCAGTTTTCTGTGGTCTTAGTGGCCTCAAAAAAAATAAATTGTCTATATATGAGTCGTAGATAATTTGTAGATCTTTCCGTGGCCGTAAAGAACACCTCAATCAGACATCAGACCAGAGAGTTATTGCAGTTTGATTATAGCAGTTTTTCAGTCTTTTAATTCTATGCAAAATCTGTTCTCTTAAGATTTAGGAAATTTTATTGACAGAATTAAACCTTGGGTTTGTAAGAAAAGATGTAGATAATTTCATAAGCTTTCCAGATTGTTAAAGAGTGCATTCATATGAATTATGAAACTCCAGTTATGTTTGTTTTACTGTGGCAGTTTCTGTTGGCCTGACAGAAATGAGCAGGTCTGTTCACTGGTAGGTTTTATCAGGTAAATGGCCGAATTGGCTCTCCTAGCTATGGAGACTTTTGTAGAGGGATAAAAGTTCTTACTTCCAGCAGAATTTCATGATTTTTGGTTGAGTAGTTTGTGAGATATCGAATTTTGAAAGTTAACTATGCTGCTGTCTAAAACAGATTCAGTCAGTTATCTTGTCAGATGTTTTAGAACTTATAGATGGCAGAATTTAATTATCCATCGAATGTCGAAGTTGTAGAGTATTTTGTGTAGATACTCCTAGAGTATTTGTTTGATATCACCACTACTATAATTTTAAAGATACAAAATTAACAAACAGCGTTGCTGCTATACGGCATGTGGTTTAGAGTGAGACGTTTTCTACCAGGTCTTGGTTTCAGGTGTAGGAGCGATTTGTTGATTGTTGGCAAATGGTTGTGAAATATTTGTACTAAGTTTGATGCCCGCTAGCAGGTGGCTACACTCCATATCATGCCTAGTACATTTTTCTTCTTCGATGAAGGCAAGTGAATGTAGCGGTGGTTGCTTCCGTTCTGACCTGTTATTTCTATTGCCTACACTCTAATATTCAGAAGTATTGGATTCTTTCATAATTGGACTCTATGGTGATGCTTTACTTGCTTGCATTATACTGATGCTCAATCATAAATTAATGATGATTATGATTCGAGTATGACTCATGAGATTAATTCACACCCCTGAAGGTAAAGGAAGTATTATTTGAGGTTGGTATTGTATCTGAAGGTAAATGAAGTATTATTTGAGGTTGGTATTGTATATGAAGGTAAATGAAGTATTATTTGAGGTTGGTATTGTATTTGAAGGTAAATGAAGTATTATTTGAGGTTGTATTATATGTGAAGGAAGTGAAGTATATTGATAAATGCAGCATGCCATATACATTGCATGATTCACTTGCATCTGAAGTTGGGTCGTGACCTATGATCTGACCGTACTGGTACAACTTAGCATCGTACGTTGCCCGAGGAGGGGTACGATGCGGCTTCATACCCTTAGAGGTATGAAGGCAGAGGACATATGCATTGCATTCATATGCATTCATTGAAGTGATATTTGCAGATGATGTGGTTTTATACCTTCAGAGGTATGAGGACAGAGTACCTACACTTTGTGTTCCTATGCATACATTGAAGTGATATTTGCAGGTTTTGTTGACGCAGGGAAGTGTTATAGAACCTATGGTGGTTGTTCGAGGAAATGAGATGGTATTGGTTATATTGGGACTACTGAGTTCTATATCTACAAGTATTTCTGATCTTAATTGTGATTCTTTTAAAATGTTGATTAATTCAATTTGTGGTTTAAATACCTCGTCAAAACAATTCGCTTGCTGAGATGTTTCATCTCACTCTTGCATTACTCAATACAGGTGCTTCTTGCTCATCCAGGGAAGTGGGAAGTAGCAGCACATCCACCTTCACTCTCATAATAACGCTGCTTAGGCGCAGTCATGATTTAATTAGAAGCTTCTTGTCAAAGGATGTTTGTTTCTAACTAGTTGTGCGCACTGGTTAATTTAGTTCATGCCGTTATGGTTGTCTTCTCATTGCTAGCAGATTTTTAATGTCGATTATGTTTTCTTATCATGATAGCTATTTATACTTTGTTGCTTCCCCGTTTATGCAATTTTCAAAGGAGATGCTGTCGAAATTTTATATACGAATGTTAGAGGTGTAGTTTAGTAGCATTCTGGGGTGTTTGTGGATCCTGGGGTGTTACACATATCATCTCTAATGGAGGAATCTCAGTGGATCCTGCAAAAGTCAAGGAGATAGTGTAGTGGGGGCATACCCAGTACAGTTACTAAAGTCCAGAGTTTCTTGGGACTTGTAGGATATTATCGGCGATTATTGAGGGGTTCTTTAAGATTGCTAAGCCAATGACCTCACTTCTAGAGAAGGGGAGAGAGTTTAAGTGGGACTCGAAGTGCCAAGATAGCTTTAATCACTTAAAGTTGAGATTGATGTCACCCCCAATGTTGGTTATGCCAGATCTACAGAAGGGATTTGATATCTATTATGATGCATGCGGCCAAGGCTTGGATGTGTGCTTATGCAATAAGGACACGTGGTCGCCTATGTGTCTCGTTAGTTGCAGAAACATGAGTTGAACTACCCCACTCATGACTTAGAACTGGCAGCCATAGTGCATGCACTCAAAATATGGAGACATTATATTATGGGAACCAAGTGCTAACCAAGTGCCAAGTGTACACCGATAATAAGAGTTTGAAGTACATATTCACTCAAAAGGATCTCAACCTTAGGCAACGTCGTTGGTTGGAACTCATTAAAGATTATGATTTAGAGATTCACTATCACCCGGGCAAGGTGAATTTGGTTGCAGATGCATTGAGTCGAAAGGAACACGTCCATGCATCTATTGTTGCCCAGTTACCCGATGAGATTGTTGAGGATTTTAGAAGACTTAACCTGGGAATAGTTGCACATACTGAAGGAGTCACCATTGAAGTGGAACCTACCTTGGAGCAAGAAATTTGCAAGGGTCAGATTGGTGATGCTAAAATCCAAGAGATCAGGGATCTGATTACTGAAGGTAGGGGTCCAAAATTTACTGAGGATGAGCAAGGCACAATATGGTTCATGAACCGGATATGTGTTCTTGAGATTGGTAGCCTTCGTGGGACTATATTGAAGGAAGCCCATGATTCTGATTACTCTTTTCACCCTGGTAGCACTAAGATGTATTAGGATTTGAAGCAGAAATATTGGTGGTATGGGCTAAAGAGGGATGTGGCTGCACATGTGGCTATGTGTGATGTGTGTCAAAGAGTCAAGGCTGAACATCAAAGACTAGCTGGACTACTGCACCCATTAAAGATACCCGAATGGAAGTGGGAAGAGATTGGTATGGATTTCATTACTGGATTGCCTCGCACTTCGAAAGGATATGATTCTATATGGGTGATTGTGGATAGACTGACCAAAGTGGCTCATTTCATTTCGGTCAAGACTACTTATAAATGCTCTTAGCTGGCGGAGTTATACATGGCTCAGATTGTGTGTTTACACGGAGTACCAAAGAAGATCGTGTCTGATCAAGGTTCATAGTTTACCTCCAGATTTTGGAAAAGTTTTCATGAGAATCTGGATACGAAGTTGAATTTCAATTCGGCATACCATCCTCAGACTAATGGCCAGACTGAAAGGACTAATCAAGTATTGGAAGATATGTTGAGAGCTTGTGCCCTTCAGCATGAAGTTGGGACAAAAGTCTACCATATGCTGAGTTCTCATATAATAATAGTTACCAGGCCAGTCTAAAGATGTCACCATTTAAAGCGTTATATGGCAGGAAGTGCAGAACTCCTCTATATTTGGATCAGATTGGAGAAAGACAGTTCTTTGGGCCAGAACTTATTCAATAGGCAGAAGAACAAGTCCGTATAATTCGGGAAAACTTGAGGGTAGCTCAAACCAGGCAAAAGAGCTATGCTGATAATCGAAGAAAACTACTGGAGTTTGAAGAAGGTGATCATGTGTACCTCAAGGTGTCACAACTTCGTGGAATGAAGAGATTTAAAGTCAAAGGCAAATTATCCCCTCGCTTTATTAGACCATTCAGAATCTTTAGGCGAGTTGGGGAGATGGCAGACCAACTCGAGTTACTTGATAATCTATCTGATGTGCATGATGTGTTCCACGTGTCTCAACTCAAGAAGTGTCTCCGTGTCCCTAAGGAACAGCTACCTATGGAAGAGCTCAGTGTTCAGGGTGATTTGACTTATACAGAATATCCTATCAAGATTCTTGATACTCTGATTCGAGTTATAAGAAATAAAGTTATAAAGATATGCAAAGTGCAGTGGAGTCACCATGGAGAAGATGAAGCTACATGAGAGAGAGAAGAAGAGCTTCGCATAGAATTTCCCCATCTTTTCCCTAGTCCTTCCTAAATCTCGAGGATGGGATTCTTGTTAAGGGGGTAGGATTTGTAATACCCAAAAAGTGTAAAAAGAGAATATAGTTGCTTTACATATATATGTTTGCCTCCATTTGTAATGACATGTGAACAATCACATCAAAATCCATTAATTAACTAATGACACAAAAAATAATACATGCATCATGCCGAGGTTTCATTTTGTGTGCATTTGATGACAATATAAAAATAATGTAAGTAGAAATATATTAATACCCAAATTGGAATTTAAAATCTAAATGGAATTCTAGAATTTGAGAAAGAGAGCACTAGTTATCATGAAATAAATATTAAAAATAGATAAATTCATCCATACCATGTCTAAGATGAATATTTAATGAGAAAACAATTTACCATGAAGTTGAATTTGAATGGGAATTCAAATTATGAATTTGAAAAGTTAAAAGGAAAAGAAAAGGGAAAAGAAAATATAAAAGAAAAAGGAAAAGTATTCGGTTGGGCCGCCAGATCAATTCGGCCCACTACCTTTTTCCCCTCCGCGCACACACGGCCCAATTCCATCCTGCGCACGCCGACAGCAGGGCCCCACTGGGCAGCCTCACCGCATCAGCACGCGCACTATCTGCCACTGTCGCGTGGGCCCCATCAGCCAGTTATCTGTATACCGCGGGCACGCTGGGTGTGTGAATGGCTTGCGGGTCCCACCTGGCTACGACCACTCACTTGCACCCGTTCCTCCGACTCGTGGACCCGTATGGTCAGCGCTATCCCCCTCAACGGAACGCGAGTATGGCAGGCGTGCCGGTGGTGCAATTCTCGCGCGCACGACCCGGGTGACCACGCGGGGTGATAAGACTTGGGCCACAATCATTCTTTGCTGAGACTAGCTCCTAAACCTCTCGCGTCGCTAAACCCTCAAACCACCATAGCCACCGTGGGTGAGGGAGGAAAGGAAACAGAGTGCCGCCGGTGAATATCGTCCCCGTTGCCGCATCCGCCTTCAGAATTCAGAGCTGGGGCTTCGCCTTTCCTTAGGGAATACTGGTGCGACGTCGTGGTGATCCTAGGGCCACTGGAGTGCAAGCAATTCTTCACCGGAGCTCAACCAATTCCGCCGATCTACCGATCGCCGTGGTTGGGTTCGTCTGCGGCAAATTGCGAGGTACTTGACCATTCACTACATTCGTCAGATGTAGGGCATCGTGTAGCTAGGCCGAATTAGAAATGTGGCGGAACTGCCCGAATTATTCTAACTTAAGTGCCTAAGCCCCGCCTTAGAGGCTAGACCGCACTTAAATGGGAATAACCCGTCAATCCCTCGGATCTAGTCCGACACGGCCACTGACAGGATCAAGTACCACAGTCTCACTCGATGGTGAGTCACAGAGCAAATACAATAAGGCATAAAACCATGCATGGAAGAGTATTAAATTTATTACATCACCATTGTCACCATCGGAGTTTTCGCAAAAGTAACCATCATGGTTTTGAAGTGCAGCGGAAATAAACTAACGATAAATAAATGGAGAGATGGGGAAGCCTGTCCCATCACTCCTCATGCTCCTCCTCAGCCGAGGCAGGGTCCCACTCGACAGTCCAACCCGGTGGCAGGGTGGATGGCCAAGTCACTCCAGCAACCATGTCCTCCAGAGAACCTGTAAAATTATGCCACAAGCAAGGCTGAGTATACTAATACTCAGCTAGACTTACCCGGTGTGAGGAGTCTATACTCCTCTACCTCTAGACATGCAGCTGTTTGGCTGTGGGGTTTAGTTGCCAAAAGCACTAGCTGAGTTTCTAAATCAAGATTTTAGCTTTGTCAAAATTAAGTGTGACTCTCTTAAGGCTAAGAGTGTACTATCTATTCATACATAGTAGCAAGCATTTTTAACAATCAACGTCTTGTATCTTCTCATCACAGTTCCACTTGTTACTCAATGCAGTACAATGGATCAAGCAGTCTCATTAGCTGCGAGAAGCAGACGATTCGAATCGAGTTTTTATCCTTGCAAGGTAAACCTAAACACACGACATGTAGGGGCACTCCGTCCCCACACACATCAACCGTCCCCATCAATTCCCTGGCAACAGATCAGGGCTCACCGCCTTGGCGTACAATGCCTCACTGACCCCGACTGGCCGTCGTGCAGTGACCGCACTTGTACCCACCATAACCGGAATGGGAGACTACGTCTCAGGTCGCGTGAGGGGGTATGTCTGCGGGCAGGTTCACTCAGGTACTAGGCTTACCGATTTACCATATTTCTCGGCATATGTTTAGTACGTTCAAACGCTTGACACAGGTATCCGCACGTTAATCCTTATTTCCATTTTACCTCGTAGACCACGTATCCCCATGGATCCGTGTCCACATACCAACACCAATGGGATATGAAAGGTGGTTACAATCAATGTCCTGACCTCGCGCGAGTGCTAGAAAAATCACTCGACTTCTACCGAGATCCTACTTAATAAAGCAGCTACTCGTCTTAGCATACTAGTATTCATCTCAATGGGGTTCCTGAGATCATGCAACTAGGGTTTCAAACAACTCCTACACTTAAGTGCACAAACAATCCTACAATCATTAAGTGTAGTAAAATAGCATAAATAACAGGTTATGCATAAAACTGGGGCTTGCCTTCCAAAGCAGTGGCAGGCAGGTCCTCTGGTGCAGGCTCTGGTGCTGGGTCTGGGGCAACCTCCTGGGCAGCTCCTTGCTCCGGCACGAGGATGTACTCTCCGTCAGCAAGATTACAGTCTATCGAATGCAATGAAAATGTATGTTATGATTATGCAAGATTTAAGAATATTAAACTATAGAATTTAAATCAAGAATTTGCTTAGGGTTCACTGGCTATGTGGGTCTCCTAGTGGTATACATAGACTTATTACCTTTTAGGTTTAGGTTTTCTTTTAGGATAACATGTTGGATTTGCATTGCCTTTATGGATTTTTGTGGACAAGTAATAAAGGTCTTAGGAGGACATTAAATTCCATCATCCATTTTCCTCTCCTTTATTTCCATCTAGGGTTTCTAGTAGGGGTTTGAACTATGACAGCAGTTTAAAAATTTCCAAAAATTCTGTAAAAATTACAGTGGGTTGTCACTGGCTATTCTAGCTTGTTTTAAGAATTTGAGGCTTAAAGTACAAAAGTTAGCCTTTAAACAAAAATAACAATAGTTAGGCAAAATGGGCCACTTTACACTACAAGTCTTTTATTAAAGTGGTTTCTGACCTAATGGTTATTTTTGCTGGCCTCAAACAGTGATGAAAAGCTCTTGTACCAAAAATGACAGAGAGCCACATGATGGTTAATTTAGGATGGATTTTTAAAGTTTGGTGCAAAAAGAGTGATTAGAACTAACTTGTCCTTTGAAAAATATCAAACAACAGACTTCAGATTTTTCTTAAGTTCTTGTTATCAACACATTAGTCATCCTAAGGTTTGGGGAGGTTTCACCTTAGGGGTATTTTTGTAGGGTTTTTCTAAGTTATCCCTATTTTCTTCATTTAAAAGGTATCTTTCTTATCTTACACTACAACAGGGTATGATACATTTTTCCAGTGAACTACAGTGACTAAATATCCTAACAAAAATAGGGGTGCTCTCTGGTTCATTATTTATATCACTTTTTCTATTTTCCTTAAACTTAAGCATATTATAGAATAAGGGGTTAAAACTAACTTAATGTAATGGACAGAGAGGTTTAACATTTTTAACTAGGTCAGTAGGTAGACAATGACTTCTCTAAATTTTTCTAGCCTTAGTTAAATAGTGCAACTATTTTTCTTGCTATTATTAAGCTTTTGGCCAAAACTGAAAATAAATCAGAACCTTATATTTTTCTCTAGTACTTATGGGGTTTTATATTTTTCTTAGACAGGTTATATTATTTAGAGTCTGGCAAAATTAGTTTGACCAAATTTGGATAAACCAAACAGAAGTTATGGGTTTTTAAAGTTTCTGTTTGAATTTAAATCAGGTTTTTCTTAAGTTTTTCTGGAAAAACAGTTTGCGCTGAGGCCCCTGAGTTTAAACCGAATCAAACCTCACAGATCTACCCTCGGGCCACTATTCATTTGAGTCACTGGCTTTTCACTTAACCCCCCTGGGTTTCTCTCCCTCACACCCGCGGTCCCTCCCCCAACTGGAACAGTGACCGTGGAGAAGAAAAGAATGGCGCGGCTTACCGGCGGCGAGGGAGGTCCGGCGAGGTGGTCAGTGACGCTCGGGAGGTCGCGACGGTCACGTCGATGTACGCCTCGCCGTCGGGGATGGCCGGAATCGCCCGGACCACGGGCGCAGGCGGGCGAGCTCGTCGGCGGCATGGGCTCCGGCCTATCCACGGCGGTACAGTTCAATCCAAGGGCATGGGGAGATTCATGGAGGTCTAAGGAGTCTAATCGTGCAAAGAATCGGAGAGAGACTCACTGTGTGCCTTGGTCCACGGTTGCCGGCGGGCGGGCGAAGTCCGGTGACCGTGTTCCGGCGCCTCCGGCGAAGCAGAGCCCGATTCTTGGCCCGGGGAGCTTCACTGGCGGGTGTACACTCGTGCCCGAGGGTTGGGTGGGACAGCGGAAGGCTGGGCTGGCCGGACTACGGCGGCAGTGGCTCGAGCGGCCGCGGGCACGTCGCGCACCGGCAGACGGCGGCGAACTGAGCTCCGGTGAGACTTGGGTGCGTGCGGAGGGGTACGGCCAAGGCTCGGGGGCGTTTTATAGGCGCGGACGCGGACCAGGGCGCTGGCTTGGCTCGGGCGCGGCGCGGGGCTCGCGGGGGCGCGCGCGGGCGAGCTCTGGCGCGGCAGAACGCGTCGAACACGTGGCGATTTGTTTCTTCCAGTGTTCAAACGTCGACAGAGGTCGCAAACGTGCGAATCTTTGCAAAGGTTCGGCACAGACCTCTTCCTGGCACCTAGGGCTGTCACTCAACTGTGAGAAGTCGGGGCAGATACGGCCTAGGGAGGGAGATCTTTGAATGCCAAAACAGGTGTGTCTCACTGGGCACTTCGCGACAAAAGCCATGCCATGGCATGTCAAACGTCTGAGTCTCGGGCTCAACTTTTTCCAGTAGGTGCCCTAGGTAGTATGCCACATTTTTGGTATAGATCACAAGTGGATTTGATGCCATCTTCAAGGTGAACACAGCTAGCCCTTAAACTAGGGCTAGAAATGGACTTAGAGAGGCATAGAGAGCTCTAGCTCTCTCTCCACTTAGTGATTTGATTTGGGGTTTTACCAGGGGCCTTTTTGCAATATTTCCCTCCCCTAATTGCTGGTTACAAAGTCACTTAAGGTTTGGGTAAAAGTTACTCATGTTTTGCACACTTGCTCACTCTCTTTTCCCTCCTTAACTAGGGTTTTGGGAGATAGGGTCTAAGAGAGGTCTAGGTTTCTTCTCCCTTCTCATCCAAAGTAGTGAGTGTGCAAGGATTAGAGTAATGCTTTTGGTTACTCACAATCCTTGGTTAACCTCCAGCTTTCCAAGGCCCTTATGCTTCTATTCGTTAAGTTCTTCCACAGGGGCTCATATCCTTTGAAAACAAGGTGGGCTTTAGCCATGGTAACACCTGGGGTGTTACAAGAAAATGGTCGCCTGAATGCGCGGATTGGATCTCCGGTCATGGGCGCCGCCGTGCGAGGGGTCGTGCTACTGGCCGAAGTCTGGTGAGGGGTGAACGGGATCACGTGGCCATTGAATCCTTGATCTACGACCGAGATTAGATGACCACATACCCGTTCACGCGATTGAATCTAAGCCGTTAGGTTGGGATCATGCGAATAGGATTCGAAGGTAGCCATTTTAGATCTGGATCATTGGATTGGAATCCGACGACTATTGTAACATACCGATTCACATGATGTGTAGATCTAATCAGGGGCGCACATTTCCGATCTTACGGTCGAGATCTGACGATACCCTTTCACCATGGTTAAACTGCAAAAGAGCCCCTACTGAATTACAAAATAGAACTCACAGTCCTATGTGGCTATTCACTGAGCCTTAGGAATTCTTGCACCGAGCCTCCTGCGCTTCTCAGTTTTTATGCGCAGTCCAGATAGTTAAAGTAACAGAGAAATTAAATTAGAAATGGATTTTTAATCTAAAAATAAATGCTATAACTTGTTTAATTCATAGAAAATTCATACTTAGTCCAAATCAATCCATTCCAGTTCCTATAATTTTGTAATAATGTTGTTTATGACATAGTGTCTCTGTTTTTACATGAAAACATTAATAAAATTGATTTCTTAATTAATCTTATGCCTGTTGGGGACTTGTTCTCAAATGCTATGTGTTAAGAACAAGACAACACAAAATGTTAATGGCTAAGGCCCTTCGTCCTTCGAAGCATTATCTCCCTTAGGATATAATGATCTTCAGATGAATGTCGTGAAGGAAGTACCTTCATCATTGTAGTATATATTAATGAAAGAAGAAGCGTATGAAACATGAGAAATGACACGAACAATATTATGACATCATTAATATAACTTTTTTATATTATTATGAACAAACACGTACAATATCGAATTATATCTGTACCTTCGGCTTGACAGAAGGCAAAAAGTCCAAGCGTGACGCACGAGTGAGAACAAGTCAGCGTGAACAGTATAGGGGTACTGTTCACCTATTTATAGGCACAGGACGCAGCCTATGTAAAATTACATTCATGCCCTTTATGTTTACTATGGACTTAAGGACAATCTATTGAGGACTAGATAGGCTTTTCCTCTTTAAGTTGGTTTCGTTTTCCTCTACCGAGCCGAAGCTTCTTTGTGCGTAGATTCAGGATTGATTCAACCTTCGTCCTAACCATGCTTTTCATATCGTATATAGCTTCATTCCGAGTCCGAAGGTTCCTGTACATATATTATACTTGTGAAACATTGTTAGTCGTGTTTTTGAGGACCTTTGGTAGACGAAGGCCCCCAACAGTAGCCCCTCGTAGTATTAATTTGTTATAACAACGAATTTAGACTGCGACGTGAACGAAGGCCTTAAGCCGAAGGTTCGAAAAAAACACCTTCCCTTTGCTAGAATAGCAACAGTCAATGGCAAACGGGGCCCACCAAGTTGCAAAAAGCACTGGGTGTATAAATATGAACCATAGCGGCAGCATCTGATACGCCACTTCTGTCGTTTGCGTTATTTTCTCAAACTTTTAGCTCTTGCTCATTAGCTCTTGCCTGATTTTTGAGTTTTTAGAGCTTCGGTTTAAAGGCACGTTTGCTCCAAATTTAAGAAAGAAGAAGATGAGTGGAGAGAAGAAGATGACTGAAGAGAAGAAAACAACCGAGGAGATGAAGATGTTTGAAGAGAAAAAAGCTGCAGATCCTTTCATTGCTTGATTTATTGAGTCCATGGCTAAAACAAATACAGAGTAGATTACTAAGGAGATCATGGAGGGTTTATCCGAAGATTTTGATGACAGTGATAGTTATGACGTAGAAAGTGGGGATGAAGATTCTGAGGATCGGCCGTGGCGCCCAAGCCATACTATCTTCGGAAAATCGACTATCAAGTAGAGTCATATCGAAGCCATGAGGGGGATGTATTTTCGCGACATGTCTATCATCAGAGTTGGAGGAGACAGTACTGCCCCTGCTCCAGAGGAAAACAAAGTTGTTATATACCGAAGCTTCTTAAAGGCAGGTCTTCGATTCCCGCTGAGCAAGTTTGTGGTTGAAGTGCTGAAGATATACCAAATCTTCCTTCATCAGATTACCCCTGAAGCTATAATTAGGATGGGGATCTTTGTCTGGGCTTTGAGGAGTCAAGGGCTAGAGCCAAGCGCGAAGTGCTTCTGCAGTATGCACGAGCTTTTATATGAGACGAAGGCTACTGGCAAAGAACATTACCACAACAACTTCGGTTGTTATGGATTTATTGCTCGCCCTAATGCAAGCCACCCAGTGCCAACATTCCGGAAAAGGTGGCTTGGGGCCTAGATGGAGGAGTGGTTTTACATTAAAAATGATTTAAAGGCAAGGGAAGACATCAAAGGAATCATTCAGCACCCCATCTGGTCTTGCTTCAGCCTCCGAAGGCTAAAGGTGGAAATTGATAGCAATGTTGAAGCATGTTAGAAGGCCTTCAGCACTGTGTGTGCCTTCATTGGCACGAGGGATTTGATTCAAGAGCATATAGCCTTCAGGGTATGGCCACTTGTGGAGAGCTGGGATATGCCAAAGGAGACTACTGCCGATTCCAGTGAGGGTGTTCTGGTCCGATTGAAATATACCTTCAGGTTTAGGGAGAACTTTGATGAGCCAGACGATGACTGGCTGAAGTGTATTGAAGCTACCAGTGATGAGTTACTTGGGGCATACTCCAAGACTGAAGGTAATGCTCTATCCGCAGCTTTCGGGGGTCGGGGCGAGAAAAAATTGAACAGGGTGTTTGCTGCTATTGGCTTCGTGTACCATGATTACCATTACCCGTTACGAGGGCAAGAGAAAAAGAGAAAGACTACCGCTTTGGCTATTGCAACTTAGCCGAAGGGCAAAAAGATGAAGGTTCTGACTCACCGGTCGCGTTACATTGAACCGGTCGTGGTACCTAAATTTGGCGCGAGGACCTCTTCAGCTGCCGAAGCAAAGCGCGCTGCTTCGATTGTGTAGAGTACTGAAGAGCCGATTGTAGTGCCAAAGATGCCTACAGTCGGGCTAGCCAAAGCTAGAGATGACAAGGCTGAAGAGCCACATGTGGAAAAGGTGATAAAAACGCCAGAAATCTTGAGCCCACCGACAGAGGCAGATTTGCCAAAGATGCAAAAAATTCCTACCGCCACTCCCAAAAGGAGGAGGATGGCCAGCGTATTAGACACTGTTATAGAGACTACGAAGGCCTTGAGCCCTGCTCCTAAGAAAAATGTCGAAGCTATGAAAGTTTAGGTCGAAGCCGAAGCTGGGCCTTCAATGCCCACCGAGACAGCGCCTGCCGCGCCTGAGGACAAAATAGCAGGGTAGATTGTACTAGAAAAAACTGAAGCTCCTGCTCCCGAAGCTCCGAACGAAGATGTTGACTACATTATTCGGCATGCTTCAGGGAAGAAATTATCCTAGGAAGAAATCTTGGAGGCCAGACACTATGCCCAAAGACTGAAATATCCAAAAGGGGCCTTAGTATACAATGGTGCCAACGAAGATGATTTCCTGTACTATCTCCCGGATAACAAAGAAATATCCGTGTGCCAGGAGATAGCTAGGAATATGGGATTCCCGAAACTGGAAGGTCTTTTAGTTCTATCAAAAGACAAACTTGCTGATAGCCTCGCCTATAATAGCATAAAGGTATAAAAGATGACTTTGAAGTTAGAAACGAAGTATTTTATTGTCATACTCAACTCTTTCTTCTTTTGCAGGGCTTAATTCTTAGTAATGCCTTGAGGGCACAAAAGAATGTTGAAGACGAGGGCTGTTTCGTAGCTCTCAACAACCTTCGGTCAGAGGTGATTGAGTTGAGAAACGAAGGCTTGGAAAAAGATAAAATTTTGATTTCATTGCTGAACAAAGTAAAGGAGGACGAAGCTAATTACAAAGCTCAGACAGAAGCTCAGAAAAACGAAATTGAAGACCTTCAGAGACAACTGGCCAAAGCTAAGGAAAACTGTGCGCTTGCACAGGCTAATCAAGAAATCAGTGAATATTGGAAAATTAGGCTAGAGAAAAATATTGAAGAACTTCGTGAATCCAAGGAAAGGTGTTTTGAAAAATCCTTGGATTGCATAAAGAAGTTAAAAACTAGCTTCGCCAAAGTGGGCGCCTACTCTGCTGAAGAACACTTCATACGAGGTGAGACGAAACCTCCCAAGTCATTAGGCCCACCTACAGTTGTCCTTGTCCAACGGACTTCAGACAACCCTGCAGGTGCTCCTGAATCACTTGACAAGTTTGGTATCTGTATTCCTTACCTTTCCCAAGAGCGTTTCACCCATCACACAGACATTACAATACATCGGAGGTACGAAAATGCGGAAGCAGTTACAATAATTTACTTTATTGAAAAGTAAGAAAGAGTAGTATTTATTACAGACCAGAGTTAAAATATAAGAGTGCTGAAGTATTATTATTACATCACTAGGAGGCAAAAACCCCTCCCGATAAATATTAAACAAAAGTTTTAACGGAGGATCCTTTCCTCCCGAAGCTTCACTCCTGGATTTCTTCTTTGGGCACCACCTTTGAACAAATGCAGCAAAAATTTACCGCTTCCTCACCTAAAACAATATGGGACAAAGCCCTGAGTACGAAGTGTACTTTCACAAGTCTTACCCATTAAAATAAAAGGCTCTCAAGGAATATGCTGGCTTAAGGGAATCAAGGTAAGGCTTATCGATAATCAAAGACTCTGTTTGCAGAAATGCTTACTAATAGTGGATCCTTAAAAATCCAGTTTTATTTATCAGATTTAGTAAAGTTACCTGCATCTAGAGTTCTTTCTACCCTAGTTCAAGCACTTGACTTATACTAGCCAATTTCTTATCAACCCTTCATCTTCACTGAATTGCTACGTGTAGGGCAGTGACCAAGTCTTCATATCCGCGAAGTTACGGCGATTCGAATCGATTATACTCAGCTAAGGATCTCCAATCACACGACAAATGTAGCACTTAACCCTTGCATATGTCAACTTGCCACCGGGGTTCTTAAGACCAGATCAGGTTCACGCCAATCGAGAGCACAGATAAACCACCGTCTAGCCTCTTGCCATGGAGGGTACACGCTACTCTCGCCATCTCTCCACTCCCATTGTGTGTTATCTTATTCTGGTATTAGTCTGCCCGAGGCAAAGCTTACCCATGACGAGGCATGTGACCAGTTAAAGGGTCCTCGATCATCAAGCCTAAATCGACATGGTCCTTAATTGACTCAGACAGAGACACTACACCGAGACTCTCTTCTCGTGCAAGTCACCCGCCCGGTCTCAGCTTTATCTTTTCAACCCAAAGTTTGGTACCTGGCAGAGGTACATCTTTTCCGATGTTGAACCCATCATGGCCATGATGGATCCACCATCAAGTTTTATTTTCGAAAACATCCCACCCACTTTGAAGCATCATCTTTTGTGAAAACAAAACATTTTGTTTTCTAGAGCAAAGCTAAGCATAAGAAAAATCTTTTGTAAAATAGGGACTTAAGGAGAAGTAATCAAATCCAAGGATGGAAATGTAGGAATTGGTTTAGCACACAACTCCTATCACCTAATGCATCAAGAAAGTGAGAAAGATTTTAAAAGGAACAAGGAGGTGGCAAATGCACCGAGGCTTGCCTTGTGCTACTAGTGAATCAGGCTCTGTTCCGCAGATATCAAAATAAAAACAGTTTCCTGCCTCATGTTCTGCAGGTGGTGGTGGTGAAGTCCTCGCTTCTTCGACCTCTACTTCCTCCTCGTTTTCTAAATATAGCCATATATAATAATGAATGTTCATGTAGTGCTCATGAGGATACAAATATAATAAAAGTTTATTATCTAAAGTCTTGAATACAACTTTCCTTCATGGATCTCCGAGAACTTAGGGTTTTTGGAGTCTATAGTGAAGTTCATAGGGCAGGGGGCTAGGGTTTTGGGTTCTAAGTATCAAACATGGTCCAAATCATACCAAATTTTACCCAAGGCTTCTAAATATTATTTAGAGTTTACCCTAAAAGTTTAGTGAATTTTGGATTTATTATTTATTCCCTAAAATCCAGAAGCATGGTTTTTGGCTATTTAAAATGCTCTATAATTTCCTATTTGGACTAAAAATCATGAAACTATTTTTATTAAATACTATAGGAAATTAGAAGTCTAACAAAATTGGTCTGGTATTTTTAGCATTTTTCTATAATTTCTTATAGATTTCCAAAGTCTGGCAAAAAAAGAAAAAGAAAAACTATGAACAGTTCTGGGCTGAATCTGGCCCGAACCAGCCCAGCTAGGGCAGAACGCGCCCGCGCGCGCGTCCGCTTTTCTGATTTTGCGAATAGGTCCTCGACGTTTTGAATAACTGGAAGTGGGGACGCAGTACTGTTCCTAGAGTCACTGACATTTTTCAGAAGCCTCCCCCTAGTTCTATTTCTTCGCAGCCCGCAGCCCACGATGGCGAACAGCGCTGGGCCGCGCTCCGGCGAGCATGTACCGGCTAGATTACTTGAGGACTGGCGCTCTACTTTGGCAGAGACCAAATTCAATCCCTAACCAACGTTTCCCCTCCATTAATTTCACCAATGGCACACAAATATGCCCTGCCCACGTTGATCGTGTGGTCAACGGCCAACCGAATGCGTTCCCGGTGATCTAGGACCGTCTAGCTAAATTCAATGGGTCAGTGAGTACCAAGAGCAAGTGAAGGTGCTGAAACAAGAAAGCAGAGGGCGAGATCGGACCTGAATCAAGCTGGCCACAGCGAGGATGCTTTCACGGCGGCGGAAACCGATTTGGGGCGAATGGGAAATTAGCGAGCTCTTGGGGATGATTCGAGGCACGGATTGCTCTACTGGTTGCACAACTACCTAACGGAGCAGGCGGGGTCGGTAGTTTATAGGCGCCCACAGCTGTGGCTGGTGAATTTGGGAGCGACGCGCGGCGACCGGAGAAGAGAAAGGTTACTAGCGCACGAGCTTAGTGGTTTTCACCGTGGCGGCTCTCCTTCGATCACCGGGCATGCAAGACGCGATTCACAGCGACGTGGTACAACGCTTGAGCACGTGGCACACAGCGGGGAACGGCCAATGGCGGCGAGTTCTATCACGGCCCATCGATAAGCAAGTGGGTACGGTGAACCTCATCCGCGACCGAGCCCGAGCTGATCCGGTGCCAAGTGCTTTACTTTGCCGAGATTATCCCTCCACTAGAGAGCACGAATCGCGGCGACGGCGTAAATCACAAAGCAAAGGTCATCGACAGCGAGGGGGTGCATCTGCGATCTGCTTCAGTCACTGTACCATCAGATTCTATTTCAGTCAGCCTGACAGACCAAATTTGGCATCGGTTTTCTCCTGATTTTACATGGCAACTTGTTAATCGGCAAGTAGCAAAGTTGTTGTCCAATGATCCGGCTACAATTTTTCTATAGCAACCATAGCCAAACTCTTACTAGATCATGGTTGAATTCCAGTCCAAAGATGGCTCAATCATACTGTCAGTCTGATTTCAAACCTAAGGCAGCCTGACAGCCCATCTTTGGGCACATTTTTCTCCAAATTATTCATGTAACCATGGTTTAATCTCTATAGCAAAGTTGTTCTCCTTACATAGGTCTACAATTTTGATGTGTTGACCTAGGGCAAAATCTTCAAAATCTGGGAGACAGAGGGCTTCAAAGTTGAACCAATCTACTGAAACTCAGACTTAACATATGGAGCCTAAATGTGGCTTTTTGCAAATAGGCCCAAAACTTAGGGTTTCATTTGCAAATCTTCAATTATGTGAACCATATGACCTAAGATACCTTATTTCCATGGTTTTTGCACTTAGGTCCAAAAATGTGCACATTTTGCATATAACCCCTTAGGGTTTCAATCTAGTGTTTTCCAGGGGTCCTTTTAGGGTTTTTGGTATTTTTAAAGTTTGGATGCAACTTAAGTCCATCCATGGTGATATTTTATGATCATTTAAACTAAGTTTTGATGTTTTCTCCAATTAAGCCTTGTTTGCTCTATTAAGCCCAATCTAGGGTTAAGCACTGTACCCTAGGGTTTCACTTAAAACATGTCCCATCAATACAACTTTGTTTGAAATTTTTGCCTAGTGAATGCATTCTAGGTGTGACAAACACATGATATGCCAATGCTTATGATGTCATGCTCAAGTTTTAGTGGTAGTAACACCAGGGGTGTTACACGAGGCGACCCCGTGGGCGTTGTTGAATGGATAAGTGGAGAAGCCAAAGCCTTCGAGGAAATTTTGAGTGATCGCGGGGACATTTGCATGTTTTCTGGTGCGCAGGGAATCTCAGCTATTCTGGAGAAGGCCAGATGTGATCACGTTAAAGCCATAGCTTAGGCCGAAGCTGTCTTCTCCGTAGAAAATACGAAGGATCCTTCAACCGAGGCAACTTTAATGGGCGGGAAATTTTACAACGATGTTTGGGTGAACGGTGGCCGAGAGCTGGCCCACGAGAATATAAAAAAGAGTGAAAAAGACACCCACAATGCCCAGGTAGAAGCAAACCGAGCTGAAGAAGCTGCAGAATGTGAAAGGCGTATAGGTACTGTTCCTTAATTATTTATCTTCGGTACTTGCTTTATGGCTTCGAACTAAATGTGTTTGCCTATCTCAGCTGAACTATCCCCGCCACCGGAGCCATATGATCCCCTAGCTGATCCAGAAATGAAGGAATCATTGGATATCATAAGCCTGGCTGAATCCATTGTCAACGAAGTCGTCGACAAATTACTGAACGAAATTGCAGAAAAAGTCCTTAGAGAGGAATAGGTTTTATTGTAATAATCATTTTAAGAAGCTTGATGTATAGAACCAATAAAGGAAGATTAGACATTTTTTTGTAATGAAACTGTGTAACGTTTGATGTATGTGACATTGAATCGAATATGTAAATTATCGCAATTTATTTCTTTGCGATGCATGAAATTTACACACATACCATTTTTGAGCCTTCGGCAAAAAAACACCTTCCCTTCGTTTCATGCTTCGTAAAGAAAAAGTTCCCTTCTTATGATAAGGCGAGTAAAACTGTATTTCCTGAAGCTTACTTCGTGCCTTAGCACATTCTCATTTTGATGAAGCATTTGCCGAAGATTGGCTTCGTATTCAATTCTTGTGCCGGTAATGCAGTAAGATGTATGATGTAATGCCATGCGAAATGATGTGATGAAATGATGCAAAATGATGAGGATGCCAAAGACACACATCCACACACCCACACTGGAACACACAAGCTCTGCATCCCCTTAGGAACGACTTTTGAGCTTCTTCACCTTCTATTTTGGTGATATAAGTTCTGCATCCCCTTAGGAACGTCTTTTGAACTTCTTCGCCTTTAATTTCGGCGGTATAAGTTCGGCATCCCCTTAGGAACGACTTTTGAACTTCTTCGCCTTATATTTCGGTGGTATTTGGCTCTGCATTCCCTTTGGAACGACTTTTGAGCAGAAAACTTACGCTGCGCTCCCTTAGGAACGACTTTTTGTAGCTTCATCAATTTTGGCTCTGCATTCTTTTAGGAACGACTTTTGAGCAAAAAACTTACGCTGCGCTCCCTTAGGAACGACTTTTTGTAGCTTCGTCAATTTTGGCTCTACATTCCCTTAGGAACGACTTCCGAGCTTCGTAAATCTGCGAAGAAGATATATTTCACTCTGGTAGAGGCAGAATCATTTTAAGAGATTAAAACTAAGTTTTCATTGCTTGTTCTTTATACAGAAAGCAAAAATGACATAGAAAATAAAAGTATATCAGGAGCAGGATATTGCTCAATATATGTGCTTTGATTCTGGTACAGTGCTGTTGACTGTACGAGCTTCGGACTCCTCCTTGAAGTCACGTTGTTGTTGGGAGTGCTGGCGCCCCTCTAGCTACTAGCTTCGGGTATAAGCAGGTTGCAATGGTGGTTGCGGTGGAAGATGAGGCCAGGAAGCTTGTGAATGGTTTGCCGAAGCAACAGAAGCTGAGGTTGATTGCCCACATATTCTGGTATGTAAGGAGTGTGGCACGAAGCCGTATGTAGGACCTGCTTCGGCTGATTCTGCCGGGCTTTTGCTTCAGCAATTTCTTTTTGCTTCTGAATGGTGATCTGACATGTTCTTGTAGTGTGGCCCTTGTCCTCACCACAGAATAAGCAATAAATTTTCTTGGGTTGGTCCCCATATCTTCCTCCGAAGCCCCTGCCGCCTCGGCCCCTTTGAGCTGGTGGTCTGAAGGAGCTTTGCTGCTGTCCTGAAGACTGTGAGATGTGCTGTGGCCTCCTTTGTCATCGTTCTGACTGGAGCTATGGATTGATCTGACATGTCTAGGGTGGATTCTTCCTCCGAAGTCCCTAGTAATCTCAGAAAATCTGTAAGCTTCTTCCCTTCTTTGGCAGAAGTCATTGTCGGCCCAGATGTACTCATCCATTTTCTGAAGCAACTTCTCCAGAGTCTGGGGGTTTTCTGGCTAAGTATTGAGTCGTAGACCCTGGCCGAAGACCCTTGATCATGGTCTCAATGACGATTTCATTAGGCACCGTAGGCGCTTGTGCTCTTAGGCGCAAGAACCTTTGGACATATGCCTGAAGGTAGTCCTCATGGTCTTGAGTGCACTGGAACAAGGCCAGAGCAGTGACTAGCTTCGTCTGAAACCCTTAAAAACTGGTGACCAGCATGTCCTTAAGCTTCTACCATGATGTGATTGTCCCTGGCCGGAGAGAAGAGTACCATGTCTAGGCCACACTTCGGACTGCCATGACGAAGGACTTCGCCATGACTGCGGTATTGCCCTCGTACGAAGATATAGTTGCTTCGTAACTCATCAGAAACTGCTTCGGATCTGAGTGCCCATCATACATGGGGAGCTGAGGTGGCTTGTATAATGAGGGCCATGGAGTTGCCTGCAGTTCTGCTAATAGAGGAGAAGCATCATCAAAAGCGAAGTTTCCATGATGGAAATCATCATACCAATCATCATCATTGTAGGAATTGTCTTGACGAAGCTCTCTTTCTAGAGGTCTTCGGTCCTGGTCATCTTGAGTGAGATGACGTATTTCTTCTGCAGCTTCATCGATCTTCTTCTTTAGATCGGAAAGACGAAGCATCTTCTCTCTCTTCCTTTTGACCTGCTGATGGATAGCTTCGAGATCCCTTATCTCTTGGTCCAGCTCCTCCTCCTGGGGTGTCGGACTTGTAGCCTTCCTCTTTTGAGTTTGAGCTTCGCGCAATGTGTCCTAATTGACATCGAGTGGCTGCAATGCAGCCCCTAGCCCTGAAGAAGTTTTCTTTGGTGGCATGACGAAGGTCACAGCTTGCCGAAGGTGGTCGATTGAGTTCACCGGAGGTGGGCGCCAATGTTGGGGACTTGTTCTCAAATGCTATGAGTTAAGAACAAGGAAACACAAAATGTTAATGGCTAAGGCCCTTCGTCCTTCGAAGCATTATCTCCCTTAGGATATAATGACCTTCAGACGAAGGTCGTGAAGGAAGTACCTTCATCATTGCAGTATATATTAATGAAAGAAGAAGCATATGAAACATAAGAAATGACACAAACAATATTATGACATCATTAATATAACTTTTTATATTATTATGAACAAACACGTACAATATCGAATTATATCTGTACCTTCAGCTTGACAGAAGGCAAAAAGTCCAAGCGTGACGCACGAGTGAGAACAAGTCAGCGTGAACAGTACAGGGGTACTCTTCACCTATTTATAGGCACATGACGTAGCCTGTGTAAAATTACATTCGTGCCCTTTATGTTTACTATGGACTTAAGGACAATCTATTGAGGACTAGATAGGCTTTTCCTCTTTAAGTCGATTTTGTTTTCCTCTGCTGAGCCGAAGCTTCTTTGTGCGTAGCTTCGGGACTGATTCAACCTTCGTCCCGACCATGCTTTTCATATCGTATATAGCTTCATTCTGAGTCCGAAGGTTCCTGTACATAAATTATACTTGTGAAACATTGCTAGTCGTGTTTTTGAGGACCTTCGATAGACGAAGGCCCCAACAATGCCAAGCACACAAAACCTTTGGAAATTCATAACTTAAAATCCATTTCTCTAAAATTAATGATTCCTGTTCCTGTGATCTCATTTTAATATGTAGAATATTCATATGTATTTTCTTTATATATTTGGTGTGATGTTAATTTCTCCTTTATACTATGATTGTTTGTATTGTGGCGAGTAGAAGAGCCAGTGGCTGAGGATCCCGGTGTTTAGCAGATAGAAGTTGCTGAGCGGGAGCTCATTGAAGGCAAGTTGTGCCCTTGACCACTTTTTACCGAATAATGTTCTTTATTATCACTTATCAATGCATAGGCTAAATTTTGATGGGACCCAATAGGTCACCCTAGTCTGTTTATCCTTTTACCTTGTTTACCCCTAAATCATTTGGGTAGTTTTGCTGTTGCTCTATGGTTTTGGGATTAATATTACATTATGTCCATGTTCCAATTATTCTGTTATTTTATTTATGTTCATGTCAAGATCATTATTTTTAATTGGAACATGGAGCTTAACTTGAGAAACACGTGCCACCACAAGGTTGGAATGGGAAGTGAAAGGGAATTAGGCTTACACCTATTTCCTATAACTAATTTTGGTGGTTGAATTGCCCAACACAAATAATTGGACTAACTAGTTTGCCCAAGTTTATAAGTTCTACAGGTACCAAAGGTTCACCATAAGCCAATAGAAAGATCAAGAGAAAGGGTTCAAACAAAGGAGCAAGGGCCAACCGAAAGCACCCTGGACTGGTGCACCGGACTGTCCGGTGCACCACTGGACAGTGTCCGGTGCACCAGGGAAGATCGACCTCAAACTCTTCACCTTCGGGAATTCTCGAAGTCGGCGCGCTATAATTCACCGGACTGTCCGGTGTACACCGGACAGTGTCCGGTGCTCCAAGAGGACGTGGCTCCGAACTCGGCAGCCTCGGGAATTCGCTTCGGCTGCTCTGCTATAATTCACCGGACATGTCCGGTGTACACCGGACTGTCCGGTGTAACTACGGGGCAACGACTACTTCTGGCGCCAACGGCTACCTGCAGCGCATTAAATGTGCGCCAGCGCGTGCAGAGCGCGCGCAGAGGTCAGGCATGCCCATGCTGGCGCACCGGACACCCTACAGTTCATGTCCGGTGCGCCACCGGTCATCAAGACAGGCCCAGCGTCAGAGCTCCAACGATCGGAACCCCAACGTTCGGGTGACGTGGCTGGCGCACCGGTCTGTCCGGTGTGCACCGGACTGTCCGTTGCACCATACGACAGACAGCCTGCACCCAAACGGCTAGTTTGGTGGTTGGGGCTATAAATACCCCCAACCACCCCACATTCAAGTCATCCAAGTTTTCCCACTTCAACTATTTACAAGAGCTCTAGCATTCAATTCTAGACACACCAAAGTGATCAAATCCTCTCCAAACTCCACACAACGCCCTAGTGATTAGAGAGAGAGATTTGCTTGTGTTCTTTCGAGCTCTTGCGCTTGGATTGCTCTCTTCCTTCTTTGATTCTTCATTGCAATCAAACTCACTTGTAATTGAGGCAAGAGACACCAATCTTGTGGTGGTCCTTTTGGGAACTTTGTGTTCCAAGTGATTGAGAAGAAAAGCTCACTCGGTCCGAGGGACCGTTTGAGAGAGGGAAAGGGTTGAAAGAGACCCGGTCTTTGTGACCACCTCAATGGGAGTAGGTTTGCAAGAACCGAACCTCGGTAAAACAAATCCACGTGTCACACTCCTTATTCGTTTGCGATTTGTTTTGCACCCTCTCTCGCGGACTCGATTATATTTCTAACGCTAACCCGGCTTGTAGTTGTGATTATTTTTGAGAATTTCAGTTTCGCCCTATTCACCCCCCCTCTAGGCGACTTTCAATTGGTATCAGAGCCCGGTGCTTCATTAGAGCCTAGCCACTCGAAGTGATGTCGGGAGATCACACCATGAGGGAGATGGAGAATGGCGACAAGCCCACTACGAGTCACGGGAGCACTTCATCGAAAGAGTCCCACACCATGAGGAAGGAGAAGAAGAAGGACTCCTCCAAACGGAAGGAGAAAAGATCTTCTTCTTCACACCACAAGGAAAAGAAGGAAAAATCCTCTTCCCACAAGCCGCATCGGAGTGGGGACAAGAAAAAGAGGATGAGGAAGGTGGTCTACTACGAGACCGATTCTTCATCGACATCCACCTCCGGCTCCGACGCGACATCCATCACTTCTAAGCGCCAAGAGCGTAAGAAGTATAGTAAGATCCCCTTACGCTACCCTCGCGTTTCTAAACGTGCACCTTTGCTTTCCGTCCCATTAGGCAAACCACCAACGTTTGATGGTGAATACTATGCTAGGTGGAGTGATTTAATGCGATTTCATCTAACCTCACTCCACAAAAGTATATAGGATGTTGTCGAGTTTGGTGCACAGGTACCATCTGTAGGGGATGACGACTATGATGTGGATGAAGTGGCCCAAATCGAGCACTTCAATTCCAAGCCACAACCATTCTCCTCGCCTCTCTAAGTAGAGAGGAATATAACAAGGTGCAAGGATTGAAGAATGCGAAGGAGATTTGGGACTTACTCAAGACCGCGCACGAAGGTGATGAACTCACCAAGATCACCAAGCGGGAGACGATCGAGGGGGAGCTCGGTCGCTTCCGTCTTTGCCAAGGGGAGGAGCCACAAGATATGTACAACCGGCTCAAAACCTTGGTGAACCAAGTGCGCAACCTCGGGAGCAAGAAATGGGATGACCACGAGGTGGTTAAAGTTATTTTAAGATCACTTATTTTCCTTAACCCTACTCAAGTACAATTAATTTGTGGTAACCCAAGATATACACTAATGACTCCCGAGGAAGTAATCAGGAATTTTGTGAGCTTTGAATGTATGATTAAAGGCTCAAAGAAGATCAACGAGCTTGATGAACCCTCCACGTCCGAAGCACAACCGGTGGCATTTAAGGCGACGGAGGAGAAGAAGGAGGAGTCTACATCGAGTAGACAACCAATTGACGCCTCCAAGCTCGACAATGAGGAGATGGCTTTAATTATCAAAAGCTTTCGCCAAATCCTTAAGCAACGGAAGGGGAAGGATTACAAATCTCGTTCCAAGAAGGTTTGCTACAAGTGTGGTAAGCCTGGTCACTTTATTGCTAAATGTCCATTATCAAGTGACAGTGACAGGGATAACGACAAGAAGGGCAAGAGGAGAGAAAAGAAGAGGTACCACAAGAAGAACGGCGGCGATGCCCACGTGTGCCGCGAGTGGAACTCCGACGAGAGCTCCACCGACTCCTCCTCCGACGACGAGGACGCCGCCAACATCGCCGTCACCAAAGGACTCCTCTTCCCCAACATCGGCCACAAGTGCCTCATGGCAAAGGACGGCAAAAAGAAGAAGGTTAAATCTAAATCCTCCACTAAATATGAGTCTTCTAGTGATGAAAATGCTAGTGATGAGGAGGATAACTTGCGTACCCTTTTTGCCAACCTTAACATGGAACAAAAGGAAAAATTAAATGAATTAATTAGTGCTATTCATGAAAAGGATGACCTTTTGGATTCCCAAGAGGACTTCCTAATTAAGGAAAACAAGAAACATGTTAAGGTTAAAATGCTTATGCTCTAGAAATAGAAAAATGTCAAAAACTATCTAGTGAGCTAAACGCTTGCCATGACACTATTGCCAACCTTAGAAATGAAAATGCTAAATTAATTGCTAAGGTTGATTCTCATGTTTGTAATGTTTCAACTTCCAATCCTAGAGATGATAATGTTGATTTACTTGCTAGGATTGATGAGTTGAATATTTCTCTTGCTAGCCTTAGAAATGAGAATGAAAAATTGATTGATAAGGCTAGAGACTTTGATGTTTGCAATGTTACTATTTCTAACCTTAGAAGTGAGAATGATATATTACATGCTAAGGTTGTAGAACTAAAATCTTGCAAACCCTCTACATCTACTATTGAGCATGTTTCTATTTGTACTAGATGTAGAGATGTTGATATTGATGCTATTCATGATCATATGGCTTTAATTAAACAACAAAATGATCATATAGCAATATTAGATGCTAAAATTGCCGAGCATAACTTAGAAAATGAAAAGTTTAAATTTGCTAGAAGTATGCTCTATAATGGGAGACGCCCTGGCATTAAGGATGGCATTGGCTTCCAAAGGGGAGACAATGTCCATCTTAGTGCCCCTCCTAAAAATTTGTCTAACTTTGTTAAGGGCAAGGCTCCCATGCCTCAGGATAACGAGGGTTACATTTTGTACCCTGCCGGTTATCCCGAGAGCAAAATTAGGAGAATTCATTCTAGGAAGTCTCACTCTGGCCCTAACCATGCTTTTATGTATAAGGGACATCTAGCTCTAGGCAACCAACCCGTGCTAAGTTGCCTAGAAAGAAAACTCCTAGTGCATCAAATGATCATGGCATTTCATTTAAGACTTTTGATGCATCTTATGTTTTGACTAACAAATCCGGCAAGGTAGTTGCCAAGTTTGTTGGGGGCAAACACAAGGGCTCCAAGACTTGTGTTTGGGTACCCAAAGTTCTTGTTTCTAATGCCAAAGGACCCAAAACCGTTTGGGTACCTAAAGTCAAGAACTAAACTTGTTTTGTAGGTTTATGCATCCGGGGGCTCAAGTTGGATCATCGACAGCGGGTGCACAAACCACATGACAGGGGAGAAGAAGGTGTTCTCCTCCTACGAGAAAAACCAAGATCCCCAACGAGCTATCACATTCGGGGATGGAAACCAAGGTTTGGTCAAAGGTTTGGGTAAAATTGCTATATCCCCTGACCATTCCATTTCCAATGTTTTTCTTGTAGATTCTTTAGATTACAATTTGCTTTCCATATCTCAATTATGTCAAATGGGCTACAACTGTCTATTCACTGATGTAGGTGTCACTGTCTTTAGAAGAAGTGATGATTCAATAGCTTTTAAGGGAGTGTTAGAGGGTCAGCTATACTTGGTGGATTTTGATAGAGCTGAACTCGACACTTGCTTAATAGCTAAGACTAACTTGGGTTGGCTCTGGCACCGCCGACTAGCCCATGTTGGATGAAGAATCTTCATAAGCTTCTAAAGGGAGAGCACATTTTAGGATTAACAAATTTTCATTTTGAGAAAGACAGGATTTGTAGCGCATGCCAAGCCGGGAAGCAAGTTGGCACTCATCATCCACATAAGAACATCATGACAAGTGACAGGCCACTGGAGCTCCTACACATGGATTTATTCGGCCCGATCGCTTACATAAGCATCGGTGGGAGTAAATACTGCCTAGTTATTGTGGATGATTATTCTCGCTTCACTTGGGTGTTCTTTTTGCAAGAAAAATCCCATACCCAAGAGACCTTAAAGGGATTCTTGAGACGGGCTCAAAATGAGTTCGACTTAAGGATCAAGAAAATTAGAAGCGACAACGGGACGGAGTTCAAGAACTCACAAATAGAAGGCTTCCTTGAGGAGGAGGGCATCAAGCATGAGTTCTCTTCTCCCTACACCCCACAACAAAATGGTGTAGTGGAGAGGAAGAATCGAACTCTGTTGGACATGGCAAGAACCATGCTTGATGAGTACAAGACACCGGATCGGTTTTGGGCCGAGGCGGTCAACACCGCCTGTTACGCCATCAACCGGTTATATCTACACCGAATCCTCAAGAAGACATCCTATGAACTCCTAACCGGTAAAAAGCCCAATATTTCATATTTTAGAGTTTTTGGTAGCAAATGCTTTATTCTTGTTAAAAGAGGTAGAAAATCTAAATTTGCTCCTAAAACTGTAGAAGGCTTTTTACTAGGATATGACTCAAACACAAGGGCATATAGAGTCTTTAACAAGTCCTCAGGACTAGTTGAAGTTTCTTGTGACGTTGTGTTTGATGAGACTAACGGCTCTCAAGTAGAGCAAGTTGATCTTGATGAGATAGGTGAAGAATAGGCTCCGTGCATCGCGCTAAGGAACATGTACATTGGAAATGTGTGTCCTAAGGAATCCGAAGAGCCTCCACATGCACAAGATCAACCTTCCTCCTCCACGCAAGCATCTCCACCAACTCAAAATGAGGACGAGGCTCAAGTTGATGAAGGAGAAGATCAAAGAGATGAGCCACCTCAAGATGACGGCAATGATCAAGGGGGAGATGCAAATGATCAAGACAAGGAGGATGAAGAACCAAGGCCACCACGCCCAAGAGTCCATCAAGCAATCCAACGAGATCACCCCGTCGACACCATCCTCGGCGACATTCATAAGGGGGTAACCACTCGATCTCGTGTTGCACATTTCTGTGAGCATTACTCTTTTGTTTCCTCTATTGAGCCACACAGGGTAGAGGAAGCACTTCAAGATTCGGATTGGGTGATGGCGATGCAAGAGGAGCTCAACAATTTCACAAGGAACGAGGTATGGCATTTAGTTCCACGTCCGAACCAAAATGTTGTAGGAACCAAGTGGGTCTTCCACAACAAGCAAGACGAGCATGGTGTGGTGACAAGGAACAAAGCTCGACTCGTGGCCAAGGGGTATTCACAAGTCGAAGGTTTGGATTTTGGTGAAACCTATGCACCCGTAGCTAGGCTTGAGTCCATTCGCATATTATTAGCCTATGCTACTTACCATGGCTTCAAGCTTTATCAAATGGACGTGAAGAGTGCCTTCCTCAATGGACCAATCAAGGAGGAGGTCTATGTTGAGCAACCTCCCGGCTTTGAAGACAGTGAGTATCCTAACCATGTCTATAGGCTCTCTAAGGCGCTTTATGGGCTCAAGCAAGCCCCAAGAGCATGGTATGAATGCCTAAGAGATTTCCTTATTGCTAATGGCTTCAAAGTCGGCAAGGCCGATCCTACTTTATTCACTAAAACTCTTGACAATGATTTGTTTGTATGCCAAATTTATGTTGATGATATCATATTTGGGTCTACTAACGAATCTACATGTGAAGAATTTAGTAGGATCATGACACAGAAATTCGAGATGTCTATGATGGGGGAGTTAAAGTATTTTCTAGGGTTCCAAGTCAAGCAACTCCAAGAGGGCACCTTCATTAGCCAAACGAAGTACACTCAAGACATTCTAACCAAGTTTGGAATGAAGGATGCCAAGCCCATCAAGACTCCCATGGGAACAAATGGGCATCTCGACCTCGACACGGGAGGTAAGTCCGTGGATCAAAAGGTATACCGGTCAATGATTGGTTCATTGCTTTATTTATGTGCATCTCGACCAGACATTATGCTTTCCGTATGCATGTGTGCAAGATTCCAAGCCGACCCTAAGGAATCACACCTTACGACCGTAAAACGAATTTTGAGATATTTGGCTTATACTCCTAAGTTTGGGCTTTGGTACCCACGGGGATCCACATTTGATTTGATTGGTTATTCAGATGCCGATTGGGCAGGGTGTAAGATTAATAGGAAGAGCACATCGGGGACTTGCCAGTTCTTGGGAAGATCCTTGGTGTCTTGGGCTTCAAAGAAGCAAAATTCGGTTGCTCTTTCTACCGCCGAAGCCGAGTACATTGCCGCAGGCCATTGTTGCGCGCAATTGCTTTGGATGAGGCAAACCCTGCGGGACTATGGTTACAAATTAACCAAAGTTCCCCTTCTATGTGATAATGAGAGTGCAATCCGCATGGCGGATAATCCCGTTGAGCATAGCCGCACTAAACACATAGCCATTCAGTATCATTTTCTTAGGGATCACCAACAAAAGGGGGATATCGAGATTTCATACATTAACACTAAAGATCAATTAACTGATATCTTTACCAAGCCACTTGATGAACAATCTTTTACCAAACTTAGGCATGAGCTCAATATTCTTGATTCTAGGAATTTCTTTTGCTAATTTGCACACATAGCCCATAAGTATACCTTTGATCATGTCTCTTTTATATGCTATGACTAATGTGTTTTCGAGTGTATTTCAAACCAAGTCATAGGTATATTGAAAGGGAATTGGAGTCTTCGGCGAAGACAAAGGCTTCCACTCCACTCTACTACTCATCCTTCGCCGTCGCTCCGCATCACTCTCCATCTTTGGTATAATCTTCACTCATATGTTTTATTTGCCAAAGGGGAGAAAATAGTTAGGAAAGGGCTTATATCTCACTCAAAGTATCCGTTTTTGGCGATTCATGCCAAAGGGGGAGAAAGTATGAGCCCAAAGCAAAAGGACCCGCACCACCACCCTAATTTTAAAAATTAATGATTTTCAATTGGTAAATTTCAAATTAGTATCTCTTTGTGTTCTAAAGGGGAAGAAAGTAGCATTTTCAAAATTGATATCTTAAAACCCTCTTGAACACTAAGAGGAGAATTTATTCAAGGGGGAGTTTTTGTTTTAGTCAAGGAAAAGCATTTTAAGACAAAGGGAGAAAATTTCAAATCTTGAAAATGCTTCTCAAAATCTTATTCATTTACCTTTGACTATCTTGCAAAAGGACTTTGAAAAGAATTTACAAAAGAATTTGCAAAAACAAAACTTGTGGTGCAAACGTGGTCCAAAATGTTAAAAATAAAGAAACAATCCATGCATATCTAGTAAATAATATTTATTGGCTCAATTCTATGTAACCTTTGCACTTACCTTTGCAAACTAGTTCAATTATGCACTTCTATACTTGCTTTGGTTTGTGTTGGCATCAATCACCAAAAAGGGGGAGATTGAAAGGGAATTAGGCTTACACCTATTTCCTATAACTAATTTTGGTGGTTGAATTGCCCAACACAAATAATTGGACTAACTAGTTTGCCCAAGTTTATAAGTTCTACAGGTACCAAAGGTTCACCATAAGCCAATAGAAAGATCAAGAGAAAGGGTTCAAACAAAGGAGCAAGGGCCAACCGAAGGCACCCTGGACTGGTGCACCGGACACTGTCCGGTGGTGCACCGGACAGTCCGGTGCACCAGGGAAGATCGACCTCAAACTCTTCACCTTCGAGAATTCTCGGAGTCGGTGCGCTATAATTCACCGGACTGTCCGGTGTACACCGGACAGTATCCAGTGCTCCAAGAGGACGCGGCTCCGAACTCGGCAGCCTCGGGAATTCGCTTCGGCTGCTCCGCTATAATTCACCGGACATGTCCGGTGTACACCGGACTGTCCGGTGTAACTACGGGGCAACGGCTACTTCTGGCGCCAACGACTACCTGCAGCGCATTAAATGCGCGCCAGCGCGCGCAGAGCGCGCGCAGAGGTTAGGCACGCCCATGCTGGCGCACCGGACACCCTACAGTTCATGTCCGGTGCGCCACCGGTCATCAAGACAGGCCCAGCGTCAGAGCTCCAACGGTCGGAACCCCAATGTTCGGGTGACGTGGCTGGCGCACCGGACTGTCCGGTGTGCACCGGACTGTCCGGTGCACCATACGACAGACAGCCTGCACCCAAACGGCTAGTTTGGTGGTTGGGGCTATAAATACCCCCAACCACCCCACATTCAAGTCATCCAAGTTTTCCCACTTCAACTACTTACAAGAGCTCTAGCATTCAATTCTAGACACACCAAAGTGATCAATTCCTCTCCAAACTCCACACAACGCCCAAGTGATTAGAGAGAGAGAGATTTGCTTGTGTTCTTTCGAGCTCTTGCGCTTGGATTGCTCTCTTCCTTCTTTGATTCTTCATTGCAATCAAACTCACTTGTAATTGAGGCAAGAGACACTAATCTTGTGGTGGTCCTTGTGGGAACTTTGTGTTCCAAGTGATTGAGAAGAAAAGCTCACTCGGTCCGAGGGACCGTTTGAGAGAGGGAAAGGGTTGAAAGAGAACCGGTCTTTGTGACCACCTCAACGGGAAGTAGGTTTGCAAGAACCGAACCTCGGTAAAACAAATCCACGTGTCACACTCCTTATTCGCTTGCAATTTGTTTTGCATCCTCTCTCGCGGACTCGATTATATTTCTAACGCTAACCCGGCTTGTAGTTGTGATTATTTTTGAGAATTTCAGTTTCGCCCTATTCACCCCCCCTCTAGGCGACTTTCAGGAAGCCCTTGGCTGACTAACTAGGAAAGCTAGTGGAGGACTACCTTACCCGATAGGGGCAACGGCAGTAGGGGAGTAGGCATGTAGGGAGGTTCCTAGGTTGATTTTGCTGCGATGGCGGTCAGACAGGAGATTCCTACATTGATCTTCCTAGAAACTGTAGTGAGTTTTCTGAACTAGTGGAACTAGGTAAAGGCCTCGTAGTGTTATTCTGCCTCGCTTCCTTGGTAGAGGTGTATGGGGCCCGTACAACCCCGTGGCAGATGGGTAGTATGACTTGTGGGTAAAGGGTACCACCTCTGCAGAGTGTAAAACTGGTATACTAGTCGAGCTCACGGTCAGGATCAGCCCAGGACTCTCGCATGATTAAACTATGGAACTAAATTCAATTTGTCATTTGCATTGCATGGGATTATTTATTAACTTTGTTTTATTATTCTTATTATGGTTTGGTATTCACTTACATTTAGTAACTGCTAATAAAATTCGACCAACTTATTAAAAGCAATGCTCAGCTTTAACCCACCTTTGGTGAGTTCATGCACATTATTCCCCACAACTTGTTGAGCGATGAACATGTGTGAGCTCACCCTTGCTGTCTCACACCCCCATAGGAGAAGAACAGGTGGTTCAAGAGGAGCCACACAGTGAGGAGTTCGACTTGATCTAGGTGGCGTCTCCTAGTCGACTTTAGGGCACTAAGGATGGACTTTAGTTTGTTTTATATTTATCTTTTATTTTGTAAGACTTTCTATCGGGTACCGAAATTAGGGGTACCCCCACCACTCCTAATCACGGCTGGTAAACACCTTCAGGGCAAACCCTAAAGGCTGACGGCTCGGGTCAAAGTCAAAGCTTCGTCTACGAAGGGACACGGTCTCACCCCGCCCGAGCCCGGCCTCGGGCGGAACAGTGCTCCCGGATGAGTCCACGCCTCGCCCGAGGGTCTCTTCGGACAGTGAGTGCACCATCGGATCCGCCAAAGACAAGCCTTGTCGTGCAAGCGACTTTGGCCAAATCGCCTTACCAGCCGACCGTGTTGCATGCGCATTTAATGCTGGGGTCGCCTGACACCTTATCCTGACACGCGCACCTTAGTCAGCAAGGTCGAAGCGACCGTAGTCACTTTGTCCTTTCACTGACCAATCTGACAGGAAAACAGCGTCGCCCGCCCTGCTCCGGCTGCTGTGCCAACCAACCGGGCGAAACCGACAACGGTCGAGTTCAGCCTCGGGCGCAACAGGAAGCTCCGCCTCGCCCGACTCCAGGGCTCGGCCTCGGCCTCAGCCTCGGGAGGAAATCTCCGCCTCGCCTGACCCCAGGGTTCGGCCTCGGCCCTGGCCTCGGGAAGAATCACGTCCTCGCCCGACCCTGGGTCTCGGCCCCAGCCTCGGCCTCGGAGGAGTCGTCGCCTCGCCGGACCTCAGGCTCGGATCAACCACGCCACGAGGGATGCATCATTACCCTACTCCTAGCTAGCTCAGGCTACGAAGAAACAAGACCGGCATCCCATCAAGCTTACCTCGGTAACAGGCGATGGTGGTTTCCCGCATGCAACCATGACGTCGGTGGTCCTCAAGCCCCCTATGGAAGCAAGGAGACGTCAGCAAGATCCATGCAGCGCCAACAGCTGTACTGCTACAGGGTCCAAGGCACTTCTCCGACGGCCACGATACTACCTCTACAGGACTCGAGACGTCCCCCTGACGGCCACGTTGTTATCTATACAGGGCTCAGGGCACTTCCCTACCAGCCACGTTAGCTCCCAGCTACACCCCATTGTACAGCTGGGCATCTCCTTACGTCTATAAAAGGGGGTGTCCAGGGCCCCACGAGGGGGGGACGAAAGGGGGAGCGAGAGGACGAAGGGACGAGCATACGAACATACGAAGCATACGTACGCATGGCGGGAGAAGACGAGCAGGGGCCGGACCCTCTCTCTCTCGCTCTCTGCTACTCGCCCTCTCTTGCTCTCACTCTCTCACAACGCTTGTAACCCCTACTACGAGCACCCTGGTGCAGGATAATACAAGGCTCATTCCCCCACTTGTGTTCCATCTCGCACCAACCCATCAGAGCAGGGGCACGCAGCGACAAATTTACTTGTCGGTCCAGGGACCCCCCGGGTCCGAAATGCCGACAGTTGGCGTGCCAGGTAGGGGCCTGTTGTGTGTTAACGAACACTTTCCCGTTGAGTTCCAGATGGGTAGACTTCAACAACCTCTTCAGCCCAGGACAGTGCTCCGCTTCGGGAGTCTCGAGTTCATGTCCCTCGATGGCAGCTACGACATGGTACTCCTCCCTCCGCAGCACGACGACAACGACAGTCAACGGCTCGCCCGGCGGAGGCGACCTCCATGACGGCATCTCCCCGTGGCGGAAGAGGAACACTCCGGTCGTCCCCGCCACCCTCCTTGCCGGAGGAGACGGAGACGGGGCAACCCTGGCCACACAGGAGGCGGCACCTTATTGGCTGTCGAACCAGAGCGAGCCGACAACGCCGGCATTCCTCCAGGGGACATGTCGGGTGTTGTCCTCGCGCCTAGGACAACGGCGAGTGCCGCTTCCCCGCAACGAGCCAGCCCCAAGCGGACCCACGACGCCAGCACCCTTGTGAAGGACCTGCTGGGCGTCACCGTCGTACTTGAGATGACGGTGTGTTCCGTCCCTGACGCGACTTCACCACCGTCCATCGATCAAAAGGTACCGTCCGTATTCCACCCTGTTCCCTTTCGATTCAGCTTCGATCCACCTAACAACCCTGCTACGGTGAGCGCTTTCATAAAGGCGTATCCAAACCTTCCGGGGTACCATATGTGGTCGACCTAGGACCGACTAACAGCCGTCTTAACCTCCAGACCAGCGGGTTCCGAGGAAGAGGACGACCCCGACTTTGGTTGGGATTTCTCTAGCCTCGATGACCCCGGTGCCATGCGGGACTTCATGTCCGCATGTGACCACTACCTCTCCGGTTGCTATGACGATGGTCACGGCCTTGACGATGAGGGTTACGACCCAAGTCGTGAATGTTTCCACGTCGATCAGGGGGATCATGACGAAGACAACCGCCTCAGTATGCTGGAGGTTGACGATCCCCCTAGGCCCGCATCTCGCGTTGACATCCTGCGGGAGCTAGCTGTGGTCCCAGTCCCTACGGGGGCTCAGGACACACAACTCGAGCAAATCCGAGAGATGCAGGCCCAGGTCGACGGGGAAGCAGGGCGGCTTGTGCAGCTCCGACAGAACATCGAACAGGAGTGGGCAGGCCGAACACTCGTTGGAGGAGCCTGTCATCGGGCCCGGGACATCCAGCGCCGCATCGTTGACAATGCTAGGGCTGCCCCCGGCTGTCAGCGGGTCCGGCCAGGACCTAGCTGCAAAGGCGATGCTACTTCGAACCATGCCGGAGCCATCCACCACCGAGGGACGGCGTATCCAGGGCAAACTCAAGGATCTCCTGGAAGGCGCCGCAGTTTGACGAGCCGAGAGCTCCGCCTCCCGGAGGCGAGCTGACCCATCGGAGCATCACGCGACGTCCTCTCGACGCATGCGGGAGGCCTTGGTCCATCCCGAGCATAAGCGGGACGAGGCACCTGCCGCCCGGGATCGCCTCAACAACGAGCATCACCATCGCGACCATCGAGCCTGCCTCGACGAGAAGGTGCGCCGAGGCTACCATCCTAGGCGTGGGGGACGCTGCGACAGTGAGGAGGATCGGAGTCCCTCGCCCGAGCCACCCGGTCCACGAGTCTTCAGCTGGGCCATACGACGAGCACCGTTCCCCGCCCGTTTCCGAGCCCTGACTACCATCACCAAGTACTCGGGGGAGACGAGGCTGGAGCTGTGGCTCGCGGACTACCGACTGGCATGCCAGTTGGGAGGGGTGGACGATGACAACCTCATCATCTGTAATCTACCCCTTTTCCTCTCCGACGCTGCCCGGGCCTGGCTAGAGCATCTGCCTCCTGCGCAGATCTCCGACTGGGACGACCTGGTCAAGGCTTTCGCGGGAAATTTCCAGGGCACGTACGTGCACCCTGGGAACTCATGGGATCTCCGAAGCTGCCGCCAGCAGCCTGGGGAATCCCTCCGAGAGTACATCCGGCGGTTTTCAGAGTAGCGCACCGAGCTGCCTAACATCACCGACTCAGATGTCATCAGAGCTTTCCTCGCCGGCACCACTTGCCGAGACCTGGTGAGCAAACTAGGGTGCAAGACTCCCACCAGGGTGAGCGAACTGATGGACGTCGCCACCAAGTTCGCCTCGGGTCAAGACGCGGTCGAGGCCATCTTCCGGAAAGACAAGCAGCCTCAGGGGGAGCCGAAGGAAGACGCCCCCGAGGTGTCCGCCCAGCGTGGCGCAAAGAAGAAGGCCAAGAAGAAGGCGCAAGCGAAGCGCAACGCCGCTGACGCGAATCTTGTCGCTGCTGCCGAGCACAGGAACCCTCGGAAGCCCCCTGGAGGGGCCGGCGCGTTCGACAAGATGCTCAAGGAGCCGTGCCCCTATCACCAGGGTCCCGTCAAGCACACCCTTGAAGAATGTGTCATGCTCCGGCGCTACTTCCATAAGGCCAGGCCCCCGGCGGAAGATGGCAAGGGCCAAGGCAACAACAAGAAGGAGGGCGACAAGGAAGAGGAGTTCCCTGAGATCCACAACTGCTTCATGATGATTTACGGCGGGCAGGTGGTGAAAGCCTCAGCTCGGCACCGCAAGCAGGAGCGCCGGGAGGTCTGCTCGGTAAAGGTGGTAGCGCCAGCCTACCTAGACTGGTTCGACAAGCCTATCACCTTCGACCGAGGTGACCACCCCGTCTTCGTGCCAAGCCCAGGGAGGTACCCGCTCATCGTCGATCCGATCATCGGCAACGTTAGGCTCTCCAAGGTCCTCATGGACGGAGGCAGCAGACTCAACATCATCTACGCCGAGACCCTAGAACTCTTGGGGGTTGATCGGTCTGAGGTCCGGGCTGGTGCCGCACCCTTCCACGGGATCGCACCCGGAAAGCGTATCCTGCCCCTTGGGCGGATAGACTTGCCCGTCTGCTTCGGGGCTCCCTCCAACTTCCGAAAGGAAACCCTCACCTTCGAGGTGGTCGGGTTCCAAGGGACCTACCACACGGTGTTGGGAAGGCCATGCTACGCCAAGTTCATGGTCATCCCCAACTACACCTACCTCAAGCTCAAGATGCCAGGCCCAAACGGGATCATCACCGTCGGATCCACGTACTGCCACGCGTACGAATGCGACGTGGAATGCGTGGAGTATGCTGAGGCCCTCGCCGAGTCCGAGGCCCTCATCGCTGACCTGGAACGCCTCTCCAAGGAGGCACCCGACGCGAAGTGGCACGCCGACAACTTCGAACCAGTCGAGGCGGTTAAGTCCGTCTCTCTCAACCCCAACAACGACGCCAACAAGAAAGTCCGGATCGGCTCCGAGCTCGACCCCAAATAGGAAGCAGTGCTCGTCGACTTTCTCCGCGCAAACGCCGAAGTGTTTGCGTGGAGTCCCTCGGACATGCTAGGCATACCATGGGATGTTGCCGAGCACTCACTGGACATCAGAGCTGGAGCATGACCCGTGAAGCAGACCCTGCGCCGTTTTGACGAAGAAAAGTGCAGGGCCATAGGCGAGGAGATCCACAAGCTACTCGCGGCAGGGTTCATCAAAGAGGTATTCCATCCCGAATGGTTAGCTAACCCTGTTCTTGTAAGGAAGAAGGATGGGAAATGGAGGATGTGCGTAGACTACACTGGTCTAAACAAAGCATGTCTGAAGGTTCCCTACCCTCTGCCTCGCATCGATCAAATTGTGGACTCCACTACTGGGTGCGAAACCCTGTCATTCCTCGACGCCTAATCAGGCTATCACCAAATCAAGATGAAAGAGTCCGACCAGCTCGCGACTTCTTTTATCACACCTTTTGGCATGTACTGTTACACTACAATGCCATTTGGTTTGAGGAATGCAGGCGCCACCTACCAGAGGTGCATGAACCATGTGTTCGGAGAACACATCGGCAGAACGGTCGAGGCTTTCGTTGATGACATCGTTGTCAAGACGAAGAAAGCCTCCGACCTCCTCTCTGACCTTGAAACGACATTCAAGTGTTTGAGAGCTAAAGGCGTGAAACTCAACCCCGAGAAGTGTGTCTTCGGAGTCTCCCAAGGCATGCTCCTAGGGTTCATTGTCTCCGAGCCGGGCATAGAGGCCAACCCGGAGAAAATCACCGCCATCACCAACATGGGGCCGATAAAAGATTTGAAAGGAGTACAGAGGGTCATGGGATGCCTTGCGGCTCTGAGCCGTTTCATCTCACGCCTTGGTGAAAAGGGATTGCCCATGTACCGCCTCTTAAGGAAGACCGGGCACTTCACTTGGACCCCCAAGGCCGAAGAAGCCCTCGGGAACTTGAAGGCACTCCTTACAAATACACCCATCTTGGTGCCCCCCGCTGCAGGAGAAGCCCTCTTGATCTACATAGCCGCAACCACTCAGGTGGTCAGCGCCGAGGTCGTAGTCGAGAGATGAGAAGAAGGGCATATACTGCTCGTCCAGAGGCCAGTCTACTTCATCAGCGAAGTGCTTTCTGAGACCAAAATCCTCTACTCGCAGATCCAGAAGCTGCTCTACGCAGTGATTCTGACACGGCGGAAGCTGCGACACTACTTTGAGTCTCACCCGGTGACTTTGGTGTCATCCTTTCCTCTGGGAGAGATCATCCAGTCCCGAGAGGCCTCGGGTAGGATAGCGAAATGGGCAGTGGAACTCATGGGCGAAACACTTTCATTCGCCCCTCGGAAGGCCATAAAATCCCAAGTCTTGGCCGACTTCCTGGCTGAGTGGACTGACACCCAGTTACCAACGACTCCAATCCAACCCGAGCTTTGGACCATGTACTTCGACGGGTCGCTGATGAAAACTAGAGCAGGCGCGGGCTTGCTCTTCATCTCACCCCTCGGAAAACATCTTCGCTACGTGACCCGCCTTCATTTTCCGGCATCAAACAACGTGGCCGAGTACGAAGCATTGGTTAATGGGCTGCGCATCGCCATCGAGCTAGGGGTTCGGCGCCTCGATGCTCGTGGCGACTCACAGCTTGTCATTGACCAAGTCATGAAGAACTCCCACTGCTACGATCGGAAGATGGAGGCCTACTGCGACGAAGTTCGACGCCTGGAAGACAAGTTCTACGGGCTAGAACTCAACCACGTCGCCCGACGATTCAATGAGACTGCGGATGAGCTGGCTAAAATAGCCTCAGGGCGGACACCGGTTCCCTCGGACGTCTTCTCCAGGGATATACATCAACCCTCCGTCAAGACCGATGACACGCCCGAGATACCCTTGGCCAAGCCCGAGGAAGCCTCGGCCGAGCCCGAGGTGCCCTCGGCCGCCGAAGGTGAGGCCCTGCGCGTCGAGGGAGAGCGGAATGGGGTCATACCGGTCCCGAACTGGCAGACCCCATACCTGGAATATCTCCTCCAAGGAGAGCTGCCCCTCGACAAGGTCGAAGCTCGGCGACTGGCTCGGCACGCCAGGTCGTTCATTTTGCTGGGTGATGAAACAGAGCTCTATCACCGTAGTCCCTCGGGCATCCTCCAGCGATGCATCTCCATCGCCCAAGGACAAGAGCTGTTACAAGAAATACACTCGGGGGCTTGCGGCCACCATGCAGCACCTCGAGCCCTCGTGGGGAATGCCTTCTGACAAGGTTTCTACTGGCCAACCGTGGTGGCCGACGCCACTAGGATTGTACGCTCCTGCCGGGGGTGTCAATTCTACGCAAAGCAGACACGCCTGCCCGCTCAGGCCTTGTAGACGATACCCATCACCTGGTCGTTTGCTGTGTGGGGTCTGGACCTTGTCGGTCCCTTGCAGAAGGAACCCGGGGGCTTCACGCACCGGCTGGTCGCCATCGACAAATTCTCCAAGTGGATCGAGGTCCAACCCCTAACCAGCATCAGGTCTGAGCAGGCGGTGGCGTTCTTCACCAATATCATCCATCACTTTGGAGTCCTGAACTCCATCATCACCGACAATGGCACGCAGTTCACCGGGAAAAAGTTCCTGGACTTCTGTGAGGACCACCACATCCGTGTGGACTGGGCCGCCGTAGCTCACCCCATGACGAATGGGCAGGTGGAGCGTGCCAACGGTATGATTTTGCAGGGACTTAAGCCCTGGATCCACAACGACCTCAACAAGTTTGGCAAGCGGTGGATGAAGGAGCTACCCTCGGTGGTCTAGAGTCTGAGGACGACGCTGAGCCGTGCCACGGGCTTCACGCCGTTCTTTCTAGTCTATGGGGGCGAGGCTGTCCTCCCCACGGACTTAGAATACGGTTCCCCGAGGATGAAGACGTACGACGATCGAAGCAACCAGATCAGCCGAGATGACTCGTTGGACCAGCTCGAAGAAGCTCGGGACGTTGCCTTACTACATTCGGCGCGGTATCAGCAGTCTCTACGACGCTACCACACCCGAAGGGTTCGGCCCCGAGGCTTCCAAGTGGGAGACTTGGTGCTTCGGCTGCGACAGGACGCTCGAGGGCGCCACAAGCTTACTCCCCCCTGGGAAGGGCCATTCATCATCGCCAAGCTCTTGAAGCCTGGAACATACAAGCTGGCCAACGATCAAGGCGAGGTCTATATCAACGCTTGGAACATCGAACAACTACGTCGCTTCATGTTCCTCGTTTTTACACGCTTAAATAAAGTCTAACTGTCAAGGAAGGGTCAGCCTTGCCTCGGCCAAGCCCGACCCTCCCTCGGGGGCTAGAAGGGGGGACCCCCCCTCCACGTCAGAATTTTCTTTGGAAAAGTTTTCTACCGAGAAAAGTTTTCTACAGAAAACAACTTTTGTGCTTTCGACTATGTCGATAGCAGGGCCCTAAAAACGACGAGAGTACACGTAAGTGGCAAGGCCAACTGAGCCGAGGGACTCCTACGCCTCCGGGATACGGATACCTCACTCATCACCTTCCGCGAAAAGTAACTCACGCTCGGATATGCGATCCTGCTACCGAACAAGTCCTAACGCTCGGGTAGAAAACGACTTTCATGCATTTTTCGACTATATCGATAGCAGAATCCTACGAACTGGTGAGAGAGCACGTAAGCGGCAAGGCCGACCGAGCCGAGGGACTCCTACGCCTTCGGGATATGGATACCTCACTCATCACCTTCCGCGAAAAGTAACTCTCACTTGGATAATGCGATTCTGCTGCCGACGAACAAGTCCTAAGTGCTCGAAACAAGAGGAAAGAAAACGTAGCTCTATAATCTGAATGCTAAATATGTTTAGGCCTCGATGGCCGAAACAAACATACGCATACTTCAGACGAACTGTTCATGCAGGCTCAAACATCAGCAGGGGGAGGAGCGGCACTTTCGGTGTCGTTTCCACCCTCTGCGGAATCTGGCCCAGCCTCAGACGGCGATGCGAGCAGGCACCTCAGCGAGCTGCTCCGAAGCCCCAGCCAGCCGTCCCCCGAGGATCTCAGCCCGGCTCACAGCCTCGGTGGCTTGGCTCCGGGATTGGCCTTGCTCGCAGGTGATCTGACCAAACCCAAGCTACCGCTGCTGCACCTTCTCGGCCTCGGAAGCCGCCTGCTCCCGCGTCGAGAAAGCCTCTGTCTGAGCCGACATCGCCTCTATCCACACCACCGTTGCCTTCAGCTTCGGCTCATCGCAGAGCAGCCGAAGGTTCTGAAACCGAGCAAGAGAGGCTTTAAGTGGCAAGGTCGACCGAGCCGAGGGACTCCTACGCCTCCGGGATACGGATACCTCACTCGTTACCTTCCACGCAAAGCAACTCACACTCGGTTAAGTGGTTCGGCCACCGACGGGCAAGTCCTAGTGCTCGAAACAAGGAAGAAACATAGCTTTATACTCGAATACCCAAATGTTCAGGCCTCGACAGCCACAGAGAACAAATACATATGCTTGGGGTAACTATGCTACATAGACTTAGAGGTCGGCAGGACCCTCGGTGGTTCTCCCGGCCTACGACAAATGTCTAAGTCCTTGAAGCAGTTACATTTTGCTCGGGCAAAAACCCAGTATATCCCCTTACAAACGGGACTCCGGTTCCATTCCCGTGGGTATGAACAACCTCCACACCAGGGGGCCCGCGGGATAACGAACTCCAAGCGGCTCGCCGGCGACCTCTGTAGCAGCAGAGACAACGACCTCCACCTTGGGTGGCTAAACAGCAGCAGCGATGACCTCAGGACAGACGCTGCTGTGAAAAGGCCCTCGCCCACGTCCCCACACGAGGGGTGAGGACAAGCCATTAAGGCCGAAGAATCAAAGGGCGCTGTCCGTGGGGATCGAACCCACCGACAATGAACCGGCGAACAGCGGTGGCCCCAAAGCGCACCGGCAGGTCCTCACTCCCGTCCTCGCCGAGGCCGTCCTAGAACATGAGTACCACCCTCGTGGCGTACGACGTGCTGGGCGACCCCCTGGCGCAGCTGACGGTGCGAGGAGGACCTAGACGTGGCCGGCCTGCGTGGCACGACCGCCGCCCGAGTGGAGGATGGAAAGCTGCACCCTGGCTAGGGAGCAGCAGTTCGCCTTCCCCCGCATGGCTGGAGGACGCCTTCGCAGGGCTGGAAGATGCCCTTCTCCCTCGAACGCTGGGGGAAGAAAAGGGTCACCGACCCACGCGGACGGAACCCCCCACTCGGTGCGCTCCTCCGCCTTAGCCCGGATGACGAAGATCCTTGAAGCTGAGGGCGGGGCGGAGGTCGCAGCCTGGCTTGCTTCTCCCCACCACTAGGCTGGTGATCATCCCTACGGATGACCATTGGTGAGGGAATGCAGCCGGGCTGCATGACGAAAATCCTTGAAGCCGAGTGGTGGCTGAAGAGCGCCAATCTCCACGAGGCCACGCTCCTCCAACGACAGCAAGAGCAAGGCGACGCCGGTGCACCCCTTCTGGGGCTCGAAAGGTGGAAGGGCGCAACACATGAGGGAAGAACGAAGGCATAGCCACTGCCCGGGGGATCGATCCCCTTTTATAGGCAGACCTCCTCACTTGCACCCCTTAGCGTCACGGGCAAAGTCTCCACCGACGTGCTCCAGGGTTCTCCCCCTACGACACGGGGGTTGGGCCCCACACGTCGTGCGAACTGACTCGAGACGCGAGGGAGGCAAACCGCCGCACGCAAGGCATGAAACCGCCCTGCGTTATAAGCGTTCTCTCATCCTCGTCTGAACCAGTAGATGAAAGGGCGAGCCGCCTCGCAAGGGAGCATGCGACCGCACCACGGTTATGCACCCTTTCGGCTTCGTCACTTCCGGTGGACCAGCACAAAGGCCCGGTCCAACCTACCATGCAATCGGCGCGACGGTCACTACGTGCGAGGAAACTGCACCGCCACCTGCGCCAATGTCACGTCTTCTCGACTGCAGAACCAATGCCGCGACTCGAGGCGGCCCCGCACGTGACCCAACAGTGCCAATTGGGCGCAGCGGTCACGGGTCAGTCAGCCGCGGGGGTAGGCACGGCAGTTGATGTGGCCAAAAGCGGACCAGCAATGACTGCTGCAACAGATGGGCAGAAGAAGCGGTCAAATCACCCCTAGGCTCGCGTCCTTTCCTGAAGCAGCAGGGGAGCCTTCTCCCACGGCGTAAGGACGACGCGCCCGCGCCCTGTTCCTCGAACGGCCCGCGCACGCGCAACAGACGCCCCGCGAATCACCCGTCCCGTCGCATTAACTCCTTGGCAGAGCCAGCGACACCGTTGGCAGGCGAAGCGAGCAACGCTTCACCTCCACCATAAAGGCCGCGTCAAAAAAGGTGCGCCACGATTTTCAAATTCATATCCTTTTCTGTTTCCTCTCTCTCTCTCTTGACACAGGGACCGAGAAAGGGCATATTTTGAAAGGGATCCTTCCCCGCGAAGGAAGAGGGCCCCCGAGCCCTCCTACGGATCAGGGGTTCGAAGGCTAGCCCTCAGAAGGGTTCGACAGCCGCCCTAGAGCACCCAGGCTCCGCGCCCATTACTGATCAGGGGTTCAAAGGCTAGCCCCTCGGAAGGGTTCGACAGCCGCCCCAGAGCACTCGGGCTCTGCACCCACTACTGATCAAGGGTTCGTAGGCTGGCCCCTCGAAGGGGTTCGACAGCCGCCCTAGAACACACAGAGTGAGGGATGACCCTGGGTACGTCCGATACATGGCCGAGGCTCGAGCTACGCTCCCGAGGTACCCTAGGACATTTTCGAGACCAGCGGGAACGACTCGTAATGGAATCCTACCAGAGGGAGGCATCGAGCCCTCGGACCCTGTCAAAAAGGGGCCGGTTCTAGCGAATCACCTGCAGGTACTTTTGGAGTGCGCCTTTGGGCCACTAGACGACCCTTAACGAACGGGGCACGGGCATCCACTCGGATCACCCGTTAGCATCTCGCCGGAAACACCATGATCGGTGCCCTCCGAGGGTAACATGGCGCTTTCCCCCCTTCCTCCTTGCGGAAAGGCGACAAAGGGGCATATAATAAAAGTCGAGACAGTCCTTGATCATCCTCTCGCTCCGTGCAGAGGCTCGGGGGCTGCTCTCGCACCCGGCTACAGCCAAACTGTTGACAGCGTCAACAAACCAGCTCAAAAACTCGGAACCTGATCATGCACCTGGGCTACGGCCAGGCTACATGAGGGAACGACAGGATTAGCCGAAACATCCCGAAAGCATTAAGACCTCAGAGGAGTCAAACCACTCCTTCGAGGCCTCGGGGGCTACACCCGGTGGGTGCGCTCGCGCGCACCCGTCGGAACAAAGTATAACCGAGAAAGGCCGGTCCCCTCACCAAGAATGCGGCAGAGCCTCGAAGCGAGCATCACCACTCCCCACGAGGCTCGGGGGCTACTGTCGGGTATCGAAATTAGGGGTACCCCCACCACTCCTAATCATAGCTGGTAAACACCTTCAGGGCAAACCCTAAAGGCTGACGGCTCGGGTCAAAGTCAAAGCTTCGTCTACCAAGGGACACGGTCTCACCCCGCCCGAGCCCGGCCTCGGGCAGAAAAGTGGTCCCGGACGAGTCCACACCTCGCCCGAGGGTCTCTTCGGACAGTGAGTGCACCCTCGGCTCCGCCAAAGACAAGCCTTGTCGTGCAAGCGACTTTGGCCAAATCGCCTTACCAGCCGACCGTGTTGCATGCGCATTTAATGCTGGGGTCGCCTGACAACTTATCCTGACATGCGCGCCTCAGTCGACAAGGTCGAAGTGACCGCAGTCACTTCGCCCTTTCACTGACCGATCTGACAGGAAAACAGCGCCGCCCGCCCTGCTCCGGCTGCTGTGCCAACCACCCGGGCGAAACCGACAATGGTCGAGTTCAGCCTCGGGCGCAACAGGAAGCTCCACCTCGCCCGACCCCAGGGCTCGGCCTCGGGAAGAAATCTCTGCCTCGCCCGACCCCAGGGCTCGGCCTCGGCCCTAGCCTCGTGAAGAATCACGTCCTCGCCCGACCCTGGGTCTCGGCCCTAGCCTCGGCCTCGGAGGAGTTGTCGCCTCACCCGACCTCAGGCTCGGATCAACCACGCCATGAGGGATGCATCATTACCCTACTCCTAGCTAGCTCAGGCTATGAAGGAACAAGACCAGCGTCCCATCAAGCTTACCCCGATAACAGGCGATGGTGGTTTCCCGCATGCAACCATGACGTCGGTGGTCCTTAAACCCCCTACGGAAGCAAGGAGACGTCAGCAAGATCCATGCAGCGCCAACAGCTGTACTACTACAGGGTCCAAGGCACTTCTCCGATGGCCACGATACTACCTCTACAGGACTCGAGACGTCCCCCCGACGGCCACGTTGTTATCTGTACAAGGCTCAGGGCACTTCCCTGCCAGCCACGTTAGCTCCCAGCTACACCCCATTGTACAGTTGGGCATCTCCTTACGTCTATAAAAGGGGGGTGTCTATGGCCCCACAAGGGGGGGGGGACGAAAGGGGGAGCGAGAGGACGAAGGGATGAGCATACGAACATACGAAGCATACGTACGCACGGCGGGAGAAGACGAGCAGGGGCCGGACCCTCTCTCTCTTGCTCTCTGCTACTCGCCCTCTCTCGCTCTCACTCTCTCGCAGCGCTTGTAACCCCTACTACGAGCACCCTGGTGCAGGATAATACAAGACTCATTCCCCCACTTGTGTTCCATCTCGCACCAACCCATCTGGGCAGGGGCACGCAACGACAAATTTACTCGTCGGTCCAGGGACCCCCCGGGTCCGAAACGCCGACACTTTCGCTATGTAATAAGTACTCTGATGATATTGTGACATTTATCTCTATACACTCTGTTATTATATGTGTTGTCTTCTTTGGTGCATATATGAGATGCACCCGGCTTTATCCGTTAAATCCGGGTGTGACAGGTGGGCACACTGCGGTGGTGCATGGCTGGCTGGTTGGGGCTTCCTGCATGCTATGGTAGCCCAGGGCTCCCAATAGCCTTACCCTATATATAATAGAATGATATTAGCTACATTTATTTGGAGCCTTCCACCAAAGTTGACATTAGCAATACATTGGCCATCACCGTGAACCAGCATCTTCTCACATCAGGATGCACGAAAGAATTTCCCACAAACATAAGGGCAACACTTAAGATTATGAAGGACCAGTGAGATGACCAAAGGAGGGTGAATGGGAGCCAATCAAATTTTGTTGCCGAACATTGGAAATGAGCACTTCACTTCAATTGAAATGAAGTAAGCACTCAACCCAAAATCACATCAGCAAACCAGTGATCTTATGTTTTCAAAACGTTTCTAATACCCACACTTGACCAACAAAACAAACGGATCGCAAATTGGACACCGAAAAGTCTGAATCGATCCAAAATCGTGTCGCTCAGCAGCACGAAATTCTATTCTTCGATGCGAAACTAAAGCAACCGAACTCCCATTGAGATGAAATTATACACACACCTGGACAAATATGTTTCCATGGTCTCCACAAATTTTGAGCTCAATAGGTGTCGGTGTTTTGGGTCCGACCGCACACCTGGGGTTGCCCCTCAAGGTGTTTTTAGGAGTAGGACGGTGTCGCCGACTGTAGCCAAATGGTTCGTGCCGGATGCACGAGGAGCGAGGGACAATGTTTATAGGTTCGGGCCGCTTTGAGATGCGTAACACCCTACGTCCTGGTGGGTATGCTTTATGTGGTAGATTACAAGGAGGTTCTCTAGTATTGGGAACGTAGAGAGCTAGAGTTGGTGGCTAAGTAATGAGATCGATCGTTCTGAAGGGGTGCCCCCTAGGCCTTATATATTCGACCGTGGGGCAATACATGTAGATATGATAACAACGCGCACCTAAAAGATAGTGAACTGATTGAGTCTATCTTATTATAACTCGGCCGACTTATCCTCGCCTGGTTCCATCGTACAGGGCTCCAGCGCAGGACAGTCGGATTTCTGTTGTGGTTGCTTGCTCAATTTTATTGGAGCCATCCAGACTCGCGCCGATCCGGCTTTGCATCGATTTGCTTTGCTGGTCGTTCTTCCCCAGGCCCACGAAAAGATGACCTTATGATTTATTGGGCCCCTGGGCCTTTTGTGAGGTCTTTTATCCTTCCAGTGGACCCGGGGGATATCTGTCCCCCACAAGCCCCCGATCTTTGGGTTGATTTTGAGATAATCGGCCCAAAGATCCTAGGTCCAGCTTGTGGTCTTCATTTTATGATAAGGGAGACTTTCCGGGTAGTTTGGTAAAAACAATTCCTTGCTATCTCCTTCTGCTCGAAAACTAGCGTTCTGTCTCAAACTCGTGCTTTGGAGGTCAGCATCTCATATTTGTAGGATCCTGAGCTTCACTGGGTGCACCGGAGGTGCACCCAATGGGTGTAGCCCCCGAGCTTCAAGTGGATTTTTGAAAATAATCCACTCGAAGGTCCTCATAAAAAATCATCTTATTTTCCGCTTGCACTTTGTTGGAGGTCAGCCTTGCTTTTGATCTTGCCATATGCTTTAGAAGTTAGCATTGTCTTGACTTGAAATGGCGATTCATGGGGTGCACCGGAGGTGCACCCAATGGGTGTAGCCCCCGAGCTTCGAGTGGATTTTTTGAAAATAATCCACTCGAAGGTCTTCATTTTGTGTTCTTTTGCTGAGAGTCATCTTTTCTCTTTTTTTTTCTTCCGAATGCCTTAGAGGTCAGCATTATGTCATCGATATTATGCTTTAGAGGTCAGCATGTATTTTGTCTTTGGAGCCGAGTTCGTGATCTGCCCATATCTTGCTAGGTGGTGCAATTTATTTGATCTGCATCTGATTGGACATTCGATGGACGTCCCCTGGCTAGTCTTCATGTCGCTTCTGTCAGTCAGACTTTATACTTCTCCGGCTATATTTGGCTTTCCTTTGATCCTTACTGATATCTCATTTTTGTCTTGAGGTATTCATTGCATGCCCTGCACGGACGTGACAGTTTTCAAAAATATACTAATAATTCCTGGGCGTCCCCCCCAATGGGTGTGGGCAAGGGACGGCTTGGTACGCTGAGTGTTTTAGCCGGCCGCTTCTAAGTAGTAATGTGATGTGACGGCGGGTGTAATCATATCGCCCGTGCAGTTGACTGGAGTCCCAATGGGTGTTGCATTGCATGAAACGGCGTCAGCCACCTGACGTATCTTCAGACGGGTTGAAGTGTATATTGAATATTTTGCGACTGTTCGGCAACCGTGGTAGGAGGTGAGCGGTTGCCTTCTTCTTATATAAATAGTGCCTTTGCCTCTCCGGTTTCTTCACACCTCTTTGTTGTTCTCCACTGCTTGCTTTCTTCTTCTCCCCTCGTTTCCACCATGGGCAAGAGCAACAAACGCAAGCGCGAGCCAACTCCTCCGTCAGAGGACTTCGATGATTCGGAATACTCGGAGGAGGAGTTCTCCTCCGAGTCCGAGGGGTCTCCGACTCCCGTCTCTCCCCCGGCGACGTCTGACGATTCAGACGACTCCTAGGGGATTGCCGCGGAGGTCTGGACTTACATCCGGGCCGTCGAGCGCTCTGGGCTCGCGGGCTCGGATTAGTCGGAGTACTCCTCGGACGAGGAGGACTCTTCGGACTAGTCCAAGGAGGGCGGCGGCGATGGCGGAGATGACGGCGACGGCGGGGGCGATGATGACGACGGCGACGATGACGGTGATGGCAGCAGCGGGGGCGGCAACGGCGGCAGCGGCGGCAGTGGCAGGGGCAGCAACGGCGGCGGTAGCGGCAAAGGCAGCAACAAGGCCAGTGGCTAGATGCCACTGGTTTTTAGATATTAGTATAGATTAGAAGTAGTATAGTGAAATAATGTAGTAGTAGTTAGTAGTAGAATGTACTATAGCGGTGGTAGAAATGTAGTGTAGTAGTAGAATGTAGTATAGTAGCAGCAATAGGGAAGTATCAACTCATAATGAGTTGATTTGTAATTTCTGAAACTTCCCTTAATGAAGGATGATGTTCTCTGTCTGTTATGTTTGTGTCGCGGCATGGGGTTTTCAAGTCATTTCTCCGTTTGCTTTGTCTGTGAAATCGATCCCTCTGGAGTAGTAGTTGAGTCATTCGGGCGTCATATCGTCGCTTTTAGGGTGATGGACGAGTTATTATTGTCAACATTTACACCTTTGAAGTGGCATCCGAGTGATGATGAAGCCACATCAGCGTTGGAATGACTGATGACCACATCGGCGCTTTTAGAGGTAACAGTCGAGTGGCTTATGGCGATGTCAGCGTTTTAGAGATAACTGCCGAGTGACTGAAGACGATGTCGGCGTTTTAGAGATAACTGCCGAGTGACTGGAGGCGACGTCGGCGTTTTAGAAATAACTGCCGAGTGACTGAAGACGACGTCGGCGTTTTAGAAATAATTGCCGAGTGACCGAAGACAACGTCGGCGTTTTAGAAATAACTGCCGAGTGACCGAAGACGACGTCGGCGTTTTAGAGATAACTGTCGAGTGATGATGTGGCGCACCAGTGCTTTTAGAAATAACCGCCGGGTGATGACTGGGCGCTTTTTGGGAACGGTATCTGACCCGGGAAGATCCCATATGCGTTGTGCTTTCAGCCGCCTCTGCTTTCCGTGCCCTAGTTCTTGCTTTCCTGCCTCCAGATCCTTTCTGTCCTTTTGAAATTCGGCTCTCGTTCTGTTCGCCGGTGGAATTGAGATGGCGCCCAAGCGAAAGGCCTCGAGTTCATCCGCTGCGGTGATTCCCCCTATCGACCCCAACAGACAGTTGCCTTTCGCAGGTAACCACATGTCTGTCGTTTCTGAGCCCGACCTTCTCCACCTCGTGTCCATCGGGGTTCTTCCTCCGAAGGAGCTCTGTTCTTGGCGGATTTGCCACGGGGTCACTGTCCCAACAGAGGATACCCACGAATCCGTGATTTATGTTCCTTTTCTTCTCCACAGTCTCGCTCTTCCTATTTCTCCCTTTTTCCGCGGTCTCCTTGATTTTTATCGCTTTAACTTGACCCATCTGAATCCCAATTCCATTCTGCAAATTTCCATTTACGTTCATTTATGTGAGGCTTTTCTTGGCGTCCTGCCACATTTTGGACTGTGGAAGTACTTGTATCACTGTCGCCCTGGGATGGCCGGGGGGCAGCATCAGCTACTAGGGGGTGCGAGTTTAGAGATGCGTTGTGGGAGGAAGACTGACTACCTTGAAATCCCCGCTCAAGGATAGTATCAAAGGATGGCGCTTGGAATGGTTTATTGTTGAGAACCACGGAAAATCTCTCCCCCCACGGTCAGAGAGACAGCCGGATATTCGCACTCCGAGTTGGACCGAGTCTCCTACAGACCAGGAGGTGGCTGAGGCAAGGGCTTTGCTGGCTGAAGTTGGACTGCTGAAGGAGAGGGGTTTGACTGCAGAGGCTGTGGTTGCTGATTTTGTTTTCAAAAACATCCAGCCGTTGAAGGATAGGGCATACCCAGCCTACTTGTACCGAGGTTTAGCTGACTCAACCTGGGTCACCAATAGAAGAATTCCCGCTGTAGACTTGGTGAACCGGCTTGAAATGATACTTAGAGGCAAGGTGTCCAATGTTGGTGCCCCTATCGCATACTCGGCCTGGAACCTGCCTCCTTCCAAGGCTTTTACCCATTTTGTGTTGAATCCTCCTGTTACTAACGGCGGTTTGGGCCTTAGAGTACGACCCTCTGCCGAAGAAGTTAGTGCTTTGGTTGCTTCGATTGGAGACATTCCCGATGATGAACGGCAAGTCCACTTTGAGGTGCCTTTGGATCCTAATGATGCAGAAATAAATGCTATGCTTGATATGCTGGCTGAAGACTCTTCTGATGCTGCTCCTGCTGGGACATTGGCGGTGGTGCCTCTCCTGGAAGCTGGTACGACCTTGGATGTTCAGAGGCCTGTCAGTGTTCGCTCGAAACGTCCTTGCCGAGCCCATCAACCTGATTCTCCTGCTGATGAGCAGAAAAAGAAAAGGAGACGTTTTCGGCGAGTACGTAGTTTGGATCGAGAAGTTGGTCCTTCGGTTCCTGCCGCTGAGGAAGTGCATGTTCCTGAATTTACCGTCGCTGAACCCAATGGGTGTGCTCCATATGTCGCTGATCCCAATGGGGGTGCTGTCTGTGTTGCTGACGAAATCGTGGGGGAGGAAGAAGATGAGGTCCCTTTGACTCGGAAAAACAGTCAGCAATATATTGCCAGTGGGGAAAGTAGTGGGGTTCCTTCTCCTGCTCTGTCAGCCCTCATCAGTCTACAGGAATTATCTCTGGTAAACTTTGATCAGACTCTAGAAGATATGGTTCTAGAGGACCTGTTATCAGAGCCAGCGGATGGTGACGCGATGGATGTTTGTGCTGATGTGTTCGACGCCGGGTTGGGGTCATCCCGGGCAGCGTCCCGCGCCTCATCGACCTTAGAGCGCGGTCTTGAGGGCCAAGAAACTGACTTTGATCGTTTTTCTCTTATGGAAGTAACTGAGGGGCCTTCAGCCTTAGAGGTGGCTGCCGCAGAGAACTTGACCCTCAGGGATGGTGTTGACGCTTACCCAGCCCCCGAGGGTGTTGACGGGGATGATTCGGCTCGGGTGAGCAGCGCGAGTCACGACCCAGCCCCCGATGGTGTTGCCGGAGACAATCCGGCTCAAGTGGGCAGCGCGAGCCATGACCCAGCCCCCGAGGGTGTCCGAGCGGGGTCTCCCTCTTGTACTTCCATGGATGTTCACGTCGGATCTCCTTCACACTCTGGTTGCATGGTGGTGGCCCAAGTTTCTGGTCAGGGAGTCGCTTTAGATGTCAACATTCCTGACGAACAAGCTTTGGGCTCCGCTGATGATATTGAATTGGTTCCCGCTGGTTCATTGCAAGTTGCTCCGAATGGTGACTCTATGCCAAGCCATCAATTGATTTCTCACGATCTGGGAGTCCCCTCGTTCTTCTCCAACCTCCAGGTATTATGCCATATTCGAGTTTGACCTTTACACCTGACGAATCGCTGTCTTTGCACTCATTTGCTCTCATTATCAGGCACTAGTGGACGAGATGGCTAGTCAGCTGAAATCACAAGGTGCTTCTGTTCCGGAAAGAGCTTCGTCGCTGGCCCGTTGGAATCTGGTGCTGCTTCAACAGCGTGTCTCTGACTTAGAGGCGGCGAATGATGGTTGGCGCCTTTCTGCTTCCCCTCGTCTACCTTGTTAAACTGCTTCTCAATATGACTCTTTCGTTTGATTGTTTCTTCGCTAGATATGGCTCGGCAGTTTTCTGTTCTTGCAGAGAAACATTCTCAAAGTCAAGCTGAGCTGGTCCGGCGATGCTCTGATTTTGAGGAAAGGTATTCCCAGAGCCAGACTGAGCTGGCCCAGGTCTCTGATGCTCTGAATGATGCTAATATGCTGAATTCTACTCTTCGCGCTCAGCTTGATTCTGAAAAGGTGATTTATGAATCTGTGTCTTGTGTTGCTATGCTCTTATTGCCTGCTTGATGTTTAAAAAGGCTGATTGTTGTTTGCAGGAAGAAAAACGCGCCCTTGTTGCCTCCCGTGACAATCTTGACAGGGTATATCGTGACTCTAGCAACTCGTTGACCATCCTGGAAAGGAGTCATCGCTTCACCATGGAGGAGTTAGACAATCTTCGCTGTAAGCTGCAGGAATCCACGGATGACATGATCCGTCTCAGGCAGTTGATATCGGCTAAGGATGCTGCTATCAAGGAATTGCGCGCTTCTAAGAAGTCCATCGCCTAGGAGCTGGAGACCGCTCAGCTGGCCGTCAAAGTTGCTGAAGAAACTTCCGTTACTCTGAGGGCCCAGCGCGACAGGGCTATGGATAAAGCCATTCGCGCAGGGCGGATCGTGATGAGGAGACCCGGCACGATTGTTCCCGACGATATAAGGGCTGATGTGAACGCTGCTCCTGATTCCTCGAGTCGCCCTTCTTTGTCGGTTGCTCCTCTCTGATAAACCCAGCCGCGACCAAGCGGGCCAGCTCAGCGCGAATGGCCTCTCTCTTGTCGGGCGTGAAGCATCGTAGTTTTTGCTGAATCGGCCTCGCCTGGGGATAGACATTCAGTTTGTGCTCGGCCAGTTCTCTCGGGACTCTCGGCATATCCGCAGGTTGCCATGCGAATACATCTCGGTTATCTTGCAGAAACTGGACGAGCGCGCCTTCCTATTTGTCATCCAGGCTGGAGCTGATGATGGCAGTCTTGTGTTCATCAGCGAACCCCAGGTTGATCCTTTTGGTTTCTTTAGTCGGCCGCATAGAGGTCACGGCTTGAGCTTCATTTGCAGGTACTGCAAGGTCTTCCTCAGGCTTAGAGTTTGCCCGCGCTGAAGAGGTCGCCGACGGTTTGGTGGTGAGGGCCGCCTGGATGGCCACACGGAAACACTCTGCGGTGCCTTGGAAGTCAGCGCACACAGTTATGATTCCTTGCGGTCCCGGCATCTTCAGTATCATGTACGTGTAATGCGGAATGGCCATGAATTTCGCCAATCCCGGCCTCCCGATGATGGCGTTGTACCCGCAGTCGAAGTTCGCCACTTCGAACCTCAGGAACTCGGTTCTGTAGTTCTCCGGAGTTCCGAAGGTGACGAGCATGTAGATGTGGCCCAGCGGGTATTCCCCTTCAGTCGGCACGATGCCAAAGAAAGGAGTGTCTGACTCGTGGAGCTCTTTGAGGTGAACCCCAAGCCTTGAAGTGTCCGGGGGAAGGTGACGTTGATGCTGCTCCCCCCATCAACTAATACCTTCTTCACCCTGTTCTCTCGGATCACCGGATCGACGAGGAGTGGGTATTTGCCTGGGTGGTCGAAGTTGAGCCATTGATCGGCCCGAGTGAAGGTGATCGGGTGCTCCGACCATCGGTACGGAGCGGGAGGACCGGTGGTCGCCACCAATATTTGGCGATCGTTGAGCTTTTGTTGTCTTCTGCTCTCCTGTGATCCGTGTCCGCCGAAGATGACGTTGACTTCCCCGTCAATGCGCGGGAAGGCTCCGCCTCTTCCCTCCTCCTGCTGCTGGGGTTGTCGCGGTTCCCCTGGTCCTCCCCGCGGCGGAGGAGGAGGTAAAGGTTGGAAGGGTCGGCCATGCCCGACGGAGTGCTTGAAGTCTCTGCAGTTCCGAAGGGTGTGGCGCATGTCCTTGTGGTACGGGCACTGAGCGTCGAGGATGTCGTCCAGTGTACGTTCGCCTCCGCGAGGTCCTCCTCGGGCGCGAGAGGCAGGTGGTCCGGCGACATGCACCTCTTCGCGAGGCCTCTTCTCCCAGCGTTTGTCGGGTTGCTGGTTCCTGTCGCGTCGTGGCGCCGTCGGTGCAGGTTTCGTTCCCCCGATGAGGTCTTGAGCTCGCTCGTCGGCGGTGATGTAGAGATCGCCTTCCCGGAATAGCTGCTCGGAGGTAGTCGGCGCCTTCTGTAATATGGCTCGGACGAAGGCCGAGTCGTTGGACCCTCTGTAGAAGTCTTCGATCACGGCCGCCTCCGTGACCTCGGGGATATGATTTCTCATGGTCTGGAACCTTTTGAGGTACGTCCGGAGAGTTTCGTCCCCCCGACGCTTGATGGATTTGAGGTCCCATGGTTGCGCTAGTTTGTCGGAGAGGGACTGAAAGTTGGCGGTGAAGCGTCGACTGAAGTCGCTCCAGTCGTCGATGCAGTGTCAGGGTAGGTGTCGCAGCCATTGTAGCGCGTCTTGTCCGAGGACGATGGGTAAGTATGCGGTCATCACGTCCTCGGATGCTCCGGCAGCTCGAGCAGCGGTGGTGTAGACGGCCAGCCAGCCTCCTGGATCCTGCTTAGGTTCATATTTGTCGACATTCGATACCTTGAAGTTAGGGGGCCATTGAATGGCCCTAAGGCGTGGAGTAAGGGCAGACACTCCACACGTGTCTTCTTGACGGCGGGGATGATGTCTGTCCCAGGGAGGGGAATAGTTGTCATGGTCCATCGACTGTCCCCGGGTAGTACCGCCAGTCGAGGCCGTTGCCGACTCAGTTCTAGCGGCATGACTCCGAGTTGGGACGTCGTGATCCCTGTCGTACTCCTCCCGGCGGTGGATCTCGTTTCATGTCGTCGTTCGCGTGAAGCATTGATGGAGCTTCGCGCGTCCCGGCGGCTGTTGATGGTGTGTCGTAGGTCGTTCGGCGGGTGAGCGAGAGGTAGAAGATGGTTGGCTGCTTGAGTGAACAGTCGTCGATAGCCTTCGGCGTCGGGAGTTCGAGGGAGTCCATCAGCTATCTGAGCTAGTACCCCTCCGACTTCACTCGGCGTGTTCATGGCTCGGGCGAAGTCGGGATTCAGGTTGCGCCCGAAGAGTGGATTTTCCCGACGTTGCCTTGCCTCTTGCTCGGCTTGTTCTTGAGCTCGCCGGCGATCGCGCTGTCGGGAGTTCCTTCATTCTCTGAAGACGCGTTCCTCCGGAGTTTCTCCTATCTCTGAGGCCTCGTCTCGCGAGATAGGCTGCTCCGGATTCCGCTCTCCGGCCTCGTGATGCCGCCGGATATTTTGGCACCGGTTTCTCCGTCGACGGGATTCCCGCTGAGGTGGTTCTTCTCCGGGCGCGGTCGGTTCGTCGTCGGAGACGGGGGGCGACTCCACTCTTCCGATGAAAAGAACGTCGGGGTAGAATGGTGTGGTTGTCTTGGCAGTCTTTTTTCCGTTCTCCTTCGAGGGCAGAGGCACAGAAAGAACAACTTGCTTCCTCCCGGTTTCGTTTGTTTCTTTCTTCCTTGCGGTTCGTGTCCATTCTTTCGTCGGGGAAGTAGACAGCGGAGTTCCCTGGGTCAGTGGGCCCTCGGTCCCTGGCTTGCTGAAGGTACTCTCTTTTCGGAGCGCTAGAGGTTGCGCTTTTTCCTTCCTTACTCCGACATTCTCGGAGTTTGTTGGAGGAGACTTCTTCTTTGGCGGATCTGCGATGCGATGTAGAGTTCCTTCTTCGTCCACCACGGATGAGATTGTTCCAAAGCAGAACACAGATCCGGGGCGGAGGGTGATCTTGCGGTGGAAGGTGACGGCCATTGAGCTAACTTAGATCGGCGACACACCCCCTACCTGGCGCGCCAGCTGTCGGTGTTTTGGGTCCGACCGCACACCCGGGGTTGCCCCTCAAGGTGTTTTTAGGAGTAGGACGGTGTCGCCGACTGTAGCCAAATGGTTCGTGCCGGATGCACGAGGAGCGAGGGACAATGTTTACAGGTTCGGACCGCTTTGAGATGCGTAACACCCTATGTCCTGGTGGGTATGCTTTATGTGGTAGATTACAAGGAGGTTCTCTAGTATTGGGAACGTAGAGAGCTGGAGTTGGTGGCTAAGCAATGAGATCGATCGTTCTGAAGGGGTGCCCCCTAGGCCTTATATATTCGACCGTGGGGCAATACATGCAGATATGATAACAACGCGCACCTAAAAGATAGTGAACTGATTGAGTCTATCTTATTATAACTCGGCCGACTTATCCTCGCCTGGTTCCATCGTACAGGGCTCCAGCGCAGGACAGTCGGATTTCTGTTGTGGTTGCTTGCTCAATGTTATTGGAGCCATCCAGACTCGCGCCGATCTGGCTTTGCATCGATCTGCTTTGCTGGTCGTTCTTCCCCAGGCCCACGAAAGGATGACCTTATGATTTATTGGGCCCCTGGGCCTTTCGTGAGGTCTTTTATCCTTCCAGTGGACCCGGGGGATATCTGTTGCTCAATAGGACTGCTGAGCAGGGCACTAGTATGACTGTTGCCCTCCTCCTGAACGAGTTGGGGTAACATGAGGCTGAGTGTAACAAGGTCGATTGCTGCTGCCTCCCCGTCCCTGAGCGATAACCTTCCTCTTCACCTCGCCTATCTGAGCACGCTTGTGTTCAAGAGCTATGGCCTTGTCCACAAGTCTCTAGAAAGATGTGAATGAGTGAGACCTCAGCTGGTATTGGAGTGGCCGATTATTCCCTCCAAGAACAATTCATATTTCTTTTCATCTTCAGCAACCTCACCAGTAGCATATCTAGATAACTAGATGAATTTGTCTCTGTACTCACTGACTGACATGCTACTCTATCTGAGTGAAAGGAACTCCTTAATATTCATCAACCCAACAGAAATATGATAGTTTCTGAAATTGGCTGAGAATTTTGCACAGGTGATGGTGTCAGCAGTGGCATGTGCAGGATAGTAAGCATCCCACCAATCTGCAGCTGGGCTAGTGAGGCAACCTGATGCATATAGTACCTTCTCCCTGTCAATGCATTGGACAATGTTGAGTATCTTCTCCACTGACTTCAACCAGTCATCAGCTTGTAGTGGATCTGGGGAGCTGGAAAATATGGGTGACTTGTGGCTCATGAACTTGCGATGTGGTGGTGGTAGGTGTGGGTGTTGCTGGTTATTGTGGAGTCGAGCTTGCATGTCGGTCATGGTGTTAGACATCTGTTGCAGCGGCTGGATTTGAGCAGCAAAAAAGGCTTCCGACCCAGCAGGTGGAGGATTTGGGGAATTCATCTCCGGTTCTAGATTAGCTACCGCCCTTCTTTGGTGGATGCGTGCAGGTTGATCGACACCTCCTTCTGTCTTGGTATTGACCATCTAAGTCAGATACATAAGGTTAGATAGATTTGTAGATAAGACAAATGATTAAATACTGAATATTTGAGTCTTGAGTTAGGATCTTTTGGGTCACAATAACTTAGTAGATTAGAGCGCCACCTACCTATCATTACTATACTACCTCTATGTTGGTACATGCTAAAATGTACCCACTATACTAGGTTTTATTGTGGATATAATCCCACAAATGTTTCAATCAATTGAAGAAGCAAATCAAACAGTTATCATAAGAACAAGTATTCAAGTGCCTAAATACCAATAAAATATTTTTTCTTTGTCCTAGGTCTCCTATTTCTTTAGGAATTCATCGTTATAGGATTCCAAGGTGTGAAATCATGTTTGTATTTTAGAGTAGAAAAGATAAGAGTAGTCAGAGTAAAGCAACAAAAGATGAGACATTATCAAGAAAAGTATAGAAAGAATCAGAGTAAAGGTAAGTAGATAAGGGTTTTGTCTAGGTCTATCTAGGTTACGTCCTACAGTCAACATTCCTCTGATACCACTTGTGACACCTCGTCCACTCCTGAACCGGTGGTACTTACTCCTGGCAGCCCTTTAGAATCATAGACCATCCCCACAGAGCAACACGAGTCTTTTGTGAGCACTTTGTCCCCACTCATGCACACCCGAGAAGACTTACTGGTCGGTCACCCATCCCATGATTGCTCTAGGCCAAGCACGTTTAATCTAGATGTTTTTTCGAAATAGGATTCTAAAAAAAGAAGATTCACCTTGTTGATATGAGTACTCGATTAATTCTATATTTGTATTAAGCCTTGAGCCAGGATATCACACAATCCACCCGGGCTAGAATATCACACTGGAATTACAACAGAGGCAGGCAAGATGAGTTGGGCATGATAAGTTATGTGATTGGTTTAAGTTCATCAGAGTACTGAACTGCGCAGTAAGTTTCCATTGTTTGGATCAAGTTGAAATTTTTGAAAGACCTAATCAAAATAGGATATTATAGGGTAGAATAGAACATTTAATTTGGTGCATTACGCGTTACTATGAGTTGTATGGACAATGTCTTTGGTTTATTATCCATGAGTAGTGAAATCGAGAGTTATCAGTTGCCATTGTTTCAGCTTAAGGATTAAATGGAAATTTCACACCTAAGCAGATGAAGATTGCTGCAGTAAACCCAACTATGAACAGTGAGTAAGGAAATGGGTAACTAGCAATTCCCATTTTGCCATGCAAAGAACAGATGGAATTCAGAATGGAAGAAGATCACTGTACTAACTGTAGCCTATTATCTACAGTTAGTTATAACATGTGGCTAGATTAGTAGTAATAAACAAACAGAGAGTACCTATGTGTCAATCCCGTCAATGAGGCTGATGGCCTCCATCCAAGCGTAGCATCAAGATGTCAACGAACCCCAGATTGGACCAGACAAATGGGTAGCCTAGAAATATAGAGAACCAGTGGTTTGCTCTCAAAATAAAAACAGTGTCAGCTTTTAGTTGCAAACATATATTATCAGAAACGAACATGCCTTTCTCAGAAGAATGAACACAAGTATTGTATATCAGAACAATGCATTGCAATTGCAACCATGCCATTGAAAAGTCATGGTAGTAAAACATGATACTACAGCTTCGCTAGGAGGGTTGGGCGGAATGATGAAATTAGCAATAGAAATTAGTTGTATGGTTTTTTTAAATAAGTCGATTTGTTAATCATGTCGATTAAGAACTGAAGTAGTTGTATGGTTTGGAGTGTGACATTTATCAGTGTTCTTTTGGGATCAGTAAGCAGACATGTTTCAAGAAAAAGAACAATGGTTCAGTATGCACGTAGAGCAATGACATGCTCACAGAAGATAGGTAGGCAACGGTAAAAAACACGCAAGTCAATATCAGCAGGTGGCATAAGTACACAAAAAACTAAGCCTAAGAATCATCTGCATTGCAAGAAAGAGTAGGCCTATTTGGTTCGTGGCTAACTGTGCCACACTTTGACTAAGGTTAGTCGTTCGAATTGAAAAAATTAATCTTAGATAGAAAAGTTAGACAAAGTGTGATAAGTTAGGCAGCGAACCAAACAAGCTAAGGTGCCCATCACATAAATCCATCTGCAGGAGCTCCACCTTCATTGAAGAAAAAATAGTTCACCCAAGGTGCCCGTCAGCATGAATCCAGGTATGGCGCTATAGTGGTGGTGGTGGGGGTGGCGGCTTCTTATGCAGGTGCCGAACTTGGTGCGTGATTGACCCCGGAAAAGGATTTTGGAATAACAAAGCAGTATTACTGAGTCATAGTTAGAGTTGCTGGTTTACCATGGTGATGACACATGGTAAAGGTAAAGTGTTTGATGAGCAATGTTTGGTAAAATAGGTTACCTATGGACAATTATTTTTTTGTTCGGATAAATCATATCTCCATATTGTGCAATGGAAGAATCAATAAATGATGGATCATCAGTTACTAACTTTGCAAGTCGTTCATCAATCAGATCCAGATGCCGTTAAAAAACAAGCATAAAATGCTAATCTCTACTATACCATAAGTACATAGTGAGGGCGTCCACACCTCACCGTGCCCCCGCCTATCCCCCACGCGCGGCTTCCTCCCCACACGCTGCAGCTGCCACCCTTGCCCCAAATCCTCGCCGCCCGCCTTCAACGCCGGCAGCCGCACCCCAAATTCCTCCCCACCATCGGCGCCCTTTCCCAAACCCACCCGCGGCTTCCTCCCCCACCAACGGCGCCCTGCCCTACCATGCCCCCGCCCCCGCCATGCCCGTGCGGCCCCGCCTACGCCCGTGTGCATCCTGGTCGTCCACTACGCTCGCGAGAGCAACCCTAGGTCTCGCTCCTCCCTCCGTAGCTGTCGCCGCCCTGCCTCACCCCCTTCCGCACGAGCCGTAGCCGGCCCCTCACCGCTCGTGCAACCCCCCTGCTCCTCCGTCCGCAGCGCGCGCGCCGCCGGCTATGCGCCGATGTCGAAGGTGGTGGGAGCAGAGCGACGTGACGTGACGCCGTGCTTGGCTGCTAGCCATCCAGCGCCTCCGTCCGGCCTCCACCCGGGTCTCCACGCCGCCGCCGTCAGAAGACACCAGCGCCTCCATCCCCTCCCTCCCTTCACCCGCTCTCCACGACCTCAAACAAAGGCAGAAAGGGTGCAGCCGCGACATGGAGCCCGGTCGCATCCCATGGAGGGACAGTCTCCAATGGATCCATGGCTTGAAGGTGTCATCACCTCTCGAGGATTCAAGATATGAGGCACTAAATCGGCGTAGAGGTCAGTGGCGCTAGATCTGCCTGTTTCCAGCCCCCCTCTCGCGCCGGATCCATGGCTCTTCTCCCTCCCCTCTCTCCCTTCTCCTTCCTTGTATGTCCGAGTTGCGCATAGGTGGGGGGCTCCACCATAGAAAAGCTACCCTTTCCCTCTTTAGTTATTTTTGGGGTAATGCTTGCAATTGCTATCCGACGAGTTTCTTGAATTAGCTTGTGAAATGACGTTGTTTCAGCTGTTGATTTTAGCAGGCGCTTTGAGTTTCTATTGCCAGTGCACCCATGTCCAATTGTCCAAGTTCAACAGGATCTTCGGGAAGCCCAAGGAGCAGCCCAACTCCAATGCCTTGATCACTCTAGACAAGTTAAATGAGGTTCATTTTATATAACTATAAATATACATGTTGTCTTGTGCCAAATGCTTGCAGGTTCTGTAGTGTGCCTCATGTTGCCCAGTCGAGTATGGGGATGACAGATGCATCCCATTCTCTTGTCCAGCTCTTCTGGCTCTGAAAGAACTTGGAGCTATTTTGAAGGGGTAAGATTCTAACTCCAAGTTATATTATTAATACATATCACTTGTTATTTCAGATTTTTCATTTGTGAAGTATCAACAAACTTAGATTTGCTGCCTCAGTTTTGGTCAAGTGAAGACGATGATCTTGGTGTGTGATACCTGCCTTTGAGTTTTCATATGTTACCTGCTGCTAACATTACAGTATAACATATCAAATCCATAATAAAGATAATATCATCATCATGACAAAGAAAATTGCCTTGGAATAGTGCCATATGTTCAAACGGAGAAGTCATGGTAAGAAATCCATCTAAGGATTAAGGGAATCTTGCAGGTCAGGGATGTGTTCGTTGGGTTTCATGCCTTTCTTGCCTTGGATGTTTCTTCAGCATAAGTTCTCCCAACCCAAGCAAATCAATGTGCTTTCTCCCCTGCGCGCCATCTCCCATTTAATTTTCCAGCTGGCGTCCACACAAAGAAAACTCTGCCAGTAGGCCAAAGTTTTGTTTCATCACGCTCCCTTCCTTCTATAAATTGTTGCCCATGGACATTCAGACCCATCCAGTCACAGCATTCTTCTTCCTCCGCACATAAACCTTCTCCACCTTGTTTCTTTCCAAGCCACCATGGCCTCGAAGCTGAGTTTCAAGAGGGCAGACAGCATCGCCGAAAGCATGCCCGATGCGCTGAGGCAGAGCCGGTACCAGATGAAGAAATGCTTCCATAGGTGAGCCTACCTTAGAAGAAGGCATCATCATATATATGGATCGAGAGGGTTCACATTTGCAGTTCTGAAAGCAAACAAACAAATTTTCAAGTATGTTTCCAAGGGAAGGAGGCTCTTGAAGAACCAGCAGCTCATAGAGGAGCTGGACAAATCACTGGATGACAAAGTCGAGAGGGAAAAGCTTGTTGAAGGCTTCCTGGGTTATATTATTTGTTCCACGCAGGTGATCTCATCTCGCGTTAACATATTTTGCAGTAATTATTCAGTTTTTCTGGAATGGTCCTGTTCCTGTATTAACAGAACAAAAAATCACACAACTCTTATCTCTGCAGGAAGCAGTGGTGCTATCGTCCTATGTCGCATTTGCTGTCAGGATGAATCCTGGCATCTGGGAGTATGTCAAAGTTCATTCTGATGACCTGTCGGTCAAAGGAATCACACCCTCTGAGTACCTCAAGTTCAAGGAGACATTATATGACGAGAACTGGTATGCATTCTGCGGCTTCGTCAGGCTCTTCGTCGCCTCGGCCGTCATGCTGTGGTTTGTATCCGTCTTCTGTTTCCTTGTTCCAGCTTGATATATATAACATGGCACATCACTTGCAGCCTGGAGATGTGGTATTATACGGTGGTGCTCATTCTTATGGGATGCCTGAAGAACCTAGAGATTCAAGTTGATGTGATTTCCATATGGTCAGTGCCATTTGTTTCTAACATAATCTGCCTCTGCATTTCACTGAGAACATGACTCATCGGCCTGCCCCTCGCGGCTGTGTTTGGCTTCAAGCTGAAGCTCAATGCAACGGTAAGACAGGCCTGTATGATGTGATGCTGCTGCTGCGTATTTGATGGCCTTACAGAATGTTTATTTAGTTATCACTTCTCACCTTTTCATCCTTAACAGGTTCTTTGCCATCAATGGTTGACCAATCCAGTGAGGGGCCTCTTCCCTGATATACAATTTTGGAAACAATGTGAGAAATTTTCAAGGTTGTGTTCTTTTTAAGCAACCCATTTTATTTGAAAGGAAAAAGATCATGACCATGCCTTCATTTTTTAGCCTTCGCATTGTTAAGTTATGTTTCTCTCTCTTGCTCTTGTGGTGGTCAGGGTTCTATTGTGTGTGATTCTCTTGATATTGAAGATGCGGATGAGGGGTCAATTTTTTATGCAAATTCCACAAGATTGGCTACTCAAGTTAGTTCTCTACTGACAACCATATTTTTTTCCATGAATAACACGTTCATGCCCAACAATAGTTGACCTGGTTACTGTCCATGATCTGTTTGACACACTTACATGTTCATTTGGAGGCTGAATAGCACCTTCATGCCCAATAATAGCCATCTCTATGTATTGATAGAGCGTCAGATATTCACACCTATTGTCCCTTTGATTTTTTTGGTCTGAGCTTGTTGAATTGTCTAATACCAACAATTATATTTGATGAAAGTACTTGTATAGTTAATTTTTAAATGTTACTCGCAAATTTTAAGCAAGGTGCTATTTCTATGCACTTAGAATTATTTATATCTGCCACGCATGTGTTATATTTGTCACAAGAGAAGCATCATTAATTGTTCGAACCAACAAGGAGAGACTGGTCCCAATAATTGGCAGGGGGCTTCTTACAACAATCTTAGTCGCTAATCGAGGACTTCACCTTATTCGTGGTATCAATCGGTTAAATAATTCAGATGCTATTGGCTTGTTTGAAGTTGCAAACATGTTCTGTACCTTGTAAAGGATCCAAAACTTTTGGTTTTGGTTATGAGCCAGAATTCCATATTGCTGTTTGACTAGCTTTTCAAGAGCTGGGTGTGAGTATCTGACCAAAATTTAGAGTTTATCTTATTTTGTTCTGAATGTATCAGTCCTATAACTTATAGCCTAACAACAATGCAAAATTAAGAGTTATTCTTACTAAGAAGTCAAAGTAACTATTCCTCCATTTAAACATTAAGAAATAAATTTTTGAATAAAGAAACAATAGATTATGATTTAGGAAAAGATACAAAGCAACAATGCCTAGGATAAACACAAAGATGCGGTCATTGAGTGGTGCCGCACTGGTGAGGGGTGGTGCTAACGAGGGGGTGGCAGGTTGGCCGAAAAGGTAGTTGAGTGGTGTCGAGTGGTGAGGATCTAAGGTGAGGTCGAAATATGTTTTTATCTATCAACTGATTGTCACGGCAAGATGTCGTTAGCTAAGAAGGAACAGGTACTCAGAAACTTCCTCCTCGCAGGTCAATTCTGGTTGTTTCAACGTCTCTTTCACATTTGCCTAAATACTTTGGGTGTTCTATGACCAGGTTTGCAGTCACCGACTTGTACCACGCTTGGATGAGCCTGTGATTGGTGTGCCTATTACGAAGAGGCCAGATTTCTTATCTTACAGATCAGTTGTATTTACCATACTATTCTCAACAAAGCCCCATCTCCAAGAATACCAAGTTTGTTGCTGCTACAGGGACAAAGCCCCCATTTCAAGTCGTCCAAGAATACCAAGCTTGTTGCTGCTACAGAAACCGTAGCAACACACATCATATGTCCAGCTAAAAGTTCGCTATATGCTTTATTCTTTTAAATATTTGTACACATGTACATCGAAACCACACGAAAAAGAATGAGCATTCATATCTGAATGTCAACCTTGTTTTGCTGCTTCTTTTAGCCCTTTGTTTAGTGTGGGCCACGACCCAGGAGCTCAAACACCATGGGCTTTCTTCAAGTGGAGTGCATACTGGTCTCTAGGCTTCTTTTGTGTCTGCAGATCAATCTATACATATATATTTTTAAAAGATAAATATATAAATCAACAGGAGCAACATGAGACCTGTTAGGTGTAACTTGGTTGTGGCCGTCACCACGACGATCATTGCGATATTGCTCCCATACCAATGCACAGTGAAAACCATCCAAGCTTTTATTGGTGGACAGCTATCCCTTTTACATATGTGTTCTTCGCTTTCATGTAATCTGTTGTGCACTAATATTTTATCAAATAATTGTACGCCGTTGCAACGCACGGGCACTATACTAGTAAGCTAATTAAAAGTACAGTAGACACATGTGAACTTCAAAACATGAGACATTAGTAAAAAAAATCTTACCCCACTCATGAATATAGTGTGCAGCAAGGCTAAGAGCAACAATATCTGTTTCATTGACCTTTTCACCGGTCAAGGCCACATATATTCCTCTACAAGCTGCCATTGTATGACACCCTTTATTCAGTTATTCCCCTACCAGATAAAAAAAGAGGTAAGGTGTGGCGATAAGCGAGGCTGACATACATTTGTGCATCCAGTGCATCAACAAACACTCTAAAAAGCAATATCAATCGCTTGACTGTCAATACGTTTCCTAAGAACATAACCCGTACCTTGAAAACATAACAAATTCTAGAAACCCAACTTTGCATCACAGACCACGTGTCTCCATCATTAGGCATATGTAAAAGAGAATCCAGTCTAGGATTTAGGACAATAGCTTGAATCCAACAATAGAAAATAACCAAGCATAAATCTGACAGGGATCATGTCACACCCGGTTTTAGAAAGAAAACCGAATGCGAACAATGTACGTGCCAGGATCAGAAATTCACGTACACAGCGATTACATAACTGGACATCATCACAAAATACTTAAATAATAGAGTAAAGAGATATTAACTTATTACATCATGAGATCGAAGACATCCACGTAGTCTTTTAACTTAAACATAAATCAAAGTGCGAATACAAAACATAGTAAGATAAAGCCTTCACAGGCAGCTGACCGTGGGTTTGTCGCTAATCCAAGTCCAGAACTCATTATAGTCCTAAAACTCCTGGAAACCTTCTGCTACGCCTCCATCTTCTTCTAAGCAGGGGTTGCAATATGGACAACTTGGTGTTTTATGTTAAAGCAAGGATGAGTACATATCAACATACTCAGCAAATGTCCTATTTGGCTGAAGTGGACTAGCTTTACGTGGAGTTAAGCTTAAGCCGAATGCTTTTAGTTTGTCAGGTATTTATTACTAGTAGAAACCAGATTTTGTTATAAAAACCCAAGCTATTCTCCCCAAAAGATATCTCCTCATGGAGGAAATACCAGAATTTATAATTACAATCATCATCATTAAATCCACCATCCTTGTCATCATCCATAGTCAAAATATCTCTAATCAAAGGAGCTCCCAAGGCTACTCATAACCATGAGCACGGCTGATATATTAGTTTCTAACCCTCTGCGGAGGTCGCACATTTTACCCACGAGCCGTGATTCCCTCTCTAGCCCTCCCGAGGTGAGCGGCTAGGGATTCACTATGAAGCCTTTACAAAGATTCCCAAAGGTATAGCCACCTGTTAGGTTTACTAAATGCACCATACTCCTTCCCAAGGGGCAAACCACCCTCTGCAGAGCGAGTAGCATACATCGAGCCCCATTAACGGCACAACGGTGAAGCAAAATACACCTCAGTTCCTCTAATTAATTAGCTAAGGGCGTTCCATTCTACCCTCATGGCTGCACTATTTTTCTTGGGTGGTCATCCAACGAACAAGTCCTTACGGAGAGGTACTCGAGAAACCGCTCGAGCCCCCTTTAATACCACGTTGCCATAATCATATCCAGAAGTAAACATCCTATCATAAATAATCTCATCATGTTCATTGATTAGAGTAGAGCGCTAGCATAAAGCTAATCCAAAAATAATCCAACCCAAATAGGTAATCAAGGACATGATGAGTAGGACATAGATAGGTGTAACACCTCAAAACCATTAATTAAAAATAATACATTTAAATTATAGTAGAGAGTCAAGTGTGTGATCTTATTTATCTTTAGAATGATTTTTGTTCGTTCATAATTGATTGATGATTGTTTTCATAATTTTTTATATGAAAACCCAATTAATTAATTTAGGAACATTGGTCCAAAAATAAATATTTTAGTTATAAATATTTTTAGATAATTATTATGAATTTTTAGAAATATTTAAAAATATATTTATTTATATTTATTTATATTATTATGGGAAATGAGGATAAAAGAAAAAGAAAAAAGGAAAAAAAAAACAAAACCCTAGCCAGACCGGCTGAATCGGCCTAGCTAGGCTGCCCAACCGGCCTCTTTGCCTTCCTCGCGCCGTCATGCCAAGTGCCCAGCAGAACCGCCCGCCTGCCCCCTTGCCTCCCCTACACCCATAACGACTGCCATCCCTTCCTCTTCCTCTCCCAATTTCCACTCCCTCATTCACTCCTTTCCATCAATGGAGAAACTCCCGCCATCAATGGAGCCGCCACCTCTTCCTCTCCAGTGGTGCCCTCTCACTTCCCTCCTCCCCTCTATAAAAGGTCGACCGAGCCCCTCTCTCCCTCACCTCTCTCACGCGCTCGCTCACCGGACCGCACCACACCGTGTTCACGCCCGTGCCTGCTCCGAGCCCCTGTCGTCCCGGCCGCACCCCACCTCACCGCCGTCCGTTCATCCAAGGTTGAAGACAACCCTAATTTTTATTGATTTTCAAAATCACGTTTTGAATTATTTCATGAATTTTGTAATTGTTGTTATAATTTGGGAATATTTTGATTTGGAATGCATGTGTATGTGTGAGAGCACCTAGAGGGGGGGGTGAATAGGTGATCCTGTAAAAATCAAAAACTAATAGCCACAAAACTTGGTTATAAGTGTTAGTGCGGCTAAGTGGCTTGAAGCGATCTCTTGCAAACACAACTAATCACAGAGAGGAGTAACACAAGAGACACGTGATTTTTATCCCGTGGTTTGGCCAAGTGAAACTTGCCTACTTCCACGTTGTGGCGTCCCAATGGACGAGGGTTGCACTCAACCCCTTTCAAGTGATCCAATGATCAACTTGAATACCACGGCTTTCTTCCTTAGTCTTTTCCCCCTTTTGCGAGGAATCTCCACAACTTGGAGCCTCTCGCCCTTACAATGATGATCATAAAAGAAGCACAGAAGTAAGGGAGGGGAGAGCAACGCACACAAGACTCAAATCACAGCACAATCACGCACACAAGTCACAACTCGAGCTCAAAACACAACACACAGAGTTCTCAACTCAAATGGAGCTCAAGTCACTATCTCAAAGAATCAAATGCACGAAGTTGGAGTCTTGGAGTCTTAGAATGTTTCTTGTAAGCTTGGGTGACTCCTCCTTGCGCCTAGGGGTCCCTTTTATAGCCCCAAGGCAGCTAGGAGCCATTGGAGGCCAACAAGGAAGGCTATCCTTGCCTTCTGTCGGGTGGCGCACCGGACATTCCGGTGTGCCACCAGACAGTCACTATAGACGGTCCGGTGCCGATCTCCTTCCTATTCTGGCGCAAATGACCGTTGCAGGTTCATGGCAGTTGGCGCATCGGATACTGCTCGGTGCACACCGGACAGTCCGGTGCCCCCTGCCGACCGTTGGCGTGGGCCACGCGTCGCCCGCGGATTGTGAGGCCGACCGTTGCGCTGGCGACCGTTGGCTCACCGGACAGTCCGGTGCATCACCGGACAGTCCGGTGAATTATAGCCGTACACCACCAAACTTTTCCCGAGAGCGGCCTGTTCACCGGAGTTCAGCCTGGCGCACCAGACACTGTCCGGTGCACCACCGGACAGTCCGGTGTGCCAGGCCGAGCTAGACTTTGGCTGTACCAAGCCAAGTCTTTTGTATTTCTTTTCTTCTCTTCTTTTCTCTATTTCTAGCACTTAGACAATATATGTTAGTACTCAAAACAATGTACTAAGTCTAGAAACATACCTTGTTACATGATTTGCACTTCTTGCTTGTTTGGCACATAATCAACTCACTTAATATGTGTTGGACACTTAATCACCAAAACATTATAGAAATAGCCCAAAGGCACATTTCCCTTTCAATCTCCCCCTTTTTGGTGATATATGCCAACACATCAAAAAGCAACACAAATAAGTGCAACATCGATGCAAATAAGAACCAAATTGTTTTTGACTCTAATTTGGCATATTTGGATCATTCTTTGCCACCACTTGGTTTGTTTTTGCAAATCAAATTCATTTTCCTATCTCTAAGTCAAACACTCAAACTCACTTGTTTGGGCACAAAGAGAGATATTCCAATGGAAAAATTTATCAAGAGCCAAAAACTCCCCCTTTTCCCATATTCACAAATTCTCCCCCACAAGAGACCAAATTTTGCAATAAGAGTATTTTGGACAAATCAAAAATTCTAACTTTACTATTTTCAAAATTCTCAAGTGATAGCTGATCCATTTGCTTTGGCCTTAATTTCTCCCCCTTTGGCATTAAGCACCAAAACAGGATCATTTTTGGCCCTTTAACCCCATTGCCTCACCAAAAAATGTCAATTAAGAGCAAAAGGCAATAAGAGCATAGGAATGAACTTGGAGGTGAGTACACAAATACCGGAGTGCAGTGGAAGTCTTTGCATGGTCTAAGTTCACCTTTCCCTTTCAATGCACCTTTGAGACTACATCAAGTAACTCAAACACAAGGATTAGTCTCAAAGGGTCAAGTTGTAGCACTTCTCCCCCTAAATATGTGCATTATTCACACATGGACTTATGAGGTCCGGGGATCCCTTGCACAACTTGAGCACCATAAATAAGCAACAAATTGCATAAATGTATAAGTAACATGATCAAAGGCATAAAACACATGTATGCTATAGATCAATCCAAGTTACGCGAATCTAAGACATTTAGCTCACTACGCAGCCTACAAAACCTTTTCTCATCTAAAGGCTTGGTGAAGATATCGGCTAGCTGGTTCTCGGTGTTAATATGGTACACCTCGATATCTCCCTTTTGCTGGTGGTCTCTCAGGAAGTGATGCCGGATGTCTATGTGCTTAGTGCGGCTGTGTTCAACAGGATTATCCGCCATGCGGATTGCACTCTCATTGTCACATAGGAGTGGGACTTTGCTCAGATTGTAGCCAAAGTCCCGGAGGATTTGCCTCATCCAAAGTAGTTGCGCGCAACACTGTCCTGTGGCAACATACTCGGCCTCAGCGGTGGATAGGGCAACGGATGTTTGTTTCTTTGAGCTCCACGACACCAGGGAACTTCCTAAAAATTGGCACGTCCCTGATGTGCTCTTCCTATCAACCTTGCACCCGGCATAATCGGAGTCTGAATATCCAATCAAGTCAAAGGTAGACCCCTTTGGATACCAGATCCCGAAGCAAGGCGTAGTAACTAAATACCTAAGAATTCGCTTAACGGCCACAAGGTGACATTCCTTGGGTCGAATTGAAATCTAGCACACATGCATACACTAAGCATAATGTCTGGTCTACTAGCACACAAATAAAGCAAAGAACCTATCATAGACCGGTATGCCTTTTGATAAACAGACTTACCTCCTTTGTTGAGGTCGACATGCTCGTTGGTTCCCATCGGTGTCTTTGTGGGCTTGGCATCCTTCATCCCAAACCTCTTGAGAAGATCTTGAGTGTACTTCGTTTGGGAGAGGAAAATGCCATCCTTGAGTTGCTTCACTTGGAACCCAAGGAAGTAGGTCAACTCGCCCATCATAGACATCTCAAAATTTTGAGTCATCACCCTACTAAACTCCTCACAAGACTTTTGATTAGTAGAACCAAATTGTTGGTGTTTCGAGACCGGGGGGTCCCTGAGCCGACGAGTGAAGTGTCGTCGCGTGCCCCAGCCCAGATGGGTCGACGCGAGGCCGAGCGCGAAGGGGGGAAGTGAGGTGGCCGGAGATGGGCGTGAGAGAGGTGGAAATCCCGCGGCCTTCGTGTTCGTCGCGCGCCCAGGTCGGGTGCGCTTGCAGTAGGGGGTTACAAGCGTCCACACGGGGGAAGGAGCGAGCGGCCTCACGCGGGCGCCCGTCCCGTCCTCGTCCCCGTGCGGCCAACCTTCTCTAAGAGGGCCCTGGACCTTCCTTTTATAGGCGTAAGGAGAGGGTCCAGGTGTACAATGGGGGGTGTAGCAGAGTGCTACGTGTCTAGCGGAGGAGAGCTAGCGCCCTAAGTACATGCCATCGTGGCGGCCGGAGAGATTTTGGCGCCCGGTTTGTGTGATGTCGTGGCCGTCGGAGGAGTGCTGGAGCCTAGCGGAGGGACAGCTGTCGGGGCCGTCGAGTCCTTGCTGACGTCCTCTTGCTTTCATTAGGGGGCCGAGAGCCGCCATCGTCAGGGAACGTGCGGGGCGCCATCATCGCCTATCTGGCGGAGCGAGCGAGATGGGACGCCGGTCTTGTTCCCCGTAGCCCGAGTCAGCTTGGAGTAGGGTAATGATGGCGCCTCCTGTTGACGTGGCTGGTCCGCGCCCTAGGTTGGGCGATGTGGAGGCTCCTCCGAGGTCGAGGTCGAGTCCGTCTTCCGTGGCCGAGGCCGAGTCCGAGCCTCTAGGTCGGGCGAGGCGGAGGCCGTTGGCTGAGGCCAGGGCGGAATTTGAGTCCTGGGGTCGGGCGAAGCGGAGTTCGCCGTCTTCCGGGGCTTTGCCCGAGTCCGAGCCCTGGGTCGGGCGGAGTGGAGTTCGCCGTCTTCCGGGGCTTAGCCCGAGTCCGAGCCCTAGGTCGGGCGGAGTGGAGTTCGCCGTCTTCCGGGGCTTTGCCCGAGTCCGAGCCCTGGGTCGGGCGGAGCGGAGTTCGCCGTCTTCCGGGGCTTAGCCCGAGTCCGAGCCCTGGGTCGGGCGGAGCGGAGTTTCCTATGGTGTGCGGCCGGGCCTGACTGCCTGTCAGCCTCACTCTGTCAAGTGGCACCGCATTCGGAGCGGCGCAGGCGGCGCTGTCTTTCTGTCAGACCGGTCAGTGGAGCGGCGAAGTGACGGCGGTCACTTCGGCTCTGTCAGCTGAGGGGCGCACGTCAGGATAAAGGTGTCAGGCCACCTTTGCATTAAATGCTCCTGCGATTTGGTCAGAGTTGCTTCTTGGCGAAGACAGGGCCTTGGGCGAGCCGGGAACGTGTTCGCCGCTGGAGGGGGGCCTCGGGCGAGGCGGAGATCCTCCGGGGTCGGCTGCCCTTGTCCGAGGCTAGGCTCGAGCGAGGCGTGATCGAGTCCCTCGAATGGACTGATCCCTGACTTGATCGCACCCATCAGGCCTTTGCAGCTTTATACTGATGGGGGTTACCAGCTGAGAATTAGGAGCCTTGAGGGTACCCCTAATTATGGTCCCCGACAGTAGCCCCCGAGCCTCGAAGGGAGTGTTAGCACTCGCTTGGAGGCTTTCGTCGCACTTTTTTGCAAGGGGACCAGCCTTTCTCGGTTGCGTTTTGTTCCGGTGGGTGCGCGCGAGCGCACCCGCCGGGTGTAGCCCCCGAGGCCTCGGAGGAGTGGTTTGACTCCTCCAAGGTCTTAACGCCTCGCGCAATGCTTCGGCTGGTCTGGTCGTTCCCTCATGCGAGCTGGCCGTAGCCCGGGTGTACGGTCGGGTCCCAAGTTCTCGGGCTGGTATGTTGACGCTGTCAACGGTTTGGCCAGATCCAGGTTTGCGAGAGCAACCCTCGAGCCTCTACACAGGGCGAGAGGGCGATCAGGGATAGACTCGACTTTTTTACATACGCCCCTGCGTCGCCTTTCCGCAAGGAGGAGGGGGGGAGAGCGCCATGTTGCCCTCGGTGGGCGCCGAACATGGTGTCTCCGGTGAGCTGCAGGCGGGTGATCCGAGCGGACGTCCGTGCCCCATTCGTTAGGGGTCGGCTAGGGGCCCAGAGGCGCGCCCAAAAGTACCTGCAGGTGATCTGCCGGACCCGGTCCCCTGGTGACGGGGTCCGTGGGCTCGATGCCTCCCTCCGATGGGATTCCGTTACAAGATCGTTCCCGCTGGTCTCAGAAATGTCCTAGGGTACCTCGGGAGCGCAGCCCGAGCCTTGGTTATGTATCGAACGTACCCATGGTCATCCCTCGCTCTGTGTCTGAGGCGGCTGTGAACCCTTCGGGGGCCAGCCTTCGAACCCCTGATCAGTAGTGGGCGCGGAGCCCGAGTAGCCTGAGGCGGCCGTTGAACCCTTCCGAGGGGCTGGCCTTTGAACCTCTGACCAGTAGTGGGTGTGGAGCCCACGTGCTCTGAGGCAGCTATTGAACCCTTCCGAGGGGACAGCCTTCGAACCTCTGATCAGTAGGGAGGCTCGGAGCCTGGTTCCTTCACAGGGAAGGATCCCTTCCGGGGTATCCCCCTTTCCCGGTCCCTGTTGCAAGAGAGAGAAAGAGGAAAAAAGGAAAGGGATACGAAATTGAACGACGCGGCGTACCTTTTTTGACGCGGTCATTATGGCGAAGGCGAAGCGTCGCTCGTTTCTCCTGCCAGAGGCGCCGCCTGTCCCACCACGGAGTTAATGCGACGGGGCGAGTGGTTCGCGGGGCAGCCGTTGCGCGTGCGAGCGAGAGTTGCTTCTCACGGAAGGTGATGAGTGAGGTATCCGTATCCCGGAGGCGTAGGAGTCCCTCGGCTCGGTCGGCCTTGCCGCTTACGCGCACTCTTACCCGTCCATGGGGTTCTGTCACTGACGAAGTCGAGAAAGCTCGAAGAATCGCTCCGGCAGAAGAGCTTCCGAACGTGAAGACTTGTTCGGTCCGTGGAATCACTTATCCGAACGTGAGTTACTTATGGCAGAAGGTGATGAGTGAGGTATCCATATCCTGGAGGCATAGGAGTCCCTCGGCTCGGTCAGCCTTGGCTGCTTACGTGTACTCCGTCGTTTTCAGGATCCACTTTCGAAGTAGTCGAAAAGCACGAAAGACATTCCGGCGGAAAAGATCTTTTTTCGAGGAAAATTTCGACGCAGAGGGGGTTCCCCCCTTTTAGCCCCCGAGGGATGGTCGGGCTTTGCCGAGGCAAGGCTGACCCTTCCTTGATGACTAAACTTTGCGTGAGAGCGAGGTATACGAACAACTTGAAAACATCTTAAGGGTAGAAGCGACGTAGCTGTTGGATGTTCCAAGCGTTGTTGTAGACCTCGCCTTGACTGTTGGCCAGCTTGTATGTTCCGGGTTTTAGAACTTTGGCAATGACGAACGGCCCCTCCCAGGGGGGCGTGAGCTTGTGTCGACCTCGGGCGTCTTGTCGCAGCCGAAGCACCAGGTCGCCCACCTGGAGGTCTCGGGACCGGACCCCTCGGGCGTGGTAGCGTCGCATGGACTGCTGGTACCGCTCCGAGTGTAGTAAGGCCTTGTCCCGAGCCTCTTCCAGCTGGTCCAGCGAGTCTTCTCGACTAGCTTGGTTGCTTCGGTCGTCATAGGCCCTCGTCCTCGGGGAACCGTATTCCAGGTCTGTGGGCAAGATGGCCTCGGCCCCATAGACTAGAAAGAACGGCGTGAAGCCCGTGGCTCGGCTCGGTGTTGTTCTCAGGCTCCAGACCACCGAGGGGAGTTCCTTCATCCATCACTTGCCGAACTTGTTGAGGTCGTTGTAAATCCGAGGCTTGAGTCCTTGTAGAATCATGCTGTTGGCACGCTCTACTTGCCCATTCGTCATGGGATGAGCCACGGCGGCCCAGTCCACCCGGATGTGGTGATCCTCGCAGAAGTCCAGGGACTTTCTGCCGGTGAACTGGGTGCCGTTGTCGGTGATGATGGAGTTCGGGACCCCGAAACGATGGATGATGTTGGTGAAGAACGCCACCGCCTGCTCGGACCTGATGCTGTTCAGGGGTCGGACCTCGATCCACTTGGAAAATTTGTCGATGGCGACCAACAGGTGCGTGTAGCCCCCGGGTGCATTCTGCAAGGGGCCGACGAGGTCCAGACCGCACACAGCAAAAGGCCATGTGATGGGTATCGTCTTCAGAGCCTGAGCGGGCAGGTGGGTCTGCCTTGCATAGAACTGACACCCTTCGCAGGCGCGGACAATTCTAGTGGCGTCGGCCACCGCCGTTGGCCAGTAGAAACCTTGTCGGAAAGCATTTCCGACAAGGGCTCGAGGTGCTGCGTGGTGGCCGCAAGGCCCCGAGTGTATTTCTCGGAGGAGTTCCTGACCTTCGGTGGTGGAGATGCATCGCTGGAGGATGCCTGAAGGGCTGCGGTGGTAGAGCTCCTTCCCTTCTCCCAGCAAGACGAACGACTTGGCGCGCCGCGCCAACCGCCGAGCTTCGGCTCGGTCAAGGGGTAGCCCTCCTTGGTGGAGATATTGCAGGTACGGGGTCTGCCAGTTTTGATCAGGCGTGACCCCGCTTTGCTCCCCCTCGACGCGCAGTGTTTCGCCCTCGGGCGCCGAGGGTACCTCGGGCCAAACCGAGGGTGCCTCGGGCCGAGCCGAGGGTGCCTCGGACTGTGCCGAGGGTACCTCGGGCTGGGCCGAGGGTGCCTCAGGCTCGGGCGCGTCGTCGATCTTGACGGAGGGTTGATGCAGATCTCGGGAGAAGACGTCCAGGGGAACCGTTGTTCGCCCCGAGGCTATTTTAGCCAGCTCGTCCGCAGTCTTGTTGTAGCGCCGAGCGATGTGGTTGAGCTCGAGCCCGTAGAACTTGTCTTCCAGGCGCCGAACCTCATCGCAGTAGGCCTCCATCTTCGGGTCACGGCAGTGGGAGTTCTTCATGACTTGGTCGATGACGAGCTGCGAGTCACCGCGAGCGTCGAGGCGTCGGACCCCTAGCTCGACGGCAATCTGCAACCCGTTGACCAGAGCCTCGTACTCAGCTACATTGTTGGACGCCGGGAAGTGGAGGCGTAGCACGTAGCGTAGGTGCTTCCCGAGGGGCGAGATGAAAAGTAGGCCTGCGCCGGCTTCTGTCTTCATCAGCGACCCATCGAAGAACATGGTCCAGAGCTCCGGTTGGATCGGAGCTGTTGGTAGCTGGTTGTCGACCCATTCAGCCACGAAGTCCGCCAAGACCTGGGATTTGATGGCCTTCCGAGGGGCGAACGAGATTGTTTCGCCCATGATTTCCACCGCCCACTTTGCAATCCTACCTGAGGCCTCTCGGCAATGGATGATCTCCCCCAGGGGTAAGGATGACACCACAGTTACCGGATGAGACTCGAAGTAGTGTCGCAACTTCCGCCATGTCAGGATCACCGCGTACAGCAGCTTCTGAATTTGTGGGTAGCGGATTTTGGTTTCGGACAGTACCTCGCTGATGAAGTAGACTGGCCTCTGAATGGGCAATGCACGCCCCTCTTCTTGCCTCTTGACCACAATCGCGGCGCTAACCACCTAAGTGGTCGCGGCGACGTAGACCAAGAGGGCTTCTCCGGCAGCTGGGGGCACCAGGATAGGCGCCTTCGTGAGGAGCGCCTTTAGGTTCCCGAGGGCTTCCTCGGCCTCAGGGGTCCAAGTGAAGCGCTCGGCCTTCCTTAAGAGGCGGTACAGGGGTAGACCTCTTTCGCCGAGGCGTGAGATGAAGCGGCTCAGAGCCGCGAGACATCCCATGACCCTCTGTACACCTTTCAAGTCCTTGATGGGCCCCATGTTGGTGATGGCTGCGATCTTCTCCGGGTTGGCTTCGATGCCCCGCTCGGAGACGATGAACCCCAAGAGCATGCCTCGGGGCACCCCGAAGACACACTTGTCGGGATTGAGCTTGACACCTTTCGCCTTGAGACATCGGAATGTCACTTCAAGGTCGGAAAGGAGGTCGGAGGCTTTCCTCGTCTTGACTACGATGTCATCGACGTAGGCCTCGACCGTTCGGCCGATGTGTTCGCCGAACACATGGTTCATACACCGCTGGTACGTTGCACCCGCATTCCTCAAACCAAACGGCATGGTAACATAGCAGTACATGCCGAAGGGTGTGATGAAAGAAGTCGCGAGCTGGTCGGACTCTTTCATCTTGATTTGGTGATACCCTGAGTAGGCATCGAGGAAAGACAGGGTTTCGCACCCAGCAGTGGAATCCACGATCTGATCGATGCGAGGCAGAGGGTAGGGAACCTTCGGACATGCTTTGTTCAGACCAGTGTAGTCTACACACATCTGCCATTTCCCCCCTTTCTTTCTCACAAGCACAGGGTTGGCAAGCCATTCGGGTGGAATACCTCTTTGATGAACCCTGCCGCCATTAGCTTGTGGATCTCCTCGCCTATGGCTCTGCGCTTCTCCTCGTCGAATCGGCGCAGAGGCTGCTTGACGGGTCGGGCTCCGGCTCGGATGTCCAGCGAGTGCTCGGCGACATTCCTCGGTATGCCGGGCATGTCCGAGGGACTCCACGCAAAGACGTCGGCGTTCGCGCGGAGAAAGTCGACGAGCACTGCTTCCTATTTGGGATCGAGCCCAGAGCCGATCCGGACTTGCTTGGAGGTGTCGCTGCTGGGGTCGAGGGGGACGGACTTAACTGTCTCCGCTGGCTCGAAGTTGCCGGCATGACGCTTCACGTCTGGCACCTCCTTAGAGAGGCTCTCCAGGTCGGCGATGAGGGCCTCGGACTCGGCGAGGGCCTCGGCGTACTCCACGCACTCCACGTCGCATTCGAACACGTGTTTGTACGTGGGGTCGACGGTGATGACCACATTGGGGCCCGACATCTTGAGCTTGAGGTAGGTGTAGTTGGGGATGGCCATGAACTTCACGTAGCAGGGCCTCCCCAATACCGCGTGGTAGGTTCCTCGGAACCTGACCACCTCGAACGTCAGGGTCTCCCTTTGGAAGTAGGAGGGTGTTCCGAAGCAGACAGGAAGATCGAGTTGTCCGAGGGGCTGGACGCGCTTCCCAGGGATGATCCCATGGAAAGGCGCAGCGCCCGCCCGGACCGAGGACAGATCGATACACAGAAGCCTGAGGGTCTCGGCGTTGATGATGTTGAGGCTGCTGCCTCCGTCCATGAGGACCTTGGTGAGCCTGACGTCGCCGATGACGGGGTCGACGACGAGCGGGTATTTCCCCGGGCTCGGCACATGGTCGGGGTGGTCGGCCTGGTCGAAGGTGATGGGCTTGTCGGACCAGTCTAGGTAGACTGGCGCCGCCACCTTCACCGAACAGACCCCCCGGCGCTCTTGCTTGTGGTGCCGAGCCGAGGCGTTCGCCGCTTGCCCGCCGTAGATCATGAAGCAGTCGCGGACCTCGGGGAACTCTCCTGCCTGGTGATCTTCCTTCTTGTCATCGTCGCGGGCCCTGCCACCCTCCGTGGGTGGCCCGGCCCTGTGGAAGTGGCGCCGAAGCATGACGCACTCCTCAAGGGTGTGCTTGACGGGCCCCTGGTGATAGGGGCACGGCTCCTTGAGCATCTTGTCGAAGAGGTTGGGACCTCCGGGGGGTTTTCGAGGGTTCTTGTACTCGGCGGCGGCGACAAGGTCCGCGTCGGCGGCGTCGCGTTTCGCTTATGACTTCTTCTTGTCCTTCTTCCTGGCGCCGCGCTGAGCTGACGCCTCGGGAGCATCTTCCGGTGGGCGGCCCTAGGGCTGCTTGTCCTTCCGGAAGATGGTCTCAACCGCCTCCTGGCCAGAGGCGAACTTGGTGGCGATGTCCATCAGCTCGCTCGCCCTGGTGGGGGTCTTGCGACCCAGCTTGCTCACCAGGTCGCGGCAGGTGGTGCCGGCGAGGAACGCGCCGATGACGTCCGAGTCGGTGATGTTGGGCAGCTCGGTGCGCTGCTTCGAGAATCGCCGGATGTAGTCCCGGAGAGACTCTCCCGGCTGCTGTCGGCAGCTTCAGAGGTCCCAGGAATTCCCGGGGCGCACGTACGTGCCCTGGAAATTGCCGGCGAAAGCTTGAACTAGGTCGTCCCAGTTGGAGATCTGCCCCGGAGGCAGGTGCTCCAACCAGGCGCGAGCGGTGTCGGAGAGGAACAGGGGGAGGTTGCGGATGATGAGGTTGTCATCGTCCGTTCCACCCAGTTGGCAGGCCAGACGGTAGTCCGCGAGCCACAGTTCCGGTCTCGTCTCCCCCGAGTACTTTGTGATAGTAGTCGAGGGTCGGAACCGGGTCGGGAACGGCGCCCGTCGTATGGCCCGGCTGAAGGCCTGCAGACCGGGTGGTTCTGGCGAGGGACTCCGATCCTCCCCGCTGTCGTAGCGTCCCCCACGCCTGGGGTGGTAGCCTCGGCGCACCCTCTCGTCGAGGTGGGCCCGACGATCGTGGTGATGGTGCTCGTTGCCGAGGCGACCCGGGGCCGAAGGTGCTGTGTTGCGCGTGCGCCCGGTGTAGACCGAGGCTTCCCGCATGAATCGGGAATTCGCGGCATGATGTTCCGAGGGGTACCCCTGCCTTCGGGAGGCGGAGCTCTCGGCCCGCCGGACCGCGGCGCCTTCCAGGAGATCTTTGAGCTCTCCTCGGATTCACCGCCCCTCGGTGGTTGATGGCTCCGGCATCGCGCGGAGGAGCATTGCCGCTGCAGCCAGGTTCTGGCCAACCCCACTGGATGCGGGTGGCGGCCTGACCCTGACATCGTCGGCGATGCGGTGCTGGAAGCCCTGGGGTAGATGACGCATTTCTCCGGCCGGGGGTTGGCCCGCCCATGCCTGCCCGACGTCCCGGCGGATTGGCTCAAGCGCTCCTGCTCCCTCGTCGAGCCTGGCCTGCACCCCGCGGATTTGCTCGAGTTGTGGGTCGTGACCCCCCGTCGGAACGGGGACCACAGCTAGCTCCCGCGGGATGTCAACGCGAGGCACCGGCCTAGGGAGATCACCATCCTCTGGCATGCCGAGATGGTTGCCTTCGGAGGGACCCCCTAGATCGACGTGGAAACATTTGCGGCTCGGGCCGTAGTCCTCATCGCCGAGGCTACGGCTACCGTCGAAACAGTCGGAAAGGCAGTAGTCGCATGCGGTCATGAGGTCCCGCATGGCACCGGGGTTGCCAAGTCCGGAGAAATCCCAATGGAAGCTGGGCTCGTCGTCTTCCTCGGACCCGGAGGGCCTGTAGGTCGAGACGTCCGTTAGCCGGTCCCAAGGTGACCGCATACGAAACCCTAGAGGGTTCGGATTCGCCTCTACGAAAGCGTCCGCCAAAGCGGAGCCGCTAGGCGGGTCGAGGCTAAATCCGAGAGGCGTGGGATGGGAATCGGTTGGTACCTCTTGGTCGACGGGCGGTGATGAGGTCACGTCGGGGACTGACTGCACCGTCGTCTCAAGTACGAGGGCGACACCCAGCAAGCCTTTCACGAGCGTGCTGGCGTCATCCGTTTGCTCGGGATTGACGTGTCGCGGGGAGACAGCGCTCGTCTTCGTCTCAAGCACGAGGCCGATGCCCGGCGCGCCCCCCGTTGGAGTGCTGGCGTTGTCGAATCGCTCGACGGCCGACGAGGCGCCGCCTCCTGCTTGGCCTTGGTTGCCCCGCCTCCTCCTCCTCCGTTGACGGGGAAGAAGACGGGGCGAGCTTGAAGGTTGTTCTTCCACCACGCGGGGAAGACGTCGTCGATCCCGCCGCCGGCGGGCGGACTGTCGGCCGCCACTGTCGCTGTCGCCTGGCGGTGGAAAGAGTATCATGTCGTAGCTGCCGTCGAGGGACATGAACTCAAGGCTCCCGAAACGGAGCACCATCCCGGGCCGGAGAGGTTGCTGGAGACTACCCATCTGGAGCTTGACGGGAAGCTGTTCGTCAACACGCAGCAGGCCCCTACCTGGCGCGCCAACTGTCGGCGTTTCGAGACCGGGGGGTCCCTGAGCCGACGAGTGAAGTGTCGCCGCGTGCCCCAGCCCAGATGGGTCGACGCGAGGCCGAGCGCGAAGGGGGGAAGTGAGGTGGTCGGAGATGGGCATGAGAGAGGTGGAAATCCCGCGGCCTTCGTGTTCGTCCCGCGCCCAGGTCGGGTGCGCTTGCAGTAGGGGGTTACAAGCGTCCACACGGGGGAAGGAGCGAGCGGCCTCACGCGGGCGCCCGTCCCGTCCTCGTCCCTGTGCGGCCAACCTTCTCTAAGAGGGCCCTGGCCCTTCCTTTTATAGGAGTAAGGAGAGGGTCCAGGTGTACAATGGGGGGTGTAGCAGAGTGCTACGTGTCTAGCGGAGGAGAGCTAGCGCCCTAAGTACATGCCATCGTGGCGGCCGGAGAGATTTTGGCACCCGGTTTGTGTGATGTCGTGGCCGTCGGAGGAGTGCTGGAGCCTAGCGGAGGGACAGCTGTCGGGGCCGTCGAGTCCATGCTGACGTCCTCTTGCTTTCGTAAGGGGGTCGAGAGCCGCCATCGTCAGGGAACGTGCGGGGCACCATCATCGCCTATCTGGCGAAGCGAGCCAGATGGGACGCCGGTCTTGTTCCCCGTAGCGTGAGTCAGCTTGGAGTAGGGTAATGATGGCGCCTCCTGTTGACGTGGCCAGTCCGCGCCCTAGGTTGGGCGATGTGGAGGCTCCTCCGAGGTCGAGGTCGAGTCCGTCTTCCGTGGCCGAGGTCGAGTCTGAGCCTCTAGGTCGGGCGAGGCGGAGGCCGTTGGCTGAGGCCAGGGCGGAATTTCAGTCCTGGGGTCGGGCGAAGCGGAGTTCGTTGTCTTCTGGGGCTGAGCCCAAGTCCGAGCCCTAGGTCGGGCGGAGCGGAGTTCGCCGTCTTCCGGGGCTTTGCCCGAGTCCGAGCCCTGGGTCGGGCGGAGCAGAGTTCGTCGTCTTCCGGGGCTTAGCCCGAGTCCGAGCCCTGGGTCGGGCGGAGCGGAGTTCGCCGTCTTCCGGGGCTTTGCCCGAGTCCGAGCCCTGGGTCGGGCGGAGCGGAGTTCGCCGTCTTCCGTGGCTTAGCCCGAGTCCGAGCCCTGGGTCGGGCGGAGCGGAGTTTCCTATGGTGTGCGGCCGGGCCTGACTGCCTGTCAGCCTCACTCTGTCAAGTGGCACCGCAGTCGGAGTGGCGCAGGCAGCGCTGTCTTTCTGTCAGACCGGTCAGTGGAGCGGCGAAGTGACGGCGGTCACTTCGGCTCTGTCAGCTGAGGGGCGCGTGTCAGGATAAAGGTGTCAGGCCACCTTTGCTTTAAATGCTCCTGCGATTTGGTCGGGGTTGCTTCTTGGCAAAGACAGGGCCTCGGGCGAGCCGGGAACGTGTTCGCCGCTGGAGGGGGGCCTCGGGCGAGGCGGAGATCCTCCGGGGTCGGCTGCCCTTGTCCGAGGCTAGGCTCGGGCGAGGCGTGATCGAGTCCCTCGAATGGACTGATCCCTGACTTGATCGCACCCATCAGGCCTTTGCAGCTTTATGCTGATGGGGGTTACCAGCTAAGAATTAGGAGCCTTGAGGGTACCCCTAATTATGGTCCCCGACATAAATATTATGTCATCAACATAAATTTGGCACACAAAAAGGTCACCGTCACAAGTCTTAGTGAAAAGAGTGGGATCAGCTTTCCCAACCTTGAAAGCGTTTGCAATTAAGAAATCTCTAAGGCATTCATACCATGCTCTTGGGGCTTGCTTAAGTCCATAGAGCACCTTAGAGAGCTTAAAAACGTGGTCGGGATACCTGTCATCCTCAAAGCCAGGGGGTTGTTCCACGTACACCTCCTCCTTGATTGGCCCATTGAGGAAAGCACTCTTCACATCCATTTGAAACAACCTGAAAGAGTGGTGAGCGGCATAGGCTAATAATATTCGAATAGACTCTAGCCTAGCCACAGGAGCAAAAGTCTCCTCGAAATCCAAACCTGCGACTTGGGCATAACCTTTTGCCACAAGTCGAGCCTTGTTTCTTGTCACCACCCCATGCTCGTCTTGCTTGTTGCAGAACACCCACTTGGTTCCCACAACATTTTGCTTGGGATGTGGCACCAGGCTCCAAACTTCATTCCTCTTGAAGTTGTTGAGCTCTTTCTGCATGGCCAACACCTAGTCCGGATCCTGCAAGGCCTCTTCTACCCTGAAAGGCTCAATAGAAGAGACAAACGAGTAATGCTCACAAAAGTTAGCTAATCTTAAGCGAGTAGTTACTCCCTTGCTTATGTCACCCAGAATCTGGTCAACGGGGTGATGTCATTGGATCATCGCTCGGACTTGAGTTGGAGGTACCCGTGGTGCTTCTTCCTCCATAACTTGTTCTTCTTGTGCTCCCCCTTGATCACACGCCTCTTCTTGAGAACCTGTTCATCATCTTGAGTTGGGGGGTGCACCATTGTTGAGGAAGAAGGCTGATCTTGCTCTTGTTGTTCCTGTGGTCGCACATCACCTATCACCATTGTGCGTATTACAGCCGTTGGAACATCATCTTCATCTACATCATCAGGATCAACTTGCTCTCTTAGAGAGCCATTAGTCTCATCAAATACAACGTCACTAGAGACTTCAACCAAACCCGATGATTTGTTGAAGACTCTATACACCTTTGTATTTGAGTCATACCCTAGTAAAAACCCTTCTACAGCTTTGGGAGCAAATTTAGAATTTCTACCTTTCTTCACTAGAATGTAACATTTGCTCCCAAATACACGAAAGTATGAGACGTTGGGTTTGTTACTGGTAAGAAGTTCATACGAGGTTTTCTTGAGGAGGCGATGAAGGTAGAGCCGGTTTATGGCGTGGCAAGCTGTGTTCACAGCTTTCGACCAAAACCGCTCGGGCATCTTGAATTCTCCAAGCATCGTCCTCACCATGTCGATAAGCATCCTGTTCTTCCTCTCTACCACACCGTTTTGCTGTGGTGTGTAGGGAGCGGAGAATTCGTGCTTGATGCCTTCCTCCTCAAGATATTCCTCCACCCACAGATTCTTCAACTCGGACCCGTTGTCGCTTCTTATCTTCTTCACCTTGAGCTCAAATTCATTTTGAGCCCGCCTTAAAAAGCACTTGAGGGTCCCTTGGGTTTCTGATTTATCCTGCAAAAAGAACACTCAAGTGAAGCGGGAAAAATCATCAACAATAACAAGATCATACTTACTTCCCCCGATGCTAAGGTAGGCAACGGGTCTGAAGAGGTCCATATGTAGTAGCTCCAGTGGACTTGATGTTGTCATCACATTCTTGTTGTGATGAGTGCTCCCCACCTGTTTTCCTGCCTGACAAGCTGCACAAGGTCTACTTTTTCATTCTTACAAAAGATTGCAAAAGAAGTATTGCAAGCATGGTAAAAAGTAGAAGGTTCATTACATACTCTCCTAGGCACAAGATGCACAACATTACTTTTCCTATGCCTACCATGCACAAAAGTAGAGCTAGAGGCAATCATAGCATGTGAACTAAAGGCATCATGATCATAACTCCTATTATGTGATGGAACCTCCCAAGTCATTAGGCCCACCTACAGTTGTCTTTATCCAACGGACCTCAGACAACCATGCAGGTGTTCCTGAATCACTTGACAAGTTCGGTATCTGCTTTACCTTTCCCAAGAGCGTTTTACCCGTCACACAGACATTACAAATCATTGGAGATACGAAAATGCGGAAGCGGTTACATAAACTTACCTTGATTTAAAAGTAGGATAGAGTTATATTATTACAAGCCAGGATATAACATATGAGTGCAGAGTAATATTATTACAAGCCAAGGGAGGCAAAAACCCCTCCCGATAATTATCAAACAAAAGTTTTTATGGAGGAACCCTTCCTCCCGCAGCTTTACTCTTGGTTTTCTTGTTTTGAGACCACCTTGGAATAGAAACAACAAAAGTTTGTCGCTTACTCACCTAAAAACAATAGGGAATAAAACCCTGAGTATGGAATTACTCAACAAGACTTACCCGACCAGAGAAAAAACACTCAATGGGTATGCTGGTTATAAGGGAGTCAAGGTAAGGTCTCTCAATAATCAAAGACTCTGCTTGCAGAAATGCTTACTAAAAGTGGATCCTTAAAAATCTAGTTTTATTTGGCAAGTTAAGTGAAATTACCTGCACTAGAGTTCTTTCTACCCTAGTTCATTCACTTGACCTGCACTAGCCAATTTCTTAACAACCCTTACTCTTTACTGGAGTTCTACATATAGGGCAGTGACCAAGTCTTCATAATCGCGAAGGTACAGCGATCCGAATCGATTATACTCAGCTGAGGATCTCCAATCACACGACAAATGTAGCACTTAACCAGTTAAAGGGTCCTCGGTCATCAAGCCTACATCGAGACGGTCCTTAATTGACTCAGACGGAGACACTACACCGAGACTCTCTCTTCTCGTGCAAGTCACCCGCCCGGTCTCAGCTTAATCATTTCAATCCCAAAGTTTGGTACCTGGCAGAGGTACATCTTTTCCGATGTTGAACCCATCATGGCCACGATGGATCCACCATCAAGTTTTCTTTTCAAAAACATCCCTCCCACTTTGCAACATCATCTTTTGTAAAAACAAAACATTTTGTTTGCTAAAGCAAGACTAAGCATAGGAAAAACCTTTGTAAAATAGGGATTCAAAGGAAGGTAATCATATTCAAGGAAGGAAATGCAGGAATTGTTTTAGCAATCAACTCCTATCACTTAATGCATCAAGCAAGTGAGAAAGAGTTTAAAAGAATCAAGGAGGTGGCAAATGCACCGGGGCTTGCCTTGGTTTATAGGTGATTCAGGCTCAGATCCACAGATGTCAAAATAGAAACAACTGCCTGCCTGATGTTCCGCAGGTGGTGGTGGCGAAGTCTTCTCTTCTTGTACTTCAACTTCTTCTTCGTTTTCTAAAGATAACCATACATAATAATGAATGCCCATGTAATGCTCATGAGAATGCAAAGATAATAAGAGTTTATTATCTAAGGTCTTGAATACAATTTTCCTTCACGGAACTCTAGAGAATTAGGGTTTCTAGAGTCAATATAGGAGTTCAAAGGGCAGGGGGTAGGGTTTTCGGTGCTAGTATCAAACAAGGTCCAAATCATACCAAACTCTTCCCAAAGCTTCTAAATAATGTTTAGAGTTCATATAAAAAATTTGGGGATTTTTGGAATTATTATTGATTTCCAAAAAAATCCAGAAATAATGTTTTAGGCTATTTTAAATGCTCCAAAATTCCCTATTTGATCCAGAAATCATAAAACTATTTTTATTAAATACTATGGAAAATAAGGAACCTAGAAAAAGTAGTTTGACATTTTTACCATTTTTCTACAATTTTCTATAGATTTCTCAAGTTTATAGAAAAAGAAAAGGAAAAAGCTTAAACAGTACTGGGCCGAAAGTAGCCCAAACGGCCCAGCCTGCACCGGAATAGGGACACACCCACGAGCGCTCACGCGCGTGATGACGACTTTGCGAATAAGTCCCTACAGTTTTGATTAACCCGAAAGAGTCCAAAACACTATTTAAAACAGTCACTGACACTTGCAGAAATAGCCTCGTACTTCTATTTCTTCTCCCGAAACATCCCTGGCCACGGCGCGCTCGCTGCTCGTCCCCGACACGGCCTGTACCGGCCATGGCCGGCGATGGCTGCCCAGTCTAGCTATTGGGGAGGCATAACCAACCTATGGTGACTCAGGAACACCCACTAATCTTGGTTTGAATGCTTCGGGAATTGTCTGCCCACGTGCACGGCGGAGACCGTGACATTAAGCTCATGTTCCCGCTTAACCATGGCCGAATTGAGCTAACGGGTGCCACGACAAGCTTCACAAGCATGTAGACCTACTAAGACGATGCTTGAATTGGACGGGGTCTTACCAGAACGGGCTGGCCACGGACGAGCTGTTCTCGGCGGCGCGGCTGACCGATTTGGGGGAAAACGGTGTCACGGCGTGCTTGGGTGAAATTGAGGGCGGAGCTTGGGGGCTATACGGCCGCAAGGGGCTCTAGTTTTACCGTACACAATCAATTTGAGAGGAGGGGGCAGAGGTAGCGCGAATTTGGCTTCGATTTATCTCACTATGTGTGTGGTCTTACCTCGCCGTGGTTCCCTGCGCTATTTATAGCCACGGCGGCCAGGCTGACGATCTCCAGCCACGGATAGCATCTCTAGCGCATGCTTACCACGTCGGTAGGGGACACAGTGAGGGAGATCGTGGCATGAGTGACACCGCGGCAAAAGTTACTAGATCATGGTGGCCGTTGGTGAAGAACTCCGGCTAGACTCGGGAGCTGGCGCCACGTACGAGTTATTTATCCCCGGCGTTATCCGTTCTACACCGAGCACGAATCGTGAGGATCGGCGCTAATCACGGCGGCAAGTCACCAGCGAGGAACGGCTGGCAACTGAACTTCTGCAGATAATGTACCATGGCAACCCTTATTCAGTTAGCCTGACCGAGCGATTTGAAACCCAAATTTCTCCTGATTTTCTATGGCAACCAGTGATCGGCTAGTAACAAAGTTGTTGTCTGATAATCCAACAACAATCTTGTTATAGCGACCATGGCCAAATTCTTATTAGATTAGGGTTGATTTCTAGTTCAAAGTTGGCTCAGAATCACTATTAGTCTAAATTTCAGACTACAAACAGCCTGACAGCTCAACTTTGGATGCATTTTTCTTCATATTTTTCATGACAACAATGTTGAACCCCTTAAGCAAAGTTGTTCCCCTTGGATAGGTCTACAATATTGATGTGGTGACCCAGGGTAAATTCTCAATAGAATAAAAGATATGGAGCTCCAAAGTTGAGCCAATATCACTGAATTTCAGACTTAGGGTTATAACTCAAATAGGGTCTTTTTGCAAATAGGTCCAAAATTCAGGGTTTAGCTTGCAAATCTTCATGATTGTTAACCATATGACTTAAAATATCTTACTTTACTAGTTTTTGCACTTTAGTCCAAAAGTGGACTAATTTTGCACTTAACCCCCTAGGGTTTATGTTTAGGGTTTTCCAGGGTCCTTATTAGGGTTTTTGGTATTTCAGGGGTGTGAATGTAATTTAGGTCCATTCTTAGTAACATTTTATGACTATTTCACTTTAGCTTTAGGGTTTTCTCTATTTGGATTTTGTTTTACCTTTCTGAACCCCATTTAGGGTTAAGTACCATACTCTAGGGTTTTATTTGCAAACACCATATCAATACAACTTGTTTGAAATTTTTGCCTAGTGAATGCATTCTAGGTGTATCAAACATATGAAATGCTAATGCTGATGATGTTATGCTCAAGTTTTAGTGATAGTAACACCAGGGGTGTTACATCCTTCCCCCCATAAAAGAATCTCGTCCCGAGATTAAAAGTCCTAGGGTAAGTAGTGGAAAAGGAAATGCTTCACATTTTTATTTCCTGATTTTTGGTACAAGGTAGGGGTGGTTTGGGGCTTACTTTATTATAACAATTATATACATATCATAATTTACATGAGGCTAGAAAGCCTGGGAAATTCTTCTCTAAAAAGTCTTGAGTCTCCCATGTAGCCTCATCTTCAGAATGTTGGTTCCACTGTATTTTGTAAAACTTGAGAGTTTTTCTTCGGGTAACCCTATCCTTTTGATCAAAGACTCGAATAGGATGTTCTGAATATGTAAAGTCTGGCTCTAGGACAACATCTGTTACTTTGATGGTTCGATCTGGAACCCGAAGATATTTCTTCAGCTGAGATACGTGGAACACATTATGTACAGCAGACAAGGTTTTGGGTAACTGAAGACGGTACGCTACCGGTCCATATCTTTCAAGGATAGGAAAAGGACCAATATACCGGGGTGCAAGCTTCCCTTTAACTCCGAAACGCGATACACCCTTCATTGGTGAAACTTTCAGGTAGACATAATCTCCCACAAGAAGGTACAAGGGTTGTCGTCGCTTGTCTGCATAATTCTTCTGACGAGCTTGAGCTTTCTTCAGATTATGAATTATTCTCTAAACCTTTTCTTCGGTCTCTTTCACCATATCAGGCCTGAAGAAGTACCTTTCACCTGGTTCAGACTAATTTAGTGGAGTACGACATCGTCGTCCATATAAAGCTTCAAATGGTGCCATCTTAATGCTTTCTTGATAGCTGTTATTATACGAGAACTCCACTAACGGTAAACATTCATCCCATTTCTGTGGGAACTCTAGAACACATGCTCGTAACATGTCTTCAAGTATCTGATTGACCCTCTCAGTCTGTCCACTGGTCTGAGGATGATAGGCCGAACTGTGAAGCAATTTGGTACCCAGGGATTTATGAAGTTCTTCCCAGAATTTGGATACGAATTGAGGTCCACAATCCGACACTATAGTCTTTGGAACCCCATGCAAACTGAGAATATGAGCAATATACAGTTCCGCATATGCGATGACTGGATATTTTGCTTTGACTGGAAGAAAATGGGCAACCTTGGTAAGTCGATCAATGATAACCCAAATGGAGTCAAAGCCTTTTACCGTTCTGGGTAATCCCACAATGAAGTCCATACTAATATCTTCCCATTTCCATGTTGGGACAGGTAAAGATTGTAATGGGCCGGCAGTCTTCATATGTATGGCTTTGACACGTCTACAAGTGTCACTTTTTGCCACATAGCGTGCAATTTCAATCTTCATCTTTGTCCACCAATAATGTTGTTTTAGATCATGATACATCTTAGTGCTTCTGGGATGAATAGAATAGCGACTAAGATGTGCTTCATCCAAAATTTGTTGGCGGATTTCTTCATCTTTTGGCACCACTATGCGGTTATTGAACCATACAATGCCTTGATCGTCTTTTCTAAAGCACTTGGCTTTTCCGGCTTCTATCTTATCATGGATGTGCTTCATACCTTCATCATTCTTTTGTGCGTCAATTATCCTTTGTAAGATGACTGACTCAAGCTTTAAGTGATTTGAAGTTCCATGCTGAATCATTCCTAGGTTCAGATTCTCCATCTCCTGGCATAACGTAATGTCAGAAGTCCTCATTGTTAAACAATGGCAGGAGGCCTTGCGACTGAGTGCATCTGCCACTACATTTGCTTTGCCTGGGTGATAATGGATCTCTAGCTCATAATCCTTGATCAGCTCGATCCATCTCCTTTGTCTCATATTGAGTTCTGTCTGGGTGAAGATAAACTTCAAGCTTTTATGATCTGTATAAATGTGACAGATATTACCCAGCAGATAATGACGCCATATCTTCAAGGCATGAACCACTGCAGCTAGCTCTAGATCATGAGTTGGATAATGCTCCTCATGCCGGCGTAACTGTCTTGAAGCATACGCGATTACTCGGCCTTCTTGCATTAATACGCAGCCAAGACCACTGCCTGATGCATCACAATACACATCAAAGGGCTTATTAATGTCCGGTTGAGCCAATACCGGAGCAGTGGTTAATAATATCTTCAATTTCTCAAAGGCTTTATTACATTTTGAAGACCAATTGAATTTAGTCTCGTTCTTCAATAAACTCGTGATTGGTTTCACAAGCTTAGAAAAATCCGAAATAAATCGGCGGTAATAGCCAGCTAATCTAAGGAAACTTCGGACTTGATGTACAATGGTTGGGGGTTTCCACTCCAAAATGTCCTTGACTTTGCTGGGATCCACCGCAATCCCCTTGGCAGATAACACATGTCCCAGAAATTGGATTTCTTCCAGCCAGAACGCACATTTACTAAACTTAGCATATAATTGGTGTTCCCTTAAGCGCGTTAATACGATCCGTAAATGTTGAGCATGCTCCTCTTCATTCTTGGAATGTATCAAGATATCATCTATGAAGACCACCACAAATTTGTCCAACTCGGGCATAAACACCGAGTTCATCAGATAAGTGAAGTGGGCCAGAGCATTCGTCAGTCCGAAAGACATTACCAAGTATTCAAATAAACCATATCGCGTAGTGAATGCAGTCTTTGGTATATCCTCGGGCCTGATACGGATCTGATGATAGCCTGACCTGAGATCAATTTTGGAGAATACCCTCGCTCCAGTCAGTTGATCAAACAAAATATCAATCCGAGGAAGAGGATACTTATTTTTGATAGTGACCTCATTAAGGGGTCGATAATCCACGCACATCCGTAAGGTTTGATCCTTCTTATTGACAAAGATGGCTAGACAGCCCCATGGTGACAAGCTTGGCCGGATGAATCCCTTCTCAAGTAAATCTTGTAATTAAATCTTGAGCTCTGCCAGTTCATTTGGAGGCATTCGGTACGATCTTCTAGAAATGGGAGCCGTACCGGGCTTCAACTCAATTACAAACTCCACATCTCTTTCTGGTGGCAATCTAGGCAAATCTTCTGGAAAGACATCTGGGAACTCACATACTACTGGAATATCTTTGATTTCCGGTATAATGGCTTCATTAATTCTGCCAATTGGTTTAGCTGGAATGACTATGGGGATAGACAAAAGAATTTCTTCTTGGCCATAACTCAACCTGATTGTTCTCAGATCAGTGTTGAGGACTGCTTTATGCTGGGCCAACCAATTCATGCCTAAGATTACATCTATGTCTTGGCCTTTCAGAACAATCATCTTAGTAGGAAAGTCCCGTCCAGCCAATGTTACGGGCACTTGGTAAGCCACTTTTTTGGTAAATATTTGTCCCCCAGGCGAATGTATTTTAAACCCTTCCCTTGATTTAGTATATGGAATGCAGTGTTTCTCCACAAACTTTTTACTTATGAAAGTATGTGAAACACCAGAATCGAAGAGAATAAGTGCAGGGTGGTTGGCTATGAGGAACGTACCCATCATCACCGGTTCGCCTTCCGGTGTTGTAGCCACTTGAGTGTAATAAACCCGTCCAGTTTTCCTTGTATTCTTGCCCATGGTATTGGTTGCCGTATTTCCCTTAGAACCTCAAGAACTTTGCTGATTATTTGCTTGATTCTGCCTCAGATATGGACAGTCCTTAATGAAATGACCGGACTTTCCACAGTTGAAGCAGCCAGTTGATGAGCTTGGAAGAGCAGGGAAACGAGTGCTAGGGGCACCCGGCTGATTTGTAGCAGTGGGGGAAGGGGTAGGACGGATAAACACTGGTTGCTTGAATGGGAAGGAAGGTGGACGAGAGGAAGAGCGACTTTAATTAAAAGGCCGGATAACTAACCGTTGCCTTTTCTCGGGGCCTTGGTTGGGCCTGTTGCCTCCATTCCCCTTGGATTTTCCAGAACATGCATATTTAGCCTTGACTGCCAGTGCTGTGCTGACAGCCCTTCCATAAGTAAGGTCAATGTAGGTAGCCATCTTTCTTTGCAGCCGATCATTCAAGCCTCTCATGAAACAATTCTTTTTCTTTATGTCTGTGTTGACTTGGTCGATTGCATACTGAGATAAGTGATTAAATTTATTGAGATACTGGGTGACAGTATCTCCACCTTGCTTCAGTTTCATGAACTCTTCTTTCTTCATGTGAATAACTCCCTCAGGTATATAATGCTCTCTGAAGGTCAACTTGAATTCATCCCATGTGATCTGATGACCGACCGGCTGAACGGCCACAAAGTTTCCCCACCACGTACTGGCAGGGCCTCGTAGTTGTTGGGCTACAAACAGGGGCTTTTGAGTTTCTGAACACCGAAGAAGCCCAAATTTTTGTTCAATGACGCGGATCCATTCATCCGCCTCTAGAGGGTCTTCTGCCTTGACGAACAATGGAGGGCATGTCTCGGAGAAGTCCAAATAAGATGTCTCATGGGGGCCTTGCGGATAGGCCCGCCCGCCTTATTGTTGGAGTTGTTGACCTACCATCTCCTGCAGGAAGCGGGTATTGTCTGTTGTAGCATTTACCAAGGCAGTGATGGCCTCGGCAAGTGTAGGAGGTACCGGAGGTGGATTTGGGGTCTCTTCCCTCCCACGGGAGGTACCAGCCCCATCCTGAGCGCGAGTCCTGGAAGGCATCTGAGGCAAGAAACATTTGGAGCAATATGATATGCCATACAAACCATCCATTTCACATTACTTAAAAAGGTAATGTTATAGACTCGTACTTTACAATAGGATTACACCACCTATTACACAATAGTACTACTTCTATACTATATTATTCCTTCTTTTGTCACTCTGGGTAGCCTCGCTGTCAGGCGTCGGAGACCATTCGTCGACCAGCTTCATAGAGGGAGGGGGCCTAAAAGGGTCCAGCTCACCGCCAAGTGCTTCTCCCGCTACTCGAGAAGGTCCAGCTTCTGTCCTGACTGGATCCGCAGGGACGTTCGGGTGCAGTTGCGAGTACAGTACATGAACTTCTTCATGTAGTGTATTGCAATAAACCTGCAAGCTATCCACGGTTGAGCTAAGCTCTTCCACTCGGGCTCGATCTCTAGCTTCCTTTGCCCAAGCTAGTGAACGAGAGTTCACAGCCCAGTCAAGCGCTAGATCCCGATCCGCTAGCTGGTCTTGCAGTTGGCGGATGTCTCTTCTTAATTCATTAATTCTTTCGCCATCCGCAACCCATATTTCGTTCCTGCGTCGGAGTTCTATTCGAAGCTGATTAACTTGAGCTTCTAAGTCCCCGATTGGATCGTTACTACCGCTACTGCTGTTGTCATGTCTCAGGGCAAGTTGGTGACGGGGTACACCGATCGGCCCGGTTGACTTGCGTGTAGTCTTTCTTGTACGTGGTGGCATTTTTCTAAGGGGGAAATTTATTAGCATAGTTTTGAGCATGATGCATGTGTAATTACAGAATCAACCTTAGTTGATTCAACCTTCTATACATTGCACTCTTCCTATCTGGTCTTTACATAAACTCTTCAGAGATACTTAGGTAAGAAGGGAAGAAATTTTCTAGATGAGTCTTAGAAAATTCTTTTTGAAGATGCCTCATAATATCTGCAGAGATGGACTTTGCTCCGATACCAGCTGTGACGGAACCTCCCAAGTCATTAGGCCCACCTACAATTGTCTTTATCCAACGGACCTCAGACAACCATGCAGGTGTTCCTGAATCACTTGACAAGTTCGGTATCTGCTTTACCTTTCCCAAGAGCGTTTTACCCGTCACGCAGACATTACAAATCATCGGAGATACGAAAATGCGGAAGCGGTTACATAAACTTACCTTGATTTAAAAGTAGGACAGAGTTATATTATTACAGACCAGGATATAACATATGAGTGCAGAGTAATATTATTACAAGCCAAGGGAGGCAAAAACTCCTCCCGATAAGTATCAAACAAAAGTTTTTATGGAGGAACCCTTCCTCCCACAGCTTTACTCTTGGTTTTCTTCTTTTGAGACCAACTTGGAACAGAAACAACAAAAGTTTGTCGCTTCCTCACCTAAAAACAATAGGGAATACAACCCTGAGTATGGAATTACTCAACAAGACTTACCCGACCAGAGAAAAAACTCTCAATGGGTATGTTGGTTATAAGGGAGTCAAGGTAAGGTCTCTCAATAATCAAAGACTCTGCTTGCAGAAATGCTTACTAAAAGTGGATCCTTAAAAATCCAGTTTTATTTGGCAAGTTAAGTGAAATTACCTCCACTAGAGTTCTTTCTACCCTAGTTCATTCACTTGACCAGCACTAGCCAATTTCTTAACAACCCTTACTCTTTACTGGAGTTCTACGTATAGGGCAGTGACCAAGTCTTCATAACCGCGAAGGTACGGCGATCCGAATCGATTATACTCAGTTGAGGATCTCCAATCACATGACAAATGTAGCACTTAACCCTTGCATATGTCAACCCGCCACCGGGGTTCTTAAGACCAGATCAGGTTCACGCCAACCGAGAGTAGAGATACACCACCGTCCAGCCTCTTGCCACGGAGGGTGCACGCTACTCTCGCCATCTCTCCACTCCCATTGCGTGGTATCTTATTCTGACCTTAGTCTGCCCGAGGCAAAGCTTACCCATGACGAGGCATATGACCAGTTAAAGGGTCCTCGGTCATCAAGCCTACATTGAGACGGTCCTTAATTGACTCAGGCGGAGACACTACACCGAGACTCTCTCTTCTCGTACAAGTCACCCGCCTAGTCTTAGCTTAATCATTTCAATCCCAAAGTTTGGTACCTGGCAGAGGTACATCTTTTCCGATGTTGAACCCATCATGGCCACGATGGATCCACCATCAAGTTTTCTTTTCAAAAACATCCCTCCCACTTTGCAACATCATCTTTTGTAAAAACAAAACATTTTGTTTGCTAAAGCAAGACTAAGCATAGGAAAAACCTTTGTAAAACAGGGATTCAAAGGAAGGTAATCATATTCAAGGAAGGAAATGCAGGAATTGTTTTAGCAATCAACTCCTATCACTTAATGCATCAAGCAAGTTAGAAAGAGTTTAAAAGAATCAAGGAGGTGGCAAATGCACCGGGGCTTGCCTTGGTTTACAGGTGATTCAGGCTCAGATCCACAGATGTCAAAATAGAAACAACTGCCTGCCTGATGTTCCGCAGGTGGTGGTGGCGAAGTCTTCTCTTCTTCTACTTCAACTTCTTCTTCGTTTTCTAAAGATAACCATACATAATAATGAATGCCCATGTAATGCTCATGAGAATGCAAAGATAATAAGAGTTTATTATCTAAGGTCTTGAATACAATTTTCCTTCATGGTACTCTAGAGAATTAGGGTTTCTAGAGTCAATATAGGAGTTCAAAGGGCAGGGGGTAGGGTTTTGGGTGCTAGTATCAAACAAGGTCCAAATCATACCAATCTCTTTTCAAAGCTTCTAAATAATGTTTAGAGTCCATATAAAAAATTTGGGGATTTTGGAATTATTATTGATTTCCAAAAAAATCTAGAAACAATGTTTTAGGCTATTTTAAATGCTCCAAAATTCCCTATTTGATCAAAAAATCATAAAACTATTTTTATTAAATACTATGGAAAATAAGGAACCTAGGAAAATTGGTTTCACATTTTTACCATTTTTCTACAATTTTCTACAGATTTCTCAAGTTTTATAGAAAAAGAAAAGGAAAAAAGCTTAAACAGTACTCAGCCGAAAGTAGCCCAAATGGCCCAGCCTGCACCGGAACAAGGACGCGCCCACGCACGCCCGCGCGCGCGACGACGACTTTGCGAATAAGTCCCTGCGGTTTTGATTAACCCGTGACATTAAGCTCGCGTTCCCGCTTAACCATGGTCGAATTGAGCTAACGGGTGCCACGACAAGCTTCACAAGCATGCAGACCTGCTAAGACGATGCTTGAATTGGACGGGGTCTTACGAGAATGGGCTGGCCACGGACGAGCTGTTCTCGGCGGCGCGGCGTGCTTGGGTGAAATTGAGGGCGGAGCTTGGGGCTATACGGCCGCAAGGGGCTCTAGTTTTACCGTGCACAATCAATTTGAGAGGAGGGGGCAGAGGTAGCGCGAATTTAGCTTCGATTTAACTCACTGTGTGTGTGATGGTATATCCACGGCGCTATTTATATCCACGGCGGCCAAGCTGACGATCTCTGGCCATGGATAGCATCGCTAGCGCATGCTTACAACGTCGGTAGGGGACACAGTGAGGGAGATCGCGGCATGAGTGACACCACGGCAAAAGTTACTGGATCACGGTGGCCGCTGGTGAAGAACTCCAGCTAGACTCGGGAGCTGGCGCAACGTACGAGTTATTTATCCCCGGCGTTATCTGTTCTTCACCGAGCACGAATCGTGAGGATCGGCACTAATCACAGCGGCGAGTCACCAGCGGGGAACGGCTGGCAACCGATCTTCTGTAGATACTGTACCATGGCAACCCTTATTCAGTTAGCCTGACCGAGCGATTTGAAACCCAATTTTCTCCTGATTTTCTATGGCAACCAGTGGATCAGCCAGTAACAAAGTTGTTATCTGATGATCCAACAACAATCTTGTTATAGCGACCATGGCCAAATTCTTATTAGATCAGGGTTGATTTCTAGTTCAAAGTTGGCTCAGAATCACTGTTAGTCTAAATTTCAGACTGCAAACAGCCTGACAGCCCGACTTTGGATGCATTTTTCTTCGTATTTTTATGACAACAATGTTGAACCCCTTAAGCAAAGTTGTTCCCCTTGGATAGGTCTATAATATTGATGTGGTAACCCAGGGTAAATTCTAAATAGTTTAAAAGATATGGAGCTCCAAAGTTGAGCCAATATCACTGAATTTCAGACATAGGGTTAGAACTCAAATAGGGTCTTTTCGCAAATAGGTCCAAAATTCAGGGTTTAGCTTGCAAATCTTCATGATTGTTAACCATATGACTTAAAATACCTTACTTTACTAGTTTTTGCACTTTAGTCCAAAAGTGGACTAATTTTGCACTTAACCCCCTAGGGTTTAGGTTTAGGGTTTTCCAGGGTCCTTATTAGGGTTTTTGGTATTTCAGGGGTGTGAATGTAATTTAGTTCCATTCTTAGTAACATTTTATGACTATTTCACTTTAGCTTTAGGGTTTTCTCTATTTGGATTTTGTTTTACCTTTCTGAACCCCATTTAGGGTTAAGTATCATACTCCAGGGTTTTATTTGCAAACACCATATCAATACAACTTGTTTGAAATTTTTGCCTAGTGAATGCATTCTAGGTGTATCAAACATATGAAATGCTAATGCTGATGATGTTATGCTCAAGTTTTAGTGATAGTAACACCAGGGGTGTTACATATTATAATGAGCATTCCTAGTAAATTTTCTATCATTATAAATGAAAGCATGATTCCTTTGAGTACTACTAGCCATAGGGGCCTTCCCTTTCCCCTTGTTGGGAATGGGAGCCTTTTGGCTTGTTAAGTTCTTGGCTTCCTTTCGAAAGCCAAGTCCATCCTTAATTGAGGGGTGTCTACCAATGGTGTAGGCATCCCTAGCAAATTTTAACTTATCAAAATCAACCTTGCAAGTCTTAAGTTGAGCATTAAGACTTGTCACCTCATCATTTAATTTAGTAATGGATGCAAGATGTTCATTACAAGCATTAATATCAAAATCCTTGCATCTATTGCAAATTACAACATGTTCTACACATGAACTAGATTTACTAGCTTCCTCTAGCTTAGCATTTAAATCATCATTTAAACTCTTTAAGCTAGATACAGTTTCATGGCAAGCAGATAACTCAGAAGATAGCATTTCATTCCTTTTAATCTCTATGGCAAGAGATTTTTGTACGCTAACAAATTTATCATGCTCCTCATATAAAGTATCCTCTTGTTTTTCTAACAATCTATTCTTTTCATTTAAAGCATCAATTAACTCATTGATTTTATCTACTTTAGCTCTATCTAAACCCTTAAATAAATCAATATAATCTACTTCATCATCACTAGAATCATCATCGCTAGAAGTAGTGTACTTAGGGGTATCTCGAACACTTACCTTCTTTTCCTTGGCCATGAGGCAAGTGTGGCGTTCGTTTGGGAAGAGAGAAGAGTTGTTGAAGGCCGAGGCTGCCAGTCCTTCATCGTTGGAGTCGGATGAAGAGCAGTCCGAGTCCCATTCTTTTCCAAGGTGCGCCTTGCCCTTCGCCTTCTTGTAAACCTTCTTCTCCCTCTTCCCATGCTTTTCTTGTTCCTGGTCATTTTCATTATCGGGGCATTATGCTATAAAATGACCAGTCTTATCGCATTTGAAGCAGGAGCGCTTCCCCTTTGCTTTATTCTTATTGGGTTGCTCCTTGCGTCCTTTTAGAGCGGTCTTGAAGCATTTAATGATTAGGGCCATCTCTTCTTCGTTTAGCCCAGCAGCTTCAACTTGTGCCACCTTGCTTGGTAGTGCCTGCCTGCTTCTTGTTGCTTTGAGGGCAATGGTTTGAGGCTTGTGGATAGGTAGTGGACCGTTTAGAGCATCGTCCACATATCGGGCCTCCTTCACCATCATGCGCTAGCTCACAAACTTCCCAAGAATCTCCTCGGGCGTCATCTTGGTGTACCTGGGATTCTCATGAATAAGGTTAACAAGATGGGGGTCAATTACCATGAATGACCTTAGCATAAGTCGGACGACGTCGTGGTCCGTCCATCTTGTGCTTCCATAGCTTCTAATCTTGTTAACCAGGGTCTTGAGCCTGTTGTATGTTTGTGTTGGCTCCTCTCCCCTGATCATCGCGAATCTTCCCAGTTCGCCTTCCACCAACTCCATTTTGGTGATCATGGTGGCGTCGTTTCCCTCATGTGATATCTTGAGGGTATCCCAAATTTGCTTGGCGTTGTTCAAGCCGCTCACCTTGTTGTATTCATCCCTGCATAAAGATGCTAGCAAAATAGTGGTAGCTTGTGCATTCTTATGAATTTGCTCATTAATAAACACAGGGTATCGGTACTATCGAAATACATTCCATTTTCAACTATCTCCCAAATACTAGGTTGGCGAGAAAATAAGTGACTACGCATTTTGTGAATCCAAAATGAGTAGTCCTCTCCATCAAAGTGTGGAGGTTTACCAGGAGGAATCGAAAGCAAATGAGCATTGGAATTGAAAGGAATACAAGAATAATCAAATGAATAATTTTGATTAACGGTTTTATTTTTAGACGAGTCATCGTCATCGTCGTCTCTTGGTGAAGAAGATTTATCGCTGTCGTAGTAGACGATCTTCTTGAAGCGCCTCTTTTTCTTCCCGTCCTTCTTCTTGTGTCTCGAGCCAGAGTCAGTGAGCTTGTCATCTCTTGGCTCGTTGAAGATGGACTCTTTCTCCTTGTCGTTGACCACCATCCCCTTTCCCTTAGGATCCATCTCTTCAGGCGATTAGTCCCTTATGTGAAGAGAACGGCTCCGATACCAATTGAGAGCACCTAGAGGGGGGAGTGAATAGGTGATCCTGTAAAAATCAAAAACTAATAGCCACAAAACTTGGTTATAAGTGTTAGTGCGGCTAAGTGGCTTGAAGCGATCTCTTGCGAACACAACTAATCACAGAGAGAAGTAACACAAGAGACACGCGATTTTTATCCCGTGGTTCGGCCAAGTGAAACTTGCCTACTTCCACGTTGTGGCGTCCCAATGGACGAGGGTTGCACTCAACCCCTTTCAAGTGATCCAATGATCAGCTTGAATACCACGACTTTCTTCCTTAGTCTTTTCCCCCGTTTGCGAGGAATCTCCACAACTTGGAGCCTCTCACCCTTACAATGATGATCACAAAAGAAGCACAGAAGTAAGGGAGGGGAGAGCAACGCACACAAGACGCAAATCACAGCACAATCACACACACAAGTCACAACTCGAGCTCAAAACACAACGCATGGAGTTCTCAACTCAAATGGAGCTCAAGTCACTATCTCAAAGAATCAAATGCGCGAAGTTGGAGTCTTGGAGTCTTAGAATGTTTTTTGTAAGCTTGGGTGACTCCTCCATGCGCCTAGGGGTCCCTTTTATAGCCCCAAGGCAGCTAGGAGCCGTTGGAGGCCACCAAGGAAGGTTATCCTTGCCTTCTGTCGGGTGGCGCACTGGACAGTCCGGTGCGCCACCGGATAGTCACTGTAGACGGTCCGGTGCCGATCTCCTTCCTATTCTGGCGCAGACGACCATTGCAGATTTGTGGCAATTGGTGCACCGGACACTGTCCGGTGCACACCGGACAGTCCGGTGCCCCCTGCCGACCGTTGGCGCGGGCCACACGTCGCACGCGGATTGCGCGGCCGACCGTTGCACTGGCGACCGTTGGCTCACTGGACAGTCCGGTGCACCACCGGATAGTCCGGTGAATTATAGCCGTACGCCACCAAACTTTTCCCGAGAGCGGCCTGTTCACCGGAGTTCAGCCTGGCGCACCGGACACTGTCCGGTGCACCACCGGACAGTCTGGTGTGCCAGGCCGAGTTGGACTTTGGCTGTACCAAGCCAAGTCTTTTGTATTTATTTTCTTCTCTTCTTTTCTCTGTTTCTAGCACTTAGACAATATATGTTAGTACTCAAAACAATGTACTAAGTCTAGAAACATACCTTGTTACATGATTTGCACTTCTTGCTTGTTTGGCACATAATCAACTCACTCAATTTGTGTTGGACACTTAATCACCAAAACATTATAGAAATGGCCCAAAGGCACATTTCCCTTTCAATGTGAACTATTGATTTTGGGTATATATGCGATGAATTAGTGAATTGTTATTAGAAATGATATTGGTTTACAATTAGTTTAGAATTTGGGATTTGAAAGAAGTATGACAAAATTTGGTAGACCACGTGTTGGTAATAAAAGTACTAGATAAGTAATTTCATAGTTAATTTTGTTTATGATGAATTTTAGAAATAATATAGAAGTTTATAATCATAGGTTCATTTAGACCCACTAAATAAATAATAGAAACTTTCTTAACACGGGAGTAGTAAGTGGTATAGAGTTTATAGTAATTCAAATATTATAGTCTAATAAGTGGTTTAATTTATTATTAAAATGCTTTGACCTCTAATTATTATAACAACATTTTCTTTTAGAAAGAGAAGATAAAACTAAAAGAAGGTAATTGTTCATAATAGAAATAATTAATTAATAATTAATTTATTTCTATAGAATTAGTTAAATCATTACATCTAAGCAATGTTATGCAAAATACTTTCGTAGTCGAATGTCCATATAACTTTCACTAGTGACAATCTAAAATAGAGTTATAGTGGATTAATAAAATGAATATGAATTAGGTTTTATGTAATGGTGTATGTTTGTTCATGTAATGGTGAATGTTATTCATTTAATGGTGTATGTTTATTTATTTCGTGAATGTTTCCTTTTGTATGTACAATATGCGAATCTATATTAGAAGCTGATTTCGTGGTAGGAGACTAAAATATGTTTGAAGATGATCCGCAGGACACTTTTGAGCAAGGCAAGTGGATTCTCCCTCTATATTTCTGTTTGTACCCAAATAATACATATAATAATGTTTACTTTTTAATATTTGCATAATTTGATGGGATTTGCCTAAATAGGATTTCCTAGAAATACCAACCCTATTCCTTGATTACCCTGGGATAAATAATATGCTTAGCAATTTGTGCTACCGGTCAACTTGATAATTATGATGTCACTCTTTAATGATACTATTGTTCCGGAAATGAAGTTCATATTATGATGTTAACCCGATGGTTCTGGCTATCATGGAGTGACCACCCAGGATAACAGTGCAACCACGAGTGCTATCATGGCTCTGGCTTTGGTAATTAGCTTAATGCGCTTAGTACTTAGCAACCTTTCCTGAAATATGGGCAAGAGGGTGTCGGAAGTGGTGGTAGCTCATGTTAACATGGGGACGTAGACTTGGTTAATCTGCCTCTCCTAGAGGGCCTCCACACTGACCTGGAAACCTTAGCAGGTTGTTTCGTATTAAGTGTGTTTTGTGAAAGCCTCATAGTGGATCCATAGCCATTCACCTCGGTAGTGTTTATGGGTCTATACAACCCGGGCTAGATGGGATACATGACTTATGGGTAAAGTTGTACCACCTCTTGTTGGGGGGTCTTCTTCTCCCCTGAAGGTCCTCAAGACAAAGATATAACTGGCAAAGTGATGTTTAGGATCCTCCCTACCGAAGGTTCTCGAGACGAAGGAAGATAGTCGAAGGTTCCACCTGTTGGGGGCCTTCTTCGCCGAAGATCCTCTAAGCAAAAACACCTTCGGCAGGATAATATGCAAGCAGACACAACACGAAGGTATATGCCGTAGCTACAATCCAGGGAGCTTCGGCATGACGACAAGCCTTGAGACGAAGGACAGCACCGACTCAAAGAGGAAAAGACCGTTTAGTCCATGATAATTTGTGTCATGTTTATAATTAGTTATCAAGGACATAAATGTAATTTCGACCGGGCTGCGTCCCGTGCCTATAAATAGGTGAACAGTAACCCCGTACTATTCATGCTGTCTGGTAATCATCTGCACGTCGCTCTTGGAATTTTACCTTCTATCAAGCCGAAGGTACAAATGTAGTCAATATCATTAATATTTGTTCATGATTATATAATAAGAACATAAATAATAATCTGATGATTTAATATGATTATTCCATGTTCTTTCCATGTTTCATATGTTTCTACTTTCATTATTACCTATTAAGATGATGAAAGTATGTCCTTCATGACCTTCGTCTGAAGATCATTATATCCCAAGGGAGATAATGCTTCGAAGGACGAAGGTTTTTAACCATTAACATTTGTGTTGCCTTGTTCTTAACTCACAGCATTTGAGAACAAGTCCCCAACATTGGCGCCCACCTTCGGTGAACTCACTTCCTGTAGTACCCACTTTGTAAAAAAATCAAAAAGGAGAAATGATATTCCTTTATATATATGGGTGTTATCTATATTTATTATTTCATGTGAACACCACATTTAAACAAGTAAATAAATGACAAAAGACACCCAAAAATAATACATGCATCATGCTGGGGATTTTATGTTGTATGCATTTTGTGACAATATAAAAATAATAAAAAAATAAATATAATAAAAATCCAAATTTGGAGATTCAACCCTATTTGCAAGTTGGAGGTTAGAAAAGAGAAAGAAAATGTTAGATAAAAATAAAGAAATATGTATATAAAGAAAAAGTTAGGCCATCCATATTATTATGTTCAATCTATACATTTAAAAGGAATACAAGTTCACTACTTTGAGCAGATTCAAATTTGAATTTTGAATAGAAAAAGGAAAAGAAAAAGAAAAATAAATAAAAGGAAAAACCCACCTGGGCTCACTACCCGAATTTGGCCCACTGGGACTTTCCTGCGCGTGGCCCAACCCCTCTACTGTTGCACGTGCGTGTCCTCTCCTGCCCACTCTCTATCGCTTGGGGATGCGGGGTCAGTGACTCTCCTCACCTGCGCTAGCTCACCGGCGCACTGGGCCCACCTGCCAGCCGCCCTCCGTGACTCTTTCACCAATCCGCTTTTCCGTTTTCTTTCCCACTGACCTATGGACCAGCGGTGTCAGCCTTGTCGTCAACAAACTTGCCAGACATGGCGACATGCGCGAACTCCGTGCATTCTGTTGATGCGCCTGGCCGTCCGCGCCCATATAAGGGGGAAGCACGACCGAGTTCGCCTATCTCTCCTCTTATCCCGCCTAGCAACTCCCCTCTTGCCTCAGACGCCCGTGCCGCTGTTATAGAATAGAGCCACCGCGGCTCGGTGTTGTGGAACCGGGCGCTCATCGCTGTCGTCTCCTCAGCGTCGTGTCTGGTGGTTTCGCCAAAGCGCAGGGAAGGTGACGGTGGCCTCGGCGTGCAGGATTAGTTGGCGGGGACCCTGGAATTGCTCACCGTCGAGTACCATCTCTGCGCGCCGTGGACAGGAACGTTCGCCCTATGATTGTCGGTATGAACCCTCCTCCAAAGTTCGCCAACGTGCCAATTCCAGTTTTCGGGTGTCAAAACTAGTGGTGGGGCGCTATAATGGCGGAATTGTCCGGCACCGGTGCTTGCGCCGCCGCTGGGAGCGCGCGCCGCCGCGCTGGTGCTCGGAGTTTGGGGGAAGGACTTTCGGCCGTTGGATAAGCAATCGGCGGCCGCGATTAGAAGTTGGATACCGGTTCGGTGGGACCTAGTCCATGCCGCACGATCTTGATCCAACGCACTAGGTTGTTCCGTGTTATTTTAAATTTTGACCGCGCGTGCTTGATCCGACGACTAGGAGCATGTATCTGTTTATCTGGGTCCCGATCTAATCCTGACCATAGATCAGGATCCAACGGCTTAAGTGATCGATACCCCTTCGGCCTAGAGTTTTGCATAAGTAACCCTAAGTTTATTAGGAATGAACCCGCCGTCCTATGCACAGTGCGCTCAGTCTTAGGAACTCTTCTGTATTAAACCCTGCCTTCTCTAGAAATTGAGGCCGAGTCTAGAATAGTATTTAACCAGAGAATTTAAATTATAAATGGATTTTTAATATATAAATAAGTGCTAGAACTTATAAAATTCATAGAAAATTCATCTCTAGTCCAACTTAATCCATTCCAGTTTCTAAAATTTTGTAATATTATTCTCTATCACTTAGAGTCTTTGTTTTGACATGAAAACAGTAAGAAAAATAATTTCTCACTTAATCCTATTTCAAGCATATAAAACCTTGGGAAATTCATATCTTAAAATCTATAACTCCAAAATTAATGATTCCTGTTCCTAGGATCTTATTTTATTGTGTAGATTTTTATTGTGTATTTTATTCACATGTTTGGTGTGATATTAATTTTCTCTATATACTGTGCTTGTTTGTATTGTGGCGAGTATAAGAGCCTATGACTGAGGATCCTGGTGCTCAGTAGATAGAAGTAGCTGAGCAAGAGCTCATCTAAGGCAAGTTGTGCCCTTGACCACTTTTATACCCAATAATGTTCTTTAATGTCATTACTCATGCATAGGTTTAATTCTGATGGGACCCAATAGGTCACCCTAGATTGTTTATCCATTTTACCTTGTTTACCCCTGAATCATTTGGATAGTTATGTTATTGCTTTACATGGTTTTGGGTTAATATTTCATTATATCCATGTTCCAATTATTTTGTTATTTTATTTATGTTCATGTCAAGATCATTAATGTTAATTAGAACATAGAGCTTAACTTGAGAAACACGTGCCACCACAAGGGAGGAATGGGACCCCTTAGCTAACTAATTAGGAAAGCTAGTGGAAGACTACCTTACCCGAAAGGGGCAAGGGCAGTAGGGGAGTTGCATGCAGGGAGGTTCTTGGGTTGATTTTGCTGCGATGGCGGTCAAACGGGGGATTCTTGCAAGTGCTCTTCCCATAAACTATAGCGGGTTTTCGGAAGCTAGTGGAACTTTGTAAAGGTCTCATAGTGTTGCCCTGCCTCGCTTCCTTGGTAGAGGTGTATGGGAGTCGCAATCCCTTGGCAGGTGGGTAACATGACTTGTGGGTAAAGGGTACAACCTCTGCAGAGTGTAAAACTGGTATACTAGCTGAGCTCACGGTCAAGAGCAGCTCAGGACTCTCGCCTGATTAATTTATGTAACTTAAATTCAATTTTGTCATTTGCATTGCATAGGATTATTTAATAATTTTGTTCTATTACTTTTATTAAGGTTTGGTATTTACTTACATCAAGTAAACTGCTAATAAAATTTTGACCAACTAATTAAAAGCAATGCTCAGCTTTAACCCCTGTTGTTGATTAGCCTTACACATCACATGAACTCCCACCTTTGGTGAGTTCATGTCCACTGGTTTCCCCACAACTTGTTGAGCTATGATCATGTGTGAGCTCAACCTTGCTGTCTCACACCCCCCATAGGAGAAGAACAAGTGGTTCAGGAGGAGCCACAAAGCGAGGAGTTTGATCTGATCTAGGTGGCGTTTCCCAGTTGGCATTGGCACCAAGGATGACCCTTAGTTCGTTTTATATTTATCCTTTATTTTGTAATAAGACTTCCGCTATGTAATAAATACTCTGATGTTATTGTGACATTTTGTAACACCCTGGTGTTACTGTAACTAAAACTTGAGCATGACATCATAAACATTGGCATTGCATATGTTTGACATACCTAGAGTGCATTCACTAGGTAAAAATTTTAAACAAGTGTATTGTTTTTGGTGTTTTGCAAATAGGACCCTGGATAGGGAACCTGACCCTAAATAAGGCTCAAAGGGGCAAAACTTAACCCAAATGAAGAGAATCTAAAAGCTTTAAGGGAAGGGTCACAAAATGATCCCAAGACTTAAGTGGAATCACACTAAGACCCCTGGGGTATCAGAAACCCTAATTGGAGCCCTGGAAAACCCTAAAACTAAACCCTAGGGACCTATGTGCAAAATTAGTCCACTTTTGGACTAAAGTGCAAAAACCAAGTCAAATAAGTATTTTAAGTCATTTGGTTCACAAATGTGTGGACTTGTAAGCCAAACATTGGATTTTGGACTTAAATGCAAAATGGACCTCAATTAGGTTCTACTCTAAGTCTGAATTTCAGTGTATTGTGCTCATCTTTGAGACCTTGTAACTTCTAAACAAAAGAGATTTTGCCCTAGGTCACCACATAAAAATTGTAGCCCAATTATTGGAGAACAATTTTGCTGAAGAGGGCAAACCATGCTCTTGTGAGAAAATTGGAGATAATCATGCTCAAACTTGGACTGTCAGACTAATACAGTCTGAATCTCAAGTTGACAGTGACTTTGCTCCAAGTTTGAGAGCCATTTTAACCTTGATCCAGTGCTCAACTGATTCCAACCCCTATAGTTGAGTTATTGCTGGTTTATAGCTCTACAAGTTTGCTGCAGAGCTGGACTTGTGTTGTCACTAGAAATTTAGAGAAAATCTCTCTCCAAGTCGGGCTGTCAGGCAACTGAATCCCGTTTTGCCATGGTACAGTATCACGACTGAAGAAGATCAGAACGCCAGCTAGCTCGCTCGTCGCCGGTGAGTCGTCGCCGGTGGTCGATCTCGTGCTGCGATTCGTGCACCGGGTACTACAGATAAACTTGACCAGGGTAAAAATCCGGTACCGGATTGAGCTGCGGCTAAGGCTGCCGCACTTCACCCCCAGCTCATCACCGGTTGGATGACCTCGTCGCCGAGAAGCTACCGCCGTGGCACACCACGTGTCTCTGCGCAAGACTTCCTCGCGGTGACTCACCGGTTGCATGCCCGGCGATCACCGGAGCCACTGCCACGGTGAAGGTCACTTTTCCCTGTACCGAGCTCGTCTCCCCTCTCCGGCCGCCCGCACCCCTCGACCAAATTCTTCACCGTCGATCGATGCGCCTATAAATTGCGTGTGACACCAGCTCCGTAGGGTAGTATGCTGTCCAGCCACCACAAATCAGCCCCGGTCATTCAATAAACTCCACGAATTTGGATTTCTCCCCAAAACTGCTTCCGCCACCATGAACTCACCTCGCCGCGGCAAGCCCCTATCCCGGTCAGTTCGCCTCCTCCTCTTCCTCGTTCAAGCTTTCCCCTAAGCCTACGATGCTTGTCGAGCCACTGAATTAAACTAGGAGCCCGCCAATCGCTAGGAACACGGCGGTATTGCCGTGATGTTCACAGCCATCGTGGACAGATCACGATAGAACTCCAAATTAGAAATTGAGTGAGGGGAAATACTCTTTAGGGGTAGAATCTGGTGTAAACTAAAGATTAGCATCGGCCTTCGCCCCCTCCGGCCGGTATAGCTCGCCGGATTTCAGCTGCTGTGCGGAGCACCTTCGTGGACCTGGCCGTGTGAAGAATTAGAAGCTTGAGGGTGTTTCTGTAAACCGTCAGCGACACATAAAAACAGTAAAGGAACTTGTTTCCTGTTACCCAGAACTCCGAGGACCCCTGTGCAAAACTGCCATCGCGCGCGGGCGCGGGCGCGCGTTTTCTGTGGTGTTGGGCTGCTCGGGCCAGTTTAAGCCCAACACTGTTGAGCATTTTTATTTTTCTTTTTCAGGAGAACTTTAGAAATCCCTAGAAAAATGTAGAAAAATGGTAAAATTGTGAAACTAATTTTCCTAGACTCCTTATTTTCCCTAGAATTTAATAAAAATAGTTTCATGATTTTTAGATTAAATCAGGAATTTTAAGGTATTTAAAATAGTTTAAGATAGTAGTTCTGGATTTTTAAAAGATAAATGGTAATCCCAAAAATGCTCAAAATTTTTATATGAGTTTCTCATATTATTTAGAAGCCTTGGGTAGAATTTGGGTTGATTTGGACCTTGTTTGATCACCAAACCCCAAAACACCCCCTGCCTTTTGAACTCCTTTACTGACTCCGGAAACCCTTAGTTCTCAGAGTTCCGTGAAGGAAAATTGTATTCAAGACTTAGATAATAAGTTTATATTATCTTTGCACCCTCATGAGCATTCCATGGCATCCATTCTTATACATATGTATGGTTATGATTGGAACACGAAGAAGAAGTGGAAGCCACTGAAGAGCAAGTACCACCACCTTTGGAAACAAAGGCTGAGAACTGTTTCTACTTCGATATTTGTGGATCTGAGCCTAACTCACCCATAAACAAAGGCAAGCCCCGGTGCATTTGCCACCCTCCTTGTGTTTTAAAAACCTTTTTCACTTGCTTGATGCATTAGGTGATAGGAGTTGATTGCTTAAACAATTCCTGCATTACCTTCCTTGAATTTGATTACCTTCCTTGATCACTGTTTACAAAAGATTTTTGATGCTTAGCCTTGCTTTAGAAAAACAAAAGGTTTTGTTTTTTTTACAAAATATGATGTGGCAAAAGTGGGAGGGTTGTTTGCAAAATAAAAACTTGATGGTGAATCTGTCAAAGGCCTTGATGGATTCAACATCGGAAAAGATGTACCTCTGCCAGGTACCAACCTTTGGGGTGAAATGATTAAGCTGAGACCGAGCGGGTGACTTGCACGACAAAGAGAGTCTCGGTGTAGTGTCTCCGTCTGAGTCGATTAAGGACCTTGTCGATGTAGGCTTGATGATCGAGGACCCTTTAACAGGTCACATGCCTCGTCATGGGTAAGCCTTGCCTCGGGCAGACTAAGGCCAGAATAAGATAACACGAATTGGGCGTGGAGCGGTGGCGAGAGTAGCGTGTACCCTCCGTGGCAAGAGGCTGGACGGTGGTGTATCTGTGCTCTCGGTTTGCGTGAATCTGATCTGGTCTTAAGAAACCTGGTGGCAGGGTTGACATATGCAAGGGTTAAGTGCTACATATGTCGTGTGATTGGAGATCCTCAGCTGAGTATAATCGATTCGGATCGCCGTACCTTCGCAGTTATGAAGACTTGGTCACTGCCCTACACGTAGCACTCCAGTGAAGATAAAGTATGAATTAAGAACTTGGCTAGTTCAGGATAAGTGTTTGAACTAGGTTAGAGAGAACTCTAGAGATAAGTAAGTTTACTTAACTTGACCAATAAAACTGAATTTTAAGGATCCACTTTAGTAAGCATTTCTGCAAAACAGAGTCTTTAATTATTGAGAAGCCTTACCTTGACTCCCTTAAACCAGCATACCCTTGAGAGTCTTTTTCTTAGTCGGGTAAGACTTGCTGAGTAATTCCATACTCAGGGTTTATTCCCCCGTTGTTTTTAGGTGAGGAGACAACAAACTTTTGTTGTTTTTGTACCAAGGTGGTGAAAAGTGAAGATAATCAAGACTGAAGCTGCCGGAGGACCGGGTCCTCCTTAAAAACTTTTATGTAAAGAACTTAATGGGAGGGGCTTTTACCTCCCAGGTATTGTAATAATACTTTTAGCACTCGCTTATACTCTGGTCTGTATTGTATGACTTACTCCTACTTTATAAATAAATGTAAGTTTATGTAATCACTTCTGCATTTTCGCATCTCCGATGAGCATACTGTCTGTCAGACGGGTGAAACGTTCCTGGAAAGGTAAGGATAAAGATACCGAACTTGTCAAGTGATTCAGGAACATCTACAGGGTTGTCTGATGTCTGCTGGACAAGGACAACTGTAGGTGGGCCTAATGACTTGGGAGGTTCTGTCACAGCTGGTATCGGAGCGTAGCCCTTCTTGACAGATATTATGTAGCATCTTCAAAAGGATTTTTCTAAGACTTATCTAGAAAATTTCTTTTCTTCTTACCTAAGCATCTCTGAAGAGTTTATTTTAAAGACCATATAGGAAGAGTGCAATGTATAGAAGGTTGAATCAACTAAGGTTGATTCTGTAATTATTCATGCATCATGCTAAGAATTGTACTAATAAAGTTCCCCCTTAGAAAATGCTGCCACGTACAAGGAAAACGGCGCGAAAACATACTGGACCTATCGGTGTACCTCGACACCAACTTGCCCCACGGGAGCAAGATAGCAGTAGCGGGAGCAACGATCCAATTGGTGATCTCGAAGCTCGCATGAATCAACTTCAAGCAGAGTTACAACGCAGGACCAATTTATGGGTTGCGGATGGTGACCGAATAAATGAATTAAGAAGTTACATCCGTACCCTGCAAGATCAACTAGCTGATCGAGATTTGGCGCTTGATTGGGCAGTACAGTCTCGTTCAGTAGCTTGGGCTAAGGAAGCGAAGGCTCGAGCACGAGTCGAAGAGCTTAGCACTGCTATTGATAACTTGCAGGTATATTGCAATACTTTACATGAGGAAGTTCATGTACTGTATTCGCAATTACACCAAAATGTCCCTGTGGATCCTGTCAGGTCAGAAGCCGGACCCTCGCATACTGCGGGAGAAGCGCTTGGTGGGGAGTTAGACCTTTTTAGGCCCCCTCCTTCTTTTAGGCTGGTCGACGTATGGTCTCCCACACCTGACGACGAAGCTGCCAAGTGTAACCAGAAGCAGGAGTAGTAGTGTAGCTGTAGAGATAGAATTAGTGTATAATAGGTTGAACTCTTGTATAATGGGTAATGTATCCTGTTGTATAACATCGAGTCTGTATCATTACTTTTTATAGTAATGTAAAATGGAAGGTTTCTCTGCATATTATGTTTACTTCAAATGTTCTTTGCCTCAGATGCCTACCAGGACTCGAGGACAGGATGCAATAGGAACTTCTGGGGGAAGGGATGTTACCCCAAATCCACCTCCGGTTCCTCCCACATTAGCCGAGGAAATTGCCGCCTTGGTGAACGCAACTGCAGACAATACCCGTTTTCTTAGGGAAATGGCGGGCCAACAATTCCAGCAGCAGGGTGGAAGGGGTTATCAGCAAGGCCCCCGTGAAACCACATATCTGGATTTCTCTGAAACCCGTCCACCACTATTTGTTAAGGCTGAGGACCCGTTGGAAGCTGATGAGTGGATACGGGTTATTGAGCAAAAATTTGGCCTTCTCCGCTGTTCAGAGACACAGAAGCCGTTGTTCGCAGCGCAACAATTGTGCAGCCCTGCCAGTACCTGGTGGGGGAATTTTGTGGCTATTCAACCTGCCGACCATCAAGTCACATGGGAAGAATTTAAAGCGGTCTTCCGTGAGCACTACATACCCGAAGGTGTTCTGCATATGAAGCAAGAAGAGTTCATGAAGCTGAAACAAGGAGGAGATACTGTCAATCAGTATCTCAACAAGTTCAATCACCTGTCACAATACGCAATCGACCAGGTGAATACTGATTTAAAGAAAAAGAATTGCTTTATGAGGGGTCTAAATGATCGATTGCAGAGAAAAATGGCCACCTGCATAGATCTCACGTATGGGAAGGCTGTCAGCACAGCCTTATCTGTTGAAGCAAAATATGCAGGTTTCAGGAAGAATAAGGGATTTGGTGGTGAGAAGTCTAATCAGGGCCAGGCAAAGAGGCAACGGTTTGTGATCCGGCCTTATAGCCAAAATCGTTCTTTCTCTCGACCGCCCTCATTCCCTTTCAAGCAGCCAATCATTATTCGCCCCAACAATGCCTCCACTACCCCAAATCAGCCGGGTGCCCCGGGCACTCGATTCCCTGCTTTACCCAGCTCCTCAACCGGGTGTTTTAATTGTGGCAAGTCTGGACATTTCATCAAAGACTGCCCATATCCCAAGCAGAATCAATCAAATGCTCAGCAAGGATCTAGGAAGTCAGCTCAGCCCAAGGGAAACAATGTGGGGAAGAATGCAAAGAAGACGATCAAGGTGTGATATGGTTCAATAACCGCATAGTAGTGCTAAAGAATGAAGAACTCCGCCAGCAAATCTTAGATGAAGCGCATCTTAGTCGCTATTCTATTCATCCGGGAAGCACTAAGATGTATCATGATCTAAAGTAGCACTACTGGTGGACGAAGATGAAAATTGAAATTGCACGCTATGTGGCTAAGTGTGACACTTGCAGACGTGTCAAAGCCATACACATGAAAACTGCTGGTCCATTACAATCTTTGCCGATCACAACATGGAAATGGGAAGGTATAAGTATGGACTTTATCGTGGGATTGCCCAGGACCGCAAAGGGGTATGACTCTATTTGGGTTATCATTGATCGACTTACCAAGATCGCCCACTTTCTCCCTGTCAAAGTAAAATATCCCGTCATTACCTATGCGGAGTTATACATTGCTCGTATTCTTAGTCTGCATGGTGTTCCGAAGACCATTGTGTCGGATCGTGGATCCCAATTTGTGGCCAAGTTTTGGGAAGCACTTCACAAATCCTTGGATACTAAGTTGCTCCATAGTTCGGCATATCATCCACAAACCAGTGGGCAGACTGAGAGGATTAATCAAGTACTCGAAGATATGTTGCGAGCATGTGTTCTGGAATTCTCACCAAAATGGGATGAATGTTTGCCTTTGGTGGAGTTTTCATATAATAACAGCTATCAAGAAAGTATCAAGATGGCACCTTTTGAAGCTTTATATGGGCGACGGTGTCGAACTCCGCTAAATTGGTCTGAACCTAGAGAAAGGTACTTCTTTAGGCCTGATATTGTGAAGGAGGCCGAGGAAAAGGTTCAGAAAATTATTCATAACATGAAGAAAGCACAAGCCCGTCAGAAGGGTTATGCAGACAAATGGCGAATGCCCTTATATTTTCATGAAGGAGACTATGTCTACCTGAAAGTTTCACCCATGAAGGGAATATCGCGTTTCGGGGTTAAAGGGAAACTTGCACACAGGTACATTGGTTCATTCCCGGTACTTGAGCAATGTGGACCAGTGGCATATCGACTGCAGCTCCCCGAAATTCTGTCTGCTATTCATAATGTGTTCCATGTGTCGCAATTGAAGAAGTGTCTTCGGGTTCTCGATCGAACCATTGAAGTGACAGATGTTGTCCTGGAACCAGATTTAACATACTCGGAACATCCTATTCGAGTTCTGGATCAAAAGGACAGGGTTACCCGGAGAAAAACTCTCAAGTTCTATAAGATACAGTGGAACATACATTCGGAAGAAGAGGCTACATGGGAAACTCAAGACTTTTTAGATAAGAATTTCCCAGGCTTTCTAGCCTCATGTAATTTGTAAAGTATATTTAGTGTTGTAATAAAGAAGTGACCCCCACACCACCCCTGCCTTGTACCAGAAATAAGGGAATAAAGATGTGACACATTTGCTTTTCCATTACTCACCCTAGGACTTTAAATCTCGGGACGAGATTCTTTTATGGGGGGAAGGATGTAACACCCCTAGTGTTACTGTAACTAAAACTTGAGCATGACATCATAAACATTGGCATTGCTTATGTTTGACATACCTAGAGTGCATTCACTAGGTAAAAATTTTAAACAAGTGTATTGTTTTTGGTGTTTTGCAAATAGGACCCTGGATAGGGAACCTGACCCTAAATAAGGCTCAAAGGGGCAAAACTTAACCCAAATGAAGAGAATCTAAAAGCTTTAAGGGAAGGGTCACAAAATGATCCCAAGACTTAAGTGGAATCACACTTAGACCCCTGGGGTATCTGTTGGGGGTCTTCGTCCTCCGAAGGTCCTCAAAAACATGATTTGACAATGTTTTCCAAGTGGATTATGTGAACAGGTGTTGGGGGTCTTCGTCCTCCGAAGGTCCTAAAAAACATGATTTGACAATGTTTTCCAAGTGGATTATGTGAACAGGTATCTTCGGACTCAGAATTATGAACATAAAGCACGGTCAGGACGAAGCCTAAGCCAGACGAAGGACGAGCTGATTACCAAGTTCTACGAAGGACGGTGCACAGCCGAAGCTGTGTGCAGGGAAGCTTCGTCGCGATATCGGAAAGGGGAACCGACTTAAAGATGAAAAGACTTCGGGGGCCTCGACAGATTTCCATAAGCCGCTAACAAATGTAATGGACATGGATGTAATTTTACGTGGGCTACGTCCCGCGTCTATAAATAGATGAACAGTACTCCCGTACTGTTCACGCTGACTTGGCATTTGCTATTGCCTCACGCTTGTACTTTTTACCTTCTCTCAGGACCGAAGGTACATTTGTGATTTGAAATCATTTCTATTTTTCCATGTTAATAAAATAGAAATGATTCTATGATGATGTCTATATTATATTTCATGCTTTATATAAATCCTTCGTCGTTACTTGTTATATTTACGAAGGTATGTCTCTTATGACCTTCGTCCGAAGCACATTATATCCTGAAGGGAAATAATGTTCCGAAGGACGAAGGATCTTATCATTTAATACTTTTTATGTTGGGGACTTGTCCTCAATCGGAGGAAGATTTTATCCGAGGCATGTCAGGTCCATCCACAACACTCAAAATGATGACAAGGGGAGTCAACAGAACAGGCCGCAGTGCTCCTCACAAGCTTCGGGGCAACAGCAAACCTTCTTCCGGCCACCAGCTCCAAGAGGCAGAGGCGCCAGGGGCTTCGGCGGGAGATTTGGAGATCAGCCAAGGAGGATATTTTGTTTATTCTGTGGTGAGAACAAGGGTCACACCACCAGGATGTGCCATGTCACCATTCAGAAACAAAAGGAGCTAGCAGAAGCTGCAGCACAACAGGGCCAGCCGAAGCAGGTCATGCATACTGCTTCGTACCATCAGCCTTATATCCCGGAGTATGTGGGCAACCATCCTGCAGTTTCTGTAGCTTCGGCAAGTCAACCTCAAGCTTCATGGCAACAGCTCCCGCCTCCACCTCCGCTACAACAAGGCCAACAGCCAGAAGGGAGCCAATATGCTCCGCATCAAAGGGATATCAGAGAGCAATCTGAAGCTCGCACAGTCAACAGTACTGTGCCAGAGTCGAAGCACATTTATTGACAGATATCCTATTTTTTGATAGCAGTTTTTTTCCGTTCAAGTTCTATTTTTTGTGTAATAAAGAACATTTCAGTTTTCATATAACAAGTTTTGTGATTGGTTATGAGGAAAACCTATCTTCTCCACAGGTTTAAGTGGCTGAAGCTTAAAAATTTGCGGTAACAATGAGGACTTTCGGATTATCAAAAATCTTTCGAAGCAATAAAAAGTCGTTCTAAGGAACGCAGAGTAAGTTGCCGAAGTTACAAAAAGCCGTTCCAAAGGGAGCGCAGCGTAAGTTTTTGCTCCAAAGACGTTCCTAAGGGAATGCAGAGCATACAGCGAAAAGTCAACGCTGATACCGCCTAAGTAAAAGGCGAAGAAACTCCAAAGACGTTCCTAAGGGAATGCAGAGTTTATACCGCCTAAGTAAAAGGCGAAGAAACTCCAAAGACGTTCCTAAGGGAATGCAGAGTTTATACCGTCTAAGTAAAAGACGAAGAGGCTCCAAAGACGTTCCTAAGGGAATGCAGAGCTTACGAATAAATTTTGTGTGTATCTTCGGAACAAATGTCATTTGCATAACATAACATCATCACATCATTCTGCATAGCATAAGCATCATACATCATATTGCATTTGGCAAGAGAAGGGGATACTCTCAATCTTCGAAAGGATGCTTGGAGAAAGTTACATCGAAATTGTATAGCTTCGGAATACAGCTTCGGAGAATATTTTTACAAAACATGGGCGAGCTTTATCAGGTCAATATCGAAATTGTATAGCTTCGGAGTATAGCTTTGGAGAATGTTTTCACGAAGCATGGATGTGATTCATCAGAATAATTTTAACGAAGAATGTCTTCTTCACGAAGCATGAAAAGAAGGGAAGGTGTTTTTTCGCCGAAGGCTCAAAAATGGTATGTATATAAAGTTTCATGCATCGTAAAGAATTCAATAATGAAAAGAGACTTGTATATTACATTCAAATGTACAAAGTGTTACATAGATTACACTTTAAATGTTTTTTCCAGATAGCATCTAATCTTCTCTCAATACTGCTTCGGCGGCCTCATTTAGAAGTTGATCAACAACTTTGTCCATGATAGTTTCCGCCATTTGTTTAATTTCTTCATCCCCTTTTGCGTGGGGGTCGGCAATCGATCCAGCAGTTTCTGAGGGAAGCGAACATTTCCTCATTACTTTTACAAACCTTGAGCAAAGTTTGAAATAAAAATTACAACACAATAAGAGCGACTAATTGGTACCTAATAGCCCTTCGGGCTCTGTACTTCTTTCGGCAGCTTCTGCCACTTTCCTGGCGTCATGGATGCCTTTTTCGCTCCTTTGGATTATTTCTTGCGCCATTCCTCGGCCGCCGTCGTTCCAAATATCAGTGAAAAATTTGCCACCAACCACGCTTGCTTCGGCCGAGGGGTCCTTGATGTCTTCGGAAGATAAGGCAGCTTCGGACTGAGCTAAAATTTTTACATGCCCGCAACCTTTCTTCTCTAAAACAGAAGCAATTCCTCTGGCGCCCGAGAAAGCGCAGATGTCGCCACGACTGCTCAGGATCTCCTCGAAGGCCTCTGCTTCGTGACTAATCCATTCCAGTGGACCTTCGGGATTGCCTCGAGAAAAATTCTCTTCGCTGGAAAAGGCGCCCACGCTGGCGAAGCTGGTTTTAATTTTATTCACGCATTCTACAGATTTAACATAACAGTCCCTCTGAGAAGCACGAAGCTCTTTAACACTTAACTCCAATTTGCTGACCATAAAATCACTAAGTTCTCGTTTCGTTTCCTCAAGCGCACGTTCCTCTTTGGCTCTAGTTAGCTGTTTCTGAAGATCTTTAATTTCGCGTTTTTGAGCTTCGGCCTGGGCCTTTGAAGCAGCTTCGTCCTTCTTTACTTTATCAACCAGTGTAAGCAGAATTTTATCCTTTTCTAAAGCTTCGTTTCTCAGTTTGATAACTTCGGAGCGTAAATTGTTAAACGCCATCTCATAGCTTTCATCTTCGGCGCTCTTTTGGGCCCTCAAAGCGTTGCTTAGGATCAAGCCCTATACGAAAAATAATCCATATAAGTATAAAGGAATGAGTTGCGTATCTAAAAGAGAGGATTTTTCCAAGCGCTTAATTCCCATACCTTTAGGCTATTGTATGCAAGACTGTCTGCGAGATCCTCTTTCGTCATGGCGCTTAATCCAGCTTCGAGCTTCGGGAAGCCGATACTCCTCGCCATCTCTCGGCAGACAGATAGCTCTTTGTTATCAGGCAGGCAGTATAAGAAGTCATCTTCATTCGTCCCATTGAATATTACTGCCCTCTTCAGATATTTTAGCTCCTTCGCGTAATGGCTGGCTTCATGAGTTTCTTCTTCAGATAATTTTTTCCCCGAAGCATGTCGTATGATGTAATCACACATGCTGGCAGACGCTTCGGGGATGGCAGTGTCAGTTTCTTCAACCAAAGCTGGTTCTGATGTTTTTGTTGCTTCGGCTTCCAAAGGTTGCTCCTTGTAGGGCTCTGAAGGCCCAGCTTCGGCTTTAGCTTCTTGCGTCGAAGCTTCAGTAGAAGCTTCAGCAATTTCAACACTCTTTTTTGGAGTTGTGCTTGAAGACTTAATTGTCTCCAAGACATCTAGTACGTTTACCATTCTTTTCCGTTTTGGGGTCACTGTTGGCCCCTTTTGGTTCTTTGCTGTTTCAACATTTGCTGCAGGACTAAAAACTTCTGACGTTTTTTCCCTAGTCAGTTTTTTCGCTTCTTCCATTTTTTCTGTGGACGGCGCTTCGGCCATCTCTACAATTTCTGCCAGCAAGGTTGGCTGTTCAGCTCCGGTAGCCGAAGAGGTTTCTCCGGTGAACTCAGGCACCGAAGCTGGTTCAATATGGCGTGGTCGATGTGTGAGAACCTTTATCCTCTTTCTCTTTGGTTCTGGCTCGCTAGGAGCAGTTGCAGCTTCTTCTTTTGCAGAGGTTGTGTCTTTCCTTTTCTGCCCTCGAATGGGATAACGATAGTCAGGGTAGAAGAACCCGATTGCATCAAACACCCGGTTGAGTCTTTTCTTTTTTCGCCCTCCGAAGGCTGCTGATAACGCAATGTTCTCAGCCTTCGAATATGCTCCAAGAAGTTCATCACTTAATATTTCAATGCTTTTCAACCAGTCGTCGTCAGGTTCAACAAATTTGTCCCCATATTTGAATGTGTATTTTAATCTGACTAGTCCGCCTTCGTCGGGCTCTTGGATGGTTTCTGTCGGCATTTCCCACTTTTCTGAAAGTGGCCATACCCTGAAGGCAATGTGCTCCTGGACCAAGTCCCTTGTCCCAATAAAAGAACAGACTGCCCCGAAGGCCCTTTGACATTCTTCGGCCGCTTCGTCCATTTCAATATTCGGCCTTCGAAGTCCGAAACGTTGCCAGATTGGGCGCATAATGATACTCTTCATATTTTCTTGCGCTGTTAGGTCATTCTTCACATAAAACCATTCAGTCATCCAGGCTCCGGGCCACCTTTTCCGAAAGGTCGGCACAGGGCAGCTTGACCCGGAGCGGGCGCCGAAGCTGTAGCACCCAAAGTTATTGTGATATTGCTCCTTTCCCCAGGGCTTCGTCTCGTACAATAATTCATGAATATTGCAGAAGCTTTTAGCGTTTGGTTCCAAACCTTGGCTTCTTGCAGCCCAGGCAAACACCCCCATTCTTATGATGGCTTCGGGAGTAATTTGATGCAGATAGACTTGAAATGTCCTTAGTACCTCAACAACAAAGTTGCTCAGAGGGAATCGAAGCCCTGCCTTGAGAAAGCTTCGGAAGACTACAACTTCATCTTCTTCCGGGGTGGGAGAAGTCTTTTCTCCAGCGTCAGCCCTCACAATAGATATATCTCGAAAATACCGCCCCCTCATATTATCAATATGATTCTGCTTGATAGTGGTCTTCCCGAAAACTGTGTGACTTGGCCGCCATGGTCGATCTTCGGCCTCTTCTCCACCACTTTCTACATCATAGCTGTCGCTGTCATCAGTATCTTCGGATAGACCTTCGAGAATCTCTTTGGTGATTTTCTCTGTATTGGTCTCCGCCATCGCAATCAGGAAACCCAGATTCTTCTCTTCCTCGAGACTCAGCTTCGTATCAGCAGAAATCTTTTTACCTTCAGACATCTTCGGAAACGCTAAAAAACTGCTCTCGAGGCCGAAGCTTCAAAATCAAAAAGACTACCAAATCTTAAAGCACAAGAGCTAAAAATTTAGTGGACCGAAGCAGATGGCAAGTGTACGTGCTAAATGAGTTTGCGATGTGATCTTATTTATATGCCCAGGGCGCTGAAAATTGAAAGACCCCGCTTGTCAGTGAATGTTGCTATTCTAGCAAAGGGAAGGTGTTTTTTTCGGACCTTCGGCTCAAGGCCTTCGTCCATATCGCAATCTGAATTTATTATTAACAAATTAATATTGCGAGGGGCTACTGTTGGGGGTCTTCGTCCTCCGAAGGTCCTCAAAAACATGATTTGACAATGTTTTCCAAGTGGATTATGTGAACAGGTGTTGGGGGTCTTCGTCCTCCGAAGGTCCTCAAAAACATGATTTGACAATGTTTTCCAAGTGGATTATGTGAACAGGTATCTTCGGACTCAGAATTATGAACATAAAGCACGGTCAGGACGAAGCCTAAGCCAGACGAAGGACGAGCTGATTACCAAGTTCTACGAAGGACGGTGCACAGCCGAAGCTGTGTGCAGGGAAGCTTCATCGCGATATCGGAAAGGGGAACCGACTTAAAGATGAAAAGACTTCGGGGGCCTCGACAGATTTCCATAAGCCGCTAACAAATGTAATGGACATGGATGTAATTTTACGTGGGCTACGTCCCGCGTCTATAAATAGATGAACAGTACTCCCGTACTGTTCACGCTGACTTGGCATTTGCTATTGCGTCACGCTTGTACTTTTTACCTTCTCTCAGGACCGAAGGTACATTTGTGATTTGAAATCATTTCTATTTTTCCATGTTAATAAAATAGAAATGATTCTATGATGATGTCTATATTATATTTCATGCTTTATATAAATCCTTCGTCGTTACTTGTTATATTTACGAAGGTATGTCTCTTATGACCTTCGTCCGAAGCACATTATATCCTGAAGGGAAATAATGTTCCGAAGGACGAAGGATCTTATCATTTAATACTTTTTATGTTGCCTTGTTCTCAATTCGAAGCATTTGAGGACAAGTCCCCAACAGTATCAGAAACCCTAATTGGAGCCCTGGAAAACCCTAAAACCAAACCCTAGGGACCTATGTGCAAAATTAGTCCACTTTTGGACTAAAGTGCAAAACCCAAGTAAAATAAGTATTTTAAGTCATTTGGTTCACAAATGTGTGGACTTGTAAGCCAAACATTGGATTTTGGACTTAAATGCAAAATGGACCTCAATTAGGTTCTACTCTAAGTCTGAATTTCAGTGTATTGTGCTCATCTTTGAGACCTTGTAACTTCTAAACAAAAGAGATTTTGCCCTAGGTCACCACATCAAAATTGTAGCCCAATTATTGGAGAACAATTTTGCTAAAGAGAGCAAACCATGCTCTTGTGAGAAAATTGGAGATAATCATGCTCAAACTTGGACTGTCAGACTAATACAGTCTGAATCTCAAGTTGACAGTGACTTTGCTCCAAGTTTGAGAGCCATTTTAACCTTGATCCAGTGCTCAACTGATTCCAACCCCTATAGTTGAGTTATTGCTGGTTTATAGCTCTACAAGTTTGCTGCAGAGCTGGACTTGTGTTGTCACTAGAAATTTAGAGAAAATCTCTCTCCAAGTCGGGCTGTCAGGCAACTAAATCCCGTTTTGCCATGGTACAGTATCACGACTGAAGAAGATCAGAACGCCAGCTAGCTCGCTCGTCGCCGGTGAGTCGTCGCCGGTGGTCGATCTCGTGCTGCGATTCGTGCACCGGGTACTACAGATAAACTTGACCAGGGTAAAAATCCGGTACCGGATTGAGCTGCGGCTAAGGCCGCCGCACTTCACCCCCAGCTCATCGCCGGTTGGATGACCTCGTCGCCGATAAGCTACCGCCGTGGCACACCACGTGTCTCTGCGTAAGACTTCCTCGCGGTGACTCACCGGTTGCATGCCCGGCGATCACCGGAGCCACTGGCACGGTGAAGGTCACTTTTCCCTGTACCGAGCTCGTCTCCCCTCTCCGGCCGCCCGCACCCCTCGACCAAATTCTTCACTGTCGATCGATGCGCCTATAAATTGCGTGTGACACCAGCTCCGTAGGGTAGTAAGCTGTCCAGCCACCACAAATCAGCCCCGGTCATTCAAACTCCACGAATTTGGATTTCTCCCCAAAACTGCTTCCACCACCGTGAACTCACCTCGCCGCGGCCAGCCCCTCTCCCGGTCAGTTCGCCTCCTCCTCTTCCTCGTTCAAGCTTCCCCTAAGCCTACGATGCTTGCCGAGCCACTGAATTAAACTAGGAGCCCGCCAATCGCTAGGAACACGGCGGTATTGCCGTGATGTTCACGACCACCGTGGACAGATCACGATTTAACTCCAAATTAGAAATTGAGTGAGGGGAAATACTCTTTAGGGGTAGAATCTGGTGCAAACTAAAGATAGCATCGGCCTTCACCCCCTCCGGCCGGTATAGCTCGCCGGATTTTAGCTACCGTGCGGAGCACCGTCGTGGACCTGGCCGTGTGAAGAATTAGAAGCTTGAGTGTGTTTATGTAAACCGTCAGCGACACATAAAAACAGTAAAGGAACTTGTTTCCTGTTACCCAGAACTCCGAGGACCCCTGTGCAAAACTGCCATCACGCGCGGGCGCGGGCGCGCGTTTCATGTGGTGTTGGGCTGCTCGGGCCAGTTTAAGCCCAACACTGTTGAGCATTTTTCTTTTTCTTTTTCAGGAGAACTTTAGAAATCCCTGGAAAAATGTAGAAAAATGGTAAAATTGTGAAACTAATTTTCCTAGACTCCTTATTTTCCCTAGAATTTAATAAAAATAGTTTCATGATTTTTAGATTAAATCAGGAATTTTAAGGTATTTAAAATAGTTTAAGATAGTAGTTCTGGATTTTTAAAAGATAAATGGTAATCCCAAAAATGCTCAAAATTTTTATATGAGTTCCTCATATTATTTAGAAGCCTTGGGTAGAATTTGGGTTGATTTGGACCTTGTTTGATCACCAAACCCCAAAACACCCCCCCTGCCCTATGAACTCCTTTACTGACTCCAGAAACCCTAAGTTCTCGGAGTTCCGTGAAGGAAAATTGTATTCAAGACTCAGATAATAAGTTTATATTATCTTTGCACCCTCCTGAGCATTCCATGGCATCCATTCTTATACATATGTATTGTTATGATTAGAACACGAAGAAGAAGTGGAAGCCACTGAAGAGCAAGTACCACCACCTTTGGAAACACAGGCTGAGAACTGTTTCTACTTCGATATTTGTGGATCTGAGCCTGACTCACCCATAAACAAAGGCAAGCCCCGGTGCATTTGCCACCCTCCTTGTGTTTTAAAAACCTTTTTCACTTGCTTGATGCATTAGGTGATAGGAGTTGATTGCTTAAACAATTCCTGCATTACCTTCCTTGAATTTGATTACCTTCCTTGATCACCGTTTACAAAAGATTTTTGATGCTTAGCCTTGCTTTAGAAAAACAAAAGGTTTTGTTTTTTACAAAATATGATGTGGCAAAAGTGGGAGGGTTGTTTTCAAAATAAAAACTTGATGGTGAATCTGTCAAAGGCCTTGATGGATTCAACATCGGAAAAGATGTACCTCTGCCAGGTACCAACCTTTGGGGTGAAATGATTAAGCTGAGACCGGGCGGGTGACTTGCACGAGAAAGAGAGTCTCGGTGTAGTGTCTCCGTCTGAGTCGATTAAGGACCTTGTCGATGTAGGCTTGATGATCGAGGACCCTTTAACTGGTCACATGCCTCGTCATGGGTAAGCCTTGCCTCGGGCAGACTAAGGCCAGAATAAGATAACACGAAATGGGCGTGGAGCGGTGGCGAGAGTAGCGTGTACCCTCCGTGGCAAGAGGCTGGACGGTGGTGTATCTGTGCTCTCGGTTTGCGTAAACCTGATCTGGACTTAAGAAACCTGGTGGCGGGTTGACATATGCAAGGGTTAAGTGCTACATATGTCGTGTGATTGGAGATCCTCAGCTGAGTATAATCGATTCGGATCGCCGTACCTTCGCGGTTATGAAGACTTGGTCACTGCCCTACACGTAGCACTCCAGTGAAGATAAAGTATGAATTAAGAACTTGGCTAGTTCAGGATAAGTGTTTGAACTAGGTTAGAGAGAACTCTAGAGATAAGTAAGTTTACTTAACTTGACCAATAAAACTGAATTTTAAGGATCCACTTTAGTAAGCATTTCTGCAAAATAGAGTCTTTAATTATTGAGAAGCCTTACCTTGACTCCCTTAAACCAGCATACCCTTGAGAGTCTTTTTCTTAGTCGGGTAAGACTTGCTGAGTAATTCCATACTCAGGGTTTATTCCCCCGTTGTTTTTAGGTGAGGAGACAACAAACTTTTGTTGTTTTTGTACCAAGGTGGTGAAAAGTGAAGATAATCAAGACTGAAGCTGCCGGAGGACCGGGTCCTCCTTAAAAACTTTTATGTAAAGAACTTAATGGGAGGGGCTTTTACCTCCCAGGTATTGTAATAATACTTTTAGCACTCGCTTATACTATGGTCTGTATTGTATGACTTACTCCTACTTTATAAATAAATGTAAGTTTATGTAATCACTTCCGTATTTCCACATCTCCAATGAGCATACTGTCTGTCAGACGGGTGAAACGTTCCTGGAAAGGTAAGGATAAAGATATCGAACTTGTCAAGTGATTCAGGAACATCTACAGGGTTGTCTGATGTCTGCTGGACAAGGTCAACTGTAGGTGGGCCTAATGACTTGGGAGGTTCCTGTGGCGGAACTGCCCGAATTCTTCCAACTTAAGTGCCTAAGCCCTGCCTTAGCGGCTAGACCACACTTAAATAGGAATAACCCGTCAATCCCTCGGATCTAGTCCGACACGGCCACTGACAGGATCAAGTACCACAATCTCACTCGATGGTGAGTCACAGAGCAAATACAATAAAGCATAAAACCATGCATGGAAGAGTATTAAATTATTACCTCACCATTGTCATCATCGGAGTTTTCGCAAAAGTAACCATAATTGTTTTGAAGTGCAGCGGAAAATAAACTAACGATAAATAAATGGAGAGATGGGGAAGCCTGTCCCATCACTCCTCATGCTCCTCCTCAGCCGAGGCAGGGTCCCACTCGACAGTCCAACCCGGTGGCAGGGTGGATGGCCAAGTCACTCCAGCAACCATGTCCTCTAGAGAACCTGTAAAATTATGCCACAAGCAAGGCTGAGTATACTAATACTCAGCTAGACTTACCCGGTGTGAGGAGTCTACTCCTCTACCTCTAGACATGCAGCTGTTTGGCTGTGGGGTTTGGTTGCCAAAAGCACTAGCTGAGTTTCTAAATCAAGATTTTAACTTTGTCAAAGTTAAGTGTGACTCTCTTAAGGCTAAAAGTGTACTATCTATTCATACATAGTAGCAAGCATTTTTAGCAATCAACAGCTTGTATCATCTCAACACAGTTCCACTTGTTACTCAATGTAGCAGCATGGATCAAGCAGTCTCATTAGCTGCGAGAAGCAGACGATTCGAATCGAGTTTTTAAACCTTGCAAGGTAAACCTAAACACACGACGTGGCGAGGCACTCCGTCCCCACACACATCAACCGTCCCCATCGATTCCCCGTCAGCAGATCAGGGCTCACCGCCTTGGCGTACAATGCCTCACTGACCCCGACTGCCGTCGTGCAGTGACCGCACTTGTACCCACCATAACTGGAATGGGAGACTACGTCTCAGGTCGCGTGAGGGGGTATGTCCACTGCCAGGTTCAATCAGGTACTAGGCTTACCGATTTACCATATTTCTCGGCATATGTTTAGTACGTTCAAACGCTTGACTCACGGTACCACACCTTAATCCTTAATCAACTTTTTATCCCGTGAACAACCAATCCCCATGGATTGTTGCCCACAAACCAACACTTTTATGATAAGAAAGTGGATACAGCCAATTCCTGACCTCGCGCGAGTGCTAGAAAAATCACTCGACTTCTACCGAGATCCTAATTAATAAAGCAGCTACTCGACTTAGCATACTAGTGTTCATCTCAATGGGATTCCTGAGATCATGCAACTAGGGTTTCAGTCAACTCCTACACTTAAGTGCACAATACAGGCCTACAAACATTAAGTGTAGTAAAATATCATATAGAACAGGTTATGCATAAAACCGGGGCTTGCCTTCCAAAGCAGTGGCAGGCAGGTCCTCTGGTGCAGGCTCTGGTGCTGGGTCTGGGGCAACCTCCTGGGCAGCTCCTTGCTCCGGCACGAGGATGTACTCTCCGTCGGCAAGATTACTGTTGGGGGCCTTCGTCCTCCGAAGGTCCTCAAAAACATGATTTGACAATGTTTTCCAAGTGGGACTATGTGAACAGGTGCTTTCGGATTCAGAACTATGAATATGAAGTGCGGTCAGGACGAAGCCTGAACCAGACGAAGGACGGGCTGATTACCAAACTCTGCGAAGGGTGGTGCATAGCCGAAGCTGCGCGCAGGGAAGCTTCGTCGCGATAGCAGAGGGGGGAACCGACTTAAAGATGAAAAGACTACGTGGACCTCAACAGATTTCCATAAGTCATTGAGAAATGTAATGGACATGGATGTAATTTTACGTGGGCTGCGTCCCGCGTCTATAAATAGGTGAACAGTACTCCCGTACTGTTCACGCTGACTTGGCATTTGCTTTTGCGTCACGCTTGTACTTTCACCTTCTTTCAGGACCGAAGGTACATTTGTAATTTAAAATCATTTCTATCTTTCTATGATTAATAGAAATGATTTTATGACGTTCATATCATATTTCATGTTTTATATAAAACCTTCGTCGTTACTTGTTACATTTACGAAGGTATGACTCTTAGGACCTTCGTCCGAAACTCATTATTTCCCGAAGGGGAATAATGTTCCGAAGGACGAAGGATTTTAACATTTAACACTTTTTATGTTGCCTTGTTCTTAACTCTTAGCATTTGAGAACAAGTCCCCAACATTGGCGCCCACCTCTGGTGAACTCACTTCCACTTCGAGTTTTCTTTGAACACCTTCGGAAGCTATAGGCCTTTGCTATGGCACCGAAGAAAGCTTCAGCGGCTGGGGCCGCGGCACTGCAACCACTGGACCCCAACCAGGAGACCGTCTCTCTTCGGGAGGCCCGAAGCCAGAAGAGGAAGGCCGTCAGCCCGACGCTTCAGGAAGATGAACTAGACCAAGAAATCAGGGATATGGAGATGCTTCACCAACAGGTGCAGAGGAAAAAAGAGAAGATGGCCAGGCTAGCTGAGCTTCAAAGGCAGATAGACGAGGCTTCTGAAGAAGTCCGTCATCTTACCCATGATGAACAAGACCGAAGGCCTCAACAAAAAGACCTTCGTCAGGAGGGTTTCTACAACAAAGATGACTAGTATGAAAATTTCCATCATGGAAATTTTGTTTTCGATGATGCTTCTCCTCTGTCTGCTGAGCTGCAGGCTACACCTTGGCCTTCGTCCTATAAGCCACCCCAGCTTCCCATGTTTGATGGCCACTCAGACCCGAAGCAGTTCTTGATGAGCTACGAAGCAACAGTGTCTTCGTATGGGGGCAATGCTGCAGTCATGGCAAAGTCTTTTGTTATGGCTGTCAGGAGTGTTGCCCAGACCTGGTATTCCTCCCTTCGACCAGGAACGATCACTTCATGGCAGAAGCTGAAGGATATGTTGTTAACTAGCTTTCAAGGGTTTCAGACGAAGCCGGTCACTGCTCAGGCTTTGTTCCAGTGCATTCAGGACCACGAAGAATACCTTCAGGCGTATGTCAGAAGGTTCTTGCGTTTGAGGGCGCAGGCGCCAACCGTGCCCAACGAGATTGTCATCGAAGCCATGATCAAGGGGCTCCGTCCTGGACCTGCAGCACAATACTTTGCTAGGAAGCCTCCTCAGACTCTGGAGAAGCTGCTCCAAAAGATGGACGAGTACATTCGTGCTGATAACGACTTTCGCCAAAGAAGGGAGGAGGCCCTCAGATTCTCTGAGATGACCAGGGGCTTCGGAGGAAGATTTTATCCGAGGCATGTCAGGTCCATCCACAACACTCAAAATGATGACAAGGGGAGTCAACAGAACAGGCCGCAGTGCTCCTCGCAAGCTTCGGGGCAACAGCAAACTTTCTTCCGGCCACCAGCTCCAAGAGGCAGAGGCGCCAGGGGCTTCGGAGGGAGATTTGGAGATCAACCAAGGAGGATATTTTGTTTATTCTATGGTGAGAACAAGGGTCACACCACCAGGATGTGCCATGTCACCATCCAGAAACAAAAGGAGCTAGCAGAAGCTGCAGCGCAACAGGGCCAGCCGAAGCAGGTCATGCATACTGCTTCGTACCATCAGCCTTATATCCCGGAGTATGTGGGCAACCACCCTGCAGTTTCTGTAGCTTCGGCAAGTCAACCTCAAGCTTCATGGCAGCAGCCCCCGCCTCCACCTCCGCTGCAACAAGGCCAACAGCCAGAAGGGAGCCAATATGCTCCGCATCAAAGGGATATCAGAGAGCAATCTGAAGCTCGCACAGTCAATAGTACTGTGCCAGAGTCGAAGCACATTTATTGACAGATATCCTATTTTTTGATAGCAGTTTTTCCGTTTAAGTTCTATTTTCTGTGTAATAAAGAACATTTCAGTTTTCATATAACAGTTTTGTGGTCGGTTACGAGGAAAACCTATCTTCTCCACAGGTTTAAGTTGCTGAAGCTTAAAAATTTGCGGTAACAAGGAGGACCTTCGGATTATTAAAAATCATTCGAAGCAACAAAAAGTCGTTCTAAGGAACGCAGAGTAAGTTGCCGAAGTTACAAAAAGCCGTTCCAAAGGGAGCGCAGTGTAAGTTTTTTGCTCCAAAGACGTTCCTAAGGGAATGCAGAGCATACAGCGAAAAGTCAACGCTGATACCGCCTAAGTAAAAGGCGAAGAAGCTCCAAAGACGTTCCTAAGGGAATGCAGAGCTTATACCGTCTAAGTAAAAGGCGAAGAAGCTCCAAAGACGTTCCTAAGGGAATGCAGAGCTTATACCGTCTAAGTAAAAGGCGAAGAAGCTCCAAAGACGTTCCTAAGGGAATGCAGAGCTTATGAATAAACTTTGTGTGTATCTTCGGAACAAATGTCATCTGCATAACATAACATCATCACATCATTTTGCATAGCATAAGCATCATACATCATATTGCATTTGGCAAGAGAAGGGGACACTATCAACCTTCGACATAATGCTTTGAGAAAGTGACATTGAAATTGTATAGCTTCGGAATACAGCTTCGGAGAATATTTTTACGAAGCATGGACGGGCTTTATCAGAGCAATATTGAAATTGTATAGCTTCGGAGAATGTTTTTACGAAGCATGGATGTGATTCATCAGAATAATTTTAACGAAGAATGTCTTCTTCACGAAGCATGAAAAGAAGGGAAGGTGTTTTTTCGCCGAAGGCTCAAAAATGGTATGTATGTAGAGTTTCATGCATCGTAAAGAATTGAATAATGAAAAGAGACTTGTATATTACATTCAAATGTACAAAATGTTACATAGATTACACTTTAAATGTTTTTTCTAAATAGCATCTAGTCTTCTCTTAATACTGCTTCGGCGGCCTCATTTAGAAGTTGATCAACAACTTTGTCCATGATAGCTTCGGCCATTTGCTTAATTTCCTCATCCCCTTTTGTATCAGGGTCAGCGAGCGATCCAGCAGGTTCTGAGGGAAGAGAACATTTCTACATTACTATTGCAAATCGTGAACAAAGTTTGAAATAAAAATTACAATACAATAAGAGCGACTAATTAATACCTAATTTCCCTTCGGGCTCTGTACTTCTTTCGGCAGCTTCTGCCACTTTCCTCGCATCATGGATGCCTTTTTCACTTCCTTGAATTATTTCTTGCGCCATTTCCCGGCCGCCATTGTCCCAGATATCAGTAAAGAATTTACCACCAACCATGCTTGCTTCGGTCGACGGATCTTTAATGTCTTCAGAGGACAGAGCAGCTTCGGACTGAGCTAAAGATTTTATATGTTCACAACCTTTTTTCTCTAGAATAGCAGCAACTCCTCTGGCACCTGAAAAAGCGCAGATGTCGCCGCGGCTGCTTAGGATTTCCTCGAAGGCTTCTGCTTCGTGGCTGATCCAATCCAGTGGACCTTCGGGGTTGCCTCTTGGAAAATTTTCTTCGCTAGAAAAGGCGCCAACGCTGGCGAAGCTGGATTTTATCCTCTTGACGCATTCTACAGATTTGACATAGCATTTCCTCTGAGATGCGCGAAGCTCTTTAACTCTTAATTCCAATTTATTGACCATATGATCACTAAGTTCTCGTTTTGTTTCCTCAAGCACGCGTTCCTCTTTAGCTCTAGCCAGCTGTTTCTGAAGATCTTTAATCTCGCGCTTTTGGGCTTCGGCCTGGGTTTTTGAAGCAGCTTCGTTCTTCTTTACCTTGTCCACTAGTGTAAGCAGAATTTTATCCTTTTCCAGAGCTTCGTTTCTCAGTTTGATAACTTCGGAGCGCAAATTGTTGAACGCAATTTCATAGCTTTCATCTTCGGCGCTCTTTTGGGCTCTTAGTGCGTTGCTTAGGATCAAGCCCTGTACGAAAAAGAATCCATATAAGAATAAAGGAATGAGTTGCGTATTAAAAAAAAAGCGGGGTTTTTTCAAGCGTTTAATTCCCATACCTTCAGGCTATTGTACGCAAGACTGTCTGCGAGATCTTCTTTCGTCATGGCGCATAATCCAGCTTCAAGCTTCGGGAAACCTATACTACTGGCCATCTCTCGGCAGACAGATAGCTCTTTGTTGTCAGGCAGGCAGTATAAGAAGTCATCTTCATTCGTCCCATTGAATATTACTGCCCCCTTCGGATATTTTAGCTCCTTCGCATAATGGTTGGCTTCATGAGTTTCTTCTTCAGATAGTTTTTTCCCCGAAGCTTGTCGTATGATGTAATCACACATGCTGGCAGGCGCTTCGGGGATGGCAGTGTCAGTTTCTTCAACTAAAACTGGTTCTGGTATTTTTATTGCTTCGGCTTCCAGAGGTTGCTCCTTGTAGGGCTCTGAAGGCCCAGCTTCAGCTTCGGCTTCAGCTTGTTGCGTCGAAGCTTCAGTAGAAGCTTCAGCAACTTCAACACTCTTTTTTGGAGTTGTACTTGAAGACTTAATTGTCTCCAAGACATCTAGTACGTTTACCATTCTTTTCCTTTTTGGGGTCACCGATGGACCCTTTTGGTTTTTTGCTGTTTCGACATTTGCTGCAGGACTCAAAACTTCTGATGTTTTTTCCTTAGTCGGTTTTTTCGCTTCTTCCATTTTTTCTGTGGATGGCGATTCGGCCATCTCTGCAATTTCTGGCAGCAAGGTTGGCTGTTCAGCTTCGGTGGCCGAAGAAGTTTCTCCGGTGAACTTAGGCACCGAAGCTGGTTCAATATGGCGTGGCCGATGTGTGAGGACCTTTATCCTCTTTCTTTTCGGTTCCGGCTCGCTAGGAGCAGTTGCAGCTTCTTCTTTTGCAGAGGTTGTGTTTTTCCTTTTCTGCCCTCGAATGGGATAACGATAGTCAGGGTAGAAGAACCCGATTGCATCAAACACCCGGTTGAGTCTCTTCTTTTTTCGGCCTCCGAAGGCTGCTGACAACGCAGTGTTCTCAGCCTTCGAGTATGCCCCAAGCAGTTCGTCACTTAATGTGTCAATGCTTTTCAACCAGTCGTCATCAGGTTCAACAAATTTATCTGCATATTTGAATGTGTACTTCAGTCTGACCAGTCCGCCTTCGTCGGACTCTTTGATGGTATCCTTCGGCATTTCCCATTTTTCTGCAAGTGGCCATACCCTGAAGGCAATGTGCTCTTGGACCAAGTCCCTTGACCCAATAAAAGAGCAGATAACCCCGAAGGCCCTTTGGCATTCCTCGGCCGCTTCGTCCATTTCAACCTTCGGCCTTCGTAGTCCGAAGCGTTGCCAGATGGGGCGCATAATAATACTCTTGACATTTTCTTGCGCTGATAAGTCATTTTTTACATAGAACCATTCAGTCATCCAGGCTCCGGGCCACCTCTTCCGAAAGGTCGGCACAGGGCAGCTTGACCCGGAGCGGGCGCCGAAGCTGTAACACCCAAAGTTGTTGTGATATTGCTCTTTTCCCCAGGGCTTCGTTTCGTATAGTAGCTCATGAATGTTGCAGAAGCTTTTAGCATTTGGTTCCAAACCTTGGCTTCTTGCAGCCCACACAAACACCCCCATTCTTATGATGGCTTCGGGAGTAATTTGATGCAAGTAGACTTGAAATGTCTTTAGTACCTCAACAACAAAGTTGCTCAGAGGGAATCGAAGCCCTGCCTTGAGAAAGCTTCGGAAGATAACGACTTCATCTTCTTCGGGGGTGGGAGAAGTTTTTTCCCCAGCATCAGCTCTCACAATAGAAATATCTCGAAAATATCGCCCCCTCATATTATCAATATGACTCTGCTTGATAGTGGTTTTCCCAAAAACTGTGTGGCTTGGTCGCCACGGTCGATCTTCGGCCTCTTCCCCACCACTTTCTACATCAAAACTGTCGCTGTCATCAGTATCTTCGGACAGACCTTCAAGAATCTCCTTGGTGATTTTCTCTGTATTGGTCTCCGCCATAGCCATAATGAAACCCAAGTTCTTCTCTTCGTCAAGACTCAGCTTCGTCTCAGCAGCGACCTTCTTACCTTCAGACATCTTCGGAAGCGCTAAAAAACTGTTTCCAAATCCGAAGCTTCAAAATCAAAAAGATCAGCAAATCTTAGTGCACAGGAGCTAAAAATTTAGTGGGCCGAAGCAGATGGCAAGTGTGCGTACCAAATAAGTTTGCGGTATGATCTTATTTATATCCCCGGGGCGATGAAAATTGAAAGACCCCGCTTGTCAGTGAGTGTTGCTATTCTAGCAAAGGGAAGGTGTTTTTTCGGACCTTCGGCTCAGGGCCTTCGTCCATTTCGCAATCTGAATTTATTATTGACAAATTAATATTGCGAGGGGCTACTGTTGGGGGCCTTCGTCCTCCGAAGGTCCTCAAAAACATGATTTGACAATGTTTTCCAAGTGGGACTATGTGAACAGGTGCTTTCGGATTCAGAACTATGAATATGAAGTGCGGTCAGGACGAAGCCTGAACCAGAAGAAGGACGGGCTGATTACCAAACTCTGCGAAGGGTGGTGCATAGCCGAAGCTGCGCGCAGGGAAGCTTCGTCGCGATAGCAGAGGGGGGAACCGACTTAAAGATGAAAAGACTACGTGGACCTCAACAGATTTCCATAAGTCATTGAGAAATGTAATGGACATGGATGTAATTTTACGTGGGCTGCGTCCCGCGTCTATAAATAGGTGAACAGTACTCCCGTACTGTTCACGCTGACTTGGCATTTGCTTTTGCGTCACACTTGTACTTTCACCTTCTTTCAGGACCGAAGGTACATTTGTAATTTAAAATCATTTCTATCTTTCTATGATTAATAGAAATGATTTTATGACGTTCATATCATATTTCATGTTTTATATAAAACCTTCGTCGTTACTTGTTACATTTACGAAGGTATGACTCTTAGGACCTTCGTCCGAAACTCATTATTTCCCGAAGGGGAATAATGTTCCGAAGGACGAAGGATTTTAACATTTAACACTTTTTATGTTGCCTTGTTCTTAACTCTTAGCATTTGAGAACAAGTCCCCAACAATTACAGTCTATCGAAATGCAATGAACATGTATGTCATGATTATGCAGGAATTAAGAACATTAAGCTACAGAAATTAAGTTAAGAATTAACTTAGGGTTTACTGGCTATGCGGGTCTTTTAGTGGTATATATAGACTTATCACCCTTTAGGTTTAGGTTTTCTTTTAGGATAACATGTTGGACTTGTATTACCTTTGTGGATTTCAGTGGACAATTTATAAAGGTCTTAGGAGGACATTAAATTCCTTCATCCATTTTTCTTTCTTTAATTTCCCTCTTAGGGTTTTCAGTAGGGGTTTGAACTATGACAGGGTTTTAATAATTTCCAAAAATGCTGTAAAAATTCCAGTGGGTTGACACTGGCTATTCTAGCTTGTTTTAAGAATTTGAGGCTTAAGGTACAAAAATTAGCCTTTTAAACAAAAATAACAATAGTTAGGCAAAATGGGCCACTTTACACTACAAGTCTTTTATTAAAGTGGTTTCTGACCTAATGGTTATTTTTGCTGGCCTCTAACAGTGATGAAAAGCTCTTGTACCAAAAATGATAGAGAGCCACATGGTGGTTAATTAATGGTGGATTTTTAAACTTTGGTGCAAAAAGAGTGATTAGAACTAACTTGTCATTTGAAAAATATCAAACAACAGATTTCAGATTTTTCTTAAGTTCTTACTACCAATACATTAGTTATCCTAAGGTTTGGGGAGGTTCCACCTTAGGGTTATTTTTGTAGGGTTTTTCTAAGTTATCCCTATTTTCTTCATTTAAAAGGTATCTTTCTTATCTTACACTACAACAGGGTATGATACATTTTTCCAGTGAACTACAGTGACTAAGTATCTCAACAAAAATAGGGGTGCTCTCTGGTTCCTTATTTATATCACTTTTTCTATTTTCCTTAAACTTAAGCATATTATAGAATAAGGGGTTAAAACTAATCTTAATGTAATGGACAGAGAGGTTTAACATTTTTAACTAGGTCAGTAGGTAGACAATAACTTCTCTAAATTTTTCTAACCTTAGTTAAATAGTGCAACCATTTTTCTTGCTATTCTTAAGCTTTTGGCCAAAACTGAAAATAAATCAAAACCTTATATTTTTCTCTAGTGCTTATGGGGTTTTATATTTTTCTTAGACAGGTTATATTATTTAGAGTTTGGCAAAATTAGTTTGACCAAATTTGGATAAACCAAACAGAAGTTATGGGTTTTTAAAGTTTCTATTTGAATTTAAATCAGGTTTTAATTAAGTTTTTCTGGAAAAACAGTTTGCGCCGAGGCCCCTGAGTTTAAATCGAATCAAACTTCGCAGATCTACCCTCGGGCCACTATTCATTTGAGTCTCTAGCTTTGCACTTAACCCCCCGGGGTTCCTCTCCCTCTCACCCGCAGTCCACTCCCCAACCAAAACAGTAGCCGCGGAAAAGAAAGGACGGCGCGGCTTACCGGCGGCGAGGGAGGTCCGGCGAGGTGGTCAGAGACACTCGGGAGGTTGCGGCGGTCACGTCGATGTGCGGGTCGTCGCTGGAGGTGGTCGGAGTCACACTGGCCACGAGCGCAGGCGGCGAAGGTCGACGGCGACGCCTGCTCCGGCCAAACCATGGCGGTAGAGTTCAATCAATGGGCACGAGGAGCTTCACGGGATGACACGGAGGCCATACGCGCAAGGAATCGGAAAATGGTGAAGGGTTTTACCCGGTCCACGTGCGCCGGCGGGTTCGTGAACTCCGGTGAGCACGATTCGGCCACTCCGGCGATGCAGGCCCTCGGTTCAAGCTTGGGCAAGGCTCACGGCTTCACCAGGAAGCTAACTGGGGGCTTGGATCGAACGGAGGGGGACTGGAGAGGGGTTGGCCACGACGGTGGCTATCGGTCGGCACTGGCGGGTCGCGGGGAGGTCGCCGGAGGCGATGGCTGGCTCGGGCAAGTCCGGCGAGGTACGGATGAGGCGCTGGGGGAAGCAACCGAGCGCTGGGGCGGGTTTTATAGGCGCGGGCGTGGCCGGGGCGCCGGCTCGACCGTTTGGCGCGACGCGGGCACGCGGGGCGCGCGCGGGCGTGCTCTGGCGATCTCAGAGCGCGTCGAACACGTGGCGGTTTGCTTCTGCCCGTGTTCTTCGCTCTGCTGAGCGGCCAGGCGTACGAATCTTGCCCTACCGCCTGTGGGAGATCTCTTCCCTGCACCTAGGGCTACCTAGTTCATGTGAGTTCCAAGAGGAGATGTGGTCTGGTTGAGGAGATATGGAAGCGCCAAGTCTTGTCTGTCTGCCCTGTGCAAACCGAGACAAAACCAGTGCCAACTCGTGTCAACCGGTTTTGGCTTTGGTTCAAACTTTTCCAGGGCATTCTAGGGTTCATTTGGCGCCACTTTGTCAATTGGGTCGACAGGTTTTGAAAAGGGAATCAAAGTGAACATGAGGGATCTTTGCTCAAGGGTTGGTTTTTGACTTAGACAAAATCTGCATTTTGCCCTTGTGTTCAACCTTTGGTGATCTTTTTAGGGCTCTTCTGAAAACTTTTTGGAGGTACCTTCTTACTATTAATTGTAGGTTATTAAGTGTATTACAACTTCTATATTTGGCCCAAACCATGATCATGATGTTTACATGATCTTTTAATCATGGCTTCAATTAGGGTTATAATTGCCTATGGGGGTTTTGTTCTAAGGTTTTGGGGAATCCCTACTTAGATGTGTATTACAAGCTAGGGCATGATATCCAAGATAGTTTGCACTTGATTAGGACCTTGAATTCCAAGGTTGAGATACTTTGCCCACAATTCTCTATGTAACTATGGGTTAAAAGGGGGGTAACCCTGGGGTGGACACCCTGAGTAACACCTAGGGTGTTACAGCCCTCCCCCCTTAAAGGAATCTCGTCCCGAGATTTCAGGTAGAGTCCCTTGGAGGGATGCTTTGAAGGTGTGCTGGTGCTACTTCCCCTTATTCTCAAGTTTCACTTCCCTAACTGCTCTTCGAATGTCATCCTCTTTGCAACTTCAGAAGGAAGCCCTTCTTAAGTTAAATCCATTACTTAGACTATCCTCGTTATCTAAGTTTTTCTTATAATTGACTTCAAAGGGCAGGTGGGGGTGGGGTTTTGGGTTACATACCGATTCCTTTGGGTAGAAAGTCGGGGAAGCGAGAGCGTAGAAAATCCTCCGTTTCCCATGTAGCTTCTTCTGCTGAGTGGTGACTCCACTGAACCTTATACATTCTGATTGATCTTGCCCGAGTTGACCTTTCCTTCTGATCCAATACCTTGACGGGGTACTCTTGGTAGGACAAGTCTGGTTCTATCTCGATGTCCGGCTCCGGTAGCACTTCAGTGGGTAGACGAACACATTTCCGCAGCTGAGATACATGGAACACATCGTGAACTGCTGACATATGGGGTGGCAATTCCAATTGGTAAGCTACGGGTCCACAACTTTCCTTGATCTTATAGGGTCCAATGTATCGAGGGGCCAACTTGCCCTTGATCCCGAATCTCTGGACACCCTTGGTTGGCGATATCTTGAGATAGACATGATCTCCCACCTCAAACTGTAGTGGCTTCCGTCTCTGGTCATGATAACTCTTTTGCCTGGCCTGAGCAGCTTCCAAGTTCTTCCTGATGACTCTGACCTTTTCCTCTGCTTCAATTACCAAATCTGGCCCAAATATCTCCCTCTCTCCTGCTTGAGACCAATTCAGTGGGGTTCTGCATCTTCTCCCATACAAAGCCTCAAAAGGTGCCATTTTCAGACTGGACTGATAGCTGTTATTGTAAGAGAACTCTGCCAAGGAGAGACACTTGTCCCAGTCCTTTCCATAGTGTAGTGCACAGGCTCGCAACATGTCTTCCAAAATCTGATTTACCCTTTCTGTCTGACCATCTGTTTGAGGGTGATATGCTGAGCTTCGGATTACATGGGTCCCAAGTGATTCCTGTAATTGCTCCCAAAATCGTGCCACAAAAGGTGCTCCTCGGTCAGAGACTATGGTCCTTGGTAACCCATGCAGACAAACTATCTGGTCGATGTAGATTTCCGCATACTTCTCCGTCCGGTGGGTGGTGTGCACTGGCAAGAAATGAGCAGTCTTGGTCAATCTGTCCACAATAACCCATATGGAATCATGGTGCCTGGAGGTATTGGGTAATCCCACTATGAAGTCCATGCAAATGTCCTCCCATTTCCAAGATGGTATGGGAAGGGGTTGCAAAGGGCCTGCTGCTTTCAAATGACTAGCTTTTACCCTCTGACAAGTGTCACACTCTGAGACGTACTTGGCAATTTCCCTCTTCATCCGGGTCCACCAATAAAGAGGTCTGAGATCATGGTACATCTTGTTGCTACCAGGGTGCATGGAAAACTTGGAAAGGTGAGCTTCATCCAATATCTTCTTTCTGAGCTCAGGGTTCTTAGGAACAACCAATCGATCTTCAAACCATAAAGTTCCCTTGCTGTCCTGGCGGAAACACTTATATTTCTCTGCCTTCTGCTTGATCATTTCCTTGATAACCTAAACACCTTTATCCCCAAACTGTGCCTGAGCTATTTGCTCTTGCAATGTGGGCTCTACTGCGATATATCTCAATTCACCGGAAGGAACAACTTCCAGATTTAGCTTGCATAACTCATCACACAGGGTGGTAATTCTTGCATCCGTGCTCATGCAATTACATTGGGCCTTTCTGCTCAAGGCATCTGCTACAACGTTGGCCTTGCCGGGATGGTAATGCACCTCCAAATCATAGTCCTTGATTAATTCCAACCATCTTCTCTGCCTCATGTTTAGATCTGCTTGAGTGAAAATGTACTTGAGGCTCTTGTGATCAGTGTAAATGTTACAGTGAGCTCCCATCAAGTAGTGTCTCCACATCTTGAGGGCATGAACTACTGCTGCCAACTCCAAATCATGTGTCGGGTAGTTTTGCTCATGGGGTCTGAGTGCTCGGGAAGCATAAGCAATCACTCTATTCTCTTGCATCAAAACACAACCCAATCCTGTACCAGAAGCATCACAATAAACTTCAAATGGCTTAGTATTGTCGGGTTGGGCTAGCACTGGGGCTGTTGTCAACTGTTGCCTCAAGGTATGAAAAGCATCTTCACATTTTTGGCTCCACTCAAATTTGACTCCCTTCTTCAACAGTTCAGTCATTGGCTTGGCAATTCTGGAGAAATCCGGAATAAATCGTCGGTAATATCCTGCTAATCCGAGAAAACTCCTAATCTGCTTTACCGTTGTCGGGGGTTTCCAGTCCATCACCTCTTGCACTTTCTCAGGGTCGACTGATATCCCCTCCTGAGAGATCGTGTGACCCAAGAATTTTATTTCCTTCAGCCAGAATTCACACTTAGACAATTTAGCATACAGACGATGATCACGCAATCGCTGAAGCACGATATGCAGATGCTCAGCATGCTCGTCTTCGTTCTTGGAATAGACCAGAATGTCATCAATGAAAACAACCACAAACTTGTCCAACTCTGGCATAAACACTGAGTTCATCAAGTACATGAAATAAGCCGGGGCATTGGTTAACCCAAAAGACATCACCAAAAACTCATACAGCCCATATCTAGTAGAGAAGGCCGTCTTGGGAATATCACTGGCACGGATCTTGATCTGATGGTAGCCTGAGCGAAGGTCTATCTTGGAGAATACCTTGGCTCCCACCAACTGATCAAACAGAACATCAATGCGGGGCAACGGGTACTTGTTCTTGATAGTCACCGCATTGAGAGGGCGGTAGTCAACACACATCCTCAAACTCTCATCCTTTTTCTTCACAAATAAAGCTGGGCATCCCCATGGTGAAGTACTGGGACGAATAAACCCCTTATCCAACAATTCTTGCAATTGCTTCTTCAATTCTGCCAATTCCGCGGGAGGCATCCTATAAGGTCTCTTAGAGATAGGAGCAGTCCCGGGTTGCAATTCAATGGCAAACTCAATATCTCTGTCAGGTGGCATTCCTGGCAATTCATCTGGAAAAACATCAGGGTAGTCACAGACTACTGGGATCTTCCTTACTGGGGATTCTGCCATAGCAAAGGCACAAGACCGGGTATCACTCTGGTTGGGTAAATACAAAACAGCCTCGCCATAAGCAGGGGAATGAATTTCAATGGCTCTGGCTGCAATGTCCAATATTGCCTGATGCTGGGTCAACCAATCAGTTCCTAAGATAATATCCACGCTGTCCAAACCCAAAATAAGGAGGGTGGTTTTAATTATTAGACTACCAAACTTTATGGGCACATTTTTGCTGATTTGATTTGTGGCAATCCTGCCTCCTGGGGTTGAAATGGTAATAGCCCCGTTGGTGTGGTGAAAAGGCAACTGGCACTTGACACTAAATTTGGCACTGACAAAACTATGCGAAGCACCAGAATCAAAAAGAACAATAGCAGGAAAATTTAAAACTGTAAAGATACCAGTCATGACGGGTGCTCCCTCTGGAATGTCAGCCATTGTAGTGAAGTTCAGCTTGCCCTGCCTCACTTGCACTTTCTGCCTCTTTCCTTGGTTCTGATTAACATTCTGCCCCTGCCTCTGCTGATTCTTGGGGCAATTCTTGGCATAGTGCCCCGTGCTGCCACAAGTGAAACACCCGTTATCATTGGCCTGGCGGTACTGCTGCTGCTGATTGTTCCTCTGAGCTGGAAACTGGGCACGGTTGGGTGCCTGCTGCTGCTGCTGCGGAGGTGGCCTGATCACCCACCTTCCTTGCTGCTGCTGAGGTCCCTTGTTCTGCGAGTCAGACACAATCCTGAAGCGCTGTGGCTGAGATGAGGGTCCTGCCACAGGGGTCTTCCTCTTCTTCTCCGCCTGTCGAGCTAAGATGCAGTCCTCCTGGGAGATAGCCATGTTGACCAACTCATTGTAACTGTTGGCCCTGACGGTGTTGAGACGATCACGGAGCTTAGTGCTGAGCCCCCTTCTGAACTTGTCTCGCTTCTTCTCATCCGTATCAGCATGATATCCAGCATACTGACACAAATCATTGAAGGCCTGGGCATATTGCAACACTGTTCTGCTGCCCTGAGTGAGTGCCAACAACTCGTTGAGTTTCCGGTCCATGATGCCAGCTGGAATATGATGCCCTCTGAAAGCGGCCTTGAACTCCCTCCATTCCACCTCTCTACCATCTGGCTGCATAGCAAGAAAATGGTCCCACCAAGTCCTCGCGGGTCCGCGAAGCTGCTGGGTGGCGAACCTGACCTTGGCGACCTCTGAGCAAGCCCCATGGAGCAGCGGAAATTTGGATTCCACCACCCTCAACCACACATCTGCATCAAGTGGGTCCTCCGCCCTGGTAAACAGTGGTGGCTGAGTACTAAGGAACTCCTGGTAGGTAGCAGCGACAGGATGACGCTGATGGTCCCCACCACCATAGTGTTGTGGTGGCGGCTGACGCTGTGCCAGCTGTCGCAGGATCTCATTCTGCTGGGCCATGAGCTCCTGCAGAGTGGGAGGCGGTGGCGGTGGGGGAACGTGCTCATTCTGACCACGGCGCGCTCTCCCAGCCATCTGAAAAATCACATGGCTGCTCAATAACACATCTCCAAGCTTAAGGTTCAAAATATGGTAGGGGAGTTAAAGCAATTTGATAGATTCCAAATAAAAACAAAATGGAAACATAAACCTTTCGTCCAAATTAAAACTGCCATTAATCATCTCTAAACCTCCAAAAGAGTTTGAAACTGGTTACATCAAGGATCAAAAGACTCAACTCTACCTAGCCTAGTACCCTAAGGTGCAAAAGCTAAGCTAGCGGCGAGGAGTCCAACTATCATCAACTCCTAGTATTAGTCTGGCATCTAGTGAGCGAACGAGGCGACGCTAGACTCGGGGGAAGGTGGTCTCCCTGAGCCAGCGGTGTCTACACTGGAGGCAGGCTCATCTCCTCCCTCGATGTCCACGTCCTCGTCAGCCTCCTCATCATGGATCTCTTGGTGATGCATGTCCAGGTGCGCATTAGCCTCCGCTAGCTGCTGCTGAGTGTTGAGGAGCTGATCCTCGAGAACCTCAATGGTATTTTCCCTGGTGCCCACTAGCTCCTCCAACTCATGAATCTCATCAGTCAGCTGCTCCACTTGCAAATCTTTCTCCACCAGCTCCTGGGATAAGTCCACCACGAGCTCGTCCCTGTTGTCCAGGGTGATCTTGGTAGCCTCCAGTAGTGCCATCAACTGAGACATGGCCTCCCCACGCATCACTTGCAGGCGATACAGAGCGTTCATGCATCGTACCGACAAGTGAGCGGTGTGGCCTGGGTAGAGAGCCCAGATGTCCTTGGCATGCTCCACCCGATCCTTCCACATCGGGTCGTCCTCCTTTTCCGCGGGGAACAACCCAATGGGGTGGGTAGCCAGCTCCAAGGGATGGAATCCGCAGAAGGTAGTCAGTCCATGCAGGGCAATTGCCTCGATTGTGTCCTCCGCTCGGTACCCGAAAGACTCGGAGTCCAAGGAGCGCCAGCCTGGCTGCAGGGGATGAGGCTCCAAGGTCATCCTCACCCTACAGCGAGGCACCCGGTGCTTCTCGAACAGCTGCACTGCGTACTGAGGGGGTGTCAAGTATCCGGCCCCCTGAAGTACCTCCCACAAGATGCGGGGAAATCCCTCTCGTGCAAGTCCGTCAGTGTGGGTCAGTGCATCTCCATCCTCGGAGGATCCGTGGGAAGTCATCTGTGCACGGTTAAGCGTAAGCAAAGAAAAAGAAGTACAAAAAGAACAAGGAAAAACAAAGCTCAGCTTGCCTCTAGCTAAAAGAAAAAGGCATTGGGGACCTAGTTAGCTGCTATCTCATTTTTACATCCTTTTACTTAGTTATTCATTTTCTTAATTAAGAATGCATGCATGCACGTCCTGAACGACCTCACAAGAAAATAAAAGGAATAGGGAAAAACTCCCATCCTGTAAAAGTGGCCTGGAGGGCCTAGTTAATTAGCCACCTAGCTACCCTTCTACCATCCTAAGGCTTCACGTCCTAGGTCTATCCTGCTCGCCCTACTGTCTATCCAACATTGTTTCTATCAAGTTTTACTTTAGAAAAGGGATGGTATTCATGTTTTATTGATTCCTCTGTGGTGGTACAAGCTCCGATACCAGCTGTGGCGGAACTGCCCGAATTCTTCCAACTTAAGTGCCTAAGCCCTGCCTTAGCGGCTAGACCACACTTAAATAGGAATAACCCGTCAATCCCTCGGATCTAGTCCGACACGGCCACTGACAGGATCAAGTACCACAATCTCACTCGATGGTGAGTCACAGAGCAAATACAATAAAGCATAAAACCATGCATGGAAGAGTATTAAATTATTACATCACCATTGTCATCATCGGAGTTTTCGCAAAAGTAACCATAATTGTTTTGAAGTGCAGCGGAAAATAAACTAACGATAAATAAATGGAGAGATGGGGAAGCCTGTCCCATCACTCCTCATGCTCCTCCTCAGCCGAGGCAGGGTCCCACTCGACAGTCCAACCCGGTGGCAGGGTGGATGGCCAAGTCACTCCAGCAACCATGTCCTCCAGAGAACCTGTAAAATTATGCCACAAGCAAGGCTGAGTATACTAATACTCAGCTAGACTTACCCGGTGTGAGGAGTCTACTCCTCTACCTCTAGACATGCAGCTGTTTGGCTGTGGGGTTTGGTTGCCAAAAGCACTAGCTGAGTTTCTAAATCAAGATTTTAACTTTGTCAAAGTTAAGTGTGACTCTCTTAAGGCTAAAAGTGTACTATCTATTCATACATAGTAGCAAGCATTTTTAGCAATCAACAGCTTGTATCATCTCAACACAGTTCCACTTGTTACTCAATGTAGCAGCATGGATCAAGCAGTCTCATTAGCTGCGAGAAGCAGACGATTCGAATCGAGTTTTTAAACCTTGCAAGGTAAACCTAAACACACGACGTGGCGAGGCACTCCGTCCCCACACACATCAACCGTCCCCATCGATTCCCCGTCAGCAGATCAGGGCTCACCGCCTTGGCGTACAATGCCTCACTGACCCCGACTGCCGTCGTGCAGTGACCGCACTTGTACCCACCATAACCGGAATGGGAGACTACGTCTCAGGTCGCGTGAGGGGGTATGTCCACTGCCAGGTTCAATCAGGTACTAGGCTTACCGATTTACCATATTTCTCGGCATATGTTTAGTACGTTCAAACGCTTGACTCACGGTACCACACCTTAATCCTTAATCAACTTTTTATCCCGTGAACAACCAATCCCCATGGATTGTTGCCCACAAACCAACACTTTTATGATAAGAAAGTGGATACAGCCAATTCCTGACCTCGCGCGAGTGCTAGAAAAATCACTCGACTTCTACCGAGATCCTAATTAATAAAGCAGCTACTCGACTTAGCATACTAGTGTTCATCTCAATGGGATTCCTGAGATCATGCAACTAGGGTTTCAGTCAACTCCTACACTTAAGTGCACAATACAGGCCTACAAACATTAAGTGTAGTAAAATATCATATAGAACAGGTTATGCATAAAACCGGGGCTTGCCTTCCAAAGCAGTGGCAGGCAGGTCCTCTGGTGCAGGCGTGCTGGGTCTGGGGCAACCTCCTGGGCAGCTCCTTGCTCCGGCACGAGGATGTACTCTCCGTCGGCAAGATTACAGTCTATCGAAATGCAATGAACATGTATGTCATGATTATGCAGGATTTAAGAACATTAAGCTACAGAAATTAAGTTAAGAATTAACTTAGGGTTTACTGGCTATGCGGGTCTTTTAGTGGTATATATAGACTTATCACCCTTTAGGTTTAGGTTTTCTTTTAGGATAACATGTTGGACTTGTATTACCTTTGTGGATTTCAGTGGACAATTTATAAAGGTCTTAGGAGGACATTAAATTCCTTCATCCATTTTTCTTTCTTTAATTTCCCTCTTAGGGTTTTCAGTAGGGGTTTGAACTATGACAGGGTTTTAATAATTTCCAAAAATGCTGTAAAAATTCCAGTGGGTTGACACTGGCTATTCTAGCTTGTTTTAAGAATTTGAGGCTTAAGGTACAAAAATTAGCCTTTTAAACAAAAATAACAATAGTTAGGCAAAATGGGCCACTTTACACTACAAGTCTTTTATTAAAGTGGTTTCTGACCTAATGGTTATTTTTGCTGGCCTCTAACAGTGATGAAAAGCTCTTGTACCAAAAATGACAGAGAGCCACATGGTGGTTAATTAATGGTGGATTTTTAAACTTTGGTGCAAAAAGAGTGATTAGAACTAACTTGTCATTTGAAAAATATCAAACAACAGATTTCAGATTTTTCTTAAGTTCTTACTACCAATACATTAGTTATCCTAAGGTTTGGGGAGGTTCCACCTTAGGGTTATTTTTGTAGGGTTTTTCTAAGTTATCCCTATTTTCTTCATTTAAAAGGTATCTTTCTTATCTTACACTACAACAGGGTATGATACATTTTTCCAGTGAACTACAGTGACTAAGTATCTCAACAAAAATAGGGGTGCTCTCTGGTTCCTTATTTATATCACTTTTTCTATTTTCCTTAAACTTAAGCATATTATAGAATAAGGGGTTAAAACTAATCTTAATGTAATGGACAGAGAGGTTTAACATTTTTAACTAGGTCAGTAGGTAGACAATAACTTCTCTAAATTTTTCTAACCTTAGTTAAATAGTGCAACCATTTTTCTTGCTATTCTTAAGCTTTTGGCCAAAACTGAAAATAAATCAAAACCTTATATTTTTCTCTAGTGCTTATGGGGTTTTATATTTTTCTTAGACAGGTTATATTATTTAGAGTTTGGCAAAATTAGTTTGACCAAATTTGGATAAACCAAACAGAAGTTATGGGTTTTTAAAGTTTCTGTTTGAATTTAAATCAGGTTTTAATTAAGTTTTTCTGGAAAAACAGTTTGCGCCGAGGCCCCTGAGTTTAAATCGAATCAAACTTCGCAGATCTACCCTCGGGCCACTATTCATTTGAGTCTCTGGCTTTGCACTTAACCCCCCGGGGTTCCTCTCCCTCTCACCCGCAGTCCACTCCCCAACCAAAACAGTAGCCGCGGAAAAGAAAGGACGGCGCGGCTTACCGGCGGCGAGGGAGGTCCGGCGAGGTGGTCAGAGACACTCGGGAGGTTGCGGCGGTCACGTCGATGTGCGGGTCGTCGCTGGAGGTGGTCGGAGTCACACTGGCCACGAGCGCAGGCGGCGAAGGTCGACGGCGACGCCTGCTCCGGCCAAACCATGGCGGTAGAGTTCAATCAATGGGCACGAGGAGCTTCATGGGATGACACAAAGGCCATACGCGCAAGGAATCGGAAAATGGTGAAGGGTTTTACCCGGTCCACGTGCGCCGGCGGGTTCGTGAACTCCGGTGAGCGCGATTCGGCCACTCCGGCGATGCAGGCCCTCGGTTCAAGCTTGGGCAAGGCTCACGGCTTCACCAGGAAGCTAACTGGGGGCTTGGATCGAACGGAGGGGGACTGGAGAGGGGTTGGCCACGACGGTGGCTATCGGTCGGCACTGGCGGGTCGCGGGGAGGTCGCCGGAGGCGATGGCTGGCTCGGGCAAGTCCGGCGAGGTACGGATGAGGCACTGGGGGAAGCAACCGAGTGCTGGGGCGGGTTTTATAGGCGCGGGCGTGGCCGGGGCGCCGGCTCGACCGTTTGGCGCGACGCGGGCACGCGGGGCGCGCGCGGGCGTGCTCTGGCGAGCTCAGAGCGCGTCGAACACGTGGCGGTTTGCTTCTGCCCGTGTTCTTCGCTCTGCTGAGCGGCCAGGCGTACGAATCTTGCCCTACCGCCTGTGGGAGATCTCTTCCCTGCACCTAGGGCTACCTAGTTCATGTGAGTTCCAAGAGGAGATGTGGTCTGGTTGAGGAGATATGGTAGCGCCAAGTCTTGTCTGTCTGCCCTGTGCAAACCGAGACAAAACCAGTGCCAACTCGTGTCAACCGGTTTTGGCTTTGGTTCAAACTTTTCCAGGGCATTCTAGGGTTCATTTGGCGCCACTTTGTCAATTGGGTCGACAGGTTTTGAAAAGGGAATCAAAGTGAACATGAGGGATCTTTGCTCAAGGGTTGGTTTTTGACTTAGACAAAATCTGCATTTTGCCCTTGTGTTCAACCTTTGGTGATCTTTTTAGGGCTCTTCTGAAAACTTTTTGGAGGTACCTTCTTACTATTAATTGTAGGTTATTAAGTGTATTACAACTTCTATATTTGGCCCAAACCATGATCATGATGTTTACATGATCTTTTAATCATGGCTTCAATTAGGGTTATAATTGCCTATGGGGGTTTTGTTCTAAGGTTTTGTGGAATCCCTACTTAGATGTGTATTACAAGCTAGGGCATGATATCCAAGATAGTTTGCACTTGATTAGGACCTTGAATTCCAAGGTTGAGATACTTTGCCCACAATTCTCTATGTAACTATGGGTTAAAAGGGGGGTAACCCTGGGGTGGACACCCTGAGTAACACCTAGGGTGTTACAGTTCCGTCACACATTTATCTCTATACACTCTGTTATTATATATGTTGTCTTCTTGGCGCATGTATGAGATGCTCCCGGCTTGTTCTTTAAAGCCCGAGTGTGACAGAAGTGGTATCAGAGGAAATGTTGACTGTAGGACGAAACCTAAATAGAAATGGACAAAACCCTTACCTACTTACCATACTCTGATTCTTTCTATACTCATCTTATCTTGATCCTGTCTCACCTTTTGTTGTTCCACTCTGACTACTCTTATCTCTTCTACTCCAAGACATGATGGATTTCACATCTAGGAATCTTACACTTATGATCTTCTTAAGAGATAGGAAACCTAAGACAAATTTAAAACTATTTTCTCTATAAAAATTTTGGTTGATTGTTCTAATGATAAATGTCTGATTTACTTCTTTGATTAATTGAGATATTATAAATGGACATCTTAGCATGTACCACCATAAGGTATTGAGTTAGCTTTAGTAGGTAAGACGTTAATCTGCTCAGCTAATAAAATCCCCCAAAGTAACATGATTCGTAACTACTTGCCTTGTCTACTATTCTCTCTTAGCATATATTTCTAACTCAGATGGTCAATACCAGTAAGGGTGGTGGAATTGATCTACCTCCCAATCGACACACTCGGAGGATATTTAGACAACCCTAGCCACAACCAGTAGAGATGGATCCTTCGCCACCGCCTCCACCAGCAGGAGTTGACCCGTTGGTTGCAGCTCAGATGAGGATGATGCAACAAATGGCTGACACTATGGCAGATATGCATGCTCAGATGCAGCAAGAACGCAAGGAGATGCGCTAGGAACGAGAAGAGATACGTCGGGAGCTGCACCAAGAACAAGAAGAGATACGCTAGGAGAGAAGGGCGCAACAGCAACAGCAGCAACAGCAACAAGTACCACTGCCTCCACCTCCACCACCAGTTCCACCCCAAGACAAGCACCGAGAATTCATGAGCCATAAGCCACCAACATTTGCTAGTTCTCCAGATCCACTGGACGCTGATGATTGGCTGAAATCTGTGGAAAAGATGATGATTATTGCACAATGCTCTGACCGGGAGAAGGTTCTATATGCTTCTGGTCGTCTGACAGGTCCTGCTGCTGACTGGTGGGATTTATATACTGTTGCCCACGATGCTGCTGATACTATTACTTGGGAAGAGTTCAGTGCACAGTTTAGGAACTATCACATACCAGCTGGACTGATGAAGATCAAGAAGAAAGAGTTTCTATTATTGAAACAAGGGAGCATGTCAGTCAGCGAGTACCGCAATAAGTTCATTCAGCTATCCAGATATGCACCTGATGAAGTTGCTAAAGATGAGAGGAAGCAGGAGCATTTTATTGAAGGACTTAATGGACCCCTGTAGTATGCTCTAGTGACACATACATTTCCATCATTTCAGAGGTGCTTGACAAGGCCCTAGCTATTGAACACAAGTGTGTTCAGCTGGGAGATTTGAAGAGGAAGGCTATATCTCAAGGACAGGGAAGCAGCAGTGTCCGTACTGGCGGAGGCCAGCGCCTAGTTCAGCAATCACCTCAGAGGACTCCACCGACTCGTCAGGCTACCCCCACTGGCACCTCGACGAAGTTTTCAGGACAGAGTGCAAGCACCACTTGCTTCAAGTGTGGGAAGACTGGACATTGTGCGAATGTTTGCCCACAAAGGATTGCTACTACCCTAGTTCAGAATAAGCAGCAAACTCCAGGATCTAGCAAGGGATACTCTATTGCCTAGGTTAATCAGATCAGCGCTGATGCTACTGCGGAAGGAGCTGACATTGCACTTGGTATGTTTTACATTAATGCAATTCCTGCAACAATATTATTTGATTATGGTGCTACACATTCGTTCATATCTGCTCGATATGCCCACACAAATGAGATACCACTACTAAATATGAGAAAACCAATGATAGTAATCACACCTAAAGGGCCTCTTGAGGCAAATCACATGACACGTAGATTGACATTAACAATTATGGGAAGAGAATTTGGAGCTATCACTATAATATTAGAGGCAAGCAGTATAAATCTGATTCTTGGTATGTCATGGTTAAGAAAGGCAAAGGCCGTTATAGCATGTGGTAGGGGTACGGTAGAACTCACCAGCCCTAAAGGAGAAAGATTTCAAGTTCAAATTGCAGTAACCACCTCTTCCAGACGTGCGATGTTCTTTATAGCTGAGGAGTTTGTTGGTGACAACATCCGTGTGGTTAGGGATTTTTCGGATGTCTTTCTAGAGGAGTTACCAGGAATGCCACCAGATAGGGAAGTTGAGTTTGTAATTGATCTCTTACCTGAAACTACACCTATATCTAAACGGCCATACAGGATGTCTCTAGAAGAGTTAAAGGAACTTAAGAAACAATTAACAGAGTTACAAGAGGTTGGGTACATTCGTCCGAGTTCCTCACCTTAGGGAGCGTCGGTTCTGTTTGTACAGAAGAAGGATGAATCACAACGGGTGTGTGTGGATTATAGGTCCCTTAATGATGTTACTGTGAAGAACAAGTATCCGTTACCCCGTATTGAGGATTTATTTGATCAGATGAGAGGTGCTAGGGTATTCTCGAAGGTTGATCTCCGATCGGGTTACCATCAAATGAGGATTCGGCCATTGGATATTCCCAAGACGGCTTTCTTGACTCGATATGGATTATATGAGTTTATGGTTATGTCATTTGGACTAACTAATGCACTAGCTTATTTTATGAATTTGATGAATAAGGTGTTTATGGAGTATTTGGATAGATTCATCGTAGTATTTATCGACAATATTCTTATTTATTCCAAGAATGAAAGTGATCATGAGGAACATCTAAGATTGGTGCTACAGAAGCTACGAGATAATCAACTCTATGCCAAGTACAGTAAATGCGAGTTTTGGATTGGCGAGGTGCCCTTTCTTGGACATATCATTTCTAATGGAGGGATATTAGTGGATCCTACTAAAGTCAAGGAGATTATGGAGTGGAGCATACCCACTACAGTTACTAAGGTCCGGAGTTTCTTGGGACTTGCTGGCTATTATCAGAGATTTATTGAAGGATTTTCTAAGATCGCTAAGCCTATGACCTCGCTTCTGGAGAAGGGAAGAGAGTTCAAGTGGGACGAGAAGTGCCAAGATAGCTTTGATCAATTAAAGAAGAGATTGATGTCACCACCAGTGTTGGTTATGCCAGATCTACAGATGGGATTTGACATTTATTGTGATGCATGTGGCCAAGGCTTGGGATGTGTGCTCATGCAAGAAGGACATGTGATCGCCTACGTGTATCGTCAGTTGCAGAAACATGAGTTAAACTACCCCACTCATGACTTAGAACTGGCAGTCATTGTGCATGCGCTTAAGATATGGAGACATTATATCATGGGGACCAAGTATCAAATGTACACGGATCATAAGAGTTTGAAGTATATATTCACTCAGAAGGATCTCAACCTTAGGCAATGCCGTTGGTTGGAGCTTATTAAGGACTATGATTTGGAGATTCACTATCACCCGGGCAAGGCAAATTTGGTTGCAGATGCCTTGAGTCGAAAGGAGCACGTTCATTCAGCCATTGTTGCCTAGCTACCCGATGAGATTGTTGAGGATTTCAGGAGACTTAACCCGGGGATAGTTGCTCACACTGAAGGAGTTACTATTGATGTGGAACCTACTTTGGAGCAAGAAATTCGCAAAGGACAAATTGGTGACGCTAAGATACAAGAGATTAAGGATCTGGTTACTGAGGGTAGAGGTCCAGAGTTTACGGAGGATGAGCAAGGCACCATATGGTTCAAGGACAGGATATGTGTTCCTAATATTGAAAGCCTTCGTGAAACTATTTTAAAGGAGGCCCATGACTCAGATTATTCTATTCATCCTGGTAGTACCAAGATGTATCAAGATTTGAAGCAGAAATACCGGTGGTATGGATTGAAGAGAGATGTGGCTGCACATGTGGCTATGTGCGATGTATGCCAAAGAGTTAAGGCTGAACACCAGAGGCCAGATGAACTACTGCACACACTGAAGATACCCGAGTGGAAGTGGGAAGAGATTGGTATGGATTTCATTACTGGATTGCCTCGCACCCAGAAAGGATATGATGTTATATGGGTGATTGTGGATAGATTGACTAAAGTAGCTCATTTCATTCCGGTCAAAACCACTTATAAAGGTTCTCAACTAGCAGAGTTATATATGGCTCGGATTGTGTGTCTACATGGAGTACCAAAGAAGATCGTTGTGGTGGAACCACCCTGCGTAATCCAACTTAAGTGCATTGACTTCCACCTCGAGGGTGACGACACACTTAAATGGGATTAAACTGACAGTCCGTCGGATCACATCCGATTTAACCACATATACAGGATCGATAACCACATCTCATTCGAAGATGAGAACAGAGAATACAAGCATCCACAAAGGTAATAACATGCCATATTAAGTACGATTATTATTATTAAAAGACATAGGTTTGAACATAAACCATTGGTTCCAAGTTTCACTGGCAACGGAAATAAAAGTAACGTTGTGCTAACGGTAAGCTAATAATACATAAGTAGGATAGCGAAGCTGACCATGAGCTACTCCACATGATCCTCTCTAGAGGAGGTCATATCCCACTCGACCGTCCATCCAGGTGGCAGATGACTCGGCCAAGTTATTCCAGCAACCATCTCCTCTATGTTAGCACCTGGAAAAAATGCCACACGCAAGGCTGAGTATACTAATACTCAGCAAGACTTACCCGGTGTGTGGAAACTACTCCACTACCTCTAGACACATGAGGGCTTTTGGTTGAGGGGTTGGTTTGCCAAAAGCAGTTGTTTAATTCTGAGTCAAGTTTTAGCTTCAAATTCTAGTTGTAGATTTAACTTGGTTTGCATCCTTTCTAAGCAACCATGGTAACAAGCAATTATAACAAGCAACATCTTTAAGCATCAACCTCGTTTCACTTTTTACTCAATGCAGTACATTGATCAAGCAGTCTCAATAGCTGCGAGAAACAGACGATTCGAATCGAGTTTTAACCTTGCAAGGTGAACCTAAACACATGACATGCAAGTGGCACTCTGGCCCCACCCTCGTCAACCGTCCCCGTCGATTACCAGTACGTGGAACAGAGCCCACTCCCCTTGGATACAAAGCCCCAATGCCCCGGACCCACCGTACAGTGACTGCTCTTGTATCCACCACTAGCTATTATGGGAAACCTTGTTTCAAAGCAAGTGGGAAGAAAGTCCACGCGTAGGTTCAGTCGGGTACTAGGCTTACCGATTACCATATTTCTCAGCATGTATTTAGTACATTCAAATGCTTGATACAAAGTATCCACATGTTAGTCCTTATTCCAAATTTTGTTCTATAGACAGGGCATCCCCGAGGAATCCATGTCCATAGACAATCATAAATTCCATTATCAAAGTATGACCAGCAATACCTAAGCTCGCGCGAGTGCTAGAAAAATAACTCGACTTCTACCGAGATCTCTAATTAGCATAGCAACTACTCGAACTATCATACTAGTATTCATTTCAAAAGGAACATGAGTTCTTGCATCTAGGGTTTCAAACAACTCCTACACGTAGTGCACAACACATGCCTACAATAGAGTTGCAGTAAAATAACATATAACAAGTTATGCATAAAACCGGGGCTTGCCTTCTTGAGTTGAGCCGGGGAAAATGTCCTCCAAAATGGGATTCGGGTCTTGGGCAACCTCGACCATAGTAAGATTACTCTCTTGTTGAACACTTTCGCACGTCGGGACTAGCACGTACTCTCCGTCAGCAATGTTACAGTCTACACGAGATGCACATGCAATAACAGTTGATTAGATTATTATCATTAGTATCACCTTCATATATCTAAATTTCTTTAAAATAAAATACTCGAGAAAGTGGTGTCAAACTGAGACTGTGGTTTTATTTTATCTACACATTTAGAGTATCTTAGGCCAACCTCTGTCTCCAGACCTTTCTTAACTTTGCTTGGTTAATCAAATTTCAAATTATAATTCTTGCTAGTCGGATCTGCGAGGGTTACATTATATATATATATATATATATATATATATATATATATATATATATATATATATATATATATATTATGGGTCTCATTGTAAGGAATCGATTATGCATACAATTACTATTGGCCGCATGATCTAGTTCGTTATTAATCACGATATATCTAGGGGTCAAGGCTGAGGCCTACAAAATGACGTACGACTATTCTCATATTTTACAAGATTAAATTACATAAAAATGATATAACACTTGAGTTCCTCTATATAGCTGAAGTTTGACACGAGGAGTGCGACAAAACTAGTTTGACATTTTTCTAGTTTCTCCATAATTATGTAGAGATGTACAAAGATCCTAATACGAGGTGACTTTATTTCTGCTGATATGCTCCTAGATTTTATATAGAGGTTTTCAGTTTTGTTTAAATGTTGCAAACAGTCCTCATGACCATGGATGATGGGAGCTCTAAATAGGAACTAACTAGAGACGATTTGCTTGACGTACTTAAATAGGGTTAATATTAGAAAGGTACGGGAAACTGATTTTACTTACCAAATCAACGTGGCAGAAGTCGTGCGGTGCTATCGACGACAGAAAGGAAAATAGTGCGTGGTGCAGGGAGGATAATCCGTCTTAGTCGCTGCGGCAGGTGAAACGTCCGGCTCCGACGATCTCCGCTAGCTATGGCTGAGGGCGGCGGTGGAGGCTGATGCTATGTGGTGCTGTTACCAGACTGAGTGGTAAAAATAAAATGAAAGTGAGTAAATGGACTAGCTGCTGTTTTACTATAGCAGGTTGGGGCGGTGGGGCACCCGCACGAGGCCACGAGGCCTAGGACGTGGCCTGCAGCGCTCGCTGTGTGGCGAACGAACGCGGCAGGCGGCCAGCAGGTAACGTGTGCGTGCGTTTGTGTTTTTTTTGTTTTCTTTTATTAATTCAGTTACTATTAGTTTTTATAATCTTTTTTTGTTTTTATAATACAACATCGATATATATATATATATTGTATTCATATAAGTATATACGTGTAAATATATATATTATTTTTAAAAAAATGGTTTTGAGTTTATTGTGTTACGGACTAAGATGGTTTGCTTGTTTTTTTAACCCTCCAATGATGATTTGTAATAACATTTTCATACTGTATTCAACTCATGTGAAAAACTTTTTTTATGAGGGGTTCTAATTTCCATTATTAACTTTAGTAGACTCCTTCTGTGATTATTTTGGTTTAAATAACCAAGACGTTACAGCTTACCCCCTTAAAAAGAATATTGTCCCAAGATTCGGATGATCCAACAGGGTAAAAGAGTACATACCTTTGTGTCTAGATAGAAAACCCGGAAATTTTTTGTTCAGATAGTCCGCAGTGTCCCATGTTGCTTCAGCCTTTGTGTGATGACTCCACTGTACCTTGTACATCTTGACTGATTGTCGTCTCGTTTTTCTCTCTTTGCAATCCAGAACCTTGACAGGGTGTTCCTCATATGATAAGTCAGGTTCCACAATGATTTCATCTTGTTCTATGATTTCAGTAGGGACCCGAACACATTTCTTAAGCTGAGACACGTGAAAGATGTTGTGGATAGCTGATAATTCTGGTGGAATCTTGATTTGGTACGCCACCGGTCCACAAATCTGGGTGACCTCATAGGGACCTATGTACCGAGGGGCTAGCTTCCCTTTAAGACCGAACCTTTTTGTACACCTTTGGTTGGGGAGACTTTAAGATAAACATGATCCCCTACCTCAAATCGTAGAGGTTTCCTCCTCTTATCATGGTAACTCTTTTGTCTTGCTTAGGCGGCCATAAGGTTCTTTTGTATGATTCTAACCTTCTCTTCAGCTTCAATTACCAATTCAGGTCCGAATATCTCTCGTTCTCCTACTTGGGACCAACTCAACGGGGTTCGACATCTCCGTCCATACAAGGCTTCGAAAGGTGCCATCTTCAAGATGGCTTGATAACTATTGTTATATGCAAACTCTGCTAAGGATAGACATTTGTCCCAATTTTTGCCATAATGAATGGCACAAGCTCAAAGCATGTCTTCCAGAATTTGATTCACCCTTTCAGTCCGACCATCGATCTGGGGGTGATATGCTGAGTTGCGAATAAGCTTGGTGCCAAGGGAATTTTGCAATTGCTCCCAAAAGCGCGCTACAAACTATGTACCTCGATCAGAAATGATGGTTTTGGGCACTCCATGCAGGCAAACTATGCGGTCCAGATATATCTCAGCATATCTCCTTGCCGAATAAGTTGTGTGCACTGGGAGAAAATGGGCCGTCTTAGTAAGTCTATCCACGATAACCCAGATGGAATCATGTTTCTGAGATGTATTGGGCAATCCCACAATAAAATCCATACTGATATCATCCCATTTCCATGAGGGTATTTGGTAGTGGTTGAAGGGTACCAGCTACTTTCAATTGGCTTGCCTTTACCCTTTGGCATGTGTCGCATTTTGACACATATTTAGCAATCTCCCTTTTCATCCTAGTCCACCAGTATAGGGATCTAAGGTCATGGTACATCTTATTGCTTCCAGGGTGCATAGAAAATTTGGAGAGATGAGCCTCATCCAGAATTTTCTTCCTAAGATCCTGATCCTTGGGAACAATAAGTCGATCTTCGAACCATAGTACGCCCTTACTGTCCTGGCTAAAACACTTATACTTCTCCACCTTTTATGAGAGCATTTCCTTGATAATCTGCACTCCCTTGTCACTAAGTTGTGTCATGACAATCTGATCCTGCAAGGTTGTCTCCATTGAGACGTAATCTAGAGTACCTGGGGAAACAATTTCCATGCTTAACTTGCTCAACTCATCGCACAAAGTGGTGACATGAGAATCCATGGTCAGACAGTGGCATTGGGTCATGCGACTCAATGCATCTGCTACCACATTTGCCTTTCTAGGGTGGTAGTGCACTTCGAGGTCGTAATCCTTAATCAGCTCTAACCACCTTCTTTGACTCATGTTTAATTCAGTTTGAGTGAAAATGTATTTGAGACTTTTGTGGTCTGTGTAGATATTACAATGAGTGCCTGTTGGGGTCGTGCTTCGGTGCGCCGAAGGTCTCACACGAAGAAGCAGCTTCGGCTGAAGTCGTGGCCGAAGGTTCCTTTTCATGGAGCTTCGGCGTTTCAAACCGACATAGAGATAGAATGACCTTTTTATACATATAGGTCTGAGTCAATGTTGTAAACTTTTGTAAGGGGCATAATTGTAATTTGACACAGGCTGCGACCTGTGCCTATAAATAGATGAACAGTACCTCTGTACTGTTCACGCGAACCTGTTATTTGCCTTCGCATCACACCTGTACTCTCGCCTTCCTCAGGACCAAAGGTACATTTGTAATTTGAAATCATTTATATTCGTTCATGTTAGTAAAAATGGAAATGATTCTATGTTAATATTTAAATGTCTATTTCATACATTATGATTTATACGAATACTTCATCCTTCATTATTATGTTTACGAAGGTACGTCCTTCGTAACCTTCGTCCGAAGTCCCTTATATTCCGAAAGGATATAATGTGATGAAGGACGAAGGACCTTAATATTTAACATTTTCTGTGTTGCCTTGTTCTTAACTCTTAGCACTTGAGAACAAGCCCCCAACATTGGCGCCCACCTCCGGTGAACTCACTTCCACTTTTCTGAGCTGATGGCTTCGTTCAACAATCAAGCTGGAGCTGCTTCGGCTTCGAAGCTGGTGCTCCCGATAACAGGCGGTTCTTGCTCAGAGCCGGCTAACAAGAAGCAGAAGAAGGAGGCTCAGAGAAGGGTGCAGCATGTTGGAGTGCAGGGACCCTTCATCAAGTCAAAATGGTCTCATATTCCAATTACTTTCTCTCAGGAAGACCTTCAGCTTAAGGATTATCCTCACAATGATGCCATGGTTATCTCTTGCGTGATCAAAGGATTTCTGGTCCACAATGTCCTAGTTGATACAGGCAGTGCAGCTGACATTATATTTGCTAAAGCCTTCAGACAAATGCAAGAGCCTGAAGACAAGATTCATGATGCTACGCACCCCCTTTGTGGCTTCGGAGGGCGGCAGATTGTAGCACTTGGGAAGATTACCATGCCGGTAACCTTCGGATTTGTTAACAACACAAGGACTGAGCAAATTGTGTTTGATATTGTTGACATGGAGTATCCTTACAATGCCATCATTGGCCGAGGTACTCTTAATGCCTTCGAAGCAATTCTTCACCCAGCTTATCTCTGCATGAAGATACCTTCGGAACAAGGACCTATTGCTATTCATGGAAGCCAGGAAGCTGCTAGAAGGGCCGAAGGAAGCTGGACTGACTCCAAAGCAATCCATAATATAGATGGAGCTGAAGCTTGTGAACAGTACAAATTCAGGAGGGAGAAGGCAGCTTCAGCGGATCAGCCGAAGCCCATGATATTGTGTGAAGACATAGCAGAGCAGAAGGTGCTCTTGGGCTCGCAATTATCTGAAGACCAGGAGAAAACCTTGATAAGGTTTTTATTCAACAACAAAGATGTTTTTGCATGGTCAGCCAATGATCTCTGTGGAGTAAATCGGGATGTTATTGAACATTCGCTCAATGTTGACCCTTCCTTCAGACCCCGAAAGCAGAGGCTTCGGAAAATGTCTGATGACAAGGCCGAAGGGGCTCGCAACGAAGTAAAAAGACTCCTCAGTGCAGGAGTTATCAGAGAAGTGAAGTATCCAGAGTGGTTAGCTAACACTGTTATGGTGAAGAAGGCCAATGGCAAGTGGAGAATGTGTATTGATTTCACAGATCTCAACAAGGCTTGTCCGAAGGATGAATTCCCGCTGCCAAGGATAGACTCTTTAGTTGATGCAGCAGCTTCTTCAGAGCTCATGAGTCTCCTGGACTGCTACTCAGGCTATCATCAAATTTGGATGAAGAAGGAAGATGAGCCGAAGACTAGCTTCATAACCCCAAGTGGTACATATTGCTATCTTCGGATGCCTGAGGGGCTCAAAAATGCCGGAGGGAGTTTCAGCCGAATGACAGCGAAGGTTCTCCAGTCTCAGATAGGCAGAAATGTGCTGACTTATGTCGATGACATTATTGTAAAAAGCACGAAGCAGGAAAATCATATTGCTGATCTGCAGGAGACCTTCGCCAGCTTCAGACAGGCTGGTCTGAAGCTGAATCCAGAAAAATGTGTCTTCGGAGTGAAGAAGGGCAAATTTCTTGGATGCTTGGTTTCAACAAAGGGAATCGAAGCTAATCCAAATAAAATCGAAGCTATACTTCGAATGGAGCCACCAACCACAAGAAAAGGGGCCCAAAGATTGGCAGGAAGGCTGGCATCTCTTAACAGATTTATATCCAGATCAGCAGAAAGAAACTTACCATTCTTCGAGGTGCTGAAGTCAGCTGAAGTCTTTCAATGGGGCCCAAGTCAACAAAAAGCCTTCGAAGAGCTGAAGCAATACTTAATAGATCTCACAACATTAACTCCACCAACGCCAGGGGCTCCTCTGTTGTTATATGTGGCAGCTTCGCACTCAGCAGTAAGTGCGGCACTTGTTCAGGAGAAGTTTGATGGACAAGTCAAGAAGCAGGTCCCAGTATATTTTGTGTCTGAGGTTCTTAGTGTCTCAAAGAAAAATTATACAGAGCTGGAGAAGGTATTGTATGCCGTTTTAATGGCATCCAGGAAGCTTCGGCACTATTTTCAGGCATTCAACATTATTGTTCCTTCTTCGCAGCCGTTGTAGGACATCATGAAAAATAGAGAAGCTACTGGGCGTATTGGAAAATGGGCTGCGGAGCTCAATGAATTTTACATTGATTATGTGCATAGATCCTCAATTCAGTCTCAAGCATTGGCAGATTTCATTGCCGACTGGACGCAGGGGCTCAGGACGAAGAAGCGAATAAAGACGCCGAAGTATGGACGGTGTTTTGTGATGGCTCTTGGGGAACCTTCGGAGCAGGTGCAGCTGCTGTGTTGGTCTCACCGTCCAAGGTTAAAACTTGCTATGCAGCAAGACTTGACTTCAGCTGCACAAATAATATAACTGAGTACGAAGCTCTGCTCCTGGGTCTTCGGAAACTAAAGGCAATGGGGATCAGAAGGGCGATTCTTAAAACTGATTCCCAGGTTGTTTCGGGTCATATTGACAAAAGTTGCAAGGCTAAAGACCCGAAGCTTGAAAAATACCTAGACACGGTCCGAAGGATCGAAGCTTCCTTCGAAGGATTTTCTGTTAAGAATATCCCTCGAGGACAAAATGAGCATGCTGATTTGTTGGCCAAGTCTGCAGCACAGGGGCTGCCGCTACCTTCGGATGTGTTCTTCGAAACAATAAAGGCACCTTCAGTGGAGCTACTTGAAAGAGCAGTCCTTAACATTTCTCCTGTGTACAGTGAAGATTGGAGAACTGAAATAATCTCTTACCTTCAGGGTAACTTCCTATCAGATGACGAAGCTTATAATAAAAGAATAGAGGCAAGAGCTCGTCCGTATATCATGATAGAAGGGGAGCTATACAAGCATGGAGTTTGTGCCCCGCTGCTCAAGTGCTTATCTAGAGCCGAAGGTATAGAATTGATGAAAGAGATACATGCAGGCCTGTGTGGATCCCACATCGGATCCAGGCCCTTGCTTGGAAAAGTTTTTCGCCAAGGGTTTTATTGGCCGAAGGCAGCTTCGGATGCAGCGGAGTTGGTTCAAAAGTGCGAAGGTTGTCAGAAATGTGCAAGAGATCAAAAGCAACCTTCGTCTTTGACACAGCTGATACAGCCCATCTGGCCATTGCAAAGGTGGGGCCTCGACTTGCTGGGTCCATTACCACCGGCTCAAGGCAATCTGAAATATGTTATAGTAGCTGTGGAATATTTTTCCAAGTGGATTGAGGCGAAGCCATTAGCCACAATAACTTCAGCCACTGTCCAAAAATTTTTCTGGCAGAACATTGTCTGTCGCTTCGGAGTACCGAAGGCCATCACTGTAGATAATGGAACACAGTTCGACTCCGAAGATTTCAGAAATTTCTGTGATCAAATTGGAACGAAGATCCATTTTGCATCAGTCAGGCATCCGGAGTCGAATGGCCTTGTTGAAAGGGCCAACGGCATCATAATGACAGGAATAATGAAGCTAATCTTTAACCAACCAAGGGGAAAGTGGCCAGATCAATTGACCAAAGTGGTGTGGAGCCACAATACAACAACATCAAGGTCTACAGGCTTTACCCCATTCAAGTTATTATTCGGTGACGAAGCAATAACTCCAGAAGAAGCTAAAGCTGGATCAATAAGAGTGGTAGCTTCGGCAGAACCAGGTGCCGAAGATACTTGTCTTGTGGAAAAAGATGCCCTAGAAGGGATCAGGCTTCAGGCCGTGGAAAATATCAATAAATATCAAGCTGAAACAATCAAATGGCGAGATAGAAAGGTCCGGCTAAAAAATATTGAGCCAGGGCATTTGGTGCTTCGGAGAGTGGCCAACCCAGATACAGTGGGCAAGTTACAATTGAAATGGGAAGGGCCTTTCTTAGTAGCATCTTCGTCAAGGCCTGGTTCATACAGACTGAAGGACATGGATGGCAATGAAATTCCAAGATCTTGGAATGCGGATGAGCTTCGACGATTTTATGTATAACTCGATGTAATTTTGTATGTTTTTTCTTTTCTTTTTCATGGCACCCTTTTCCTTTCTAAAGGGGGAGAAAGGTTTTTAATGGGGCCATCATATGTAATTTTCCTTTTTAGTTTTATAAGAGCAAAATCCCCCAAAGAATGTAAATGTAAAAGCTGAGAGCGCACCATCGAGTGCCGAAACTGAAAAAGAGAAAAAGCTCCGAAGACGTCCCTAAGGGGATGCAGAGCTCACAGCGAAAAGTCAACGCTGATTCCGCCTAAGTAAAAGGCGAAGAAGCTCCAAAGACGTTCCTAAGGGAATGCAGAGCTTATACCGCCTAAGTAAAAGGCGAAGAAGCTCCAAAGACGTCCCTAAGGGGATGCAGAGCTTACAGCGAAAAGTCAACGCTGATACTGCCTAAGTAAAAGGCAAAGATGCTCCAAAGTCGTTCCTAAGGGAATGCAGAGCTGATGTGTGGTTGGTTCTAAAGAAGTAATGGTTGAGAATATGGCTTCGGACATACGCTTCGGACATTCATTCGCACATTACATTACATCATGGCATTTGCATGCATAAGCATTCATTCATAGCATTTGTGTTCCTAAGTGGTTGCTTCGGCAAAAAGAGAAGCTTCGGAGAAGTGGTTTTTTATGATTCGTTATGTAAAAGAAAAGCTTCGGAGAAGTGGTTTTTTATGATTCGTTATGCTATGTTGTGTACAAAAAAGAGAAGCTTCGGTAAAAAGAAGAATTGCTTTTATGCTTTGTTGTATACAAAAGAGAAAAGCTTCGTTGCTCGGCAAAAAGAAGAATTGCTTTTATGCTTCGTTGTGTACGAAAAGAAGGGAAGGTGTTTTTTCGCCTTCGGCTCAAAATACTGATTTCGTCCACATCAAAGCGCCTCAATCGAAGGGTAAGAATATATTACAAGGTATGTACAAAGTTCCTTGAGAATAGTTTAAATGTATTTACAAAAGTTGTTACAAAAGTATCCTAAGTTTTTATCCTATAGTACATTTCTACTGATCTTCATTAAGCTTCAGCTTCGGCGACAGCTTCGGCGATATAACTTAAGCATCATCTTCACCTTCGTCAACCTACATAAATCAAGGAATCGTAAGTAAAAATCAAGTGCAAAGGACAAGGTAAGTACGAAGTATCATTTCTTACTGGTTCAAGATGACTTCGTGCTTCGTCCCCAGCCTTCTCCCGCCCGCCTTTTGTCCATATCATTTTTATAAATCTATTTGAGATGCTTCGGGCGAGGTCAGGTATATCATCCAGGATTGATGGAGATAGGGTGAAGTTGGGCCTGTTGACAATCTTTCCATGATCGCAACCGGCCCTCAGGAATGCAGCAGCGGTACCCCGAGAAGCTACCCAGGCACAGAAGTCGCCGTGCCCGGCTATAACTTCGTCAAGTTCTTCGATTTCGGCTTCGATATGATCGAAGGCCTGTGGTAAATTTTCCGCTGAAGGGTTAAATTTCCCACTGCTGGCTCCAACAGAGTAAAATATCTTTTTTAATCGTCCAATACAATTGTTGCTAAATTTTAAGCATTTGTCTTGAAGGCTTGCTAACGATTTCTTCAACTCTGAACTGGTCTGGACTTCGGCTTTAAGTTTCAAATTAAGCTCCAGCTTCTCCTGATTGAATTGTTCTGATTGACTGATAAGCTTCGAATTCAATTCTGATACCTTAGCCTCAGTCTCTGCCAGCAGGCCTTCGGCGGATTGGAGCTCGAAGTCTTTCTTTTCAATGATAGTTGATTGTTCTTTTATCTTGCTCTCTAAATTTTCGATTATAGCTTCGTGTTTTTTGTCCTCCAAGTCTTGTTGCATCTTCAGAGCTTTGCTCAGTAGCATGCTCTGTACAGAAACAACTTACGTTAGTAGTATTTTCATTATTAACAGCAATAAAAACCAGAGAAAAGGTTGTTTACCTTGAAGTTGGAGTAAAATAAGCTGCCGACGATATGTTGTCGTCGGTAGCGGCTGATGTCTGTCTCTAGCTTCGGAAAACCGATACTCTTTGATAGAGTACCGATTACCTTAGCTCCAGTTTGGTCTCGAATGCAGCCCAATTTTTCGTCATCAATGCCTCCAAATAGAAGGGCTCCTGGCTTGTAGCCGCAAGATTTAGCATAGTCCTTGAGTTCTTCTATTTCGTCCTTCGTCAGTTTCTGCCCAACTAAATTCTGGAAAGAGTAGGCTTCGTCGTCCGAAGTGTCTTCGGCTATTTCTTTTCCTTTCTCAAGCACTGTGGCCATGGTTTTTTCAGTAGTAGCACCAGCTTCTTCTGCAGCTATGTCTTCCAAAATCTTGTTAATGTCCTCAATGGTAGTTTCTAAGTTTGTATCTTCGGCTGTAGCGGCTTCGGTAGCCGCGACCTCCGAAGCTATGCCTTCGACGATTGCTGTACCTTCAGCAGCTGCCGTTTTCTGAATTGACGCCCTAGGCGGCGTTTTGTCGATAACTTCAGTTACCGCAATAATTCTTTGCCGCTTGGGTTTGTTTATCTTCGTTTGATCCGGCTCGTCCACCTTTTGAAAAAGCTTCGTCAGTTGGAGCCCTAATGGACTTAGCTTCGTGGGCATGGGTTCAGTCATTACCTTTAAAATCTCCTCCACGTCGCTGGTAGAAGGCGGTGTGGGGGACCCCTCTTCTTCGGGTGATTTGCGCTTCGGAGTAGATATTTTTCTTTTCTTGGGAATTTTCTTCTCCTTTGCTGGTCTTTCTTCATCCCTGATCAGAGTTTCGGCTACTCTTTTTCTTTTGTGGCCCTCGGCACCCTTGTTCAACTGCTCATAGTCTGGGTACTCGAAGCCCAGGGCATCAAGCACTCGGTTCAGCCTTCGCTTCGGTCGGGTACCGAAGGCCGCTGTCATTAGTTGATCCTCTTTTTTGGAGTAATTCCCCAGGATTTCATTGCACATCACCTCAACTGTGTCTAACCACTCTTTGCAGGGTTTTTTGAAGTACTTCTTAAACTTGAAGTGATAGGGAAGCCGGACAAGCTCCCCCTTCTTCTTCTCTCCCTCCAGCTTCGGCATTTCCCACTCTTTTAGAGTAGGGAAAACTCTGAATGCCAAGAACTCCTGAACTAGATCCCTGGTGCCAATATGTTCTGAAATAATTTCAAATTCACCCAGAGCAGCCCAGGTGGGACCTTCTAGATCGCCGATGCGGCATCGTGGCCTTGTCTCTCCGAAGATTAAATCCAGAGGGCTTTGTACCAATTTTTCTTTGTCTTCGTCAACTTTTACATAAAACCACTCAGATTTCCAGCCTGCTGGCCATTTGCTTCGGTAGCTAATGACAGGACACTTTGTTGTCTTCTGGTAGGCAAAATTATAGCAACCGAAATTATCATGTAGCCCATCTTTTCTGGCCTTTGTTTGGTAATGTAATTCGTGAACTCGGCAGAAGCTGTCGGCAAACGGTTCCACAGCTTGGCTTCGGAGGGCCCAGATATAAACATTGAGCCTAACGATGGCGTTAGGAGTCAATTGATGAAAGTAGATACCAAACCTCTTCAGTATCTCCGCAATAATATTGTGGAGAGGGAATCTAAGCCCAGCCTTTAAAAAGCTCTTGAAGATAACAATCTCATCCTTCCCTGGCTTCGGGGTGGTTTCTTCTCCCCCGAAGCGGAGTAGCTTCTTCTGATCTTCATTGAAATAACCTGCTTTCACCATCTTCGAAAGATCAGCTTTTGAAACAGTTGATTTCCCAAAATCCAGGTGACTGGGCTTGCTGGGCATAGCAATGCGGTAGTCATCTTCGGGGTCAGTCCCTTCAATGTTTTCTTCTTCTCCTTCGGCAGTTGTTGGGTTTGCTTCAGCAGCAGGCATTTCTTCCGCAGTCAGTAGACCGGAACGCTGCATCGCTTCGGAGATGGGCACAGTGTCCGAACCCTCGGCTTCGTCTCCCTCACGTACAACTTTGGCAGTAGATCGTACTCTCGCCATTTGATTCTGAGTTTGGGGAAGTCAGAAACTTTTTTCCTTTTTCTTTTCTCCGAAGCTCTTCTTTCTGACGAAGCAGACGTCGAGATGGACCTTCGTTCGATTCTGAGACTCAGGCTTCGGCTATGGTGGAAAATTTTGGCAGCAAAACAGTGCAAATAGCAATGAATGCTGTGGTAACTTCACACCTACCCGTTTGTTTATATAGTGCTGCAGGTAAGAAGGCGAAGCGGCAGGATTTTTGCACCACGCGGGCAGTCACTTGTACTCGCTGTGCAGTGGACCGCAAAGGTCAAACAGTAACTCTGCAAAGTGGGCCTGGCACGCGCTCGGAAGTCGGATCGTTTCTCCGCAACGAGCTCAGGGAAGGTGTTTTTTGGACCTTCGGCTTCCCGAAGCTGAAGAGGCTTTTTTCACGGGTCAAGCTCGTTACGAAAAACGATCTAGCACCGCGAAAGGGGCTACTGTTGGGGTCGTGCTTCGGTGCGCCGAAGGTCTCACACGAAGAAGCAGCTTCGGCTGAAGTCGTGGCCGAAGGTTCCTTTTCATGGAGCTTCGGCGTTTCAAACCGACATAGAGATAGAATGACCTTTTTATACATATAGGTCTGAGTCAATGTTGTAAACTTTTGTAAGGGGCATAATTGTAATTTGACACAGGCTGCGACCTGTGCCTATAAATAGATGAACAGTACCTCTGTACTGTTCACGCGAACCTGTTATTTGCCTTCGCATCACACCTGTACTCTCGCCTTCCTCAGGACCAAAGGTACATTTGTAATTTGAAATCATTTATATTCGTTCATGTTAGTAAAAATGGAAATGATTCTATGTTAATATTTAAATGTCTATTTCATACATTATGATTTATACGAATACTTCATCCTTCATTATTATGTTTACGAAGGTACGTCCTTCGTAACCTTCGTCCGAAGTCCCTTATATTCCGAAAGGATATAATGTGATGAAGGACGAAGGACCTTAATATTTAACATTTTCTATGTTGCCTTGTTCTTAACTCTTAGCACTTGAGAACAAGCCCCCAACAGTGCCCATAAGATAATATCTCCATATTTTTAGAGCATGAATCACCGCCGCTAATTCTAGGTCATGCATTGGGTAACTCTGCTCATGCGGCCGAAGTGCACGTGAAGCGTAGGCAATGACTCGGTTCTCTTGCATAAGCACACAACCGAGTCCAATACTGGAAGCATCACAATACACATCAAAAGGCTTGGCATTGTCGGGCTGAACTAAGACCGGTGTTGTGGTTAAATGTCCTCTTAGAAGGTGAAAGGCTTATTCACATTTTTGGTTCCACACAAACTTAACTCCCTTCCTCAACAACTCTGTCATTGGTTTGGCAATTCTAGAAAAGTTTGGGATGAAGCGATGGTAATAACCAGCTAGGCCTAGGAAACTTCTTATTTGATGAACTGAAGTGGGAGGTTTCTAGTCCATTACTTCTTGTACCTTGACTGGGTCAACGACAATACCCTCAGAAGAAATAGTGTTCCCTAGAAATTTTACCTTGTCTAGCCAAAACTCACACTTAGAGAATTTAGCATACAATTGATGCTTTCTTAAACGTTGAAGCACGGTGTGAAGGTGCTTGACATGTTCTTCCTCATTCTTGGAATATACCAATATGTCATCAATAAAAACTACCACAAATTTATCGAGTTGAGGCATAAACACTGAATTCATGAGATACATGAAGTAGGCAGGAGCATTTGTAAGTCCGAAAGACATGACTAGATATTCATATAGTCCATATCTAGTTGAGAAGGCAGTTTTTGGGATGTCACTGGGTCGAATCTTAATTTGATGATACCTAGAGCGAAGGTCCATCTTAGAAAATACTCTGGCTCCAGCTAACTGATCAAAAAGAACATCTATGCGGGGTAAAGGGTATTTATTCTTAATAGTTACCGCATTGAGAGGGCGGTAGTCCACACATAAACTTAGACTTTTGTCCTTTTTCTTTACAAAGAGAGCTAGGCAACCCCATGGTGATGTGCTAGGGCGGATAAACCCCTTGTCTAACAATTCTTGAAGTTGTTTCCTTAGTTCTGCCAGTTCAACTGGCGGCATTCGATAGGGTCTTTTTGAAATGGGTGTCGTGCCTGGCTGTAGTTCAATGACAAACTCTATGTCTCTATCCGGTGGCATCCCTGGGAAGTCATCTGGAAAGACATCGGCGTACTCATGGACCACAGGAATTTTCTCTAGTTTCGACTCTACCATGGAGAAATTGCAAGAGTTTGTGCTATGCTCGACAGGTAGGTACAAGGTGAGGGTCCCATATGCAGGTGACTTGAACTCTAGGACTCGAGCTGCTATGTCCATTATGACTTGGTGTTTGGTCATCCAATCCACTCCCAAAATAACATCTATACCCTCCAATCCCAAGATAATAAGGTCTGCATGGAAGATTTTACTTCCAAGTTTGATTGGTACTTGACGGGTGAGTTGGTTGGATGAAATTCTACCACCGGGTGTTGTGATCATATATGACCCTTTTGTATGACATATTCCCAGTTGGCATTTAACACAGAACCTTGAACTGATAAAACTATGCGAAGCACCAGAATCAAACAATATAAATGTGGGTCAATTTTGGATAAGGAAGTTACCTGTCATGACCGGCGCCCCTTCAGGAAGATCAGCAAGTGTGGTGAAATTGATCCTCCTTTGCTTGACTTGGATTGTGGGTTTCTTGCCCTTGCTTTGGTTTGAGTTTTGTCCTTGTTTCTGCTGGCGATTCTGAGGACATTCTTTTGCAAAGTGTCCTGTACTTCCACAAGTAAAGCACCTATTTCCAGAACCTGGGCAATTCGGTTGCTGATAATTTGGCCTTGTGTTTTGGGATGGTGGAATGGTAAACCGGGGATTACCCTGTTGCTGCGGTGGTCGCAGTACCCAACGTCTAGGTGGTGATGGTTGGGGAGGAGCTCCAAGCCGTGCACTAGGGACGAGCCTGAATTTTTGATTCGGGGCACTTGGTGGTACAGCCGAGGCCTTTTGCTTCTTCTCTACTCGATGAGCGATGATGCAATCTTCCTACAATATAGCTACATTCACCAATTCATTGTAGCTGTCTATTTTTACTGGGTTCAGGCGTTCTTTAAGCTTGGTATTGAGACCCCGATAGAAACGATTTCTCTTTCTGGCACTGTATCTGCATGATACCCAGCATAATGGCACAGCTTGTTGAACACTTGGGCATATTAGAGTACTGTGCGGTTGCCTTGGGTCAACGCAAGAAACTCTGTCAGTTTTCGCTCCATTAGACCTTCTAGAATGTGGTGTGCCCTGAAAGCTATCTTGAATTCTTCCCGTAAAACTAGGTGATCTGCTGGGAGCATGGCATGGTAATTGTCCCACCATAGACGAGTAGTTCCTCTTAATTGTTGCGCAGCAAATCTAGCCTTACTTTCCTCCGAGCAATCTGCAGTAAGTAGAGTGAATTTGGACTCAATGATGCGTATCCAAGCATCAGCGTCCAAGGGTTCTTCCGTTTTGTTGAACAGAGGTGGCTAGGTACTCAAGAAATCTTGATAGCTTGCCCCTTGGAGTTGGTGGTTGTTATGCCCATTGTGAGGTTGTGGCAGGGGTTGTTGCCTTTGAACAAGCTGTCGTAGCAGTTCCGTTTGAGTGGCCAATATCGCCTCCATGGAATGCGGTTGCGGCACGGGTGGTGCCTGCTGGTTTCCACCAGTCTCACCATGGCCTCTAGGGTGCTGGCGCGTTTCATCTGCCATCTGCAACTGTGAACCTTTATATTAGTATTTTAGGCATCACTTGTGTTGCATATGCTGAAGGTAATTAGGATTTTATAGGTGCGTAGGCAACAAAATTTACAACAACATTTGGTATGCATTGCAAGGACCGAAAATACAAATATATTATACTAAGGACTCGCACTAGTTATGATTTTCAAAACAACAACAACCAGTTTTTAGTTTATTGCACATACCATGCTGTTAGGCCCTGTTTACACAAAATTTGCCTTACAGCATAGGGTACGAACATGCAAGGAATGCTCTAGTCTAGGTTAGCCAGTTACACCCCAAGAACCAAAATTTGGCTACTCCGAGGAGCATACCCATCATTCGTGGCTAACTAATCTATCCTAATTATTATCTGACATAACACTCCCTGCCGAGGGGTGTGCTCAGTCGACTGGTGGCAGTGGTGCTCCACTCTCGGTGGTTAACTCAGAAACACCCTCAATCTCCTCTGGGTCTTCCTCCTCCTCATCCATATCAGCATCTTCAAGGTTAGCCTCCATCTCAACATGTTCCTGGTGGTGCATCTCAATGTGATCATTAGCCTCCTCCAGCTCAAGGTTAAGGTCATGGAGCTGATCTTCCAAGTCTGCAATAGTCATGACCTGCACACCTACCTGCTCCTGAAGCTCTTGAACCTGAACTCCCATCACCTCAATTTGTAGCTTTCGGTCGGATAATTCTGTAGAAAGATTGATGATGTGAACTTGCCTCTCACTAAGGATCTGGCGAGTTGTCTAAGCGAGGGCCACCAAATATGTCATGGCCTGACTCTGTAGTGCCTGGAGGTGTTGCAGTGCCTTGATGCATCGGGTTGCCATGAGGATCGCCTCCTGGGGCCAACTATAACCCAAGAGGACTATGTTGGCAATCCTGTCCAACCATAAGGGGCCATCTTGCTGCTTCAGGGGAAACAACCCCATGTACTCACAAAAGGCCACAATCGCATGCAAAGTTGATGCCTCCCATGTGTCGCCGAGGCGAAAGCCCTCCATCTCGGCCTCCAAAGAAGGCCACTCAGGGTACACCGGATGAGACCACAATGTGAGTTGTACCCGACAGCGGGGCACTCCATGCTCCTCGAACTCATATTCAGCATAGTGGGGAGGAGTGGTGTAGCCGATAGTCCTCAAAAGGTCCCACAAAATAGCGGGAAAGCCCTCCCAGTGCAGACACTCAGAGTGGGTAAACCCATGCTCATCCACCACCACATGATCAGGAGCCGCCATCTGTGAAAACACAAGATGGAGTAAGTAGGACCAGGAAAGAATAGATTGTTAAACAGTAAGCAAATTGGTTGTTACTCGAGATCTATGGCTCAAAGTTTCTCCAATTTTTTTTACCAGAGAACTCCTTAAGTTATTAATTAGGTACACCTTTGTTGTTCACTAGTTGGGTCAAACATCTTCCAAAAGTGGTCATTCACTCAGGTCTTTAAAGAGGGGTCAAATTGGTTTTGGTCCTAGACAACCCTATGGTAATTAGGTTATATCTTTAGTCAGATTTAAGCAAACATCGCTATTTCGAGAAATGGTTACAAAACTTAGGTTAGAACAACTTTGGTGTCCAAAATTGTATTCAACTTTGCTAGGATAACTTAAAATGGCAAGAACCACCTATCTGCTACAAAGTAACAGATTATGCTTAGTTTTAGTTATTATGCATGCATGCTCATCCTAGGCGCCCTCTCAAGCCTATCTATTCCTTTAGCGCTATTACTATGCCCTTCCTAAATACCCTTAGCCTTCACGGCATACTTATATAGCCACCTATACCCTCCTAACCTCTAAGGCTCCACGAACTAAGGTTTGTCCTTAACATTCCTACGTTCTATCTCCCGACGACTTTCCTAGTGTTGGGGACTTGTTCTCAAATGCTATGAGTTAAGAACAAGGCAACACAAAAGGGTTAATGGTTAGCACCCTTCGTCCTTCGAAGCATCATATCCCTTAGGATATAATGATCTTCAGACGAAGGGCTTGAAGGACATACCTTCGACATTTCGATACATATTAATGAAAGAAGAAGCATATGAAACATGAGAAATAACATAAATAATCATATGGCGTTATTGATATTTTTAAATTATATCATCATGAATAAATATGAACAATATTAAATTACATTTATACCTTCGGCTTAACAGAAGGCAAAAGTCCAAGCGGGACGCGCGGGCAAATACCAATCAGCGTGAACAGTACGGGGGTACTGTTCATCTATTTATAGGTACAGGGCGCAGCCTGTGAGATATTACATTCATGTCCTTTACAAAAGGTTACAATTATGACACAGGTTCTCATGGACTAATCGGTCATTTCATCTTTAAGTTGGTGCGATCCTTCGTCTTGAGACATGTCACTATGCCGAAGCTTCATGGATGGTAGCTTCGGCGCTGCTTTTTGAGAGGATCTGCCGAAGGTGTTTCTTCTTACAGGATCTTCGACGACGAAGCATACCCCCAACAGTAGCCCCTTCGTGGTGCTAGATCGTTTTTTTGTAACGAGCTTGATCCGTGAAAAAGTATCTTAGGCTTCGGAAAGCCGAAGGTCCGAAAAACATCTTCCCTGAGCTCATTGTCGAGAAACAATTAAAATATTCCGAGCGCGAAATGGTCCCACCATGCGGCGGGCACACGCGTCCTGGCGATTCACCTTCTCAAGTTCTGTGGCCCACCATTCAGTGGGTGCGGGCAAATGTTCATCCGGTGCGGAAGACTTGACGATTCACCTTCCTACCTGCGGCACTATATAAACAGACGGGTAGGTGTGAAGTTACCACAACATTCATTGCTATTATACTGTTTTGCTGCCAAGAATTTGACCATAGACGAAGCTTGTTCATTGCACACGACCGAAGCACCTCTTTTGCTTTTGCTTCGTCACAAAAGGGAGCTTCGACAAAATCAAAAAAAGTTAATGACTTCATCAGAAATTGTAAGAAATTCATCGTCAAATGGCAAGGGTACGCTCCACTGCCAGGGTTACGCATGACGGAGAAGAAGCCGAAGCCGCTGAAACTGCTCCAATTTCTGAAGTAATGAGACGGTCAAGGCTGGTAATGCCGGAGGATGTTTCTGATGAAGGTGCACCTGCTGCCGAAGCTGAGCAGGTTGATGTTGAAGAAGGTGAAACTGAAGAAGATTACAGTGCCCTGCCATCTAAACCCAGCCACCTGGAGTTTGGAAAGTCTACTGTTACCGAGGACGATATGCCAAAGTTGTTAAAGCTAGGCTATTTCAGCGAAGCCAAGAAGAAGCTGATTCGTTTTGGCGGAGAGGAGATTACCCTGAAGCCAGAAAAGGAAGAGGTGGTAGTTTTGAAAAGCTTCTTTAAAGCAGGATTAAGATTTCCTTTGCATGAAATGATTGCGGATGTTTTGGAGAGCTTTGGGATTTATCTTCATCAGCTGACTCCTAACTCCATCGTTAGGCTTAGCGTCTATATTTGGGCTCTCCGAAGCCAGGGGCAGAACCGCTTGCCGAAGGCTTCTGCCGGGTACATGAGCTTCACTATCAGACAAAAGCTAGAGAAGATGGGCTGCACGAGAACTTCGGCTGCTACAATTTTGCTTATCGCAAAGATGCAAAGTCTTCGGTTATTAGCTACCGCACCAAATAGCCAACCGGCTGGAAGACTGAGTGGTTTTATGTTAAGGTTGATGAGAAAAAGGAGAAGCTAGTTCAGAGCCCATTGGACTTAATCTTCGGAGAAACTAGGCCCCAGTGTGACATGACACCGGGAGGACCATGCCAAATTGCTTTGGGCGAATTTCGAGTTGTTTCGGAGCATATTGGTACTAGGGATTTGGTGCAAGAATTCTTAGCTTATAGAGTATTCCCAACTTTGAAAGAATGGGACATGCCGAAGCTCAAAGGAGAAAAGAAAAAGAAGGAACTTGTTCGGAAGCCCTATCATTTCAAGTTCAAGAAACACTTCAAGGAACCCTGCCAGGAATGGTTGGACACAATTGAAGTTATGTGCAACGAGATTTTGGGCAATTACACGAGAAAAGAAGATCAGCTGATGACTGCAGCCTTCGGTACCCGACAGAAGCAAAGATTAAATCGGGTAATGGATGCCCTGAATTTTGAATATCCAGACTACGAGCGATTGAGTAAGGGCGCCGAAGGGCAAAAAAGAAAAAGAGTTGTCAGTGTTGTGGGCAGACAGGCCGCTAGAATGGTAAAAGAAGATGAAGAAAACCTAAAGAAGAGAAAACTGAGCCCTGAGCCGAAGGTAGTAGCTCCGAAGAAAAGGAAAGCTACGACCCCAAAGCACAAGGTAGCTGATAAGGAAGACGAGACTGCTTCAACACCTTCTGCTGTCGACGTAGAAGAAATTCTAAAGGTAATGACTGAATCCTTGCCCATCAAGCTAAGTCCACTGGGGCTGCATCTGACGAAGCTTTTACAGAAGAAGGAGGAGCCCTCGGCAACAAAGAAGTCTGCTGGGTCGAAAAAACGAAGAATTATTACTGTGACAGAGGCTATTGAAGAAACACCACCACCAGCTTCGGCGCCAAAAGCACCAGCTGTTGAGAGCGCTGCAGCTACCGAAGCTGCACCTGCCGAAGCTGCACCTGCCGAAGGTGCAAACTTAGAAAGTACACTTTCTGATATTGATAAATTACTTCTGGACATGGCCGCAGAAGAAGCTGCTACAGCCACTGAAGAGACCATGGCCACAGTGCCTGGAAAAGAGAAGGAAATAGCCGAAGATACTTCAGAAGGAGAAAATTTCAACTTTCAAAACTTGATTGGACAAGAATTGACAAAGGCTGAGAAAGAAGAATTGAGAGACTATGCCATCTCCTGCGGGTATCAGCCAGGAGCACTACTCTTCGGTGGCATTGACGACGAAAGCCTGGGTTGCCTCCGAGACTGAACCAGAGCAAAAGTTATCAGTACTCTATCGAAGAGTATTGGCTTCCCGAAGCTTGAGACCGATATTAGCCGCTACCGACGACAGCATATCGTCGGTAGGTTATTCTATTCTAACTTCAAGGTAAAAACGTTTTTTTGACTTTGCATTGTTTTTAACAACGAAGGTGTTTTCTAATGAAGGTTGCTTCTGTACAGAGTATGTTATTAAGCAAAGCTTTGAGGATGCAACAGGACCTTGAAGATAAAAAGCACGAAGTTATAATTGAAGGGTTAGAAAGCAAAATAAAAGATCAAACAGCTACTCTTGAAAAGAAAGATTTTGAACTTCAGACAATGGAAGGTTTACTCGCAGAAGCTGAAGCCAAAATTGCAAAGTTGGATACAGAGCTTCTATCAAAATCAGAGAGTTTCGAACAAGAAAAACAGAAATTTGATACAAAGTTTGCGGCTGAGGTTGAAAAAAGTTCAAATTTGCAAAAATAATTGAAAGAGCTTCAAGATAAATGTCTAGAGTTCAGCAACCGATGCGTGCAGCGGCTAAGGCAGATCTTCAACTCAGTTGGAGCCAGCTCTGAGAAATTTAGTCCTTCGGTTGAAGACCTGCCAGGAACCTTCGAACACATTGAGGGCGAAGTTGATGCTCTTGATGAGGTTATAGCAGGACACAGTGATTTCTGTGCCCTGCTAGCTTCTCGGGGCACAGCTGTTGCCTTCATGAAGTCTGGTTGCATGCATGGAAAGATTGTTAATAGACCAAACTTCAGCTTATCACCAGCAGATTTGATTGATATCCCCAGTCTAGCTCGAAGCATAGGAAACAGATTCATAAAGCAAATATGGACGAAGGGTGGGCGAAGCCTAGCTAGTGACGAAGCCCGAAGTCATCTCAAGCCGGTAATAAAATCATACCTTGTGCTTACCTTTTCCTTGAAACTTGAATTTTCCTTATAATGCTTTGATATGTACAGGATGACGAAGCCGAAGAACACAGAGCCGAAGCTTAGCTGGCAATCCGAAGCTCAGCAGATGAAGACGAAGCTAGAGTACCTAGCTGTGGGAAAAATTCTAAGGAAACTTTTGAATTAACCCTTGTAAGGAATATGTAACTTAAGAATTAGATTGTACTCTGTTAATTTGTCCATACCTTGTAATATATTTTTACCTTTCCATCGATGTATGAAATGCTTTGATGTGGTCGAAACCTGTATTTTTTGAGCCGAAGGCGAAAAACACCTTCCCTTCTTTTCGTACACAACAAAGCACGAATCTGCTTCTTGAAGCTATATGCTTAGACCCGAAGCAACTGTCTGTATCTGTATGATATGATGATGATGATCCGATGTATGTCTAAATGAATGTTTATGAATGCAATGTATGATGTAATGTTTCGTGCAAATGAATGTCCAAACACACACATCCGAAGCTTCATCCACAACCTTCATTCACTTAGGAATAATTGAAATCTGTTTGCCGTTTATTTTTTGGCTACACCGCTTATTTTTCGGTGTAAGTTCTGCATTCCCTTAGGAACGTCTTTTGAACTTCTTTGCCTTCTATTTCGGTAGTATTCGCGTTGACTTTTCGCGCTTCGCCTTATATTTCGGCGGTATTTGGCTCTGCATTCCCTTAGGAACAACTTTTGAGTAGAAAAATTACGCTGCGCTCCCTTAGGAACGGCTTTTCGTAGCTTCGTCATGCTCTGCATCCCCTTAGGGACGACTTTCGAGCTTCTCTCTGCTTTTTCTTTTTCTCTGCACTCGAAGGTGCATGCTCAGATTTTACATTTACATATTTTAGGGGATTTTGCTCTCATTTGGGTTAGCTTCGATTCCCTTCGTTGATACCAGACAACCAAGGAACTTGCCCTTCTTCACTCCAAAAACACACTTTTCTGGATTTCACTTAAGGCCAGCTTGCCTGAAATTAGCAAATGTCTCTTGCAAGTCAGCAATATAGTTTTCTTGCTTCGTGCTTTTTACTATGATGTCATCAACATAAGTTAGCACGTTCCTGCCTATTTGAGAGTGAAGGACCTTGACTGTCATTCTGCTAAAGCTTCCTCCAGCATTTTTAAGACCCTCAGGCATCTGAAGGTAGCAATAGGTGCCACTAGGAGTTATGAAGCTAGTCTTTGGCTCATCTTCCTTATTCATCCATATCTGATGATAGCCTGAATAGCAATCCAATAGACTCATGAGCTCCGAAGAAGCTGTTGCATCTACAAGGGAGTCTATTCTTGGTAATGGGAACTCGTCCCTTGGACATGCCTTGTTGAGATCTGTGAAATCAATACACATTCTCCATTTTCCATTGGCTTTCTTCACCATAATAGTGTTAGCTAGCCATTCTGGATATGTTACTTCTCCGATAACACCAGCACTGAGAAGTCTTTTCACTTTGTTGCGAGCACCTTCAGCTTTATCCTCAGACATCTTCCGAAGCCTTTGCTTCCTTGGTCTAAAAGATGGATCTACATTAAGTGAATGTTCAATAACATCTCTGTTGACACCACAAAGATCATTGGCTGTCCAAGCGAAGACATCTTTGTTGTTGAACAAAAATCTTAGCAGAGTCTTTTCTTGCTCATCAGATAACTGAGATTCCAAGAGCACCCTTTGATCTGCTATATCTTCACATAATAGCATAGGCTTCGGCTGATCTGCTGAAGCAGCCTTCTCTCTTTTGTGCTTAAATTGTTGACAAGCTTCGGTTCCATCTATGTTATGAATCGCCTTTGAGTCTATCCAACTTCCTTCAGCCCTTCTGACAGCTTCTTGACTTCCGTGGACAGCAATGGGCCCTTGCTCCGAAGGTATCTTCATGCATAAGTATGCTGGATGAAGTATAGCTTCGAAGGCATTAAGTGTCCCTCGACCAATGATTGCATTGTATGGGTACTCTGTGTCGACAATGTCAAAAACAACTTGCTTAGTTCTTGTATTGTGGACATAGCCAAAGGTAACTGACATTGTGATTTTGCCAAGTGCCACAATTTGTCTTCCTCCGAAGCCACAAAGAGGGTGTGTAGCATCATGAATCTTGTCCTCTGATTCTTGCATCTGCCTGAAGGCCTTTGCAAATATGATATCCGCTGCACTGCCTGTGTCAACCAGAACATTGTGGACCAGAAACCCCTTGATGACACAAGATATAACCATAGCATCATTGTGAGGATAATCTTTGAGTTGAAGGTCTTCTTGGGAGAAGGTGATTGGGATGTGAGACCACTTGGATTTGATGAAGGGTCCCTGTACCCTAACATGTTGTACTCTCCTCTGTGCTTCCTTCTTCTGCTTCTTGTTAGCCGGCTATGAGCTTGAACCCCCCGTGATTGGGAGCACTAGCTTCGTGACCGAAGGTGCTACAGCTTGATTGTTAAACGAAGCCATCGTCTCAACAGTGGAAGTGAGTTCACCGGAGGTGGGTGCCAATGTTGGTTACTTGTTCTCAAATGCTATAAATTAAGAACAAGGCAACATAGATGTTAATAATTAAAGACCTTTGTCCTTTGAAGCATTATCTCCTTTGGGATAATGATCTTCGGACAAAGGTTATGAAGGGCATACCTTCATCATCTCAACACAATAATGAAATGATAAGCATATGAAACATGGAAGAAAACATAGATAATCATGTTAAATCTTATTTACATTTTCATAATCATAAACAGACATCAATGATATTGAATCACATTTATACCTTCGTCTTGACAGAAGGTAAAAATCCGAGAGTGACGTGCAAGCGATTACAAGCCAGCATGAATAGTATGGGGGTACTGTTCACCTATTTATAGGCACGGGACACAGCCCGGACAAAATTACATCTGTGTCCTTGACAACTAATCATACTCATGATACAAAATATTAGGGACTAGATGGTCCTTTCCTCTTTAAGTCGGTGCTGCCCTTCGTCTCAAGCACGTCACTGTGCCGAAGCTTCCTTGATAATAGCTTCGGCATATCGTCTTGCCGAAGTTGTTTCTGCTCAGAGGACCTTCGGCGGGGAAGAAGGCCCCCAACACATAGGTTTTTGCTTTTGATAGTCAGCAGGTGTTTAGAGAAGAAATTGACCAGGTTAATAGGATAGATAGTCATACTATTAAGAGGGGTAAATGAACTTGAATGGTGTAAAACTTAGTGCCTTGTAGAGTATAAACGGTAGCATGTGCATGAGGGCTAACATCGCTACGGGTTTCAAAATTAGAAGTCTTTTGAACTAGCATAAAATCTTTTTTATCTATGGTCGGCGGACCGTCTAAGCCAGAAGGCCGAACCATCCGTGACTCTGCCAGAGAGGTCTGCTAGTCGTCTGTCTCTGTCTCCCTTTGGCGGACCGTCCGGGCTAGGAGGCCGGACCGTCCACATAAGATGAATTGAGTTTGGGCAGGGACGGTGTGTTTTTAGTCCTTGTACTATGGACCGTCTAGGGTTTTTAGCCGGATGGTAAGTGGTCCATGTGCGGACCGTCCGGCCATGAATGGCGGACAGTCCACTCGAGTTACTCTAAGTGACCAGCGCTCTGTTATTCCATGTTGTCAGGTTCCGGACTGTCTGGCCCTAGTGGGCGGACCGTTCGGACATGACATTTCTAACAGCTCTGATAGGTTTCAAACGGTCAATATAGCCAGTACTGGTACGGTGAACGTCCGGCCATGGGCGTGGACCGTCCGCATGTGCGCAAAAGTTGTGCTAGTTGCACATAACGACTATGAATGTGTTGAGGGCTATAAATAGAAGTGGAGCTCGTGTGTGAGGGCTCCCTTAGCCATTTCTAGCACACATTGAGCTCATTTGTGATCCTCCCACTCAAATACTCACACTAGTTGATTGAGATCGCATTCTAGTGAGTGATTGAGACGCTATAGTGCATTTGCATTCGTTGTGATCTTTTGAGGCACTAGGTGGTACATCGGGCAAGCGTCATCGACTTGTTACTCTTGGAGGTTGTCGCCTCCTAGACGGCTCAGGTGTTGTCTCCGTCGAGGTCTCCATGAAGATTATGGAGGAGCCGCGAGATTGATTGTGAGGGGTTCGCGTCCACCTCTCCAGAGCGGCAAAGGCGACACTAGTGAAATCGAGGTATTGAGTGAGTTCTTGTCCACTTGGCTCAAAGATCAAGCCGTGTCTTGGTAGAGGAGCAAGTGAGAGCTTGAATTCCACCTCAACGTGGATTAGGGGTGAACGGCAAATCACCGATACCACGGGATAAATCTCGGTGTCTCTCTCTCAATCTTTATACATTACTTACAAGTAGTTGGTAATTTGTATATTGTCTATCTTTTGTGGTGTTAGCTTAAATTGCTCATTATATTTTGTTGTCTCATCAAGGCTCGTAATTTTTATATTTCTTGTCGATTTGATTAAATTTCTCTAGTGTATTTTATTTTAGTCAAAACCGTCTATTCACTCCCTCTAGCCAGTGTCCTAGATCCTAAAGTGGGCCGAGAGGAGGAAGAGGGGCTGGGCTCTTTTCCTATTTTCCTCTTCTTTCTCCTAGTTTTTCTTAATCTTTTCTATCTAGTTTCCACCCTCGAGCGCAAATTCAAAACCAGACAAATGCATTTCAAAATTATGCAGCAAGCAAAATAAAATATGCACTTCGGCATGGTGCAGCATCACACTACTTCCTTAGGGTTTCAGATGACTTCAAGATTACTCTTACTACTTTGAAAGAAATAGAATGGAACAAAAAGAAAGAGAAAAGAGGAGGTAATACCTGAATTTGGTAGGTAATAGAGAAGAAATTTTATACCGTAAATTTAGGGTGTTACAAACCTATCCCCCTTAAAAGAATCTCGCCCTCGAGATTCGGTGTTGGCTAGCAAAGAGCTCGAGGTACTTGGCTTTCAGATCATCCTCTCTTTCCTAGGTTTCTTCTTACTCTGAATGGTGGGCTAATTTGACTTTGCACACTCTGATGGTGCTCCTTTGAGTGACTCTGTCTGTTGTCTCTAGAATCTAAAATGGCTTCTCTATATATGTCAAGTCTTCCTGGACTTCCAGGCCCTCCACTGGCAATTGCCCTTCTAGCACTCGCAGACACTTCTTCAACTGAGACACACGGAAGACGTTGTGCACCACTAACAAACTTTCCAGTAAGCTGAGCTGGTATGCCACTTCTCCATGCTTAGCCAAAATTTGGTACGACCCAACATATCGGGGTGCTAGCTTGCCTTTGACTTTGAACCTTCTAACTCCTCTGATAGGTGATACCTTCAGGTAGACATAATCTCCCACTTCAAAACTCAATTCTCTTTTTCTTATGTCAGCATAACTTCGCTGCCTTGACTGTGCTATCTTCAGATTCTCCCAAACCATCTTGATATTCTCTTCGGCTTCAAGAAAAATGTCGGGACCAAACACTTGTCTCTCTCTAGGTTGTTCCTAGTGCAATGGAGTTCTGCAACTCCTTCCATACAGTGCCTAAAATTGTGACATCTTTAAACTATCTTGGTAACTATTGTTGTAGGAGAATCCTACATAGGGTCATCTTTTGTCCCATCATGACTTATCTTGCAACACATGGGCTCTCAACATATCTTCTAGGATCTGATTAGTTCTTTTGGTGATAAGCTGAACTAAAATTCAAATGTGTAACCAAGGATTCATGCAACTTCTGCCAGAAATGAGAGGTTAACTATGTTCCTCGGTCTGACACTATCTTCTTTGGCACACCATGCAAACAAACAATCTGCGACATGTATAACTCTACTAACGCTGTGCTGCTATAGCTGGTCTTGACTGGTATGAAGTGAGCTGACTTCGTTAAGAGGTCCACTACTACCCAGATGGAATCATAGCCGGCTCGAGTGCGGGTAACCCAACTATGAAGTCCATCCCAATCTCATCCCATTTCCATTGAGGAATTTGCAGCGGCTGCAACAGACTGGCTGGTTTTTATGTTCTGCCTTGATTTTCTAACAACTGTCACATATTGCCACATGATCTGCAATCTCCCTTTTCATTCTGTACCACCAGAATTTCTTCTTTAGATCATGATACATCTTCTCGCTCCTGGGATATATGGAACAGGCTATCTCATGAGCTTCTCGGAGGATTAACTCCCGAATGGACTTGATATTAGGGACACACAAGCGGTCTTTGAACCATATCACGCCATTTGTATCTTCCCAAAAATCTTTGCATCTTCCTGCTAGAATTAGCTGTCGGATCTCGTTGATCTTCTCATTGTTCTTTTGTGCTTCTTTGGTTTCCCGCTCTAAGGTGGGTTCTAACTCAAGTGTTACTCCTTGCGTTGTTGGTCACTCGTTCTCGATCGCTAAATACACTCAAAAATAAGGCAACATAATATTAAAAGAGATTAATCGCCTTCGTCACAAAGGAGTTAACCCTTCAAAGTAACTCCTTCAATGACGAAGGAAAGTGTTAAGCGAATAAATGAGCGTACAAGGAATACCGAAGAGTTCAGATATGATAATTCAATCAAAGTATCTTCCAAATATATTCTTCTTATTTTCAATTAAATTTATAAGTGTACCTTAGGCAGTTGCAGAAATAAATACAACAGAGATGTCGTAGAGAGAGAATTAAGAGCAATTGCACCGTCCGTCCAAAAGGTACCTTATGCAGAGCACTATTCATCTATTTATATGGAGTCATACAGCTTCATACGATATTACATTCATGTCCTCATAGATTACACACAAAGGTTACAAACAACATAGGGACAACATTTTCATTTGCTTCTAGCAACTTGGATAACTCCTTCTTATATCGTCTTCTTGTATCGTTGTGACGAAGCTAACTTCGTTGCACTTCCACCGTTCTGCGCCGAAGCTATTCTGATTCCAAAGCTCATGTAACACTTAGTAACATGCTGATAACAAATGGTTAGTCGTGTTTTTGAGGACCTTCGGAAGACGAAGGCCCCCAACAGTAGCCCCTCGTAGTATTAGTTTGATTCTTTGTAACAAATTCAGACTGCGAAATGATCGAAGGCCTTTAGCCGAAGGTCCAAAAAAACACCTTCCCTTCGCTAGAATAGTGAAAACTTCCTGAACCGTGGGGGCCACTCTACAGTAGTGCTTTGCATATATATATGAGGGTTGTGATAAAATATTTTTCATGCTATCAAGTTTCTGTTGACTTTGTTGTTTACCTTGTTGCTTTTGTAACCGTGACTGTTTTTGAGCTTCGTCTTTTTGTTTTAACTAAAGCTGAGATGGCCGAGGACAAGAGGAGTGAGGACCCCACATTGGCTAGGTTTTACGAAGCTAAGGAGAGGACTAGTGTTGAGAGAATAACCGATGAAATTTTAGCTAGGCTGTTTGAAGATTCTGGAGACAGCAAGGATTTTGATGTTGATAGTGGTAATGATGATGCCAAAGATAGGCCATGGAGGCTGAGTCACGTGGTATTTGGAAAATCAAATGTAAAGAAAGGGCATGTTAAGGCTTTGAAAGGTAAATATTTTCATGATGTATCTATAGTGAGAATCGGTGGTGAGAATACTGTTCCTCTTCCTGAGAAAGATGAGGTAGTAGTTTTTCGAAGCTTCATGAAAGTTGGGCTATGGTTCCCCTTACACAGGATGTTGGTTGAAGTCTTAAAAAGGTTTGAAATCTTTCTTCATCAGCTTACTCATGATGCATTGATTAAGGTTGGGATCTTCATTTGGGAAATAAGAAGCCAAGGACTGGAACCAAATGTTGATTGCTTTTTAAAATTCATGAGTTGTCCTACCAAACGAAGGCCACCGGAAAAGAGCAATATCATAATACTTTGGATGCTATACCTTCATGTACCGTTAGATGCTAGGCATCCCGTGCCAACCTTTCGTAAAAAGTGGCCAGGTTCATGGATGAAGCAGTGGTTTTATGTGGAGAATGACCTGAGTCAAAGAAGCGATATTAAGGATGTAATTCGGTGGCCTATTCGATCCTGCTTCGGATTGAGGAGGCATGATATCATGAATACGGAAAGATCTCAAGGTTGCCTGGCAATGTTTAATGTTGTGTGAAACTACATCAGCACTAGGGATTTAGTGCAGGAGCACATAGCCTTAAAGGTATGGCCCTGGCTGCCGAATGGAAAATACCGAAGGATGCTAAGCTAATCCAAATGCGGGAAAAAGCAGTTTGGTTCATCTGAAGTATACTTATTGATAAATGAATCAATTTGGTGAGCCAGATGATGATTGGCTTGATGTCATTGAAGCAACAAGTGACGAATCGTTAGGGAGCTATACGAAGGCTGAGGACGAAGCCATGTATGTTGCCTTTGGTGCTAGAGGAAAACGAAGATTGAACAGGGTTTTTGATGCTATTGGATTTGTTTACCCTAATTACTGCTTCCCTACTCGAAAGAGGGGGTCAAAAAGGAAAAGTGCATCAAAAACTTCTTCTGCTATGCCGAGGCCAAAGAAAGCAAAAATTCTAACTCATCTACCGAAGTCGTACTTTTTAGAAAGGGCTACAAAACTGCCTGCTGCAGGGATTTCAAAGGCAGAAGCTGGTGAAGCAACCGAATGGGCCCTTCCGGCTTTGAGGGTAATAATTTTTCTTTTACTTTGATTCACCTCAAAACACTTTTGGTCTAATATTACTTTTGGAATTTTTGAGCAGGAAATGAAAGGAATCGAGGCAACTGTGTGACGGAACCTACCAAGTTATTAGGCCCACCTACAGTTGTCCTTGCCCAATGGACTTTGGACAACCCTGTAGATGCACATAATCACTTGACAAGTTCAGTACCTGTATCCTTAAATCCTTGCCCAAGAGAGCTTCACCCGTCACGTAGATATTACATCACATCGGAGGAAAGAATAAGCGGAAGCGAATTATAATAGCTTAATTTACATTTATTAAAATATAGATAAAGAGTATTAAGGTTATTACAAAACCAGGGTATAGGAGTGCATAGAGTATTATTATTACAAACCCGGGAGGCAAAAACCCCTCCCACATAAAAGTATATTGTTTTACAAGTGGGAGGCCAACTTCCTCCCGCGGCTTCACTGCTGTGATTCTTCTTTGGGCACCACCTTTGAACAAAAATAGCAAAAGTCTGTTGTTTCCCCACCTACAACAACATGGGTTCAAAAACCCTGAGTACGAAGTGTACTTTCGCAAGTCTTACCCATCAAAAGAAAAGACTCTCAAGGGTATGCTGGCTTGAGGGAGTCAAGGTAAGGCTATTCAAGAATCAAAGACTCTGTTTTGCAGAAATGCTTACTAATAGTGGATCCTTAAAAATCCAGTTTTATTAGCAAGTTAAGTCATTACCTGTAGTTAGAGTTATTTCTACCCTAGTTCAAGCACTTGACCTGTGCTAGCCATCTTTTATCACCCCTTTTACTTTGCTGGATTGCTACGTGTAAGTCAGTGACCAAGTCTTCATGTCTGAGAAGTAACGGCGATCCAAATCGATTAATACTTAGCTGAGGATCTCCAATCACACGACATATGTAGCACTTAACCCTTGCATATGTCAACTTGCCACCGGGTTTCTTAAGACCAGACCGGGTTCACGCCAACCGAGAGCACAGATACACCACCGTCCAGCCTCTTGCCATGGAGGGTACACGCTACTGTCGCCATCTCTCCACTCCCATTGCGTGTTGGCCTTTCTGGTATTAGTCTGCCCGAGGCAAAGCTTACCCATGACGAGGCATGTGACCAGTTAAAGGGTCCTCAGTCAGTAGGCCCACATCACACGGTCCTTAAGCGACTTAGATGGAGACACTACACCGAGACTCTCTTCTCGAGCAAGTCACCCGCCCGGTCTCAACTTTATCATTTAATCCCAAAAGCTTGGTACCTGATAGAGGTACATCTTATCCGATGTTGAACCCATCATGGCCATGATGGATCCATCATCAAGTTTTTATTTTTGAAAACATCCCCTTCCCTTTGATGCATCACCTTTGGTGTAAAACAAAACCTTTTTGTTTTCTAAAGCAAGGCTAAGCATCAGAAAACCTTTTTAATAAAAGCAGGTAACCAAGGAATGGTAAAACAGTTCCAAGGAAGGAAATGCAGCAATTGGCTTACACTCAACTCCTATCACCTAATGCATCATTCAAGTGATAAAGAGTTTAAAATCACAAGGAAAGGTAAATGCACCGGGTCTTGCCTTGTGTTGTAGGAGAGTCGAGCTCTGTTCCACAAATATCAAAGTAAAAACAGTTCCCGGAAGGTGGGTTCTCTATTGGTGGTGTAGTCTCTTCTTCTTCAACCACTATTTCTTCCTCGTTCTCTATAACCATATATATAAACATGAATGCTCATGTGATGTTATGAATATGCAATTGTAGTAAAGGTACATCAAGTGATGTCTTGAATATAATTTTCCTTCACAGTACACCAGGAAAACTGGGGTCTTCTGGGTCAACACCCTAGTAGGGTTAGACAGTTTTACCCTAAGGGGCTAGGGTTTTGGGGTTTTGGGATCAAACAATGTTCAAAACATACCAAACTTCACCCAAGGGTTTTAATGGTCAAAATAAGTTCACCCAAAAAGTTTTGTGATTTTTCGAGCTATTTAGTAATTTCTAAAATTCCAAAGGTCTTGATTTTGGCCTTCTTAAATACTACATAATTCTTGGTTAGGTCTAAAAATCTTAGAACTATTTTTATTAAATACTATGTGAATTTAGAAGTCCAGTAAAATTTGTCTCATGATTTTATCATTTTTCTACAATTTTCTATGAATTCTCTAATCCTGGCAGAAAAAGAAAAAGAGAAAGCATAAACACTAATGGACTCAATCTGGCCCGAGCCGGCCCACGACAGGCGAAAACGCGCCCTCGCGTGCGCCCGTGTTGCCGAATTTGCACAGGGGACCCTGGTGATTTGAAAACCCCATAAAGAGTCTGTAGCACTATTTCCATGAGTCACTGACAATTGCACGGAGGCCCTCGCACTTCTATTCCTTTGCAATGCTAGGTCCACGACGCAGAACGCCAGTGAGCATGCCCTCCAGCGAACCTGTACTGGCCAAGACACACAATGACTAGACCTCTAGCTCGGCTAGCACCTAATTCTACCCCTGGCGACAAGAATCCCTCAACTAATTGCACGATTCTGGGTCGAGATCTCCCTGTCCACGGTGATGGCGCGAATTACGGATGAACCGAGGCGTTCCCAGTGATCCGACGTGTTCTAGTTCAAATGGTCGGGTCGAGAAGCATCAAGAGCACACAAGAGTGCTGAGATAAGAGCGAGGAGGACGTGAACGGACCTGCAGAAGGCTGACCACGGCGAGCTCACACTCGGCGGGGTTCTTGACTGATTTGGGGAAAACTCCAAATTAGAGCTCTCTGGTGGACAATTCGAGACATGGGCGGGTGCGCTGGATGCGTGACTACCTAGTGGAGCTCACGACATGCTCAATTTATAGAGTCTTTGAGCGGTGGTGTCCAATTTCACAAAGGTGTGTAGGCGGTCGGAGAGAGGGGATGAGTCACCGCGGCGATCTACCATGGCGATCACTGGTTGAGGAGCTACGGCGGTCACTGGGTAATCACGACGACTCACGACGACGTGGTAAGACATCCTAAGGCGTGGCGCGACCGAGTGAACGGTGGCAGCCACGGCGAAGGCCATGCAGCCACGTCGCCGGCAAGTGGGCACGGTGATAGGGCAACCACAGTGCCCCCAAACTCATCCATGATGAAGATCTTTTCACTGTCAAGCGTAATCCATTCATCCAAGGCACGAATCATGGCGGCCAGCGCGAATTCGAGCGCGGAGGTCACCGACGGCGAGGGGGGCTGAACCTGTGATCTTATTCAGTCACTGTACCATGGCATCACCATAAGAGCGTCTGACAGAGCGATTTTAGGAGCCAAGATCTTTGATTTTCATGTAGCAACAACTTAATTCATCTATATCAAAGTTGTAGCTCTATATAACAGCTACAATTCGATTACAGAGACCTTGCTCATTTGCTTACTCCCTCGAGCTTGAATCGAGTCCAAAGTTCATCAGAACTCACGGTCAGTCAATATTCAGTCTTAGGGTGGGCTGACAGCCAGACTTTAAGCCCTTTTATCTCCAATTTCTATACAACACCAATGCTTAGTCACTTAATAAAACTTGTACTCCTAACATAGCTCTACAGTTTTGATGTGTTGACCTAGGGCAAAATCCTCAAGAATTCTAAGATATGGAGCACCAAAGTTGACCTTATTCAACTGAACTCAGACTTAACCATATGGGGTGCATGGGGTGCTTGAAGCTCTTTTGAGGCCTTCGAAGATGGCGACGCCTACACCACTGAAGGTTTCCAAGGAAAAGGGTGATGAACCGATAGTCGGTATTGTAGATACTTCTCCTAATTTAGACAAGGCTGGACCTTGGGAGCCCACTCAATCAAAGGAAAAAATCTAAGAGCCTTCTAGAGAAAGTGACAACTCCATTCCTCGAAACGGCACCGCATGGAAATCTTGACTTCATTATCCGCCATGCTTCTGGAAAACAACTGACGAAATAACAAATTGCCGAAGTTCAACATTTTGCTAAAGATCTGAGGTATCCTCGAGGGTTATTAGTTTATGGAGGCAATGATGAAGATGATTTCCTGTACTGCCTTCCTGATAATAAAGAGATTGATGGCTACCGGGAAATGATGGACAACATGGGTTACCCGAAGCTTGAGCTTGGACTATCCTTAATGTCGAAAGACCATCTAGCATATTGCTTGGCATAAAATAGCTTAAAGGTTTGTGTTTACTTTTCTCTTCTGGATTTTGATAATTATTTTAGATAAAGTATTTACTTGTTTTCTTTTTCCTGCCATTAGGGACTTATTTTGAGCAAAGCTTTGAACCCGCAAAAGGAGTGTGAAGATGAAAGCACTCAAATAGCCTACAGAAATCTGTGCTCAGAAGTTATAATTGTTCGGAATGAGGCCCTTGAGAAAGATAAAATTCTTCTTTCTTTAATCGAGAAGCTAAAGATGAGCCAAGCTAATTTGAATAAATTCTCGAAGGTATATCAAAAAATTTTGAAGCCTAAAAAAGACAAATAAGCTGACGTAAGACACATAGTCGATTTAGAATATGCTTTATCTACTCAAGTAGAACTGCACATATCTAAAGTGGCAAGGCTAGAGAAGAAGCTTGACGAAGTCACTGAAAACTTTAATGTTGAGCAGGCAAAGCATGAAATATCTAACACGGAACGATCTAGAGTGCAAAGGAATGTTGAAGAGCTTCGTCAAGCAAAGGAAGAATGCTACTCTCTTGCTATGCAATGCTCTGACAAATTGAAAAATGTTTTTGCTAAAGTTGGTGCATTCTCAATTGAGCGAAATTTTATCCGTGGAGATCCCGAAGGTGTTGTTAAATGGATTGAAGGTGAGATTGAAGCTTTTGACGAAGTCTTAACTGGCAGAGGGGACTTTTGTGTCTGTGTGGGTGCTCGAGGGGTTATGTCATTGCTCGAAAAAGCTGGCTGTGAACATGCGAAGGATGTAATTCAGCCAGAGTTCTCAGTTTTAGCGAATGATATTAGAGAACCTTGAGCCCAAGCTACCACCCTTGGCGGGAAATTTTACTCTGAAGTGTGGATGAACGGTGGAAGGGAAATAGCAGACAAAGATATCAAACAAAGCAAAGAATAATCTGATCTAGCTTTAGAGGAAGCAAGAAAACCTGAAGAAGCTGTAGAGCGCGAAAGACGTATCGGTATGCTTGTCACATTTTAGCTTCATAAGTGCTTTAGCTTCGTGTCTAAAAAACTACATTTTTATGTAGTGGAACTTTCTCGCCCCCCCCCCCCGAACCATATGATCCTGACACTGATCCAGCTCTAAAGGGGTCCTTGATCAATTCAAGATAGTAAATGCGATGATAGATGAAGCTATTGATAGACTTCTAAACGAAGCTGCAGAAAAAGTTCTCAAGGAAGATGACTAATTTGTGTGTAAAAAATATTGTAGAATTTGTGTGTTGCTTTTATGTAAAAACAATTGTAAATTGTGTGTGATTCATTGTGTAATATATTTGTTTGTGCAACATGAAATTATCGTACGTACCGTTTTTGAGTCGAAGGTGAAAAAACACCTTTCCTTCTTTCCACGCTTCATAAAGAAAATCCCTTTTGTTGAAGGTCTTGTAAATTCATAACGAATGCCGTTGCCGAAGTAACAACATTGGGCTCTTCTTCGTCTTGTTTGATGACAACAGCTAGAGATACGATATCTTTTCCTTTGCCTTGCTTTATTCCATAATTTCTCAGCAAATACATATTCAGCTTCGTAGATCAACCGCATTTATGGATGAAGGAGCAATTTCCCTTCTTTCTTTATGGATGATGCGAAATGATGCATGATGTTATGATGCAGGATGATGCAATGATATGATGCAAAAAATGTTTGAGCAAAAATGATGATAGAAAACATTTCATAATGAGACTCTACATCCTCTTAGGAACGACTTTAGAGTCTCTTCACCTTTACTAGGTGGTATTTTAGCTCTGCATCCCCATAGTAACGACTTTGGAGCTAAGCTCTACGTCCCCTTAGGAACGACTTTGGAGCTTCTTTACCTTTACTTAGGTGGTATTTAGCTCTGCATCATGTTGGGGGTATGCTTCGTCGCCGAAGATCCTGTAAGAAGAAACACCTTCGGCAGATCCTCTCAAAAAGCAGTGCCGAAGCTATCATTTATAAAGCTTCGGCATAGTCACATGTCCCAAGACGAAGGAGTGAACCAACTTAAAGATGAAATGACTAATTGACCCGTAATAGCTTGTATTATGATTGTAAGCATTTGTAAAGGGCATGAATGTAATTTCTCACAGGCTGTGCCCTGTGCCTATAAATAGATGAACAGTACCCCCGTACTGTTCACGCTAACTGGTATCTGCTCGTGCGTCACGCTTGGACTTTTTGCCTTCTATCAAGCCGAAGGTATAAATGTAATTCAATATTGTTCATGTTCGTTCATAATGATATAATGAAAAAGTAATAATAATGTCATATGATCATTTATGTTATTTCCCATGTTTCACATGCTTCTCCTTTCGCTAATATATACTGTGATGATGAAGGTACGTCCTTCATGACCTTCATCTGAAGATCATTATATACTGAGGGAAATAATGCTTCGAAGGACGAAGGGCATTAACCATTAACCTTTTCTATGTTGCCTTGTTCTTAATTCATAGCATTTGAGAACAAGTCCCCAACACATCCCTATAGGAACGACTTTGTTGGAGCTTCTTCACCTTTACTTTAGGTGGTATTTTAGCTTTGCATCCCCATAGGAATGAATTTGGAGCTTCTTCCCCTTTGTTGTTACACTCGATGAGGTAACCACAGGTTTATTACAATGTGTCGAAGGTTGCACCTTCTCAAATTGTTTCTGAGACAATAACATAAAGTAAAAGAAACAGTATTACTTCAATAAATATGCCTGGACTTTGGAACAGTATTGTTAACTGTTTGAGCTTCAGACTCTTCTCTTGTGTCACGCTGCTACTAAACTTGGCACTGCCCCTGAGGCTGCTGGTTATGGGATGAAGTTCGAGCCACTATAGGTGGTTGTGGTAAGGCCCATGCAGCTAGAGAGTGACTTGCCGAAGCCATCGAAACTGTAGGTTGTGAGAATGGCTGTTGTTTGCCCACATACTCTGGGATGTATGGGGAGTAACACGAAGTAGTATGTAGAACTTGCTTCGGTTGGTTCTGACGTGCTTCAGCCTCAGGTATCTCCTTCTGTTTTGTATCGTAACTTGGCAGGTTCTTGTTGCGTGCCCCTTGTCCTCTCCGTAGAATAAGCAAAACAGTCTTCTTGGTTGAGAGTTGAATCTCCCTCCAAAGTTGCGTCCTCCTCTGCCTCTTAGGGCCGGTGGTCTAAAGGAGCTTTATTGGGCCCCTGTTGATGGGGAACTGTGATGGTGCCCTTGGTTTTGATTGTTCCTGTCCTCACTTTAACTGGGATTGTGTATAGTCCTGACATGCCTTGGATGAAGCCTTCCTCCGAAGCCCCTAGTCATCTTAGAATATCTATAGGCTTCCTCCCTTCTTTGTCGAAAATCATTGTCAACTCCGATGTATTCATCCTTCTTTTGGAGAAGCTTCTCCAGGGTTTTGGGGGGCTTTCTGGTGAAATATTGTGTTGTTGGGCCTAGACAAAGTCCCTTGATCATGGCCTCAATGATGATCTCATTTGGCACTATTAGCGCCTGAGCTCGAAGGCGCGAGAACCTTCGGACATATGCCTGTAGATACTCCTCGTGATCCTGTGTGCACTGGAATAGAGCTTGAGCGGTCACTGGCTTCGTCTGAAATTCCTAAAAGCTAGTGACCAGCATATCCTTCAACTTCTGCCATGATGTGATTGTTCCTGGCTTGAGAGAAGAATACCAAGTTTGAGCAACACTTCTGACTGCCATGACGAAAGATTTTACCATGACAGTTATGTTGCCACCATATGATGATATGGTCGCTTCGTAACTCATCAGAAACTGCTTCGGATCTGAGTGACCATCGTACATGGGTAACTGAGGTGGCTTGTATGATGGTGGCCATGGGACTGCCTGCAACTCTGTATTTAGGGGGAAGTGTCATCAAAAGCAATGTTATCATGGTGAAAATCGTCATACCACATGTCATCATGGTCGGGGCCTTCTTGACGAAGGTCTCTTTGTTGTGGTTTGTGCCCTTGCTCAGTGCCTTGTGCAATATGTCGCATTTCCTCGGCTATTTTGTCAATCTTCTTCTGGAGCTCAGCCAACTTGTCGGCGTTCCGAGACCGGGGGGTCCTCGAGCAGACGAGTGAGAGTGCCGCGTGCCCCAGCCCAGATGGGTCGAGCGCGTGGAGCGAGCGCAAAGGGGGGAACAGAGAGAGAGAGAGGTCGGTGGCCGGAGCCGGGTCGTGAGGGAGTCGGAGAATTCCCGCGGCCTTCGTGTTCGTCCCGCGCCCAGGTCGGGTGCGCTTGCAGTAGGGGGTTACAAGCGTCCGCGCGAGGTGAGGGGAGTGAGCGGCCCCGAGAGAGCGCCTGCCCCTGCCCTTCGTCCCCGCGAGGCCAACCTTCTCTAAGAAGGCCCTGGTCCTTCCTTTTATAGTCGTAAGGAGAGGATCCAGGTGTACAGAATGGGGGTGTAGCAAGGTGCTACGTGTCTAGCGAGGGAGAGCTAGCGCCTAAGTACATGCCAAGGTGGCAGCCGGAGAGGTCTTGGCACCCTGTTTGGTGTGGCGTCGTGGCTGTTGGAGGAGTAACGGAGCCGGACGAGGAGACAGCTGTCGGAGTGGCTGGGCCCTTGCTGACGTCCTCCTGCTTTCGTAAGGGAGCTGGGAGTCGCCGTCGTCATGGTCTAGCGGGGCGCCATAATTTGCCTATCTGGCGTGGCTGGCCGGATGGGACGCCGGTCTTGTTCTCTGCGACCCAAGTCGGCTCCGGGCAGGGTGATGATGACGCTCCCTGTTGACGTGGCGGTCTCGTGTCCTAGGTCGGGCGTCGTGGAGGCTCCTCCGAAGACGAGGTCGAGTCCGTCCTGCAAGACAGAGGCAGAGTCCGAGCCCCGGGTTCGGGCGAGGCGGAGATCGTTAGGCAGAGGCCGAGGCGGAGTCCGAGCCCTGGGTCGGGCGAGGCGGAGTTCGCCGTCTTCCGGGGCCTTAGCCCGAGTCCGAGCCCTTGGGCGGAGCGGAGTTCGTCGTCTTCCGGGGCCTTAGCCCGAGTCCGAGCCCTGGGGTCGGGCGGAGCGGAGTTCGCCGTCTTCCGGGGCCTTAGCCCGAGTCCGAGCCCTGGGGTCGGGCGGAGCGGAGTTCGCCGTCTTCCGGGGCCTTAGCCCGAGTCCGAGCCCTGGGGTCGGGCGGAGCGGAGTTCGCCGTCTTCCGGGGCCTTAGCCCGAGTCCGAGCCCTGGGTCGGGCGGAGTCTCCTATGGCACCTCTGGCGAAGTCTGGCCGCCCGGCGGTCTTACCTTTTGCGTTAAACGCCCTGGTGACTCGGTCGGTTAGCGCGGTGATTTAGTCAGGATTTCTTCTTATCGAAGGCGGGGCCTAGGGCGAGCCGGAGATGCGTCTGCCGTGAAAGAGGAGGCCTCAGGCGAGACGGAGTCATCATAGGGTCGGCTGCCCTCGCCCGAGGCTAGGCTCGGGCGTGGCGTGGTCAAGTCACTCGTATGGACTGATCCCTGACTTAATCAAACCCATCAGGCCTTTGCAGCTTTATGCTGATGGGGGTTACCAGCTGAGAATTAGGCGTAATGAGGGTACCCCTAATTATGGTCCCCGACAGTAGCCCCTGAGCCTCGAAGAGAGTGATAACACTCGCTTGGAGGCTTGCATCGCACTTTTTTGCAAGGGGACCAGCCTTTCTCGGAGGTACTTTTGTTCCGGTGGGTGCGCGCGAGCGCACCCGCCGGGTGTAGCCCCCGAGGCCTCGGAGGAGTGGTTTCACTCCTTCGAGGTCTTAATGCCTTGCGCAATGCTTCGGCTGGACTAGCGGTTCCCTCATGCGAGCAGGGCGTAACCCAGGTGCACTGTCGGGGCCCAAGTTCTCGGGCTGGTATGTTGACGCTGTCAACGGTTCGGCCGGAGCCGGGTTTGCGAGAGCAGCCCCCGAGCCTTCGCACGGAGCGAGAGGACGATCAGGGACAGACTCGACTTTTTATATACGCCCCTACGTCGCCTTTCCGCAAGGAGGAGGGGGGGAGTGCGCCATGTTACCCTCGATGGGCACCGAACATGGTGTCTCCGGTGAGCTGCAATCGGGTAATCCGAGTGGACGTCCGTGCCCCGTTCGTTGGGGGTCGGCTAGGGGCCCGGAGGCACGCCCAAAAGTACCTGCGGGTGATCTGCCGGACCCGGTCCCCTAGCGACGGGGTCCGAGGGCTCGTTGCCTCCCTCCGATGGGATTCCGTTACAGAGTCGTTCCCGCTGGTCTCGGAAATGTCCTAGGGTACCTCGGGAGCGCAGCCCGAGCCTTGGTTATGTATCGAACGTACCCCTGGTCATCCCTCGCTCGGCGTCTGAGGCGGCTGTGAACCCTTCGACAGGCCAGCCTTCGAACCCCTGATCAGTAGGGGGCACGGAGCCCGAATAGCCTGAGGCGGTCATGGAACCTTTCGGGGGCCGACCTTCGAACCCCTGACCAGTAGTGGGTGTCGGGCCCACGCGATCTGAGGCGGCTGTTGAACCCCTCGGGGGGCCAGCCTTCGAACCCCTGATCAGTAGGGAGGCTCGGAGCCTAGTTCCTTCACGGGGAAGGATCCCTTTGGGGTTATCCCCCTTCTCGGTCCCTGTTGCAAGAGATAGAGAAAGAAGGAAAAGGGAAAAAGGATTCGAAATTGAACGTCGTGGCGTACCTCTTTCGGCGTGGTCGTTTTGGCGGAGGCGAAGCGTCGCCAGCTGCCCCTGCCAGAAACGTTACCTGTTTCGCCGCGAGGTTAATGCGCCGGGGTAAACGGTCGGCGAAGCTGCCGTTGCGTGCGCGGGCCGTTCGAGGTACGGGTCACGGGCGCGTCGTCTTCACACCGCGAGAGGGGGTTCTCTTGCTGCCTCCGGATGGGACATGAGCTTGGCAGATGGCGTGACCGCTGCTCTCGTGCGCCTGCCACCGTCATTACTGCCGGCCCATTTTTGACCGCTTTTGACCGCTGCGCCAGGCTGGCGCTGCCGGGTTGCGGGCTGGGTCGCCTCGAATCGCGGTATCGGTTCCGCAATCGAGGAGGTGCGGCGGTGGAGCGAGTGGCATAGCGGTTCGCATGCAGCGCCCGGCACGCCAGTTGCACGACGCGTGGGCTTGAGCCGTCGCGCTGGCTTGTCAGGAGTCGGAGAGGCGCGTCCACTTGGCGCGGTTGCATGCCGCCTGCATGGCCGCCTGCCCCTTTCGCCCGCTGGTCCGGGCAAAAGTGGAGGGTTACTTGTAACCGCTGGGTGGTTGCGTGCGTCGTGCGCGGCGGTTCGGCTTCTTCTGCTTAGAGCCGGTCTGCATGACAGGCGGGTCCCAGCCCCCGCGCCGCAGGGAAGGGCTTTGGAGGCGTGTCGGAGAAGGCTCAGCCCGTGACAGTTGAGGGCGCAAGCAGGGGGAGTTGCCTTTAAAAGGAGGGCGACCCCCTTCGTGAGGTAACCGCGTCTCCTTCCTCCCCAATGCATTGTGTCTTTCCATCTTCCGAGCCCCCCGGATGGGGGGAAACCGCCGTCTTTTCGCTCCATCGCTGGAGGAACGCAACTCCACGGGAGTTGGTACCTTTCAGCCATCGTTCGGCTTCAAGGATTTTCATCATGCAGCCCGGCTGCTCCCCTCCACCGGCGGTCACCCAAGAGGGCGACCTCCGGCTTGATGGTGGGGGAAAGCGAGCCGGGCTGCGGCCCCCGCCCCTCCCTCAGCCTCAAGGATTTTCATCACCTGGCCAAGAGGGAGGACGAGGCGGGTCAGGGAGCTGTCTCCGTGTGGGTCGGTTGCCCTTTTCTTCCCCGTGCGCCTGGGGGAGAACGGCATCCTCCAGCATCACGGAGACTTCCTCCAGCCATGTCGGGAGTAGCGGGTCCTGGGGCGTCGGCGGACGGAAGTGGCTTCTCTACCGACGAGATTGCCAACTCCGCCAGTAGCCCTGGGTCTCCGTCTCCCGGCCTGAATGGCTGGCTCTCGTCCTCGGGGGGTGAGAGTTTTTTCCGTTGCCCCGCAGGCCCGCCCCTATCGAGTGGGGTTGTTCGTACCTGCGGGGGGGGGGGGGGAACCGGAGTTCCGTCTGTAATGGCACTTCGAGTGCCGGGTTTTTTGTTCATTTCGGCTTTCGGGGCCTGAACATGTATGTAACTTACGGCACAGAGCCGTGTTTTTCCCTCATTCCCGAGCACTAAGACTCGTCTGTTGTTTGCCTGAATCGCTTCTCCAAGCATGAGTCGCCCCGTGTCAAGGTGACGAGTGAGGTATCCGTATCCCGGAGGCGTAGGAATCCCTCGGCTCGGTCGGACCTGTTGCCCGAGGCTCCTCTAGCTTGGTTAAAGAGACCCCTCGGCCGCTCTTCGACGAGCCGAGGCCAGGGGTAGCGATATCAGCGCGAGCAGAGGCAGAGTTGGCTCGGAAATGAAACCTGGTTGGCCGGAGCCTAGCCGGGTTGTTTGTTGGCAGGATCGGCGTCGGAGCTGATCAGCCGAGGCTTCGGACCGGGCTGGCGCCCTCGGAAGGTGGTCGGCCGAGGCCCCGGAGGTGGCCGGCCGAGCCGTCCGCTCGGGCCGGGTTCTTGTAGAAGTCCCTGGCAGAGATTGCTCGAGCGTGGTGATGACGTCGCCCTTCGGAGTGAAGGCCCTCGGACCGCGTCGCCGTCTGAGGCTAGGTCGGGCCTTGCCGAAGGTGCTGTCGATGCCGAGGGTGTCGTTGCCCTCTTCCAGCGTCAAGATCCGAGCCTGCAGGGTCAAATCGTCTTGTAGCGTGGGCCTTGCGCGGCCGTTGAGGCCAGAACACATACCCTTGTTGCGTTATAAAGCTGCGTCTCTTTTCCTCTCGTTTCGAGTATCTGGACTTTTTGTTGGTAGCAGGGATGTTAGTGCGAGCAAGAGTTGCTTCTCGCGGAAGGTGATGAGTGAGGTATCCGTATCCCGGAGGCGTGGGAGTCCCTCGGCTCGGTCGGCTTTGCCGCTTACGCGTACTTTTACCCGCCCATGAAGCCCTGTCACCGACTCGGTCGAGAAGGCTCGAAGAATCACTTCGACAGAAGAGCTTCCGTACGTAAAGACTCGTTCGATCCGCGGATTCGCCTTATCCGAGCGCGAGTTACTTATCGCAGAAGGTGACGAGTGAGGTATCCGTATCCCGGAGGCGTAGGAGTCCCTCGGCTCAGTCATCCTTGACTGCTTACGTGTACCCCGTCGTTTCAGGACCCGCTTTTCGAAGTAGTCAAAAAGCACGAAAGATGTTCTGGTAAAAGGGATTTTTTGTTCGAGGAAAATTTTGACGCAGAGGGGGTTTCCCCCCTTTTAGCCCCCGAGGGAGGGTCGGGCTCTGCCGAGGCGAGGCTGACCCTTCCTTGTTGACTAAACTTTGCGTGGGTGCGAGGTATATAAACAACTTGGAAACATCTTAAGGGTAGAAGCGACGTAGCTGTTGGATGTTCCAAGCGTTGCCGTAGACCTCGCCTTGACTGTTGGCCAGCTTGTACGTTCCGGGCTTCAGTACTTTGGCGATGATGAACGGCCCCTCCCAGGGGGGCGTGAGCTTGTGCCTCCCTCGGGCATCTTGCCGCAGCCGAAGCACCAGATCGCCCACCTGGAGATCTCGGGGTCGGACCCCTCGGGCGTGGTAGCGTCGCAGGGACTGCTGATACCGCGCCGAGTGTAGTAAGGCCCTGTCCCGAGCCTCGTCCAGCTGGTCCAGCGAGTCTTCTCGGCTAGCTTGGTTGCTTTCTTCGTTGTAGGCCCCCGTCCTCGGGGAGCCGTGTTCCAGGTCCGTGGGCAGGATGGCCTCGGCCCCGTAGACCAGGAAGAACGGCGTGAAACCCGTGGCCCGGCTTGGCGTCGTCCTCAGGCTCCAGACCACCGAGGGGAGTTCCTTCATCCACCGCTTGCCGAACTTGTTGAGGTTGTTGTAAATCCGAGGCTTAAGCCCCTGTAGAATCATGCCATTGGCACGCTCTACTTGCCCATTCGACATGGGATGAGCTACGGCGGCCTAGTCCACCCGGATGTTGTGATCCTCGCAAAAATCCAAGAATTTTTTGCCGGTGAACTGGGTGCCATTGTCGGTGATGATGGAGTTCGGGACCCCGAAGCGATGGATGATATTGGTGAAGAACGCCACCGCCTGCTCGGACCTGATGCTGTTCAGGGGTCGGACCTCGATCCACTTGGAGAATTTGTCGATGGCGACCAGCAGGTGCGTGTAGCCCCCGGGCGCCTTCTGCAGAGGGCTGACGAGGTCTAGACCCCACACAGCGAAGGGCCAGGTGATAGGTATCGTCTGCAGAGCCTGAGCGGGCAGGTGGGTCTGCTTCGCATAGAATTGGCACCCTTCGCAGGCGCGGACAACTCTAGTGGCGTCAGCCACCGCCGTTGGCCAGTAGAAGCCTTGGCGGAAAGCATTCCCGACGAGGGTTCGGGGTGCTGCATGATGACCGCAAGCCCCCGAGTGTATTTCCTGCAGGAGTTCCTGGCCCTCGGCGATGGAGATGCATCGCTGGAGGATGCCCGAGGGGCTTTGGTGGTAGAGCTCCTTCTCATCGCCCAGCAAGACGAACGATTTGGCACGTCGCGCTACCCGCCGAGCCTCGGCGCGGTCGAGGGGCAGTTCTCCTTGGCGGAGATATTGCAGGTACGGGGTTTGCCAATCTTGATCTGGCACGACCCCGTTCTGCTCCTCCTCGATGCGTAGTGCTTCGCCCTCGGGCCCCGAGGGTTCCTCGGGGTGAGCCGAGGATGGCTCGGGCTGGGCCGAGGTCACCTCGGACGAGGCCGAGGGTGCTTCGGGCTCGGGCACGTCGCCTATCTTGACGGAGGGTTGGTGCAGATCCCGGGAGAAGACGTCCGGGGGAACCGTCGTTCGCCCCGAGGCTATCTTCGCCAGCTCGTCCGCAGTCTCGTTGTAGCGCCGGGCGATGTGGTTAAGCTCGAGCCCGTAGAACTTGTCTTCCAGGCGTCGGACCTCCTCACAGTAGGCCTCCATCTTCGGGTCGCGGCAGAGGGAGTTCTTCATGACCTGGTCGATGACGAGCTGCGAGTCGCCGCGTGCATCGAGGCGTCGGACCCCTAGCTCGATGGCGATTCGCAATCCGTTGATCAGAGCCTCGTACTCAGCCACATTGTTGGACGCCGGGAAATGGAGGCGAAGCACGTAGCGCAAGTGTTTTCCGAGGGGCGAGACGAAAAGCAGGCCCGCGCCAGCTCCCGTCTTCATCAGCGACCCGTCGAAAAACATGGTCCAGAGCTCTGGTTGGATCGGAGCCGTTGGTAACTGGGTATCGACCCATTCGGCTACGAAATCCGCCAGTACCTGGGACTTGATGGCCTTCCGAGGGGCAAACGAGATTGCCTCGCCCATGATCTCCACCGCCCACTTCGCGATCCGTCCGGAGGCCTCTCGGCATTGGATGATCTCCCCCAGGGGGAAGGATGACACCACAATCACCGGATGGGACTCGAAGTAATGTCGCAGCTTTCGCCTCGTCAGGATCACTGCATATAGCAGCTTCTGGACTTGTGGGTAGCGGATCTTGGTTTCGGACAGCACTTCGCTGATGAAGTAGACTGGCCTCTGAATGGGCAAAGCATGCCCCTCTTCCTGCCTTTCGACTACGATCGCGGCGCTGACCACCTGAGTGGTTGCGGCGACGTAGACTAGGAGGGTTTCTCCATTAGCTGGGGGTACCAAGATGGGCGCCTGGGTGAGGAGCGCCTTCAGGTTCCCGAGGGCTTCCTCGGCCTCGGGAGTCCAAGTGAAGCACTCGGCCTTCCTTAAGAGGCGGTACAGGGGCAGGCCTCTTTCGCCGAGGCGCGAGATGAAGCGGCTCAAGGCCGCGAGGCATCCCATGACCCTCTGTACGCCTTTTAAGTCCTTGATAGGCCCCATGTTTGTGATTGCTGCGATCTTCTCCGGGTTGGCTTCGATGCCCCGCTCGGAGACGATGAACCCCAAGAGCATGCCTCGGGGCACCCCGAAGACGCACTTCTCGGGATTGAGCTTGACGCCCTTCGCCTTGAGACACCGGAATGTCAGTCCGAGGTCGGAGAGAAGGTCGGAGGCTTTCCTTGTCTTGACTACGATGTCATCGACGTAGGCCTCGACCGTGCGACCAATGTGTTCGCCGAACACATGGTTCATGCACCGCTGGTACGTTGCACCCGCGTTCCTCAACCCGAACGGCATTGTGACATAACAGTACATGCCGAAGGGCGTGATGAAAGAAGTCGCGAGCTGGTCGGACTCTTTCATCTTGATTTGATGATACCCTGAGTAGGCATCAAGGAAAGACAGGGTTTCGCACCCTGCAGTGGAGTCCACAATTTGGTCGATGCGAGGTAGAGGGTAGGGGACCTTCGGACATGCTTTGTTGAGACCAGTGTAGTCTACACACATCCGCCACTTCCCCCCTTTTTTCCTCACAAGTACAGGGTTGGCAAGCCATTCGGGATGGAATACCTCTTTAATGAACCCTGCTGCCATCAGCTTGTGGACCTCCTCGCCTATCACCCTGCGCCTTTCCTCGTTGAATCGGCGCAGAGGCTGTCTGACTGGCCGGGCTCTGGCCCGAATATCCAGCGAGTGCTCGGTGACATCCCTCGGTATGCCAGGCATGTCCGAGGGACTCCACGCGAAAACGTCGGCGTTTGCGCGGAGAAAGTCGACGAGCACTGCTTCCTATTTGGGGTCGAGCCCGGAACCGATCCGGATCTGCTTGGAGGTGTCACCACTGGGGTCGAGAGGGACGGCCTTAACCGTCTCCGCTGGCTCGAAGTTGCCGGCATGCCGCTTCACATCCGGCACCTCTCGGGAGAGGCTTTCCAGGTCGGCTATGAGGGCCTCGGATTCGGCGAGGGCCTCGGCGTACTCCACGCACTCCACATCGCATTCGAATGCGTGTTTGTACGTGGGGCCGACGGTGATGACCCCGTTGGGGCCCGGCATCTTGAGCTTCAGGTAGGTGTAGTTGGGGATGGCCATGAACTTCGCGTAGCATGGCCTTCCCAACACTGCGTGGTAGGTTCCTCGGAACCCGACCACCTCGAACGTCAAAGTATCCCTTCGGAAGTTGGAGGGCATTCCGAAGCAGACAGGGAGGTCGAGCTGTCCGAGCGGCTGGATGCGCTTCCCGGGAATGATCCCGTGGAAGGGCGCAGCGCCTGCTCGGACGGACGACAAGTCGACGCGCAGGAGCCTGAGGGTCTCGGCGTAGATGATGTTGAGGCAGCTGCCTCCATCCATCAGGACCTTGGTGAGCCTGACGTCGCCGATGACGGGGTCGACGACGAGCGGGTACTTCCCCGGGCTCGGCACGTGGTCGGGGTGGTCGTCCCGGTCGAAGGTGATGGGCTTGTCGGACCAGTCTAGGTAGACTGGTGCCGCCACCTTGACCGAGCAGACCTCCCGACGCTCTTGCTTACGATGCCGAGCCGAGGCGTTTGCCGCATGCCCTCCGTAGATCATGAAGCAATCGCGGACCTCCGGGAACTCTCCTGCTTGGCGATCCTCCCTTTTGTCGTCGTCGTGAGCCCTGCCAGCCTCTGCGGGCAGCCCGGCCCTGTGGAAGTGGCGCCGAAGCATAACACACTCTTCGAGGGTGTGCTTGACGGGCCCCTGATGGTAGGGGCACGTCTCCTTGAGTGCCTTGTCGAAGAGGTTAGCACTTCCGGGGGGCTTCCGAGGTTCCTTGCGCTCGGCGGCGGCGACAAGGTCCGCATCGGGAACGTCGCGTTTCGCCCGCGACTTCCTCCTGCCTTTCTTCTTGGCGCCGCGCGGAGTAGACGCCTCGGGAGCATCTTCCGACGGGCGGCCCTGGGGCTGCTTGTCCTTTCGGAAGATGGCCTCAACCGCCTCCTGGCCGGAGGCGAACTTGGTGGCGATGTCCATCAGCTCGCTCGCCCTGGTGGGGGTCTTGCGACCCAACTTGCTCACCAGGTCGCGGCAGGTGGTGCCGGCGAGGAACGCGCCGATGACATCAGAGTCGGTGATGTTGGGCAGCTCGGTGCGCTGCTTCGAGAACCGCCGGATGTAGTCTCGGAGAGACTCTCCCGGCAGTTGCCGACAGCTTCGGAGGTCCCAGGAATTCCCGGGGCGCACGTACGTGCCCTGGAAGTTCCCGGCGAAAGCCTGGACCAAATCTTCCCAGTTGGAAATCTGCCCCGGAGGCAGGTGCTCCAACCAGGCACGAGCGGTGTCGGAGAGAAACAGGGGGAGGTTTCGGATGATGAGGTTGTCATCGTCCGTCCCACCCAGTTGACAGGCCAGGCGATAGTCCGCAAGCCACAATTCCGGTCTCGTCTCCCCCAAGTACTTCGTGATAGTAGTCGGGGGTCGGAATCGGGGCGGAAACGGCGCCCGCCGAATGGCTCGGCTAAAGACCTGTGGACCGGGTGGTTCGGGCGAGGGACTCCGATCCTCCCCGCTGTCGTAGCGTCCCCCACGCCTGGGGTGGTAGCCTCGGCGCACCCTTTCGTCGAGGCGCGCTCGACGGTCGCGATGAGGGTGCTCGTCGCCGAGGTGGCCCGGGGCCGCAGGCGCGGTGTTGCGCGTGCGCCCGGTGAAGACCGAGGCTTCCCGCGTGAGCCGGGAAGTCGCGGCACGAGGTTCCGAGGGGTATCCCTGCCTTCGGGAGGCAGAGCTCTCGGCCCGCCGGGCCGCAGCGCCTTCCAGGAGATGCTTAAGTTCTCCCTGGATTCGCCGACCCTCGGTGGTTGATGACTCCGGCATCGCGCGGAGGAGCATCGCTGCCGCTGCCAGGTCCTGACCGGTTCCGCCGGATGCGGGAGGCAGTCTGGCCCTGGCATCATTGATGGTGCGGTGTTGGAGACCCTGGGGCAGGTGACGTATTCCTCCGGCCGGGGGCTGGCTCGCCCATACCTGCCCGATGTTCTGGCGGATTGCCTCGAGCGCTCCTGCTCCCTCATCGAGCCCGGCCTGCGCCCCGCGGACTTGCTCGAGCTGTGGGTCGTGACCCCCCGCCGGAACGGGGACCACAGCTAGCTCCCGCGGGATGTCGGCGCGAGGCGCTGGCCTAGGGGGATCACCATCCTCCGGCAGGCCGAGACAGCCGCCTCCGGAGGGATCCCCTAGCTCGATGTGGAAACATTCGCGACTCGGGCCGCAGTCCTTGTCGCCAAGGCTGCGGCTGCCGTCGGAACAGTCGGAGAGGCAGTAGTCACATGCGGTCATGAAGTCCCGCATGGCACTAGGGTTGCCAGATCCGGAGAAATCCCAGCATATGCTGGGGTCGTCATCTTCCTCGGACCCATAGGGTCCGTAGGTCGAGACACCCGTCAATCGGTCCCAAGGCGACCGCACACTAAACCCCAGAGAGGTTGCACTCGCCTCAATGTGAGCGCCCGCCAAAGCGAGAACGCCAGGCGGGCTGAGGCCGAGTCGAAATGACGAAAGATGGGTAGCAGTCGGTACCTTTTTGTCGACGAGGAGCGACGAAGTCACGTCGGGGGCTGACCGCGTCGTCGTCTTGGGTACGAGGGCGACGTCCTGCAGGCCCTCCGTGAGCGTGCTGGCGTCGTCCACTTGCTCGGAGTCGACGTGTTGCGGGGGGATGGCGCTCGCGTTTGCCTTGAACGCGAGGGCGACGCTTGGCGTGTCCTCCGTCGAGGCGCCGGGGATGTCGATTTGCTCGACAGCCGTCGGAGCGCGATCTCCCGCTCGGCCCTGGTTGCCCCGCTTCCTCCTCCTCCGATGGCGAGGGAGAGGATGGGGCGAGCTCGAAAGTTGTCCTTCCCCCACGCGGGAAAGACGTCGTCGATTCCGCCGCCGGCGGGCGGGCTGTCCGCCACCATTGTCGCTGTCGCGCGGCGGTGGAAGGAGTATCATGTCGTAGTCGCCGTCGAGCGACATGAACTCAAGGTTCCCGAAACGGAGCACCGTCCCGGGTTGAAGAGGTCGTTGGAGACTGCCCATCTGGAGCTTGACGGGAAATCGAACGTCAACACGCAGCAGGCCCCTACCTGGCGCGCCAACTGTCGGCGTTCCGAGACCGGGGGGTCCTCGAGCCGACGAGTGAGAGTGCCGCGTGCCCCAGCCCAGATGGGTCGAGCGCGTGGAGCGAGCGCAAAGGGGGGAACAGAGAGAGAGAGAGGTCGGTGGCCGGAGCCGGGTCGTGAGGGAGTCGGAGAATTCCCGCGGCCTTCGTGTTCGTCCCGCGCCCAGGTCGGGTGCGCTTGCAGTAGGGGGTTACAAGCGTCCGCGCGAGGTGAGGGGAGTGAGCGGCCCCGAGAGAGCGCCTGCCCCTGCCCTTCGTCCCCGCGAGGCCAACCTTCTCTAAGAAGGCCCTGGTCCTTCCTTTTATAGTCGTAAGGAGAGGATCCAGGTGTACAGAATGGGGGTGTAGCAAGGTGCTACGTGTCTAGCGAGGGAGAGCTAGCGCCTAAGTACATGCCAAGGTGGCAGCCGGAGAGGTCTTGGCACCCTGTCTGGTGTGGCGTCGTGGCTGTTGGAGGAGTAACGGAGCCGGACGAGGAGACAGCTGTCGGAGTGGCTGGGCCCTTGCTGACGTCCTCCTGCTTTCGTAAGGGAGCTGGGAGTCGCCGTCGTCATGGTCTAGCGGGGCGCCATAATTTGCCTATCTGGCGTGGCTGGCCGGATGGGACGCCGGTCTTGTTCTCTGCGACCCAAGTCGGCTCCGGGCAGGGTGATGATGACGCTCCCTGTTGACGTGGCGGTCTCGTGTCCTAGGTCGGGCGTCGTGGAGGCTCCTCCGAAGACGAGGTCGAGTCCGTCCTGCAAGACAGAGGCAGAGTCCGAGCCCCGGGTTCGGGCGAGGCGGAGATCGTTAGGCAGAGGCCGAGGCGGAGTCCGAGCCCTGGGTCGGGCGAGGCGGAGTTCGCCGTCTTCCGGGGCCTTAGCCCGAGTCCGAGCCCTTGGGCGGAGCGGAGTTCGCCGTCTTCCGGGGCCTTAGCCCGAGTCCGAGCCCTGGGGTCGGGCGGAGCGGAGTTCGCCGTCTTCCGGGGCCTTAGCCCGAGTCCGAGCCCTGGGGTCGGGCGAAGCGGAGTTCGCCGTCTTCCGGGGCCTTAGCCCGAGTCCGAGCCCTGGGGTCGGGCGGAGCGGAGTTCGCCGTCTTCCGGGGCCTTAGCCCGAGTCCGAGCCCTGGGTCGGGCGGAGTCTCCTATGGCACCTCTGGCGAAGTCTGGCCGCCCGGCGGTCTTACCTTTTGCGTTAAACGCCCTAGTGACTCGGTCGGTTAGCGCGGTGATTTAGTCAGGGTTTCTTCTTATCGAAGGCGGGGCCTAGGGCGAGCCGGAGATGCGTCTGCCGTGAAAGAGGAGGCCTCAGGCGAGACGGAGTCATCATAGGGTCGGCTGCCCTCGCCCGAGGCTAGGCTCGGGCGTGGCGTGGTCAAGTCACTCGTATGGACTGATCCCTGACTTAATCAAACCCATCAGGCCTTTGCAGCTTTATGCTGATGGGGGTTACCAGCTGAGAATTAGGCGTAATGAGGGTACCCCTAATTATGGTCCCCGACACAACTGAAGCATCTTTTCCCTTCTTTTCTCCACCTGTTGATGAATAGCTTCTAGATTGCAGATTTCTTGGTCTAGCTCCTCGTCTTCTTGTGTTGGGCTAGTAGCTTTCCACTTCTGGCTTCAGGCCTCCCTTAGAAGGATCCCATCTTCATTGTATGTCCAAGTGAGCAAGAACATCCCCTGGCGCCGCTGTCTTCTTCGGTGGCATGACGAAGGTGCTTCCAGAGTTCTCTTGACGAAGGTGGTCATTGAGTTCACCGGAGGCGGGCACCAAATGTTGGTCACTCGTTTTTTATCGCTAAATACAATAAAAAACAAGGCAACACAATATTAAAAGAGATTAATCTCCTTTGTCACAAAGGAGTTAACCCTTCAAAGTAACTCATTCAACGACGAAGGTAAGTGTTAAGCGAATAAATGAACGTACAAGGAATACATAAGAGTTCAGATATGATAATTCGATCAAAGTATCTTCCAGATATATTCTTCTTATTTTAAATTAAATTTATAAGTGTACCTTTGGCGGTTGTAGAAAGAAATACAACAGAGATGTCGTAGAGAGAGAATTACAGAGCAATTGCGCTGTTTGTCTAAAAGGTACCTTATGCAGAGCCTTGTTCATCTATTTATAGGGAGTCGTACAGCTACGTACGATATTACATTCATGCCCTCATAGATTACACACAAAACTTACAAACATCACAGGGACAACAATGTCATTTGCTTCTAGCAACTTGGATAAATCTTTCTCCTTGTATCGTCTTCTTGTGTCGTTGTGATGAAGCTAACTTCGTTGCACTTCCACCGTTCTGCGCCGAAGTTATTCTGATTCCAAAGCTCCTGTAACACTTAGTAACATGCTGATAACAAATGGTTAGCCGTGTTTTTGAGGACCTTCAAAAGACAAAGTCCCCCAACATGCGTGTTGTTAAAAAATCCGAGGTTTAGTTTGTCAAATTCTTTGGCTAACTCATAGGGCATCAGGTGAATGACCATCATGTTGACTTGACTTTTTCTGCTTAGAACATCTGCCACCATGTTCGCTTTACCCTGATGGTAATGTATCTCTAAATCATAGTCTTTAGTCAGTTCCCACCATCTTCGCTGCCTCATGTTCAGCTCCGACTAGGTAAATATGTATTTTCGACTCTTATGGTCTATGTAAACATCACATTTCTGCCCATAAAGATAGTGCCTCCAAGTCTTTAAAGCATGAACTGCTGTTGCTAACTCCAAATCGTGGGTTGGATAATTCCTTTCATGGACTTTCAGTTGTTGAGACGATTATGCAACAACTTCCCTCTTACATCAGCACACATCCCAAACCAGTGTAAGATGCATCACAATACACCGAGAATGGCTTGTGAACATTAGTAGAACTATGACAGGCGCTGTAGTCAACTTCTCTTCTAGCGCTTCAAAGGCCTCTCGGCACATCTAGGTCCACTTGAACTCAACTTTACTTGCTAGCAAGGATGTCATGGGTCTAGAAATCTTTGAAAAACCTTCAATGAAACGCCGATAGTATCCGACCATTCCAATGAAACTCTTGTTTCCCGGAGCATCTTTCAGTGCTTTTTAGTTCAAAATGTCTGCTACCTTCTTTGGATTCACAGCTAACCCATATTTGTTCATGATGTAACCCAAGAACATGACTTCCTAAATCAAAATTCACATTTGCTTAACTTCGCATATAACTGGTGTTCTCGTAACCATTGCAATACCATCTTCAAGTGATCCACATGCTCTTCCTCACTTTCAGAATATATGAGAATTGTTGGGGGTCTGCTTCGTCACTGAAGGTCCTTTGAGAAGAAACACCTTCGAAAGATCAACACAGAAGCAAGCATAGCGCGAAGGTGCATGCCGAAGCTACCTTCCAGAGAGCTTCGGCATAGCGACATGCCTTGATATGAAGGGTTGCACCGACTTAAAGATGAAATGGCCAATTGGCCCATGGTAATTTGTGTCATGATTGTAACTAGTTGTAGAGGACATAAATGTAATTTTAACCGGGCTGCGTCCCGTGCCTATAAATAGGTGAACAGTACCCCTGTACTGTTCATGCTGATTTGTATTCGCTCGTGCGTCACACTCGTATCTTTGCCTTCTATCAAGCCGAAGGTACAAATGTAATTCAATATTGTTCTTATTCATTCATGACTATATAAAAAGGATATATAAATGATGTTATATGATTATTCATGTTATTTCTCATGTTTCATATACTTCTTCTTTCATCAACGTAAACTGTGATGATGAAGGTATGTCCTTCGTGACCTTCATCCGAAGATCGTTATATCCTAAGGGAAATAATGCTTTGAAGGACGAAGGCCATTAACCATTAACTCCTTTTTGTGTTGCCTTGTTCTTAATTCATAGCATTTGATAACAAGTCCCCAACATTGGCGCCCACCTCCGGTGAACTCACTTCCACTTTTGAGTTGATGGCTTTGTTCAACAACCAAGTTGTAGCACCTTCGGCTATGAAGCCGGTGCTCCCGATAACAGGAGGTTCAAGCTTAGAGCCAGCCAACAAGAAGCAGAAGAAAGAAGCACAGAGAAGGGTGCAGCATGTTGGGGTGCAGGGACCCTTCATCAAGTCCAAATGGTCCCACATCCCAATCACCTTCCCCGAGGAGGATCTTTAGCTCAAGGATTACCCCCACAATGATGCTATGGTCATATCTTGTGTCATCAAGGGGTTTCTGGTCAATAATGTTCTGGTTGACACAGGCAGTGCATCGGATATCATATTTGCTAAGGCTATCAGACAGATGCAAGAGCTAGAAGACAAGATTCATGATGCTACACACCCTCTTTGTGGCTTCGGAGGAAGGCAGATTGTGGCACTTGGCAAAATCACAATGCCAGTTACCTTTGGCTATGTCCACAATACAAGAACTGAACAAGTTGTTTTTGACATTGTTGACATGGAGTACCCATACAATGCAATCATCGGCCAAGGGACACTCAATGCTTTCGAAGCTATACTCCATCCAGCATACTTATGTATGAAGATACCTTCGGAGCAAGGGCCCATTGCTATCCATGGAAGTCAAGAGGCTATCAGAAAGGCTGAAGGAAATTGGACAGATTCAAAAGCAATCCATAACATAAACGAAGCCGAAGCTTGTCAAAAGTTTAAGCACAAAAGAGAGAAGGCTGCTTTGGCAGATCAGCCGAAGCCTATGCTCCTATGTGAAGACATAGCAGAACAAAGGGTATTGCTGGGGTCTCAGCTATCTGAGGAGCAAGAGAAGAATTTGCTAAGATTTTTATTCAATAATAAAGATGTCTTTGCTTGGTCAGCTAATGATCTCTATGGTGTCAACGGAGATGTCATTGAACATTCACTCAATGTGGATCCATCCTTCAGGCCAAGAAAGCAAAGGCTTCAGAAAATGTCTGAGGATAAAGCTGAAGGTGCTCGAAACAAAGTGAAGAGACTTCTTAGTGCTGGTGTTATCAGAGAGGTCAAATACCCAGAATGGCTAGCCAACACTGTGATGGTGAAAAAGGCCAACGGCAAATGGAGAATGTGCATTGATTTTATAGATCTCAACAAGGCTTGTCCAAAGGACGAGTTCCCATTACCAAGAATAGACTCTCTAGTAGATGTAGCAGCTTTTTCAGAGCTCATGAGTCTGCTGGACTGTTACTCAGGCTACCACCAAATTTGGATGAAGAAGGAAGATGAGCCAAAGACTAGCTTCATAACCCCCAATGGCACATATTGTTATCTTCGGATGCCTGAGGGGCTTAAAAATGCTGGAGGAAGCTTCAGCAGAATGACAGCTAGGGTCCTTCATTCTCAAATAGGCAGGAATGTGCTGACCTATGTTGATGATATCATAGTCAAAAGCACGAAGCAAGAAAATCACATTGCTGATTTGCAAGAGACATTTGCCAATTTCATGCAAGCTGGCCTGAAGTTAAATCCAGAAAAGTGTGTTTTTGGGGTGAAAAAGGGCAAGTTCCTTGGCTGTCTAGTATCAACGAAGGGAATTGAAGCCAACCCAAGCAAGATTGAAGCTATCCTTCTGATGGAGCTACCAAGCACAAAGAAAGGGGCTCAATGGCTGGTAGGTAGATTAGCATCATTAAACAAATTCATATCCAGATCAGCAGAAAGAAATCTGCCATTCTTTCAAATACTGAAGTCAGCCAAAGTTTTCCAATGGGGCCCGACTCAACAAAAAGACTTCGAAGAGTTGAAGCAATACTTGATTGATTTAATAGCACTAACTCCACCTTCACCAGGGGCTCCATTGCTCTTATATGTAGCAGCTTCCCACTCTGTAGTTAGTGCAGCACTTGTGCAGGAGAAGTTAGATGGTCAAGTCAAAAAGCAGTCTCTAGTATACTTCGTCTCCGAGTTTTAAGTTCATCAAAGAAAAATTACACAGAGCTGGAAAAGGTGTTGTATGCTGTGCTAATGGCCTCCAGGAAGCTTCGACATTATTTTCAAGCATATCACATAATTGTTCCTTCGTCACAGCATCTGAAGGACATAATGAGAAACAGAGAAGCTACTGGAAGGATTGGAAAATCGGCTGCGGAGCTTAACGAATTCACTATTGACTATGTGCATAGATCCTCAATTTAGTCCTAGACGTTAGCAGACTTCATCGCTGATTGGACACTAGGGGCTCAGGAAGAAGAAATAAATAAAGATGATGAAGCTTGGATAGTGTTCTGCGATGGTTCTTGGGAAACCTTCGGTGCAGGAGCGGCTGCTGTCCTAGTAGCGCCTTCGAAGGTTAGAACATGTTATGCAGCCAGGCTTGACTTTAGTTGTACAAATAATATTGCTGAATACGAAGCACTTCTATTGGGGCTTCGAAAGTTAAGGGCAATGGGAATAAGAAGGGCCATCCTAAAAACTGATTCTCAAGTAATTTCTGGCCATATAGACAAAAGTAGCAAGGCAAGAGACCCGAAGCTTGAAAAATATCTGGATACAGTTCGAAGGTTGGAGGCTTCTTTCGAAGGTTTTTCTGTCAAGAATATTCCAAGAGGTGAAAATGAGCATGCAGATCTGCTAGCCAAATCAGCGGCTCAGGGGCTCCCTCTACCTTCGGAAGTATTTTTTGAAACAATAAAAGCACCTTCGGTTGAACTCATGGAGAGAGCAGCGCTTGCAATTTTTCTAGTACATAGTGAAGATTGGAGGACTAAAATTATATCTTTCCTCCAAGGTAATTGTCTTTCGAATAACGAAACTTATAATAAGAGAATGGAAGCAAGGCCAAGACCATATGTGATAATAGAAGGGGAATTATATAAACAAGGAGTCTGTTCTCCACTCCTTAAGTGTTTATCAAGAGCTGAAGGTATTGAATTAATGAAGGAGATACATGCAGGTCTCTGTAGATCTCATATTGGGTCTAGGCCCTTGCTGGGAAAAGTGTTTAGACAAGGATTTTATTGGCCAAAGGCAGCTTCGGATGTAGCAGAGCTAGTTCAGAAATGTGAAAATTATCAAAAATGTGCAAAAGACCAGAAACAACCTTCATCTCTTACCCAGCTAATACAGCCTACTTGGCCATTACAAAGATGGGACCTAGATTTGTTAGGCCCACTTCCACCAGCATAAGGTAACTTGAAATACGTTGTGGTGGCTGTAGAATATTTTTCTAAGTGGATTGAAGCGAAGCCTTTGGCTACAATAACTTCGGTTACAGTCTAGAAATTCTTCTGGCAAAATATTGTTTGTCGCTTCGGCGTGCCAAAGGCTATAACTGTGGACAATGGAACACAGTTTGATGCTGAAACATTCAAGGATTTCTATGACCAAATTGGCATGAAGATTCATTTTGCATCAGTTAGGCATCCAGAGTCAAACGGGCTGGTGGAAAGAGCAAATGGCATTATTATGACGGGAATAATGAAGCTAATCTTCAATCGGCCCAGAGGAAAGTGGTCAGATGAGTTGATCAAAGTGGTGTGGAGCCACAATACAACCATATCAAGATCAACAGGATTCACACCCTTCAAACTATTATTTGGTCACGAAGCTATAACTCCAGAAGAAGCTAAAGCAGGGTCAATAAGAACAACAACTTCGGTAGAAGACAAAGCTGATTATCACGTTGAAAAAGATGCTATAGAATGGACTAGACTTCAGGTTGTGGAGAGCATCAATAAATATCAAGCCAAGACAATAAAATGGTGCGACAGAAAAGTTCGGTTGAAAAATATTAAGCCAGGGCATTTGGTGCTTCGGAGAGTGGCCAATCCGGACACAGTAGGCAAATTGCAGCTGAAGTGGGAAGGGCCTTTTCTGGTGGTATCTTCATCGAGGCCCGGTTCTTACAGATTGAAGGATATGGATGGCAACGACATAACTAGATCTTGGAATGCGGATGAGCTTCGGCGATATTATGTATAATTTGATGTAATCTTTTTTTCATTTTCTTTATGGCACTCTTTTCCTTTCCAAAGGGGGAGAAAGGTTTTTAATGGGGCCATAGCTTGTAATTTTTTCCTTTCTTATTTAGCTCCATGAGAGCCAAATCCCCAAAAAGAATGTAAAATGTAAAATCTAAGCATGCACCATCGAGTGCAGAAAAAGAAAAAAGCAGGGAGAAGCTCAAAAGTCGTCCCCAAGGGGATGCAGAGCACGACAAAGCTACAAAAAGTCGTTCCTAAGGGAGCGCAGCATAAGTTTTCTGCTCAAAAGTCGTTCCTAAGGGAATGCAGAGCCAAATACCACCGAAATATAAGGCGAAGAAGTTCAAAAGTCGTTCCTAAGGGGATGCAGAACTTATACCGCCGAAATAGAAGGCGAAGAAGTTCAAAAGACGTTCCTAAGGGGATGCAGAACTTATACCACCGAAATAGAAGGTAAAGAAGCTCAAAAGATGTTCCTAAGGGGATGCAGAGCTTAAGACTCAAAAGACGTTCCTGAGGGGATATAGAGTCTGGGTGTGGCTTCGTATGCTTGTGTTTGGACATTCATTTGCACATTACATCACATCATTCATTGCATTCATACACATTCATTTAGACATTCATAGGATCATCATCATCATAACATAGAGTACAAACAGATGCTTTGGCTTTGACGACAAGGCTTCGATGAGTATAAAGAAGCAAAGATATGCTTCGTTGTGTATGAAAAGAAGGGAAGATGTTTTTCGCCTTCGGCTCAAAAGATACAAGTTTCGTCCACATCAAAGCAATTCACACATGGATGAAAAAGGTAAAATTATATTACAAGGTATGGACAAATTTATAGAGTAGTGTTTTCATTCCTAAATTACAATATCTTTTACAAAGATAATTCAAATTTCTCTAGAGCTTTTTGCAGCAACTTCATCAGTATTCGTCAAGCTTCGGATCATTGACCTTCAGCTTCGTCATCCTGTACACAACAAAGCTGTACAAGGTAAAAAAGAAATCTCAGGAGAAGGTAAACAACAGGTGCAAAGTTTAAATACTGGTTTAAGATGACTTTGAGCTTCGTCACCAGCTAAGTCTCGCCCACCCTTCGTCCAAATTTGTGTTATAAATCTATTTCCAATGCTTTGGGCCAAGCTGGGGATGTCAGTCAAGTCTGCTGGTGATAGGCTGAAGTTTGGCCTGTTTACGATCTTCCCGTGCGTGCAACCAGTCTTCATGAAAGCTACAGCTGTGCCGCGAGAAGCTAGCAGGGCATAGAAGTCACCATGCCCAGCTATAACTTTGTCAAGCGCCTCAACTTCGCCCTCAATAGGTTCGATGGTGCTTGGCAGGTCTTCAGCCGAAGGTTTAAATTTTTCAGAACTAGTACCAACTGAGTTGAAAACCTTCTTCAGTCGTTGCACGCATCGGTTACCAAAGTTTAAGCATTTATCCTGAAGCTCTTTTAAGGATTTTTGCAAATTCAAACTTTTTTCAACTTCGGTTGCAAGCTACATATCAAAATTCTTCTTTTCTTGCTCGAAGCTTTCTGACTTTAGGAGAAGTTCACTGTTTAATCTGGCAATTTCGGCTTGGGCTTCTGCCAATGAACCCTCCATTGTTTGAAGAACAAAATCTTTCTTTTCAAGAGCAGCTTCATAATCTTTGATTTTATTTTCCAAGCCTCCAATCATAACCTCATTTTTCTTATCTTCGAGGTCCTATTGCATCCTCAAGGCTTTACTTAATAGCATACTCTGTGCAAAATAACCTTCATCAGAAATCGCCTTCATCGCAAAACAATAAAAAGTTGAGGGAAAAATTTTACCTTGAAATTAGCATAGAATAAGCTGCCGACGATATGTTGTCGTCGGTAGCTACTGATGTCAGCTTCGAGCTTCGGAAAACCAACACTCTTCGATAGAGTGCTGATAATCTTTGCTCCAGTTCGATCTCGAATACATCATAAAGCTTCTTCGTTAATTCCGCCGAAGAGCATGGCTCCTGGCTGGTAACCACAGGATATAGCATACTCCTGCAGCTCCTCTTTTTTGGCCTGGGATAATTCTTGACCAATTAAATTTTGAAAGCAGAAGCCTTGAACTTTCGAAGTATCTTTGGCAATTTCTTTTCCTTTTCTAGGCACTGCGGCCATGGCTTTTTTTATGACTGCAGCAGTCTCTTCTGCAGCCAGAACTCCCTCTATAGTCATGGCAGCCTCCTCCACGACCAAATCCAAGAGCACTTTATCGATATCAGATAATGTACTTTCTAGGTTGGTAGCTTCGGCAGTCGCAGCTTCGGCAGAAGCAGCAACTTCGGCAGTTGGCGTTATTTTTTATGCTGAGGGCGGCAGTGGCGTTTCTTCAATAGCTTGCATAATAGTAACAATCCTTCGCCTTTTTTGCCCAACCGCCTTTTTTGCTGCCGAAGACTCATCCTTCTTCTGTAAAAGCTTCGTCAGTTGCGGCCCCAGTGGACTTAGCATCTTGATAGGTAAGGATTCGGTCATTACCTTTAAAATTTCTTCTACTTCAGCAGCAGAAAGTGTTGAAGGAGTTTCTTCTATCCCAGCTGTTTTTGGCTCTGAAGTTGCAGCCTTTCTCTTCCTCGAAACAGTCATCTTCGGCTTAGATTTGGATTTCCTCTTTTTTAGAGCTTCTTCATCCTCTTTCATCATTCTAGCAGCCTGTCTGCTCATAACACTAACAATCCTTTTTCTCTTTGGTCCTTCAGCACCCTTGTTTAGTTCATAATCAGGGTATTCAAAGTTTAAAGCATCCATTACCCGATTCAACCTTTGTTTTGTTCGGGTGCCGAAGGCCGCAGTCATCAGTTGATCTTCTTTTTCGTATAATTGCCTAGAATTTCGTTGCACATAGTCTCAATCATTTCTAGCCATTCCTGGCAGGGCTTTTTGAATTGTTTCTCAAACTTGAAACGATAGGGCAATCGAACAAGTTCACCCCTCTTCTTTGCTCCTTTCAGCTTCGGCATACTCCATTCACTCAATGTTGGAGATACCCTATTCGCCAAGTATTCTTGCACTAGATCCCTATGCTGACATGTTCAGCCACCACTCTAAATTCTACTATAGCTAGCTGGCATGGTAACCCTGGTTTCATGTTACACAGGGGTCTGGTCATCCCGAAGCTTAGGCTCAGTGGGCTCATGACCAGCATCTTCAGCTTCTCCCTCTTCTTCCCATCAGCCTTGATATAAAACCACTCACTTTTCCAGCCAGTTGGCCATTTGGTCCGATAGCTCAGGACCGGGGCCTTCGTATCCTTGCGATACGCGAAGTTATAACAACCAAAATTTTCGTGGAGCCCATCCTCTCTGGCCTTCGTCTGGTAATGTAGCTCATGCACTCGGCAAAAAGCTTCGGCATTTGGGTCCATCCCCTGGCTTCGAAGGGCCCAGATGAAAATACTGAGCCTAACGATGGCGTTAGGGGTCAGCTGATGAAGAAATATTTCATAATTATCCAAAATTTCTCCAATTATCTTGTTCAGCGGAAACCATAATCCTGCTCTGAATTTTTTTTTGAAAACTACCACTTCATCATCTTTCGGTGTCGGAGTGGTTTCTTCCTCGGCAAAACGAATCAGCTTCTTCTCAGCTTCTCCGAAGTAGCCCAGCTTCATCATCATGGGCATATCAGCTTCAGAAACAGTAGATTTTTCAAAATCCAAGTGACTGGGTTTTGACGGGATCAGAATGCCATAATCCTCTTCTTCTTCATCAGCGATTTCTTCTTTGACATCTTGTTCAGCTTCGGTAGCAGGTGCACTTTCTTCAATAGCTCCCTCTGTCACAACTAGTCCCGATTGTCTCATCACTTCGGAGATCGGAGCAGTCTTGGTGGCTTCGGCCTCCTCTCCGTCACGGGTCACCCTCGCAGTTGAGCGTACTCTGGCCATCTGATGTTGAATTTCTTGCAGTTCTTATGAAGTTGATGTTTTTTCACAGTTTTTTGACGAAGCTCCCTCTTTTGCCGAAGCTAATCCAGAACAATGGCTTGCTCGAAAATGCAGTGAAAAAGCTTTGGCTATGGTTAAAATTTTCAACAGCACAACAATGCAATGGCAATGAATGTTGTGGTAACTTCACACCTACCCGTCTGTTTATATAGTGCTGCAGGTGGGAAGGTGAATCGCCAAGTTGCACGCACCCGCTGAACGGTGGACCACCCGGCGCTTGGGAGGAGAATCGCTAGACCGTGCGTACCCGCCGCATGGTGGGCCACCTTGCGCTTGGAATATTTTAATCGTTTCTCGACAATGAGCTCAGAGAAGGTGTTTTTCGGACCTTTGGCATTCTGAAGCTTTGGAGATATTTTCACGGATCAAGCTCGTTACAAAAAATGATCTAGCACCGCTAAGGGGCTACTGTTAGGGGTCTGCTTCATCGCTGAAGGTCCTTTGAGAAGAAACACCTTCAAAAAATCAACACAGAAGCAAGCATAGCGCGAAGGTACACGTCGAAGCTACCTTCCAGGGAGCTTCGGCATAGCGACATGCCTTGATACGAAGGGTTGCACCGACTTAAAGATGAAATGACCAATTGGCCCATGGTAATTTGTGTCATGATTATAACTAGTTGTAGAGGACATAAATGTAATTTTAACCGGGCTGCGTCCCGTGCCTATAAATAGGTGAATAGTACCCCTGTACTGTTCACGCTGATTTGTATTCGCTCGTGCGTCACACTCGTATCTTTGCCTTCTGTCAAGTCGAAGGTACAAATGTAATTCAATATTGTTCTTATTCATTCATGACTATATAAAAAGGATATATAAATGATGTTATATGATTATTCATGTTATTTCTCATGTTTCATATACTTCTTCTTTCATCAACATAAACTGTGATGATGAAGGTATGTCCTTCGTGACCTTCGTCTGAAGATCGTTATATCCTAAGGGAAATAATGCTTCGAAGGACGAAGGCCATTAACCATTAACTACTTTTTGTGTTGCCTTGTTCTTAATTCATAGCATTTGAGAACAAGTCCCCAACAAGAATGTCTTCAATAAACACCACTATAAACTTGTCTAGGTAATCCATGAACACGTTGTTCATCAAATACATGAAGAAGGCTGGTGCATTCGTCAGACCAAAGGACATAACTATGTACTCATATAGCCCATACTTGGTGATAAATGTCGTCTTTGACATGTTCGAAGGTCGGATCCTAAGCTGATGATAACCTGACCTTAGATTTATCTATAAGAATACATTAGCTCCTCTCAGTTGATCGAACAGATCTTCTATTTTGGGTAGGGGGTACTTATTCTTGATGGTGACCTCATTCAGAGCTCTGTAGTCGATGCACACCCTCTTGGTGTTGTCTTTCTTTACCATGAATAGGACAAGGGCAGCCCAAAGTGAGGTACTTGGTCTGATGTAGCCCTTCTCTGATAGCTCATCTATCTGCTTCTTGAGCTCCACAAATTCTGGTTTAGATACCCTATAGTCTCTCTTGGAAATGGGAGCGGTGCCAGGGATAAGCTCTATGGCGAACTCAACCTTTCGCTCATGTGTCATACCTGGTAAGTCCTTAGGGAACATATCTAGAAATTCTGACACAACCTTGATAGCCTTGAGTGGGTTGGCCTCTTTACTATCAATAGTCCTCTGGTGGCAATCTCCTTTTCTTGACTCAGGCGGGATTAGTTCAGTCACCACTTCTTCCCCTAGTGGGGACACCAACTTCACCGTCCTCTTATCATAGCTGATAACTGCTTGGTACTTATCTAGCCAATTTATCCCTAAGATAACATCAATCCCCTGAGTACCCATCACTATCAAGTTAGCGGGGAACTCTATCCCCCTTATTTCCACCCTTACATTCAAGCATATTCTATCGGTTCGGACTTTTCCACCGGTCGAACCAATTTGTATTGGTGTTGTCATTGTGGTTATTTTGAGATTATGCGTCTCTACCCATGATGCAGTAATAAATGAATGCATTGCTCTGGTATGAAATAGCACTTCTATGGAATGGGATTTGACTGAGATTGTACCTACTGTCGTACTTGGTGTTTCCTAGACTGCTTCGGCTCCAGATGGTTCAGCCTTCCATGGTTGTAGCGCGTATGACCATGGTTGCCTGCTCCCTTCTGAGGTGCATTCTGTCTTGATGGGGCATTGGGGGCCGGCTGCTATTGAGCCATCTTCTTCAGGCACTGCATCGCCTAGTGGCCCTGCTCTCCACAGTGGAAGCATCCTCTGCCTCCTCCTTGCACTGGAGTTGCCTAACTGCTCTGATTGGTTGCTGGGGCAGGAAGGCGAGGTGCCTGATTACTCTACCTCTGGTACTGATTTCCTCTCGGTTGACTGTTCTGACGGTACTGTTGTGGTTGCTGATACTGCCTCTGAATCTACTGTTGGTTCTGACACTGGTTATGCTGCTGATATCCTTGTGGGTGGCCATGCCTGTACTACTAAGATTAACTGCCTAAGAAATGGGGCGATTGTTGCTCCCGGACTGGGGTCCGCTCATCTTACCTTCCGATCTTCCATCTCCTTGCGCTTTCTTTCAGTCATGATTGCTCTATCGATCAGGTGCTAGAAGGTGGGGAAGGTATGATTCATTGGCTGGTAGTGCAGGGGGTCAACCAGGCCTCTCATGAACCTATATTGCCTCTTAACAGCAATGTTGACATCTTCAGGAGCATAGCGGGACAGTTGCAGAAATCTATCTCTGTACTCATTAACAGACATGGGTCCTTGCATTAGTGCCAGAAACTCCTCCTTCTTTACTATCATCAGACCTTCTAGAACATGACACTAATGGAAGTTATCTTAGAATTCCTCCCAAGTGATAGCTTTGGGGTCGGCATGGGTGGTGAGATATGACTCCCACCAGGACTGAGATGCTCCTCTTAGTAGACGGGAACCATACAGGACTTTCTCTATGTCTTTGCATTGGGCGGTGTGTAGCTCCCACTCCATGGTGCATAGCCAGTCTTTGGCATCCATGGGTCAGCAGAATGAGCGAACATAGGGGAATGACCTCTCATGAACTCCACACGTTTATCTCTTGGCATTTGTGGCATCTGCATCTATGACTATGGCTGAGGTTGCTGTTGCGCTTGCTGCAAGGCTGCTAGAGTCTGCCGAATTGCTTACACTGCTTGGGTCTGCATGAAAACATCTGCTCCACTGTCATTGGGTGTGGCGGTGGAAGCAACTGATGGGGTGCCTTGTGACACCCCAAGTGTCAGTTTTGTGTTATGTCGAGAGATTTGTCCTAATCTCGGACGCTCAGTGAAAATTTCTATCTTTTTATCACATTTATCTCCTTTCATCAAGTTAATCATACATACTTCACCGAATCTGGAGCTATTCGATCTCGACGAATGCCGAATTTGGAGCCTGTTAAAACTTTTATTTCTCAGAACGAATGAAAACTCAAAAATCATTCTCGAATTATAAATCTCATCTGAAGCTCATTTAATCAAAACTCTCGACTATTGTTAGTGGATCTGTGTATGAGTCCACATCCTCGAACTTCGATCGGTGTCCGACTATTTTATCCGAGTCCGTACTCTCAAACGGAATACTCAGTATGTCGTCCTCTAATTTATTCTTACTCTACTCAGTCTAGTACCGTTGTGTCTGAACCGAATTCAAAACCCACTCTGGTCGCGATTTTAAACTATCACGATTCGCCTTCTCCGACTAAAAAAAATCCAAAGCCGATCAAATCTCAGCACGAATTATTTTCGAATCATGCGTAGGGAATTATTGCCGATCGAAGTCAAATCAAACTCTCGGCCAAGTTAATCACCCGATCTTCCGAAATCTACTTCGCTCTGTTCTCCGTAGGCACGAACTCTACAGGAGCATTTGCATTCTGGGAAATAATTAGCGTTCCGATAATCCGTGTTTAATCAAAACGCCATAAAATAAAATGGAAATAAATTATCACGGCCCAGTTTAGTGTTTGGGCCAGCCCAATCCAGCCCATTTGGCCCAATTGAAACCCTAACCCTAGGTTTTCTTCTATAATTAGGAGCCCTCTCCTTGCAAGTGGAGGCATTTTTGCACTCCCACCCCTCAAAAAATTCTAGCCACCACCAGCAGCCTTCTTCTCCCCCACGCTTTCTTCCTCTCTGGTTTTCCCACGACAGTTTCATCTCCAGCCAAGGCGTGGGCACCATTCCCATGGCCGAGCTCACCTCCCTACCGCGAGCTCGCCAACAATCTCCCCCACTCAGACCTCCATTCCCCTTGCTGCTGCTCGCCGCGAGCTCTCTCTGGCTTCTTCCCCAGTCGGCGCCCTGTTCACCTGTGGCTCCCATGGCACCGGCGAAGCTCGAGCAGCCGAGCTCCCTCCCATGGCGCCCCCCTTCTCTCCCCTTGGCGCCCCCTTCAGGCACGGCAACAAGAAGCCCTCCTCCCCACAGCAGCTCCCTCTGTCCGACGCCCTTGCAGCAGGACGCGCAGAGCCCCATGGCGCCCAGAAAATCTCGCAGCCGAGCTTCCCCGAGCAGCCACCGTTCCTCCTGGCGAGCAGCAGTCCCGTCCTCCTGCTCTCCGGCCAATAGCAGCCAGCGGCCCCATCCCCCAGCTCAGTGGCGCAGCGCCCCTGCTATCCCCCAGCGCTGGTGCCTCTCCTTCAGCAGTGTGTCGCGACTCTCTCTGCTCGTGCGCGGGATTTGTCGAGCAGGAGGTCCCCATGGCCGGCGCGCGCCCTTGCGGTGTTTCTCCCTACGGCATCTCCTCTCTGCTTCCTCTCTGCAGTAGAGAGCGCAGGGACATGCTCGGCGTTTTAGCGCCCAGCCATGGTGGAAGTCGTCGAGCCCCCTCCATCTGGTTTCGGGCTGCAGCAGCAGTCTCGGCATCGTCACGCAGCGAGCTCTGCCACCGATCTGCGCAGCCCCTATTCGGTTGTCGTTCTGCCTCCGTCGACCTCCTCCGTGCACGTGCAACAGTAGCCACTGCCCCTTTGCGTCGTGTGTGCCGACACGGATCTACGTAGTCCCAACGCGATGTTGTCAAACTCCGGTAAAACCCCATCGTCCTCGCTGCAACTTGTGTTTTTTTCAGCGCTCCATGAAATGACCAAAACCATGCACTGTCATATTCTTGCAGCCCCTTGTCGTTGTCATGCCTCGTGCATCGCTCGTCGGCAAAGAGCCCAAACTAATGGCATGCATGCGCGACAAGAGTCGGCCAGGTTGTTCGCCTTGAATGATTTGTGATTTTGTTTTATTTACGATTCAGTCGATGGCTTGAATAGGTGTGTGAAAATATAATTGTATGAATGGACGCTAGTAGAAAAGAAAATGAAGTAGAAAAGAACTCGGATGTTTTTATATTTTTATTTTGATCGAAAAATATGCGATGCGTTGTTAAATGCGAAAACTAAGTTACAAAATGCGGATTTTGTTTTGGGAAATGCATCGATATGTGTTTAAGTGAAAAGTGTATTTGTTTTATGCAATGTGATGGGGTTCGTGATTATATAGGGGTATATGTATTGATGTGACGAGTAGTTTAGAAAATGCTAGTTTGCGTGGAGGATGTGTTGTTAAGACATGTGTGTTGGAGTTCATATATTAGTAGTCGCGCCACATTGATCGAAGTGTCTCGAGTGCACGCCACCATATGGTTGTATGCGAGACGAGGTTATGCGCATGATGAGTTTAGTAAAAATCCATCGATGTCACTGGTGTTTAGTTGAGGTTTATTTGCGCGTGGAATGTGATAATGTGTTTAATACTTAGAACTCTTAGTCGATGAAGGTAGAAATGGTTTTGGCTTATATAGAGAGGTGGTGACATGCCTAAGTAGTCGTCGCTTCTCTATATTTATAAGTCGAGTCGTAACGATGTGGATTATGCGTTCGTTAAATTATGCTTCGCGTATAGTGTATGATTGTGCTCACGATTTCAAGTAGACACTTCAAGTCAGTTAAGTAGGTTGTGATACAAGTGTGTAATGGAGTTAGTTGTTTAAGGATAATTATTGAAGTACTCGGCTCGTATGATGAACACGAATGCGTTCGTGATTTGGGGAGTAAATGCATGGTGATTTTGATTTGGAGATTAGTGGTTTACGATTCGTATAGATTGGTCGGTGTGCGAAAATACTTGTGATATGGTGTCTATAAAATTGTTGTAGTGTATGTTGTGTCTTGGATAGTGATAATAATGGACTAAGCTGACGTGTATGTTATTTAGCGGGCTATGTCGTTACTCTAGTTAGCCGAATTGTTGGACGGCTTTAGTTAAGCACGTAATCGCGATAAATTGCTTGTTGTAGTCCAAATGCGCATGGTTATGGTCACAGGTAAAATTAGTGGTTCTCATATGATGTCTAAGTGAAAATGCAAATTAGTGTGTGAAGGGCGCAATCGATATACACATTTATACCAGGTTTGATTATTGTGGTGAACGTGTTTGCCGATTGTGTATGGTAATTCTAGCGCACGAAATAACTTGTATAAAATTAGTAAGTCTACTTATTGGTCCTAATTTGATTGTTTTAACTCTAACAGATGATAAAATGTTAGAATGGTTCAAGTCTCTAGAACGCGACAATTTTTGAAGTGAATAGGAGCTGAATTTTATTGGTTGCTGTTTTGGGCTGCACGCATTGTTTTAGTTGTGTTGTATGTTTGATGAACTAAATTGTGTTTTCTGTAGATATGTGCTATAGAAAAGTGGTAGATAACTTTATTATCTTGCTGGTGTTAAAATTTGACAGTCATAGGTCTGACAGTTTAGGAGTTATGTTGTTCACAAATTTAGTAACTGAATCTGTCCAAATTCTGTACAGATTTCAGAAACTGCATTGTTTGCTCGATTTAATGTTGCGGTCTGTTCATGGTCGTTATAAGAAAATTGTAGATGCTTTTTTTATCTTGCTTGTGTTAAAATTTCATAACCACAGGCCTGACAGTTTAAGAGTTATGAATTTTACAAACTGCTTGCTGTGTTCTGTCCACCGTCAGAACAGATTTCGAAAACTGTGTTGTTTGATTTAGTTAAACATTGAATCACTTCTTAGTGATTATAAAATTTATGTAGTGCTTTTGCAGAGCTTTCCAAAAAAGTCTTAGATCACTCTTTTTGGTGGTCTGAAGCTTAAGTTATGAATGTTTCAAATATGAAGACTGAATCTGTCCAGTTCTGGACAGCAAAGTCTTTTAGTGATTGTAACACCCGGATTTAAGGAACAAAGCCGGGTGCATCTCATACATGCGCCAAAGAAGACAACATATATAATAACAGAGTGTATAGAGATAAATGTCATAAAACATCAGAGTATTTATTACATAGCGGAAGACTATTACAAAATAAAGATAAATATAAAATAAACTAAGGATCGTTGGCGCCAATGTCGACTGAGAAACGCCACCTAGATCAAGTCGAATGCCTCAGTGTTAGGCGGCTCCTCTTCGACCACCTGTTCTTCTCCTGTAGGGGGGGTGTGAGACAGCAAGGGTGAGCTCACATACGTTCATAGCTCAACAAGTCGTGGGGAATAATGTGGCACGAACTCACCAAAGGTGGGAGTTCATGAAGTGTAAGGCTGATCAATGAAATAAAGGCTGAAGCTGAGCATTGCTTTTATAAGTTGGTCAAAATTTTATTAGCAATTACTAGGTGTAAGTAAATACCAAACCTTAATAGTAATAAAGGCAAGTAATAATAAAATAATCCCAAATGCGATGCAGATGTCAAATTAAATTTAAGTTCCATAATTAATCATGTGAGGGTCCGAGCCGCTCATGACCGTGAGCACGGCTAGTATACTAGTTTTACACTCTGCAGAGGTTACGCATCTTTACCCACAAGTCATGTTACCCATCTGCCAAGAGACGGCCAATCCCATACACCTCTACCGAGGAGGCGAGGCAGGGTAACACTACGAGGCCTTTACAAAGTTCCACTAGCTTCAGAAATCCTGCTACAGTTTATAGGAAGCTCCAGTGCAGGGTTCTTGCCTGACCGCCATCGCAGCAAAATCAACCAAGGACCTCCCTACACTGACCACTCCCCTACTGCCCTTGCCCCTTTCGGGTAAGGAAGACCTCCACTAGCTTTCCTAGTTAATCAGCCAAGGGCGTCCCATTAAACCCTTGTGGTAGCACTGTTTTCCAAGGTGGTCGCTCCATGTTCCCATTAATTTAATGATCTTAACATGAACAATAATAATAACAAGATAATAACAGAATAATCATGAATAGTGTATCTCCATACCCAATCCACATAAAGCAATAGCAGGTACTACCCAAACATATTTCAGGGGTGAACAAGGTATAAAGATAACCAAAACTGGGGTAACCTATTGGATCCCATCAAAATTAACCTATGCAGATCATTAAAGTTAATAAGAACATGGCTGGGAAAAGTAAGTGATCAAAGGCACAACTTGCCTTCAATGAGCTCCTGCTCAGCTACTTCTACTTGCTGAACCTCAGATTCCACAGTGGCTTGCTCGTCTACTCGCATCAACACAATACATACATAGTATAGCAAAAATTAACATTGCACCAAACATGTAAATAAAATACATAGTAAAAATCTACATATTAAAATGAGATCATAGGAACTGGAATCACTAAATTTGGAGTTATAGATTTCAAGTTATGAATTTCCTAAGATTTAATGTGCTTGGAATAGGATTAAATGATAAATAAATTTTCTTACTGTTTTCATGTCAAAACAGAGACACTAAATGATAGAAAATCTTATTACAAAATTTTAGAAATTGGAATGGCTCAATTTGGAGCTAGAATGAATTTTCTATGAATTTTATAAGTTCTAGTACTTATTTTCTTATTAGAAATCCATTTTCCAATTCATTTTATCAATTTACTCTGTGTTGGACTGAGCCTCAATTTCTGGAAAATGCAGGGGCTAAACTAAAAGGATCCCTGAGACTCAGAGGGCTGTAGCATGGGACGGCGGGTTCTAAATCCTAAAAACATAAGGTTTCTTTTGTAAAGTGTACCCGCGAAGGGGTATAGTTAGATCTCTGCCATTGGATCGGACGCGAACGGTGTGGATTAGATTGATTTTATCCCGAACCGGTATGCTCCGCTAGCGGTCCGATCTGATCTCAACGCCCCTAATCTAAAACATCTCTCAACCGTCCGATCCGAATCGGGCGACATCCGCTACACCGGATCAAAACGATGGCTCCGATCTGACCGTAACCGTCGCATAAGGATCTAACGGCCACAAATGACCGCCCCACTCCAGACCAACAACAGTGACGGCGTGGTTTCTCCCCGACGGCACCATCACTGGCCGGTGGCCTAGCGCCTCAGCGATCGAGATTATCTATCCGCGGTGTGCAAAATATAACGGGAAGACTCGTGAGTACAGTAGCGGCTTCTTACCGAGGTGTCGCGCAGCGCAGAGCCCTGTCGTCGACAGCTTGCGGTCCGACGGCGAAGCACCCGTCCGGCGAGCAATTCCGGGCATCCGGAACGGTAACCGCAGGCGATTATTCGCACACAGGTTCTATACGCAATGCCTAAGGTCCCGGGTCTCTTCTTGGTCACTAATCACGGCGTAGGCCCCAGAACCCCATGGCGGCGGCACCGACTCTCCTCACAGGCGGTAATGGCGGTGGTCCTTGATGTCCGGAGCACTAGGGTTTTGGTGAGCGGGCGAGACTCAAGGCGTTCGAGGAGGGCTTCAATCTGTAGCCGCCAGGAGTGGCCAGCTTCGCCAGCCGGGTCTTCCGCCATGGCTGGTTCGTTGCCAGTCAACGCGACAAAGGCGGCACGGTGGTGAAGATCTACAGGAGCGCCCACGAGGACCCACACAGCAGAGACCCCAGTGAGGCGACGCGGAGGAACTGGCTGACCCGCGGCCCCGCGCGGCAGAGGGCATCGAGCGCGCGCGCGTGGAGAAGGCGGGTGGTGAGCTGGGCTGTGCGCTGTGGGAGTAGAAGTGGGCCGAAAGTGAGGCAGACGGCCCAAGTAGTTCTTTAATTCTTTTCTTTTTTTTCTTCTCTTTTCTTCCTATTTTCTTTTCTTCCTTTCTAGGTTTAAATTTTGAATTTGAATTTTGAAGTCAATCCTGTGCTACATTAATCTTTATTACTTTTGTGAAGTTAAGAATACCAATTCTTGAAATATAATTATATCATTTATATTCTTATATCATTTCTCTCCTTCTTATTTATAAAACCCTAATTCCCATTTAGGGTTTAATCCAACTTCTAGTATTTATTATCTTATTATTATTATTATTATTTTATTTAATGCACAAACATAAAAACTCCACATGATGCATTTTCTTTTATTTTGGTATCATTGGTTTTAATTAATCACTCTCAATTATATGTGTGCTCTTTTTATGATGCAAATATGGCACATGAAATGAGGAAATCCTCTATATATTCCTTTTATGAAATTTTGAGTATTACAAATCCTACCCCCCTTAAAAATAATCTCGTCCTCGAGATTTAGGAAGATCTAGGGAAAAGGTGGGGAAAATCTATGCGAAGCTCTTCTTCTCTTTCCCAAGTTGCTTCATCTTCTCCGTGGTGACTCCATTGAACTTTACACATCTTTATAACCTTATTTCTTGTAACTCGAGTCAATGTATCCAGAATCTTGATGGGGTACTCAGCATAAGTCAAATCCTCTTGAACACTAAGGTCCTCCCTTGGTAATTGTTCCTCAAGTACCTTGAGACATTTCTTCAGTTGAGATACATGAAAAACATCATGAACATCCGCAAGATGATCCGGTAACTCCAATTGGTATGCAACCTCTCCCACTCGCTTTAAGATCAAGAAGGGTCCAATAAAGCGAGGGGACAACTTTCCTTTGACTTTGAATCTTCTCATACCCCGGAGTGGTGACACCTTCAAATAGACATAATCTCCCTCTTTAAACTCAAGCAGTCTTCTCCGGGTATCAGCATAACTTTTCTGCCGGGACTGTGCAGTTCTCAAATTCTCCCTTATTTGTTGAACTTGTTCTTCTGCTTCCTGTATAATCTCAGGTCCAAATAACTGCCTTTCACCAGTTTGATCCCAATACAGTGGAGTCCTGCACTTTCTGCCATACAAGGCCTCAAACGGTGACATCTTCAAACTGGCCTGATAGCTATTATTATAGGAGAACTCAGCATAAGGTAAACTCTTGTCCCAACTACTACCATGCTGAAGGGCACAAGCTCTCAACATGTCTTCCAATACTTGATTAGTCCTTTCAGTCTGTCCATCATTCTGACGATGATAGGCCAAACTTAAAATTCAACTTCGTATCCATATTCTCATGAAAGCTTTTCCAAAATCTGGAGGGTAAACTATGACCCTCTATCCAAAATGATCTTCTTTGGTACACCGTGTAGAGACACAATCCGAGCCATATATAACTCTACCAATTGAGATACCTTATAAGTAGTCTTGACAGGAATGAAGTGAGACACTTTGGTAAATTTATCCATAATAGCCCATATAGAATCATATCCTTTCGGGCTGCGAGGCAATCCAGTAATGAAATCCATACCAATCTTTTCCCACTTCCACTCGGGTATCTTCAGTGGGTACAGTAGTCCAGCTGGTCTCTGGTGTTCAGCCTTAACTCTTTGACCCACATCGCACATAGCCACATGTGCAGCCACATCTCTTCAATCCATACCACTAGAACTTCTACTTCAAATCCTGATACATCTTTGTACTACCAGGATGAATAGAATAATCCAAGTCATGGGCCTCCTTTAAAATAGCCTCACGAAGGCTCTCAATATCAGAAACACATATCCTGTTCTTGAACCACACGGTGCCTTGCTCATCTTCCGTGAATTCTAGACCTCTACCCTCTGTTATCAGATCCTTGATCTCCTGAATCTTAGCATCACCAACCTAACCTTTACGAATTTCTTGCTCCAAGGTAGGTTCCAATTCAATGGTAATTCCTTTTGTATATGTAACAATTCCTAGGTTGAGTCTATCAAAATCTTTTGCTAATTCATCAGGTAGCTGGACAGCGAAAGCGGAGTGAGCATGCTCCTTCTGGCTCAAGGCATCTGCAACCAAATTCGCCTTGCCAGGGTGATAGTGAATCTCCAAATCATAATCCTTAATGAGCTCCAACCAACGGCGTTGCCTAAGGTTGAGATCCTTCTGAGTGAATATATACTTCAAGCTCTTATGATCCGTGTATACTTGGCACTTAGTTCCCATGATGTAGTGTCTCCAAATCTTAAGTGCATGCACAACGGCAGCCAGCTCTAAGTCATGAGTGGGGTAGTTCAATTCACGTTTCCGCAACTGACGAGATGCATAGGCGATCACATGTCCTTCTTGCATGAGCACACATCCCAATCCTTGGCCACATGCATCACAGTAAATGTCAAATCCCTTCTGTAGATCTGGCATAATCAATACTGGTGGTGACATCACTCTCTCCTTCAATTGATCAAAGCTCTCTTGGCATTTCTCATCCCACTTGAATTCTCTTCCTTTTTCCAAAAGCGATGTCATAGGCTTAGCAATTTTAGAGAACCTTTCAATAAATCTTCGATAATATCCTACGAGTCCCAAGAAACTCCGAATCTCAGTAACTGTAGTGGGCACTCTCCACTCCATTATCTCCTTCACTTTAGCAGGATCCACTGCTATTCCTCCATTAGAAATAATATGACCAAGGAATGGCACCTTGTCAATCCAAAACTCGCACTTGCTAAACTTAGCGTAGAGTTGGTTATCTCGCAGCTTTTGTAGCACCAACCTTAGATGTTGTTCATGATCACTTTCATTCCTAGAATAGATCAGAATATCGTCGATAAACACCACGACGAATCTGTCCAAGTACTCCATAAACACCTTATTCATCAAATTCATGAAATAAGCCGATGCATTGGTTAATCCAAATGACATAACAGTAAACTCATATAATCCATATCGGGTTGAGAAAGCCGTCTTTGGAATATCTGATGGTCTAATCTTCATCTGATGATATCCCGATCGGAGATCAATCTTCGAGAATACCCTGGCTCCTCTCATCTGATCAAATTAATCCTCAATACGGGGTAATGGGTACTTGTTCTTCACCGTGACATCATTAAGTGATCTATAGTCCATGCACATTCGTTGCGATCCATCCTTCTTCTGCACAAATAACACCGGTGCTCCCCAAGGTGAGGAACTCGGACGAATATACCCCGCCTCTTGTAACTCAGTTAACTACTTCTTAAGTTCCTTCAGTTCTTCTACAGCCATCCTGTATGGTCGCTTAGATATAGGGGCAGTTCCAGGTAAAAGATCAATCACAAACTCAACTTCCCTATCTGGTAGCATCCCTGGTAACTCCTCTGGAAAGACATCCGGAAAATCCCTAACTGCACGGATGTTGTCACCCACCAACTTCTCATCTACTAAGAGCGCCGCTAGTCTGATGGTGGTAGTTACTGCAACTTCATCTTCAAATCTTTGTCCTTTGGAACTGGTGAGTTCTACGGTTCCCTTAGCACAATGTATATACTGCCTTTGCCTTTCTTAACCATGACATACCAAGGATCACGTCTATAGTGTTCTCCGCTAACATTATAGGGGTAGCCCATCTGGGTTAGAAACACAGGGTAAGAAAGGAAGAATTGTAGACAAGGCGAGTAATTACGAGAAATGTTACTACGGGGGATTTATTAGCTAAGTAGATTAATGTGTTATCCTCTAAAGCTAATACATTACCTTATGGTGGTACATGCTAAGATGCCCAACAATATTGTTTCAATCAATCAAAGAAGCAAATCAAGCATTTATCATCAGAACAATCAACCAACATTTTTTTTAATAGGGAAAATAGTTTTAGTTTTGTCTTAGGTCTCCTATCTCTTAAAAAGTTCATAAATGTAGGATTCCAAGGTGTGAAATCCATCTTGTCTTAGAGTAGTAAAGGTAAGAATAATCAGAGTAGAATAGCAAAAGGTGAGACAAGATCAAGATAAGGTAAGTATGGAATGAATCAGAGTAAGATAAGTAGGTAAGAGTTTGTCCATTTCTATCTAGGTTTCGTCCTACAGTCAACATTTCCTCTGATACCACTTCTGTAACACCCGGATTTAAGGAACAAAGCCGGGTGCATCTCATACATGCGCCAAAGAAGACAACATATATAATAACAGAGTGTATAGAGATAAATGTCATAAAACATCAGAGTATTTATTACATAGCGGAAGACTATTACAAAATAAAGATAAATATAAAATGAACTAAGGATCGTTGGCGCCAATGTCGACTGAGAAACGCCACCTAGATCAAGTCGAATGCCTCAGTGTTAGGCAGCTCCTCTTCGACCACCTGTTCTTCTCCTGTGGGGGGGTGTGAGACAGCAAGGGTGAGCTCACATACGTTCATAGCTCAACAAGTCGTGGGGAATAATGTGGCACGAACTCACCAAAGGTGGGAGTTCATGAAGTGTAAGGCTGATCAATGAAATAAAGGCTGAAGCTGAGCATTGCTTTTATAAGTTGGTCAAAATTTTATTAGCAATTACTAGGTGTAAGTAAATACCAAACCTTAATAGTAATAAAGGCAAGTAATAATAAAATAATCCCAAATGCGATGCAGATGTCAAATTAAATTTAAGTTCCATAATTAATCATGTGAGGGTCTGAGCCGCTCATGACCGTGAGCACGGCTAGTATACTAGTTTTACACTCTGCAGAGGTTGCGCATCTTTACCCACAAGTCATGTTACCCATCTGCCAAGAGACGACCAATCCCATACACCTCTACCGAGGAGGCGAGGTAGGGTAACACTACGAGGCCTTTACAAAGTTCCACTAGCTTCAGAAATCCCGCTACAGTTTATAGGAAGCTCCAGTGGAGGGTTCTTGCCTGACCGCCATCGCAGCAAAATCAACCAAGGACCTCCCTACACTGACCACTCCCCTACTGCCCTTGCCCCTTTCGGGTAAGGAAGACCTCCACTAGCTTTCCTAGTTAATCGGCCAAGGGCGTCCCATTAAACCCTTGTGGTAGCACTGTTTTTCCGGGTGGTCGCTCCATGTTCCCATTAATTTAATGATCTTAACATGAACAATAATAATAACAAGATAATAACAGAATAATCATGAATAGTGTATCTCCATACCCAATCCACATAAAGCAATAGCAGGTACTACCCAAACATATTTCAGGGGTGAACAAGGTATAAAGATAACCAAAACTGGGGTAACCTATTGGATCCCATCAAAATTAACCTATGCAGATCATTAAAGGTAATAAGAACATGGCTGGGAAAAGTAAGTGATCAAGGGCACAACTTGTCGGTGTTTTGGGTCCGACCGCACACCCGGGGTTGCCCCTCAAGGTGTTTTAGGAGTAGGAAGGTGTCGACAACTGTAGCAAAATGGTTCGTGCCGATCGCACGAGGGACGGTGGACAAGGTTTACAGGTTCGGGCCGCTTAGTGATGCGTAACACCCTACGTCCTGGTGAGTATACTTGGTGGGTATGGTTATAAGAGAGCTCTCTGGATCGAAAATACAGAGAGTTGATGTGTGTGGCTAAGTAATGGGTCGATCGTTCTGATGGGGTGCCCCCTAGGCCTTATATACTCGACCGTGGGGCAGTACACATGATAGGATAACAACAAGTGGCTAAAAGATAGTGAACCTCTCGAGATTATCCTTTACGTAACTCTCGCCGACTTATCCTCACGTGGCTTCATTGCATGGAGGCCCCGACGCGGGAAAGTCGGATCTCTGCTACGGCCAATGGCTCGACGCTATGGGTCGCCCGGATTTGCACCAATCCGGCCCCATGTCGCTCTGCGTTGCTGGTTGTCTTTCCCCAGGCCCACGAAAGAATAACCTTACGATTTATTGGGCCCTTGGGCCTTTCGTGAGGTCCTTTATTCTTCTGGTGGACCCGGGGGATATCTATCCCCCACAAGCCCCCGATCTTTGGGTTAATTTAGAGGTAATCAACCCGAAGATCCCAGGTCCAGCTTGTAGGTGATTTGAAGAAAGATGACTCCTTGCTGTTCTCTCCTGCTTCGATCACTTGTTGACCAGAACCTAGCTTTGTGCCTGTGCCTTAGAGATCGGCATTCCTGTTTGTTGGATTCTGAACTTTATTGGGTGCACCGGAGGTGCACCCAATGGGTGTAGCCCCCGAGCTTCGAGTAGATTTTAGAAAATAATCTACTCGAAGGTCTTCATTAGAGATTACTTCCATTTGTGTTCCTTTATTCCAGTTGAGGGTTGGCTTCTTAATCTTGTCCCATGCCCTTAGAAATTGGTGCTATCCTGGCTTAGAATGACAATCCATGGGGTGCACCGAAGGTGCACCCAATGGGTGTAGCCCCCGACCTTCAAGTGGATTTTTTGAGGATAATTCGCTTGAAGGTCTTCTTTTTGTGTCCTTTTGCTGAAGTATACTCTTTCTGCTTATAAAAAAGTTGGCATGATGTCATCCGTGCTATGTCATCAATATTATGCTTCGGAGGTCAGCATGTGTTTTGTCTTTTGCAACTGAATTTGCAATCCTTCCATATCTTGCTGAGTAGCATAGTGTATTTGCTCTGCAACTGATTGGACGTTCGATGGACGTTCTCTGTCTAGTCTTCAAGTCATGTCTGTCGACCATATTTTGCACTCTGTTGACTATATTTGGCTTCCCTTTAACTCTTGTTGATATCTCATTTTTGTCTTGAGGCATTCACTGCATGCTCTGCACAGATGTGACCATTTTGAAAAATATACTGACAATTCCTGGGCGTCCCCCCCCCCCCAATGGGTGTGGGCAAGGGACGGCTTGGTACGCTGAGTGTTTTAACCGGCTGCTTCTGAGTTGTAATGTGATGGGACGGCGAGTGTAATCATATCCTTTGCGCTGTTGACTGGAGTCCCAATGGGTGTAGTGCTGCATGAAACGGCGTCCGCCGCCTGACGTGTCTTTGGACGGGTGGAGGTGTATATTGAATGCTTAGCGACTGTTCAGTGACCGCGGTTGGAGGTGAGCGGTTGCCTTTCTCTTCTATAAATAACGCTGTTGTTCCTCTAGTTTCTTCACATCCCTTCGCTATTTCTTACTGCCTCCTTCTCTTCTTTTTCTGCTTGCCTCCATGGGAAAGAAACGCAAGCGTGAGCCGACTCCTCCATCGGAGGACTTCGGCGACTCGGAGTACTCGGAGGAGGAGTTCTCCTCCGAGTCCGAGAGGTCCCCGGCCCCCGTCTCTCCCCCGGCGTCGTCCGATGACTCGGACGACTCCCAGGGGTTAGCCGCGGAGGTCTGGTCGTACATCCGGGCCGTCGAGCGCTCCGGGCTCGAGGGCTCGGATGAGTCCGAGTACTCCTCGGAGGAGGAGGACTCGGACGACGGCGACGAGGGCGGGGACGACGACGACGACGACGGTGACGACGACGACGACGACGACGATGACGACGACGACGACGACGACGACGACGACGGCGGCAATGGCGGGGGCTGCACCAGGGGCGGCGGCGACAGGGGCAGGGCCAGTGGCTAGATGCCACTGGTCCTTTTAAATATTAGTATAGATTAGAAGTAGTATAGTTAGATAATGTAGTAGTATTAGTAATGTAGAGTAGTATAGTGTAGTGTAGTAGTAGTAGTAGCAGTAGAGTGTAGTTTAGTAGTAGAAATAGGGAAGTATCAACTCATAATGAGTTGATTTGTAAATGTTGTCACTTCCCTTGAATGAAGAACGAGTTTGGTTTCCCTTTGATGAATCGTTTCGTTTGACTATGAATCTGAGTTTTTTGAGGCCGTAGCCGAACAGCTTGATCGTTATACTGATGCTTCCAAACAATATTGCGGTCTGTATCAATGTTTTCAGAAGTAACGCCGAGTGATCGGAAGTCGCCGTCGACATTTTAGAAGTAATGCCGAGTAGTTGAACCCCAAATCGTCGTTTTAGAGGCAACGCCGCGTGTCTAAGTAGTGACTTCGGCATTTTAGAGGCAATGCCGAGCAATTAGACTTGAGGTAAGCGTTTTAGAGGCAACGCCGGGTGATTAAGTAGTGACTTCGGCATTTTAGAGGCAATGCCGAACAATTTAACTCAACGTCAGCGTTTTAGAGGCAACGCCGAGTGATTGAGGGTCATCGTTGGCATTTCTAGGAGTAATACCGAACGGTTGAACCCGAGGTCAGTGTTTTAGAGGCAACACCGAGTTATTGAACTCGAGATCAGCGTTTTAGAGGCAACGCCGAGTGAGTGAAGGTCAACGTCGGCATTTTAGAAGTAATGCCGAGTGACTAAACTCGAGATCAGCGTTTTAGAGGCAACGCCGAGTGACTGAATAGTGACGTCGGCATTTTAGAGGCAACACCGAGTTATTGAGCTCGAGGTCAGCGTTTTAGAGGCAACGCCGAGTGATTGAAGGTCAACGTCGGCATTTTAGAAGTAATGCCGAGTGATTAAACTCGAGATCAGCGTTTTAGAGGCAACGCCGAGTTATTTTGAGGATTAACACCCGAGTAAGGAGAGGTCCCACTAGTTTTTTTTTTTGGGAAATAACTGCCGAATGACCGCGTGGCATGCTGGAATTTCGGAAATGACTGCCGAGTGATGACTGGGCACTTTTTGAAACGGTATCTGGTCTGAGAATATCCCATAAGAGTTGCACTTTTAGCCGCCTTTGCTTTCCGCGCCCTAGTTTTTGCATTCCTGCTTCCAAATTCCCTCTGCGCTTGCCTCCAATTTGCTCGCTGGTGAAATCAAGATGGCTCCCAAGAGGAAAATCGCGAGTTCTTCCGCTGTGGTGATTCCCCCAATTGATCCCAACAGCCAGTTGCCTTTCGCAGGTAACCACACGTCCATCATCTCTGAAACCGAACTCCTTCACCTCGTGTCCATCGGGGTTCTTCCTCCGCGGGAACTCTGTTCTTGGCGGATTTGCCACGGAACTACGGTCCCGACGGAGGATACCCATGAGTCTGTGGTTTACGCTCCCTTTCTTCTCCGTGGCCTTGGCCTTCCTATTTCTCCCTTTTTCCGTGGTCTTCTTGATTTCTACCACATCAACCTAACCCATCTGAACCCTAATTCAATTCTGCAAATTTCTATCTTCGTCCATTTATGTGAGGCCTTTCTTGGCGTGCTGCCGCATTTTGGATTGTGGAAACACCTGTATCATTGTCGCCCTGGGATGGCCGGGGGACAACATCAGTTGGTTGGAGGTGCCAGCTTGGAGATGCGCCGGGGACGGAAAACTGAGTATCTTGAGATCCCCCTTAAAGACAGCATTAAGGGATGGCGCCTGGAATGGTTTATAGTTGATAACTATGGAAATTCTCTCCCCCCCCCCGATCAGGAAGACAGCCAGATGTTCGCACCCCGAGCTGGACCGAGTCTCCTACAGACGAGGAGGTGGCTGAGGCCAGTGTGCTGCTAGCTGAAGTTGGGCTATTGAAAGAGAGGGGTTTGACTGCTGAAGCTACAGTTGCTGACTTCGTTTTCAAAAACATTCAGCCACTGAAAGATAGGGTCCACCCGGCTTATCTGTATCAAGGGCTAGCCAACCCAACTCGAGTTACCAATAGAAGAATTCCTTCTGCAGATTTGGTGAGCCGACTGGAGATGATTCTCAGAGGCAAAGTATCCAATGTTGGTGCTCCGGTGGCGTATTCAGCCTGGAATCTGCCTCCCGCCAAGGCCTTCACTCGCTTCGTGTCAAACCCTCCTGCGACTGATGGCAGTTCGGGCCTTAGAGCGCGGCCTTCTGACGAGGAGGTTAATGCTTTGGTTGCCTTACTTGGGAAAATCCCTGATGATGAACGACAAATCCATTTCGAAGTGCCTTTGGATCCTACTGATGCTGAAATAAATGTCGTGCTTGACATGTTGGCTGAGGATTCTTCTGACGCTATTCCTACTGAGACATTGGCAGTGGCACCTCTCCCAGAGGTCGGTATAATCTTGGATGTCCAGAGACCTGTCCGTGCTCGCTCGAAACGTCCCCGCCGAACCAATCAGACTGATCTTTCTGTTGATGAGCAGAAAAAGAAGAAGAGACGTATTCGGCGAGTATCTAGTTTGAATCAGGGTGCTGGTCCCTCGGCTCCTGCTGATGAGGAGGTTCCTGCATCTGAATTTGCTGATGCTGATCCCAATGGGTGTGGTCCATCTGTTGCTGATCCCAATGGGTGTGTTGCCAGTGTTGCTGATGAAGATGACGAAGAGGAAGAGGATGAGGTTCCTTTGATTCGGAAGAACAGTCGGTAATTCCTCGCCAGTGGGGAAAGTAGTGGGGTTCCCTCTCCGGCTTTATCTGCTCTTGTTGGCCTGCAAAACATATCCCTGGCCGACTTTGATCAAACTCTCGAGGATATGGTCCCAGAGGACTTGTTATCAGGGCCAGTGGATGATGATGTGACGGAAACTTGTGGTGCTGTGCCGGACGCTGGGTTGAGGTCATCCCGTGCCTCATCAACCTTAGAGCACGATCTTGAGGGACGGGATGTTAACTTGGATTGTCCTGATTCCATGGAAGTAGCCGAGGGCCCATCAACCTTGGAGATGGTTACTGCTGAAAGTTTGGACCCCAAGGATGGTGTTGACACATGTCCAGCCCCCGAGGGTGTCGTCGGGGATGACTTAGCCCGGGCGAAGGATGCGAGCTACTGCCCAGCCCCCGAGGGTGTTGCCGGGGGTAATCCGGCTCAAGTGGGCAGCGCCAACCATGGCCCATTCCCTGAGGGTGTCCGAACAGGGTCTCCTTCCGGCACTTCCATGGACGTTCACGCTGGGTCACCTCCACATTCTGGCTGCATGGTGGTGGCCCGAACTTCAGACCGGGGTGTCGCTTTGGAGGGCAGCGTCCCCGTTGATCGAGTATCCGGCTCTTTTGAAGGAGATGAACTGATTCCCACCGTTTCATTGCATGCTGCTTCGGGTGATGACCTTGCGCCTGGTTATCATCTGATTTCTCCTGACTTGGGGATCCCTTCGTTCTTCTCCAACCTCCAGGTGCTGTGCTGTTTCTTAGCTTGATTTTTACATGAACTCCTGCCGTTATGCTCATTTGCTCTTCTCATCAGGTTTTGGTGGATGGGATGACCAGCCAGCTGAAATTACATGGTGCTCCTATCCCGGAAGTAGCTTCATCCTTTTCGTGTTGGAATCCGGTGTCTCTTCATCGCCGTGTATCCGAGTTGGAGGCGACTAACGCTGGTTAGTGCCCTTTTTCTTTTCTTCGCGTTTGTTGTGGACTGCTTGACCTTCTGACCTTGTTTTGTTTGATTACCTCTTACTAGGAATGACTCGGCAGACTGCACTTCTTGAGGAGAAACATTCTCAGGATCGAGCTGAATTGACTCAGCGATGCACTGATCTTGAGGAAAAGTATTCTCAAAGTCAGATTGAACTGAGTCAGGTCTCTGCTGCCCTGGATGATGCCAATGCGTTGAGTTCTTCTCTGCATGCCCAGCTTGACTCTTAAAAGGTGATATACGAAACTGCGCTTTTTTCTTGCTGTGCTCCTATTGTTTGCCTGGTTTTCTGAAGGAACTGATTTGCGCTTGCAAGAGGAAAAACGTATCCTTGCCGCTTCTCGTGACAATCTTGATAGGTTGTATCGAGATTCTAGCAACTCGTTGACTATTCTGGAGAGGAGTCATCGCTTTTCCATGGAGGAGTTGAACAATCTTCGCTATAAGTTGCAGGAGTCCTTGGATGATGTGATTCGCCTTCGGGAGTTGATATCGGCTAAAGACGTTGTCATCAAGAATCTGCGTGCTTCCAAGAAATCCGTTACCCAGGAGCTAGAGGCTGCCCAGTTGGCTGTCAAGGCTGCTGAAGAGACTTCCAATACTCTGAGAGCCCAACGCGATAGGGCCATGGACAAGGCCATTCGAGCGGGACGAATTCTGATGAGGAGGCCTAGCGTAGTCGTTCCTGAAGATATAAGGGCTGACGTGAACGCCGCCCCTGACTCCTCGAGTCGTCCTTCTTCGTCGACTGCTCCTGGAAAAGATATTGCAAAATAGAGAAAACATTTCGCGTGCCCCGAGCGCGCGGCTTGCATGATTGAACATTTGTTAGAGGACACCGGTTTATTTGAATAGCATAGTCATTCACTTATTGTATCAGAATTTTTTAGTTAATGAGTTTAGTAGTTATGACGCATGATGACTATGAATTTTGTCTATGGGATATGGAAATCATCCCCTGAATTAAATAGGCGAGAGCATGTTGCATTGGTCTTAAGTAGACGCCAACTGGAGTTGATTGCTTCGTTAGCTGGGCATAGTGGTCACCCCGAGTTAAGTAAGCGTGAGCATGTCGCACCGCCTTAAGTCGTTGCCGACTTAAGTCGATTGCTCCGTTAGCAGGGCATAGTGGTCACCCCGAGTTAAGTAAGCGTGAGCATGTCGCACCGCCTTAAGTCGTTGCCGACTTAAGTCGATTGCTCAGTTAGCAGGGCATAGTGGTCACCCCGAGTTAAGTAAGCGTGAGCATGTCGCACCGCCTTAGCCGTTGCCGACTTAAGTCGATTGCTCCGTTAGCAGGGCATAGTGGTCACCCCGAGTTAAGTAAGCGTGAGCATGTCACACCGCCTTAAGTCGTTGCCGACTTAAGTCGATTGCTCCGTTAGCAGGGCATAGTGGTCACCCTGAATTAAGTAAGAATGCAAGCCAATCGTAAATAAATTGAGTATCTTCGAAACCTTTTCTTTATTGACAACAAATTTCCACTGTACAGAGTACATCATTGTTATCCCAGCAGTTTTGAGGTACGGCTAAGGATAAAACTTTCTCAAGTGTTCTATGTTCCAAGAGTTCCCGACTTCCGTGCCATCCATCTGAGTGAGGCGATATGATCCGGGCCGAGTGACTTCTGCTACTATGAAGGGTCCTTCCCACAAGGGTGATAACTTGTGTCGTCCTTCTCCCGTTAGAATTCGGCGAAGGACGAGCTCCCCTACTGAAAAGGATCGTTGCCGTACAGCCTTGTCGTGATAGCGCCTTAGAGTCTGCTGGTATCTTGCTGACTGGATTACTGCGCTTAGCCGTTCTTCCTCGAGTACGTCTATGTCCTCCAACCTGGTGGTCTCAGCTTCTGCTATGCTTTCAAAAATCAACCTTGGCGCCCCAAACTTGAGATCAGCAGGCAGCACTGCCTCCGACCCATAGACCATGAAGAAAGGAGTGTTTCCATGCAAAGCTCGGCTAGGTTGGGTCCTTAGGCTCCAAACAACATAGGGTAATTCCCTTATCCACTTCCCTGCGAATTTTTCGTTCTTATCGAAAATCTTTTTCCTGAGTGCATCCAATATCATCCCGTTGGCTCGCTCAACTTGCCCGTTGGCTCTTGGATGGGCTACAGATGCATACTTGATCTGAATACTTTTTTGCTCGCAGAAGTCAAAGAATTCTGAACTCGTGAAATTGGACCCTAAATCAGTTATGATGCTGTTTGGTATCCCGAATCTGAATATTATGTCTTGTATGAATTCCACGGCCTTAGCAGAAGTTAAGGAGGCAATGGGCTTGAATTCTATCCATTTAGTGAACTTGTCAATTGCTACCAACACATGAGTATATCCCCCTTGAGCTTTCTTGAAAGGTCCAATCATATCCAGCCCCCAGCATGCAAAAGGCCAGGTCACTGGTATGGTCTGCAGCTGCTGTGCTGGCAGGTGCTGTTGCTTTGACAAGTATTGGCAGGCTTCGCACCTCTGAACTAACTCGGCTGCATCATTCTTTGCTGTTGGCCAATAGAATCCTGACCTGAAGACCTTCCCAACTAGCGTTCTGGAGGCTGCATGTATCCCACATTGTCCAGCGTGGACTTCTTCTAAGAGTTGCTTTCCAGTGGATGGGAGAATGCACTTCATGAAGACGCCTGACGCACCCCTTCTGTATAATGTTTCCCCAATAAGTGTATAGTGAGCTGACTGTCTTGCAATGCGCTCTGCCGTGTTCTTATCATCTGGTTCTTCTTCATTCCTTATGAACTTAATGATTGGCTTTCTCCAGTCATCGGGATCTGACTCAGGTTGATCTATGATGTTGCATTCTTCCATTTGACCCAAAGAGATACTTGGCTGCAGAATTTCTTGCACAAAAACCCTGGGTGGGACCTGAGCTCGACTGGATCCTAGTTTGGACAGTACATCGGCTGCCGCGTTCCGATCTCTCTCCACATGATGAAATTCTAGACCCTCGAATTTGTCCTCCAGTTTTCGGACGGCAGTGCAGTATCTTCCCATCGAATCGTTTGAGCAATCCCACTCCTTATTTATCTGGCTGATGACTACCAGAGAATCCCCATATACCATTAATCTTTTGACGCCCAATGATATGGCAATGTTCAGTCCATGGATCAAGGCTTCATACTCGGCTGCATTGTTGGAGGCCGGGAATAACAGCTGGAGGGCGTACTTGAGGTGTTCGCCTCCTGGTGCAGTGAAAAGAATCCCCGCTCCTGCTCCCTGCAGCTTGAGTGAGCCATCAAAATACATTCGCCATACTTCTGCAGTCTCCGGGTTGTCTGGCACTTGTTGTTCAGTCCACTCTGATACAAAATCAACCAGTGCTTGGGTTTTGATGGCAGTACGAGGCCGAAACTCGATGTCATGAGATCCCAGCTCACAGGCCCACTTGGCTATTCGACCGATGGCTTCCTTGTTGTGAAGAATATCCCCTATTGGAAAACTTGTGACTACTATGACTTTGTGGTCGTCAAAGTAGTGACGCAGCTTGCGGGCAGTTAGAAGTACTGCATACAATAGCTTCTGGACTTGAGAATACTTTTTCTTTGAGGGGCCGAGGACTTCACTAATGAAGTAGACAGGATGTTGTATCGGATAGGCATGCCCTTCTTCTACTCGCTCGACTACCAACGCGGTGCTCACCACGTGAGTCGTGCAAGAGATGTACAATAGCAAATCTTCGGCTGGTTGAGTTGGTGTGGCTCGCCGAGGTGGTTTCAGTACTGGCGGTGTTGTCAAGAATTTTTTCAGAGCATCTAGAGCTTCTTGTGCTTCTGAAGTCCACTGAAATTTATCCACCTTCTTGAGTAACTTATAAAACGGCAAACCTTTTTCCCCCAGTCTGGATATAAATCTGCTTAAAGCTGCCATGCATCCAGTAAGTCGCTGAACTTTCTTCTGCGATCGAGGTGCCTCCATCTTCATGATAGCTTCAATCTTATCTGGATTAGCTTCAATTCCCCGGTGGCTGACAATAAATCCGAGTAACTTTCCGGCTGGTACCCCAAAAACACATTTCTCGGGATTAAGCTTCCATCTGTACCGCCTCAGGCTGTTGAAAACCAGTTGCAAATCTTCGATGAAGTCTTTTGAGTCCTGTGTTTTGATCACCACGTCATCCACATAAGCCTCCACACGCTTGCCCCAGTGATCGGCTAAGCATGTTTGAATAGCTCTCTGGTAAGTCGCTCCAGCGTTTTTGAGGCCAAACGGCATGGAGGTATAACAGAAAGCGCCAAATGGAGTAATGAATGCTGTTTTTTCTTCATCTTCTTTTGCCAGACTGATCTGATGATACCCGGAATAGCAATCCAAGAAAGACAGCATAGAACATCCAGCGGTGGAGTCCACCACCTGATCTATCCTCGGGAGCCCGAAAGGATCCTTCGGATAGTGTTTGTTGAGATCAGTATAATCAACACACATACGCCAGTCCACTTTATTCTTTTTGAGTACAAGAACAGGATTAGCCAACCACTCAGGATGTAATACTTCTCTAATGAATCCAGCCGCGACCAAGCGAGCTAACTCGGCGCGAATGGCTTCCCTCTTATCAGGCGTGAAACGACGTAATTTCTATCGAATCGGCCTCGCCTGGGGAAAGACCTTCAGTTTGTGCTCGGCCAGTTCTCTCGGGACTCCCGGCATATCCGCAGGTTGCCATGCGAATACGTCTCGGTTATCTTGCAGAAACTGGACGAGCGCGCTTTCCTATTTGTCATCCAAACTGGAGCTGATGACGGTCGTCTTGCGCTCATCAGCGAATCCCAGGTTGATTCTCTTGGTTTCTTCAGTCGGCCGCATAGAGGTCGCGGTCTGAGCTTCATTCGCCGGTATTGCGAGGTCCTCCTCAGGCTTAGAGTTCGCCATTGCGGGGAGAGCTGTCGACGGCTTGGCGGTGAGGGCTGTTTGAATAGCCACTCGGAAACATTCTGCGGCGCCTTGGAGGTCGGCGCGCACAGTTATGATCCCTTGTGGCCCTGGCATCTTCAGTATCATGTACGTGTAATGCGGAATGGCCATGAATTTGGCCAATCCTGGCCTCCCAATGATGGCGTTGTACCCGCAGTCGAAGTTTGCCACTTCAAACCTTAGGAACTCGGTTCTGTAGTTCTCCGGAGTTCCAAAGGTGACCGGCATGTAGATGTGGCCCAGCGGGTATTCCCCTTCCGTCGGCACGATGCCGAAGAAAGGAGTGTCCGACTCGTGGAGCTCTTTGAGATGAACTCCCAGGCTTTGGAGTATCCGGGGGAAGGTGATGTTGATGCTGCTCCCCCCGTCCACTAACACCTTTTTCACCCGGCTCTCTCGGATCACCGGATCGACGAGAAGCGGGTATTTGCCCGGGTGGTCGAAGTTGAGCCATTGATCCACCCGAGTGAAGGTGATCGGGTGTTCCGACCATCGGTACGGGGCGGGAGGGCCGATGGTCGCCACCAGTATCTGGCGATCATTGAGCTTTTGTTGTCTTCTGCTCTCCTGTGATCCGTGTCCGCCGAAGATGACGTTGACCTCCCTGTCAACGCGCGGGAAAGCTCCTCCTCCTCCTCCCTCCTCCTGCCGATGGGGTTGTCGTGGTTCATCTGGTCCTCCCCTCGGCGGAGGAGGAGGTAGAGGTTGGAAGGGTCGGCCGTGTCCGACGGAGTGCTTGAAGTCCCGGCAGTTACGAAGAGTGTGGCGCATGTCCTTGTGGTACGGGCACTGGGCATCGAGGATGTCGTCCAGTGTGCGTTCGCCTCCACGAGGTCCTCCTCGAGCGCGAGAGGCAGGTGGTCCGGCGGCGTGCACTTCTTCGCGTGGCCTCTTCTCCCACCGCTTGTCAGGTTGCTGGTTCGTGTCGCGCCGTGGTGCTGCCGGTGCGGGCTTTGCTCCTCCGATGAGATCCTGGGCTCGCTCGTCGGCGGTGATGTAGAGGTCGGCTTCCCGGAACAGCTCCTCCGAGGTGGTTGGCGCCCTTTGTAGTATGGCTCGGACGAAAGCCGAATCATTAGATCCTCGGTAGAAGTCCTCGATCACGGCCGCCTCTGTGACATCGGGGATGCGATTCCTCATGGTTTGAAACCTCTTGAGGTATGATCGGAGAGTTTCGTCACCCCGGCGCTTGATGGATTTGAGGTCCCACGGCTGCGCCGGCTTGTCGGAGAGGGACTGGAAGTTGGCGGTGAAACGCCGACTGAAGTCTCCCCAGACGTCGATGCAGTGTCGGGGTAGATGTCGTAGCCATTGCAGCGCGTCTTGTCCAAGGACAATGGGCAAGTACGCGGTCATCACGTCTTCAGATGCTCCGGCAGCTCGAGCAGCGGTGGTGTAGACGGCTAGCCAACCCCATGGATCCTGCTTAGGTTCATACTTGTCAACATTGGATACCTTGAAGTTGGGAGGCCACTGGATGGCCCTAAGGCGTGGAGTAAGGGCGGACACTCCGCAGGTGTCCTCCTGTCGTCGGGGTCGATGTCTGTCCCGGGGAGGGGAGTTGTGGTTGTGATTCCTCGACCGTCCCCGGGAAGTTCCGCCAGTTGAAGCCGTTGCCGACTCAGTCCTGGTAGCTTGGCTCTGAGTCGGGGCGCCATGATCCCTGTCGTACTCCTCTCGACGACGAATTTCGTTCTCATGCCGCCGTTCCCGCGAAGCATTGATGGAGCTCCGCGCGTCTCGGCGACTGTTGATGGCGTGTCGTAGATCGTTCGGCGGGTGAGCAAGCGGTAGAAGATGGTTGGCCGCCTGGGTGAACAGTCGTCGGTAGCCGTCGGCGTCTGGAGTCCGAGGAAGTCCTTCCGCAATCCGAGCCAGCACCCCTCCGACTTCGCTCGGCGTGTTCATGGCTCGGGCGAAGTCGGGGTTCAGATTGCGCCCGAAGAGTGGATTCTCCCGACGTTGCCTTGCATCTTGCTCAGCCTGCTCCTGAGCTCGTCGGCGATCACGTCGCCGGGAGTTCCTTCGCTCTCTGAAGACGCGTTCCTCCGGGGTTTCCCCTACCTCCGAGACCTCGTCTCGCGAGACAGGTTGTTCCGGATTCCGCTCTCCGGCCGCGTGATGTCGTCGAACATTCCTGCGCCGGTTCCTTCGTCGACGGGACTCTCGCTGAGGCGGTTCCTCCCCGGGTACAGTCGGCTCGTCGTCGGAGATGGCCGGCGATTCTGCCCTTCCGATGAAGAGGACGTCGGGGTAGAACGACGCTGCCGTCGTGGTGATCTTCTTCCGGGGAGCTGGAGGTTGCGCTTCTCCGGTATTCTCGGAGTTTGTTGAGGAAGACTCCTTTTTCGGCGGATCCGCAATACGGTGCAGAATTCCTTCTTCGTCCGCTACGAACGAGATTGTTCCGAAGCAGAACATAGATCCGGGGCGCAGGGTGATCTTGCTGTAGAAGGAGATGGCCATTGAGCTAGCTTGGATTGTCAACACACCCCCTACCTGGCGCGCCAGCTGTCGGTGTTTTGGGTCCGACCGCACACCCGGGGTTGCCCCTCAAGGTGTTTTAGGAGTAGGAAGGTGTCGACAACTGTAGCAAAATGGTTCGTGCCGATCGCACGAGGGACGGTGGACAAGGTTTACAGGTTCGGGCCGCTTAGTGATGCGTAACACCCTACGTCCTGGTGAGTATACTTGGTGGGTATGGTTACAAGAGAGCTCTCTGGATCGAAAATACAGAGAGTTGATGTGTGTGGCTAAGTAATGGGTCGATCGTTCTGATGGGGTGCCCCCTAGGCCTTATATACTCGACCGTGGGGCAGTACACATGATAGGATAACAACAAGTGGCTAAAAGATAGTGAACCTCTCGAGATTATCCTTTACGTAACTCTCGCCGACTTATCCTCACGTGGCTTCATTGCATGGAGGCCCCGACGCGGGAAAGTCGGATCTCTGCTACGGCCAATGGCTCGACGCTATGGGTCGCCCGGATTTGCACCAATCCGGCCCCATGTCGCTCTGCGTTGCTGGTTGTCTTTCCCCAGGCCCACGAAAGAATAACCTTACGATTTATTGGGCCCTTGGGCCTTTCGTGAGGTCCTTTATTCTTCTGGTGGACCCGGGGGATATCTATCCCCCACACAACTTGCCTTCAATGAGCTCCTGCTCAGCTACTTCTACTTGCTGAACCTCAGATTCCACAGTGGCTTGCTCGTCTACTCGCATCAACACAATACATACATAGTATAGCAAAAATTAACATTGCACCAAACATGTAAATAAAATACATAGTAAAAATCTACATATTAAAATGAGATCATAGGAACTAGAATCACTAAATTTGGAGTTATAGATTTCAAGTTATGAATTTCCTAAGATTTAATGTGCTTGGAATAGGATTAAATGATAAATAAATTTTCTTACTGTTTTCATGTCAAAACAGAGACACTAAATGATAGAGAATCTTATTACAAAATTTTAGAAATTGGAATGGCTCAATTTGGATCTAGAATGAAGTTTCTATGAATTTTATAAGTTCTAGTACTTATTTTTTATTATAAATCCATTTTCCAATTCATTTTATCAATTTACTCTGTATTGGACTGAGCCTCAATTTCTGGAAAATGCAGGGGCTAAACTAAAAGGATCCCCGAGACCCAGAGGGCTGTAGCATGGGACGGCGGGTTCTAAATCCTAAAAACATAAGGTTTCTTTTGTAAAGTGTACCCGCGAAGGGGTATAGTTAGATCTCGGCCATTGGATCGGACGCGAACGGTGTGGATTAGATTGATTTTATCCCGAACCGGTATGCTCCGCTAGCGGTCCGATCTGATCTCAACGCCCCTAATCTAAAACATCTCTCAACCGTCCGATCCGAATCGGGCGACATCCGCTACACCGGATCAAAATGATGGCTCCGATCTGATCGTAACCGTCGCATAAGGATCTAACGGCCACAAATGACCGCCCCACTCCAAAACAACAACAGCGACGGCGTGGTTTCTCCCCGACGGCACCATCACCGGCCGGTGGCCTAGCGCCTCAGCGATCGAGATTATCTATCCACGGTGTGCAAAATGTAACGGGAAGACTCGTGAGTACAGTAGCGGCTTCTTACCGAGGTGTCGCGCAGTGCAGAGCCCTGTCGTCGACAGCTTCCGGTCCGGCGGCGAAGCACCCGTCCGGCGAGCAATTCCGGGCATCCGGAACGGTAACCGCGGGCGATTATTCGCACACAGGTTCTATACGCAATGCCTAAGGTCCCGGGTCTCTTCTTGGTCACTAATCACGGCGTAGGCCCCAGAACCCCATGGCGGCGGCACCGACTCTCCTCACAGGCGGTAATGGCGGTGGTCCTTGATGTCTGGAGCACTAGGGTTTTGGTGAGCGGGCGAGACTCAAGGCGTTCGAGGAGGGCTTCAATTTGTAGCCGCCAGGAGTGGCCAGCTCCGCCAGCCGGGTCTTCCGCCATGGCTGGTTCGTTGCCAGTCAACGCGACAAAGGCGGCACGGTGGTGAAGATCTACAGGAGCGCCCACGAGGACCCACACAGCAGAGACCCCAGTGAGGCGACGCAGAGGAACTGGCTGACCCGCGGCCCCGCGCGGCAGAGGGCATCGAGCGCGCGCGCTTGGAGAAGGCGGGTGGTGAGCTGGGCTGTGCGCTGTGGGAGTAGAAGTGGGCCAAAAGTGAGGCAGACGGCCCAAGTAGTTCTTTAATTCTTTTCTTTTTTTTCTTCTCTTTTCTTCCTATTTTATTTTCTTCCTTTCTAGGTTTAAATTTTGAATTTGAATTTTGAAGTCAATCCTGTGCTACATTAATCTTTATTACTTTTGTGAAGTTAAGAATATCAATTCTTGAAATATAATTATATCATTTATATTCTTATATCATTTCTCTCCTTCTTATTTATAAAACCCTAATTCCCATTTAGGGTTTAATCCAACTTCTAGTATTTATTATCTTATTATTATTATTATTATTTTATTTAATGCACAAACATAAAAACTCCACATGATGCATTTTCTTTTATTTTGGTATCATTGGTTTTAATTAATCACTCTCAATTATATGTGTGCTCTTTTTATGATGCAAATATGGCACATGAAATGAGGAAATCCTCTATATATTCCTTTTATGAAATTTTGAGTATTACAGTGATGTTTATCCTTAGTTAAATATTGAATCACCTTAGGATGTTTATAAATAAATTGTAGAACATTTAATTAGCTTTCCAGAAAGTCTAAGATCACCTTGTTTGGATATCTGAATCTTTAGTTGTGAATTTTTGAAGTTGCAAGTCTGAATCTGTCCAAATCTGAACAGCGCTGTTGTACTAGCACGTTTTGACCTTGCTAAGTGCTGAATCGTATTGTAATGACAATACCAAAGTTGTAGAGCACTTTTTAAGCTTTACAAAAAATCCTAGTTTGCTATTTTTGGGTTAATATTTGAAGAGTTATGGTTAAAAGTTAAAACGAGTGACTGCTCTGCTGCTGTCCCAAAAATTTGCAAGTGCGCATTTGATTGTTTAGTTCACCTTTTGGCTAAAAATGCTTAGTTAGCACTTAACGGATATAGACTTGTAATGGCTAAACTTAGGTTGACATGTGTTCCATGATTAATATGCTTGCTTGCTGTAGTTGAGTGTGGATAGGAGTTCCGTAGTTATTGATGTCTATGTCGTATTTGGACTTACGTTGTCTTGGTTGGACTTGTGTGGTCGGTGATGCTTTTGCGCGATCAATAGGAGAACTAATGAAAAGCCGTATCCAGATAAATAAAATGCGCGTACTCATGATGTCGTAGTTGTGTCGCGTAAATAAATAAAATGTTGTTGTCTTTTCATTGATGTTAATATTGAAAGCATGATGAAGTGTAGATAGCTAATACTAGCGTGTGGTCGTTTACGGTGTCTTACAACTTAATGTTAGTTCGCTATCATGTACTTGCAGTATCTTGTGATATTTTTCATTATATTCATACATATGCATCTTGCATCTCATTTAGGACCGAGAGATGAAGATTGTGCAAGTGATGTGGTGCCAACCACAGGATGCAGTTGGTGGACGACCTGAAGAATGGACCTAACCAGTGGATGCTCGCCAAGCGAATACCTCCCCCAGCAAACACTACCTAAGTGTTAAATTAAAGGCAAGCCCTGGTTTTATGCATAACCTATTTATTATGCTATTTTACTACACTTAATGATTGTAGGATTGAATGTGCACTTAAGTGTAGGAGTTGTTTGAAACCCTAGTTGTATGATCTCAGGAATCCTTTTGTGATGGATACTAGTATGCTAGGTCGAGTAGCTGCTTTACTAATTAGGGATCTCGGTAGAAGTCGAGTGATTTTTCTAGCACTCGCGCGAGGTCACGAATTGGTTGTATCCACTTTTTTATCATAATGATATTGGTCTATGGGCAACAATCCATGGGGATTGGTTGTCTACGGGATGGAAATTGGAATAAGGATTAAGGTGTGGTACCGTGAGTCAAGCGTTTGAACGTACTAAACATATGCCGAGAAATATGGTAAATCGGTAAGCCTAGTACCTGAGTGAACCTGGCAGCAGATTGCCCTCCTCACGCGACCTGAGACGTGGTCTCCCATTCCGGTTATGGTGGGTACAAGTGCGGTCACTGCACGACAGCAGTCGGGGTCAGTGTGGCATTGTACGCCAAGGCGGTGAGCCCCTCTCTGCTGACGGGGAATCGATGGGGACGGTTGGTGTGTGTGGGGACGGAGTGCCTCACCACATCGTGTGTTTAGGTTTACCTTGCAAGGTTTAAAAACTCGATTCGAATCGTCTGCTTCTCGCAGCTAATGAGACTGCTTGATCCATGCTGCTACATTGAGTAATAAGTGGAAATGAGGTGACTGGCAAAAGATTTTGTTTGATAAAAATGTTTGATACCATGTATGATTAGCTAGGTGCACATCTAGTTAAAAAGGATCATACTAAAACTTGAAAAGCTAAAACATGATTTTAGACTCAGCTAGTGCTTTTGGCAAACCAAACCGCTCAGCCAAACAGCTGCATGTCTAGAGGTAGAGGAGTAGACTCCTCACATCGGGTAAGTCTAGCTGAGTATTAGTATACTCAGCCTTGCTTGTGGCATAATTTTTGTAGGTACCTCCTTGTTATGGTTGATGGTGTGACTTGACCTTCATCCCTGCCACCGGGATAGATGGTCGAGTGGGTTACTGCTTCCGCAGGAGAGGACCAGGAGGAGTAGCGTGGCCAGGCTTCGCCATGTTACTCGGTTTTCTCCGTTAGTTATTTCTGCTGCATTAAAATTTATGGTTATTATTTCTGAAACTCCGATAATGTAATCACTAATGATACTTATTAAATTTGTGGTATTGTGTTTTATTGTATTTCTCTGTGCCTCACCTTCGAGTGAGTTAGTGGTATTCGATCCTGGTAAGTGGCTTTATCGGACTAGATCCGAGGGACTGACGGGTTATTCCTGTTTAAGTGTGTTGCTACCCTTAAGGGTGCGACTTGGGCACTTAAGCCGGAATAATTTGGGCGGTTCCGCCACAGCTGGTATCGGAGCGAATACCAGTACAGAGAAGTCAATAAGTCATGATTACCAACCTTTTCTAAAGTAAAACTTGCTTAGAAACCAAGTTGGATAGCTGTCAGGACGATGAGGATAGACCTAGGACGTGAAGCCTTAGGAAATAGATGGGTAGCTAGGTGGCTATTTATATAGGCCATAAAGGCTACTACTACTATTAATAAGGATGCTGTAGAAGCATCCGAGAAAAGTAGTTAGGTCTGAGAAGACGACTAGAATGAGCATGCATCATGATTGTCGCATTATAATTGTCTCTTGTGCCTCAACATGCTTCTCTCACCTTTATTCCAATAATAACTTGTGAATAATGTGATGTACTGCTATGTTAGGAACTATAAGAAATGCTTTACCTTGTGTCGGATTGGTAAGTCTTGACTAGGTCGTGATATGTGTTTCTCTTGCCTTGCTTTCTAGAAGGTACGATAGTCGTTCAGTCCATTTTGCCTCTAACCAAAAAAAATGTTGTTTGTCCTGCTCATGAAAAGACCCCCTACCCCAAATAATCTAGTGGTTCCCGAGTGAAACCCTTAAAAAATCAAATCACGTGCTTGTTTTGGTGTTTCTAGCCCTTGTGTGTTTTACACTTGAAATTGCACCTACACAACTTATAGACACCCATAGCTTGACCGCTAGATCAACCCAAGTCTCCTTGTGCACTTGTCGTGTCAAAAAAAATTTTGTGTCTAGTTGCGCAAACCATATGGAAGCTATGTTTCTTTCCATAAAATCCTTGCCCCTAAAGATTCATAGCACTTCTGTTGATCATCCTAGCAGCTCTTGTTTTCCTACCTCTCCTTTGTCAGAAATTGGTAATCATTTCCTTATGAATCATGTTGTGACCCTATCATCCAAATCTCCGGAGCCCTTAATGATTTTGTCCCGTTATCTGGTTGTCTGGTATAACCTGTTCTCAAGTATCGGATGTCGATCAATCTAATCTCTCATTTCTAGTCTTTTCGATGCTCTTTCTCTAGGCATCATGACGTCGTTTTAGCCAACCTTATCTTTAAATGGCATATCCATGTGGATTAATAGATTTCGATGTTGCCCTTGGTTCTCTCATGTCTCTAAAAGCTCAACAATCTATTTTCATCTCATGGTCGGTTCATCCTCATATCAAATCTCGTGCTAATATCTGATCTGATAATCTCCATGTTGATCATAAAATAGTTCTCTCAGTTAAATAAAAATTCTCATGGGATGCTCTTTTGTCAGCAGCCCCTGCTTCAACTCCGGTCACATTCTTATTTTCTGAGCCATACTCTCATGGGCTCCATCTATTTATGCCACGTGAATTTTTCATTGGTCACGTTTGGTAATGGTGTTATGACTAACGACCGATGGTGTCGCGATGAAACCGAGAGCCTCCTGTGGGCGCGCACACAAGGTTGAGCTGCTCGGCACGCGCTGGTATCGTGGTTAATAGTAGTGATCCATTACGAGACTATACTGATGTGCTATCTTTTGTGAACAGTCTCTCAGAGTGATCGCTGCATTTTGTCTCAGCATGTCGCGATATTCTACCCAAATCTATCTTCAGTATCTTGTCAGATCCCATCTCATAAATTTGCATCTATCTCCAGCCTGGACGTTACATGCTTCTCCACCCTTGAAGATCCTCATTCGAATCTCGGGACGAGATTCTTTTTAAGGGGGGAAGGCTGTGACACCCCAGGTGTCAGTTTCGTGTTATGTCGGGAGATTTGTCCTGATCTCGGACGCTCAGTGAAAATTTCTATCTTTTTATCACATTTATCTCCTTTCATCAAGTTAATCATACATACTTCACCGAATCCGGAGCTATTCGATCTCGACGAATGCCGAATTTGGAGCCTGTTAAAACTTTTATTTCTCAGAACGAATGCAAACTCAAAAATCATTCTCGAATTATAAATCTCATCTGAAGCTCATTTAATCAAAACTCTCGACTATTGTTAGTGGATCTGTGCATGAGTCCACATCCTCGAACTTCGATCGGTGTCCGACTATTTTATCCAAGTCCGTACTCTCAAACAGAATACTCAGTATGTCGTCCTCTAATTAATTCTTACTCTACTCAGCCTAGTACCGTTGTGTCTAAACCGAATTCAAAACCCACTCTGGTCGCGATTTTAAAATATCACGATTCGCCTTCTCCGACTAAAAAAATCCAAAGCCGATCAAATCTCAGCACGAATTATTTTCGAATCATGCGTAGGGAATTATTGCCGAGCGAAGTCAAATCAAACTCTCGGCCAAGTTAATCGCCCGATCTTCCGAAATCTATTTCGCTATGTTCTCCATAGAGACGAACTCCGCAGGAGCATTTGCATTCTGGGAAATAATTAGCGTTCCGATAATCCGTGTTTAATCAAAACGCCATAAAATAAAATGGAAATAAATTATCGCGGTCCAGTTTAGTGTTTGGGCCAGCCCAATCCAGCCCATTTGGCCCATTTGAAACCCTAACCCTAGGTTTTCTTCTATAAATAGGAGCCCTCTCCTTGCAAGTGGAGGCATTTTTGCACTCCCACCCCTCAAAAAATTCCAGCCGCCACCAACAGCCTTCTTCTCCCCCACGCTTTCTTCCTCTCTGGTTTTCCCACGATAGCTTCATCTCTAGCCAAGGCGTGGGCGCCATTCCCATGGCCGAGCTCACCTCCCTACCGTGAGCTCGCCAACAATCTCCCCCACTCAAACCTCCATTCCCCTTTGCTACTGCTCGCCGCGAGCTCTCTCTGGCTTCTTCCCTAGTCGGCGCCCTGTTCACCTGCGGCTCCCATGGCACCGGCGAAGCTCGAGCAGCCGAGCTTCCTCCCATGGCCCCCCCCCCCCCCCTTCTCTCCCCTTGGCGCCCCCTTCAGGCACGGCAACAGGAAGTCCTCCTCCCCACAGCAGCTCCCTCTGTCCGATGCCCTTGCAGCAGGACGCGCAGAGCCCCATGGCGCCTAGAAAATCTCGCAGCCGAGCTTCCTCGATCAGCCATTGTTCCTCCTGGCGAGCAGCGGTCCTGTCCTCCTGCTCTCCGGCCAACAGCAGCCAGCGGCCCCATCCCCCATCTCAGTGGCGCAGCGCCCCTGCTATCCCCCAGCGCCGGTGCCTCTCCTTCAGTAGCGCGCTGCGACTCTCTCTGCTCGTGCGCGGGATTTGCCGAGCAGGAGGTCCCCATGGCCGGCGCGCGCCCTTGCGGTGTTTCTCCCTACGGCATCTCCTCTCTGCTTCCTCTCTGCAGTAGAGAGCGCAGGGACATGCTCGGCGTTTTAGCGCCTAGCCATGATGGAAGTCGTCGAGCCCTCTCCATCTGGTTTCGGGCTGCAGCAGCAGTCTCGGCATCATCGCGCAGTGAGCTCCGCCGCCGATCTGCGCAGCCCCTATTCGGTTGTTGTTCTGCCTCCGTCGACCTCCTCCGTGCACGTGCAACAGCAGCCGCTGCCCCTTCGCGTCGTGTGTGCCGACACGGATCTACGCAGTCCCAACGCGATGTTGTCAAACTCCGGTAAAACCCCATCGTCCTCGCTGCAACTTGTGTTTTTTTCAGCGCTCCATGAAATGACCAAAACCATGCACTGTCATATTCTTGCAGCCCCTTGTCGTCGTCACGCCTCGTGCATCGCTCGTCGGCAAAGAGCCCAAACTAATGGCATGCATGCGCGAAAAGAGTCAGCCAGGTTGTTCGCCTTGAATGATTTGTGATTTTGTTTTATTTATGATTCAGTCGATGGCTTGAATAGGTGCGTGAAAATATAATTGTATGAATGGACGCTAGTAGAAAAGAAAATGAAGTAGAAAAGAACTCGGATGTTTTTATATTTTTATTTTGATCGGAAAATATGTGATGCGTTGTTAAATGCGAAAACTAAGTTACAAAATGTGGATTTTGTTTTGGGAAATGCATCAATATGTGTTTAAGTGAAAAGTGTATTTGTTTTATGCAATGTGATGGGGTTCGTGATTATATAGGGGTATATGTATTGATGTGATGAGTAGTTTAGAAAATGCTAGTTTGCGTGGAGGATGTGTTGTTAAGACATGAGTGTTGGAGTTCATATATTAGTAGTCGCGCCACATTGATCGAAGTGTCTCGAGTGCACGCCACCATATGGTTGCATGCGAGACGAGGTTATGCGCATGATGAGTTTAGTAAAAATCCATCGATGTCACTGGTGTTTAGTTGAGGTTTATTTGCGCGTGGAATGTGATAATGTGTTTAATACTTAGAACTCTTAGTCGATGAAGGTAGAAATGGTTTTGGCTTATATAGAGAGGTGGTGACATGCCTAAGTAGTCGTCGCTTCTCTATATTTATAAGTCGAGTCGTAACGATGTGCATTATGCGTTCGTTAAATTATGCTTCGCGTATAGTGTATGATTGTGCTCACGATTTCAAGTAGACACTTCAAGTAAGTTAATTAAGTTGTGATACAAGTGTGTAATGGAGTTAGTTGTTTAAGGATAATTATTGAAGTACTCGGCTCGTATGATGAACACGAATGCGTTCGTGATTTGGGGAGTAAATGCATGGTGATTTCGATTTGGAGATTAGTGGTTTACGATTCGTATAGATTGGTCGGTGTGCGAAAATACTTGTGAATATGGTGTCTATAAAATTGTTGTAGTGTATGTTGTGTCTTGGATAGTGATAATAATGGACTAAGCCGACGTGTATGTTATTTAGCGGGATATGTCGTTACTCTAGTTAGCCGAATTGTTGGACGGCTTTAGTTAAGCACGTAATCGCGATAAATTGCTTGTTGTAGTCCAAATGCGCATGGTTATGGTCGCGGTAAAATTAGTGGTGCTCATATGATGTCTAAGTGAAAATGCAAATTAGTGTGTGAAGGGCGCAATCGATATACACATTTATACCAGGTTTGATTATTGTGGTGAACGTGTTTGCCGATTGTGTATGGTAATTCTAGCGCACGAAATAACTTGTATAAAATTAGTAAGTCTACTTATTGGTCCTAATTTGATTGTTTTAACTCTAACAGATGATAAAATGTTAGAATGGTTCAAGTCTCTAGAACGCGACAATTTTTGAAGTGAATAGGAGCTGAATTTTATTGGTTGCTGTTTTGGGCTGCACGCATTGTTTTAGTTGTGTTGTATGTTTGATGAACTAAATTGTGCTTTATGTAGATATGTGCTATAGAAAAGTGGTAGATAACTTTATTATCATGCTGGTGTTAAAATTTGACAGCCATAGGTCTAACAGTTTAGGAGTTATGATGTTCACAAATTCAGTAACTGAATTTGTCCAAATTCTGTACAGATTTCAGAAACTGCATTGTTTGCTCGATTTAATGTTGCGGTCTGTTCATGGTCGTTATAAGAAAATTGTAGATGCTTTTTTGATCTTGCTTGTGTTAAAATTTCATAACCACAGACCTGATAGTTTTAGAGTTATGAATTTTACAAACTGCTTGCTGTGTTCTGTCCACCGTCAGAACAGATTTCGAAAACTGTGTTGTTTGATTTAGTTAAACATTGAATCACTTCTTAGTGATTATAAAAGTTATGTAGTGCTTTTGCTGAGCTTTCCAAAAAAGTCTTAGATCACTCTTTTTGGTGGTCTGAAGCTTAAGTTATGAATGTTTCAAATATGAAGACTGAATCTGTCCAGTTCTGGACAGCAAAGTCTTTTAGTGATGTTTATCCTTAGTTAAATATTGAATCACCTTGGGATGTTTATAAATAAATTATAGAACATTTAATTAGTTTTCCAGAAAGTCTAAGATCACCTTGTTTGGATATCTGAATCTTTAGTTGTGAATTTTTGAAGTTGCAAGTCTGAATCTGTCCAAATCTGAACAGCGTTGTTGTACTAGCACGTTTTGACCTTGCTAAGTGCTGAATCGTATTGTAATGACAACACCAAAGTTGTAGAGCACTTTTTAAGCTTTTCAGAAAATCCTAGTTTGCTATTTTTTGGTTAATATTTGAAGAGTTATGGTTAAAATTTAAATGAGTGACTGCTCTGCTGTTGTCCGAAAAATTTGCAAGTGCGCATTTGATTGTTTAGTTCACCTTTTGGCTAAAAATGCTTAGTTAGCACTTAACGGATATAGACTTGTAATGGCTAAACTTAGGTTGACATGTGTTCCATGATTAATGTGCTTGCTTGCTGTAGTTGAGTGTGGATAGGAGTTCCGTAGTTATTGATGTCTATGTCGTATTCGGACTTACGTTGTCTTGGTTGGACTTGTGTGGTCGGTGATGCTTTTGCGCGATCAATAGGAGAACTAATGAAAAGCCGTATCCAGATAAATAAAATGCGCGTACTCGTGATGTCGTAGTTGTGTCGCGTAAATAAATAAAATATTGTTGTCTTTTCATTGATGTTAATATTGAAAGCATGATGAAGTGTAGATAGCTAATACTAGCGTGTGGTCGTTTACGGTGTCTTACAACTTAATGTTAGTTTGCTATCATGTACTTGCAGTACCTTGTGATATTTTTCATTATATTCATACATATGCATCTTGCATCTCATTTAGGACCAAGAGATGAAGATCATGCAAGTGATGTGGTGCCAACCACAGGATGCAGTTGGTGGACGACCTGAAGAATGGACCTAACCAGTGGATGCTCACCAAGCGAATACCTCCCCCAGCAAACACTACCTAAGTGTTAAATTAAAGGCAAGCCCCGGTTTTATGCATAACCTATTTATTATGCTATTTTACTACACTTAATGATTGTAGGATTGAATGTGCACTTAAGTGTAGGAGTTGTTTGAAACCTTAGTTGCATGATCTCAGGAATCCTTTTGTGATGGATACTAGTATGCTAGGTCGAGTAGCTGCTTTACTAATTAGGGATCTCGGTAGAAGTCGAGTGATTTTTCTAGCACTCGCGCGAGGTCAGGAATTTGTTGTATCCACTTTTTTTTATCATAATGATGTTGGTCTGTGGGCAACAATCCATGGGGATTGATTGTCTACGGGATGGAAATTGGAATAAGGATTAAGGTGTGGTACCGTGAGTCAAGCGTTTGAACGTACTAAACATATGCCGAGAAATATGGTAAATCGGTAAGCCTAGTACCTGAGTGAACCTAGCAGCAGATTGCCCTCCTCACGCGACCTGAGACGTGGTCTCCCATTCTGGTTATGGTGGGTACAAGTGCAGTCACTGCACGACGGCAGTCAGGGTCAGTGAGGCATTGTACGCCTAGGCGGTGAGCCCCTCTCTGCTGACGGGGAATCGATGGGGACGGTTGGTGTGTGTGGGGATGGAGTGCCTCACCACATCGTGTGTTTAGGTTTACCTTGCAAGGTTTAAAAACTCGATTCGAATCGTCTGCTTCTCGCAGCTAATGAGACTGCTTGATCCATGCTGCTACATTGAGTAATAAGTGGAAATGAGGTGACTGGCAAAAGATTTTGTTTAATAAAAATTTTTAATACCATGTATGATTAGCTAGGTACACATCTAGTTAAAAAGGATCATACTAAAACATGAAAAGCTAAAACATGATTTTAGACTCAGCTAGTGCTTTTGGCAATCTAAACCCCTCAGCCAAACAGCTGCATGTCTAGAGGTAGAGGAGTAGACTCCTTACACCGGGTAAGTCTAGCTGAGTATTAGTATACTTAGCCTTGCTTGTGGCATAATTTTTGCAGGTACCTCCTTGTTATGGTTGATGGTGTGACTTGACCTTCAGCCCTGCCACCGGGATAGATGGTCGAGTGGGTTACTGCTTCCGCAGGAGAGGACCAGGAGGAGTAGCGTGGCCAGGCTTCGCCATGTTACTCGGTTTTCTCCGTTAGTTATTTCTACTGCATTAAAATTTATGGTTATTATTTCTGAAACTCTGATAATGTAATCACTAATGATACTTATTAAATTTGTGGTATTATGTTTTATTGTATTTCTCTGTGCCTCACCTTCGAGTGAGTTAGTGGTATTTTATCCTAGTAAGTGGCTTTATCGGACTAGATCCGAGGGACTGACGGGTTATTCTTGTTTAAGTGTGTTGCTGCCCTTAAGGGTGCGACTTGGGCACTTAAGCCGGAATAATTCGGGCGGTTCCGCCACATGCCTCATCCTACGGGGCATGTTGTTCCTGTTGAGTGTGCCTCCCTCCTCGACACTTATTGTCAGACATCGGTAGAAGACATTCACACATCAGAATCGATCTTGCAATCTTTTAGCATAAGAAAAGGCATCACAGATCATCACAACACCAAATGAAGAAACATCTTCACTAATTCTCAACAAAGCCAAACACAGCTTCTCAGATAAAGAGGAAATTAGAAGTAAAAGGTTGCCCAACTAAGTAACTAACTTTATTAACACTATAACTAAACCAAATTGTCGGGAACACCCACATGTTGGTGACAATCATTACAAAGATCCAAATCCATCATAAGTTCATCATGACAAGCATAAAAACACATGATAAGCAAACTATCCTGACTAACTAAGACTAAGACACTTGACTTAAGCATTTATTACAAGTTCTGACGCTTGCAATCTAAGGTTCCAAGTCGATCTTGGTCTTGTAATCGGGGGTGCCGTAGGCATGGTGTCCACACAGAGGTGAGAGATACGGGTGCTGAGTCCCGACGGTGGTGGGGGAACCATCCTCCTGGTGACGACGCTCCGCACGCTCAGCTTTCAGCTCTGTGATCTCAGTGCAAGATCTACTCAGCTCGTCCAAGGCGTGGTCCAGCTCAGTGTTGAGCACGGCGGCTAGGTTGACTTTGCTGCTCAACCTAGGACTGCCCTCACCAATGGGGGAGACAATCACACTCCCGGCACTACCAGTTGAATGGCGGGGGTAGTACTTTAGGTTAAGACCGTCAACCACCGCACTGAACAATGAGCAATACTGCGAAAGTGCACGCCGTGCAGTATTCTGCATGGCCGCCTCGGCAGTATCCCGCTTAAAGATAGCATAATGCTCTGAGTAGGCCTCTACACCTCAGAGGTCATCCTCTGGACGACGCACCTAGCAGGTAGCCTCCCAGTGGTCCGAGTACGTCCCATGACTGTGTTGGAAGACCACGCAGCGATACTCGATTGACCAAGTGTGCCGATCAAAGGCCTAGCGCGGTGGGGTGTCAAGCACATTATGGAAGTGACAGCCGCGAGCGGCGTCATGAGTGATGGGTCGGGCGACCCATCCCTCCGGCTCCTGCTCCTTTGAGGGCTTAGTGCTGTGGCTTGAGCTGTCACTGTCATCGTCTCCGTCAGGGTCTCCTCCAGTAGCTACTCCAGCAACTAGGACGCCTAGTTGAGAGCACCTAGAGGGGGGTGAATATGTGATCCTGCAAAATTCAACACTAATAGCACAAACTTGGTTTATAAAATGTTAGTTAGATTAAACCAAATTGCTATAGAGCAAGCTCTTGAGAAGAAATCAATCACAGTGAAAAGCAACACAAGAGACACGATGTTTTATCCCGTGGTTCGGCCAATGCCTACTCCACGTTGTGGTGACCTCCTTCGGTCAAGGATTGCACTCAATCCCTCTCAAGTGATCCAATGATCTACTTTGAGTATCACAGTTTTCTTTCTTAGTAGACTTTTCCCGTTTGCAAGGAATCTCCACAAATTGGAGCATTGCCCTTACAAAGTTGATCACAAGAGAAGCACAAGAGTAAGGAAGGGAAAGCAACACACACAAGACTCAATTCACAGTGAACACATGCACACAAGCCAAGACTTGAGCACAAAACACGACGCAGGGAGTTCACAACTCAAACGGTGCTCAAATCTCTAACACAATGATCCAAATGTGTGGCGGCAGAGTCTAGGTGTCTTAGGATGTTAAGAGAATGCTTGGTGTACTGCTCCATGCGCTTAGGGGTCTCTTTTATAGCCCTAAGGCAGCTAGATGTCGTTGGAGATCCAATTGGAAGGCAATTCTTGCCTTCTGTCGGTTGGCGCACCTGACAGTCTTGTGCACCACTGGACATGAACAGTAGCAGTCTGGTGCCCAATCTCCTTCCTTATCGGGCGCAGTTGACCGTTGGACCTCGGGTCCCGTTGGCGCACCGGACAGTGTGTCTGTGGCGGAACTGCCCGAATTATTCCAACTTAAGTGCCTATGTCCCGCCTTAGAGGCTAGACCACACTTAAATGGGAATAACCCGTCAATCCCTCGGATCTAGTTCGACGAGGCCACTAACAGGATCAAGTACCACAGTCTCACTCGATGGTGAGTCACAGAGCAAATACAATAAAGCATAAAACCATACATTAAGGAGTACTAGATTATTACATCATCATCGGAGTTCTTGCAAAAGTAGTCAGTACTGTTCGAAGTGCAGCGGAATGAAACTAACGATAATTAAACGGAGAGATGGGGAAGCCCGTCCCATCACTCCTCATGCTCCTCCTCTGCCGAGGTGGGGTCCCACTCGACAGTCCAACCCGGTGGCAAGATGGACGGCCAAGTCACTCCAGCAACCATGTCCTCCAAAGAACCTGTAAAATTATGCCACAAGCAAGGCTGAGTATACTAATACTTAGCTAGACTTACCCGGTGTGAGGAGTCTACTCCTCTACCTCTAGACATGCAGCTGTTTGGTTGTGGTTTTGGTTGCTAAAAGCACTAGCTGAGTTTATAAATCAGGTTTTAGCTTTGTCAAGTTTTAGTGTGACTCTCTTAATACTAGAGGTGTACTATCTACTCATTCATGGTAGCAAGCAATTTAGCAATCAACATCTTTGTCACCTCATCACCCTTCCACTTGTTACTCAATGCAGTACAATGGATCAAGCAGTCTCATTAGCTGCGAGAAGCAGACAATTTGAATCGAGTTTTTAAACCTTGCAAGGTAAACCTAAACACACGACATGGTGAGGCACCCCATCCCCACACACATCAACCGTCCCCATCGATTCCCTGGCAAGAGATCAGGGCTCACCGCCTTGGCGTACAATGCCTCACTGACCCCGACTGTCGTCGTGCAGTGATCGCACTTGTACCCACCATAACCAGAATGGGAGACCACGTCTCAGGTTGCGTGAGGGGCAAAGTCTGTGGGCAGGTTCAATCAGGTACTAGGCTTACCGATTTACCATATTTCTCGGCATATGTTTAGTACATTCAAACGCTTGACACAGGTATCTGCACGTTAATCCTTATTCCAATTTGATCTCGTAGACCACGCATCCCCATGGATCCGTGTCCACAGACCAATCATTGGTATGATATGAAAGTGGGTACAACCAATTCCTGACCTCGCGCGAGTGCTACAAAAATCACTCGACTTCTACCGAGATCCCTAATTAGCAAGCAACTATTCGACCTAGCATACTAGTATCCATCTCAAAAAGGATTCCTGAGTTCATGCAACTAGGGTTTCACTCAACTCCTACACTTAAGTGCACAATACAAGCCTACAAACAATAAGTGTAGTAAAATAACATATAGAACAGGTTATGCATAAACTGGGGCTTGCCTTCCAAAGCTGTGGCAGGCAGATCCTCTGGTGCAGGCTCTGGTGCTGGGTCCGGGGCTACCTCCTCAGCAGCTCCTTGCTCCGGCACGAGGATGTACTCTCCATTAGCGAGGTTGCAGTCTATCGAATGCAATGAATAGGTATGTCATGATTATGCAGGATTTTACAACATTATGCTAAAGGAAGATAAAACCAAGTTAGTTAGTACCTTAGGGTTTCTTGGTCATACGTGGTTTTTAGTGGTTTATGCTTATCACTCTAGGTTTGGGTTTTGTTAGGGATAAGCATGGTGGATTTGTGACTTGGAATTCCCTTAAATGTTTTAGTAGACTTTTTAAGGGATTTTGCTGGTTGGGTTAAAATGACATTACTCTCATTATTAATTTCCTCTTTCTTTTTCTATTTATGAATTCTATGGTGGGTTTGAACTACAATAGTGATTTAACCTATTCCAAAAATTTTGTAAAAATTACAGTGGGTTACTATTGGTCACTATAGTCTGTTCTATGAATTTGAGGTCCAGAATAAAAAGAGCATGCTTTGGACAAAAAAAACAACAGTTGGGCAAAGGGGGTCACTTTGCACTACAACCCTTAACTAGGGGTGGGTTATGTACTAAGGGATATTTTTGCTAGTATATATGGGTCATAACATGTTCCTGTGACAAAAATCATGGAGGGTTACTTAGTGGATTTTTAGCTATGATTTTCTAAGATTTAATGCCAAAAAGACACTTATAACTAGCTTACTAATTGAAAAATATCAAACAACAGAACTTTCATTTTTCCTAGGTTCTTCTTAGCAAAAGAATAGTCATTCCTAGGGTAGGGGTGTTTTCTCCTTAGGATTATTTTCTTAGGGCTTTTTAAAGTTTTCTCTATTTTTCATGAATAATTGAGAGTGTAATTTCTTTCCACTAGACTATGGGTTAATAGATTTTTCCTGTGAACTACATGACTTAGGCATGCTAGGAAAAATATGGTTGCCCTCTGGTTATCATTTTTAATCCCTTTTCTTAATTTTCCTAAGTTTGAGCATAAACAAGTTTTAGTGAACAAACTCTCCTTAACCTTGTACACTGGAGTGTTTACTAATTTTAAACAGTGTTACTACTAAGTTAGTGTCTCCCCTATTTTTCTTAACCCTGGTTTAACAATATTTCTATTTTTCCTTCTAATATTAAGCTTTTAGCAGTTTTCTTATTTAATTCAAAACTCTAGAAAATAATACAGGGACTATGGGCTTTACTATTTTTATCTGATAGTTCATACTTCCCAAAGTCTAGCAAAATTGGTTTGACAATTTTTGGATGATTATTCTTCAAGTTATGCATTTATTAAGTTCTTTGCAATATTTAAAGAAAAATAAATTCAAAAATGGAAAAGAATACAGGTTTGCGCTGAGGCCCCTGGGTTTTCTCTCCCTCTTCTCTCACAAAACAGTCCTCGGTCTACTATTGGCATGGGTCACTGACATTGCACAAAACCCCCTGGACCTAGCCGAAATCTAACCCGCGCTCCTTGGCTGGCTTAAACAGTACCCGCGGCATAGATTACGGCGGCGAGGCTTACCGGTGGCAGAAGAGCTCCAGCGAGGTGGTCAATGACGTCGGGGAGGTCACGACGGTCACGTCGGTATGCGGGTCGGCGTCGGAGGTGGTCGGAGCTATCCTAGCCACGAGCACAGGCGGCGGGGGTCGTCGGCGGCTCCTGCTCCGGCCAAACCACGACGGTATAGTTCAATTAAAGTGCTCGAGGAGCTCCACGGGGTGATGTAGAGGCCATGCGTGCAACGAATTGGGAAATGGTGCAGGGGCTTACTCGGTCCACGTGCACCGGCGGGGTTTTGAACTCCGGCGAGCACGATTGCGCTGTTCCGGTGGCGCGGGTCCTCGGTTCAAGTTCGTGCAAGCTTCACGGCCTCCCGGGGGAGTTATCCGAGGGCTTGGATCGAACGGGGGAGGGCGGGAAAGGGGTTGGCCATGGTGGTTGCCCTCGGGCGGCTCTGGCGGGTCGCGGAGAGGTTGCCGGAGCTATGGGTGAGCTCGGGGGAGTTAGGCGGGGTACGGAGGAGGCAACAGGGAAGACAACCGGGCTCTGGGACGGGCTTTATAGCCATGGCATGGGCGTGGTCACAGGCAGCCGCGGGCGCGCGGGGGTTCGCGCGCGGGCGTGCTCTGAGCGCGTCCCCGAGTGTCAGCCCGCGTCAAACACGTGGGACCTTGCTTCTGCCATGGTTCAACGGCGGATTTGAGCACCATAGCTTGCATATCTTGGCAAAACCACTGTGTACGGTCTCTTCCCTGCTCCAAATCCTATCTTTTTGCTGTGAGTTCCAAGCCAAGATACGGTCGGGGTAGGGAGATAGAGGGGTGAGAAGTTGCCTATGTCATAGCTGTCCAAACCGGGACAAAAGCCATGTCAAGTCATGTCAAACGACTTAGGGTAGGTGTCAACTTTCTCCAGGGCATTTTAGAGGTAATTTGGCACCACTTTGTCAATTGGGTCGAAATGTTTTGAAGTTTGAAAGAGGGTGAACATGTGTGATCTTTGGCCAAAGGTTGGTTTTGGACTTAGAAAAATCCTGATTTTTCCTTTGTGCTCAACCCTTGGGTGAACCTTTTGGGGCTTTTCTGAATTCTTTTTGGGGTCATTTTCTTACTATTAATTGTAGGGTATTAAGGGTACTACAACTTTTATAAATGGCCCAAGTCAAGGTTATGAGGTTTTCATAACTTTTTGGTCACCCTTACTCATAGTGCTTCTCTTGTCCAAAGGGGGTTTGAATTAGGGTTTGGGTAAAACTCCCCATTATGTGTGCAAGATAAGTTAGGGTATGGTATCTAAGATGGGTTGCACAAGCTTAGGACCTTGAGTTCCAAGTTTGAGGTGCTTTGCTCTATTTCAACCACATGTGATGATGGGCTTGGCTTGTGTAGTCTTAAGTGAAAACCCTAAGTAACACCTGAGGTGTTATAGCCGGTGCCCACCAGACAGTCCGGTGTGCCCAACCGACCGTTGGCTGAGGCCACGCGTCACCCGATGATTGCGCTGCCGACCATTGATCGCGGGCGCCATTGGCGCACCAGACAGTCCGGTGATTTTTAGCCGTGGCGCCTTAGCTTTTTCCCGAGAGCGACGAGTTCACCGCTGGGCCAGCCTGGGCACCGGACACTGTCCGGTGCACCACCAGACAGTCCGGTGCACCACATGCTAATGCTGTTTTGGCTGAACTTAGCCAAAACTTCTCCTATTTGATTCTAGTTTTCTTGGCTATATTCCTAGCACTTAGATAGATATGTTAGTACTCAAAAGCAATTTACTAAGGCCGGAGACATACCTTGTTCTTTGATTTGCATCTTAACACTTATGAACCAACGTATTTTGTGTTGGGCATCTAATCACCAAAACATTTACTGAAATGGCCCAAGGGCACATTTCCCTTTCAATCTCCCCCTTTTTGGTGATTTATGCCAACACATTAAAAAGCAACCAAAAGTGCAACATTATTCTTAAAAGTGTAGATTTGAAGACCAAATTTTCTCATTTGAGATTTGGCATATTTGGATCACTTTTGCCACCACTTGGTTTATTTTCGCAAAACAAATTCTTTTTCCTATCTCTAAGTCAAACACACTTGATTGAGCAAATAGAGAAATATTTCAAGAGTGAATTTGATCAAGTGCCAAAAACTCCCTCTTTTCCCATAATCAAAATTCTCCCCCATAAGAGACCAAATTTTGCAACAAGAGAATTTTGGACAAAATACAAATTCTAACTCTACTATTTTCAAAATTCACAAGTGGTTGGCTGATCCGTTTGCTTTGTCCTTAATTTCTCCCCCTTTGGCATTAAGCACCAAAACGGGAAAACTTTTGGCCCCCTAACCTCATTACCTCACCAAAATGTTAAATAAGAGCAAAAAGGCAATGAGAGCATTAGTATGAACTTGGAATAAGATACACGTATACCGGAGTGCAGTGAAAGTCTTTTCTTCGTCCAAGTTCATTTTAAAGTCTTTTCTTCGTCCAAGTTCATTTTCCCTTTCAATGTTCCTTTGAGACTACTTCAAGTGCACTCAAACAAACAAGTTAGTCTCAAAGGAGTCAAGTTGTAGCACATCTCCCCCTAAACATGTGCATCATTTGCATAAGGACTTGTGAGGTCCGGGGATGACTTGTACAACTTGAGCACCACAAATAAGCAATAAATGATGTAAATGCTCAAAGTAACATGATCAAAGGCATAGAACACATGTATGCTATAGATCAATCCAAGTTACATGAATCTAAGACATTTAGCTCACTACGCAACCTGCAAAACATTTTCTCATCTAAAGGCTTGGTGAAGATATCGGCTAGTTGGTTCTCGGTGCTAATATGGTAAATGTAGATATCTCCCCTTTGCTGGTGGTCTCTCAGGAAGTGATGCCGGATGTCTATGTGCTTAGTGCGGCTGTGTTCAACAGGATTATCCGCCAAGAGGATTACACTCTCATTGTCACATAGGAGTGGGACTTTGCTCTGATTGTAACCAAAGTCCCGGAGGGTTTGCCTCATCCAAAGTAGTTGCGCGCAACACTGTCCTGCGGCAACGTACTCGGCCTCAGCGGTGGATAGGGCAACGGATGTTTGTTTCTTAGAGCTCCAAGACGCCAGGGACCTTCCTAGAAACTGGCACATCTCTGATATTCTCTTCCTATCAACCTTGCACCCGGCATAGTCGGAATCTGAGTATCCGATTAAGTCAAAGGTAGACCCCTTTGGATACCAGATCCCGAAGCAAGGCGTAGAAACTAAATATCTAAGAATTCGCTTAACAGTCATAAGGTGACATTCCTTGGGTCGGATTGAAATCTAGCACACATGCATACACTAAGCATAATGTCTAGTCTACTAGCACAAAGATAAAGTAATGAACCTATCATAGACCGGTATGCCTTTTGATCAGCGGACTTACCTTCTTTGTTGAGGTCTAGATGTCCGTCAGTTCCCATCGGTGTCTTCGCGGGCTTAGAATCCTTCATCCCAAACCTCTTGAGAAGATCTTGAGTGTACTTCGTTTGGGAGATGAAGGTGCCTTCCTTGAGTTGCTTCACATGAAATCCAAGGAAGTAGTTCAACTCGCCCATCATTGACATCTCAAATTTCTGCATCATTACCCTACTAAACTCCTCACAAGACTTTTGGTTAGTAGAACCAAATATAATGTCATCGACATATATTTGGCAAACAAAAAGAACACCATCACAAGTCTTTGTGAAAAGAGTTGGATCAGCTTTCCCAACCATGAAAGCGTTAGCAATAAGAAAATCTCTAAGGCATTCATACCATGCTCTTGGGGCTTGCTTAAGTCCATACAGCGCCTTAGAGAGCTTATACACGTGGTTGGGATACCTGTCATCCTCAAAGCCAGGGGGTTGTTCCACGTATACCTCTTCCATGATTGGTCCATTTAGGAAGGCGCTCTTCACGTCCATTTGGAACAGCTTAAAGGAATGGTGAGCGGCATAGGCTAATAAAATTTGAATTGATTCTAATCTAGCCACAGGAGTGAAAGTCTCCTCAAAGTCCAAACCTGTGACTTGGGCATAACCTTTTGCCATAAGTCGAGCCTTGTTTCTTGTCACCACTCTGTGTTCGTCTTGCTTGTTGTGGAACACCCACTTGGTTCCCACAACATTTTGCTTTGGATGTGGCACCAGGCTCTAGACTTCATTTCTTTTGAAGTTGTTGAGTTCTTCCTACATGGCCAACACCTAGTCCGGATCCTGCAAGGCTTCTTCTACCCTGAAAGGCTCAATAGAAGAAACAAACGAGTAATGCTCACAAAAATTAGCTAATCATGAGCGAGTTATTACTCCCTTGCTGATGTCACCCAGAATCTAATCCACGGGGTGATTTCTTTGGATCGTCGCTCGGACTTGGGTTGGAGGGGCCTGTGACGCTTCTTCCTCCATAGCATGTTCTTCCTGTGCTCCCTCTTGATCATTCCCCTCTTCTTGAGGTACCTGTTCATCATCTTGAGTTGGGGGATGCACCATCGTAGAGGAAGATTGTCACACCCGGTTTTAGAAGGTAAACCGAATGCGAACCATGTATGTGCCAGGATCAGTTATTCACGTACACAACAGTTACATAACATGGACATCATCACACAGTGCTCAAAATAGTATTAAAAGGGAAATAATAGTCGATTACATCATGCGTCTGAGATGTCCATATAGTCCTTACAATAAATCAAAGTGCGAAAACGAAACGTAGATAACCGCGGCCTTCACAGGCAGCCAACTGGGGGTTGCCGCTAACCCACACCTAGAACTCGTCGTAGTCTTAGAACTCCTGGAAGTCTCCTTCCACAGCTTCATCTTCTCCCGAGCAGTGGTTGCAATGCTGGCAACCTGGGGGGTTTGGTGTGTAGAGCAAGAGTGAGTACACATCAACATACTCAGCAAGCATCCTGTTTGGCTGTAGTGGACTAGCTTTATGGGGGGACAAGTCAAGCAATTGCTTTTATTTGGTCAGGTTATTATTTACTAGTAGAAAGCCAGGTTTTAACATTAACCCAAGTTATTAACCCAATGTACCCTTTCCAAACGGAAAGAATACCACTTACCAGCACCATAGACATAACCAAAAACCATCAGTCTCATTGCCACCTGTAAACCAAAATGTCTCTGATCAAGTACCACTAATCATTGGAGCTCCCTTGGCCGCTCATAACCGCGAGCACGGCTGATATATCAGTTTTCAAACACTCTGCAGAGGTTGTGCACTTTACCCACAAGCCGTGATTCCCTTTCTGCCCGGAGAGAGCTACTCCCCATTGACCACTACCTAGGTGGTCCAGCAGGGCATCACTACGTAGCCTTTACAAAGATTCCCCGAGGTTGTAGCCGCCCGTTAGGTTTCCTAAATGTACCGCACTCCTCCCTAAGGGACAAATCAACCTTGGCAGAGCGAGCCGCATACACCGAGCCCCATTGACGGCACAACGGCTAAGCGAACTACACCCCGGTTCCTCTAATTATTCAGCTAAGGGCGTCCCACTCCACCCTAATGGTTGCACTGTTTTCCCGGGCGGTCATCCATAGAACAGGTCCTTACGGAGAGGCACTCGAGAAACCGCTCGAGCCCCCTTAAAGGTCACAAGTATAATCATCATAATAAAAGAGGGGAAAACAGTGTATCATTGATAAATCTCATCATGTTCATTGATTAGAGTTGAGCAATAGCATAAAGCTAAACAATAATAATCCAACCCAAATAGGTAAACAAGGACATGGATAACAAAAGCTAGTCAAACCTTAGGCATAAATGTGTAAAGCGGGAGGTGAATTAAAGAATGAATAGGACAGAGATAGGTCAAAGGACACTTGCCTCCACCAACCGACTGCTGCTCAGGGGCTTCTCCTGCGAGTTCTTCGGGCTCTCCAACCGGATTGTTCTCTAAGCGATTGCAAGCATACATACATCCATCCATTGAAATTAGGAAACCAACAATACACCATACAAGAGAACAAGTAGATTAAACATGCATAGAATACCACATACAATAATGAGTTTACCATGGTTAGAAAGAAATGAGAAAAGGTCTCGCGAGAGTTAAAGCTTATGCCCGAGACACACTACGGGTTGGTGAATAACTAGACGTCACGTGTTCTAGTTCCAATTGGTTCTAACAAAAGAATTAGCTACATGCACTAATGTAAACGTGACCACTTTTATAGATTAACATTGAATAAGATAGACGATTAGTTATACAAATTAACTAACGTAACCAATTTCCAAATTGAGACTCCTATCTTATTAATATAAACAACGTGATTAGCGCATATAGGATACGGGGGGGTAGACGGGGCTAGGGGGTAGACGATCGTGTCGCGAGCGCACCAGGGCGCTATGCGTCGCGAGCACGACGAGCTACGCCAGAACGCTGCGCGAGCACGCGCACGCGCAAAACCACACTTAACGTGCTGCGAACGAATCGCGCACGTGTCGGGGCCGTGCGCTGGCCGAGCTCGAGGCCGCGCACCGAAGGCACGCTTGGCCGAGCTCGAGGCCACGCCAAGGGCCGACGCGACGCGAGCAAGGCACGGTGGGGCAAGGACACGATCGGGCGAGGGCACGGCCGAGCGAGGGCACGGCCGAGGCCGAGAGCGGGGGCGGTCGGGCCAGGGTCGGACGAGCCGGGGCACGGGGCGGCCGAGCCGGGAGGGGCGGTTGAACCGGGGGGGGCGGTTGAACCGGGGGGGCGGCCGAGCCGGGCGAGCAGGGGGCGGGGGCCGCACCGGGGCCGCACCGCCGGGGCCGCACCGGGGGCCGGAGGCCGCGCCGCCGGGGCCGCGCGCTGGCGAGCAGGGGCGGGCGGGATCGCCGCCGCGGGCCGGGGAGGGGCGGGGGAGCGCCGCCGACGGGGCGAGGGTGGGCGAGCGCCGCCGCGAGCCGAGGAGGGGCGGGCAGGCGAGCGCCGCCGCGGGGCCGGGCAGGGGCGGGGGAAACGCCGCCGCGGGGCCGAGCAGGGGTGGGGGGCGCCGCCACGCGTGGGGGGGGGAACGGGGGAGCGCCACCGACAGGGGCGGGGGCGGGGTCGCCGCCGCGGCAGGGGACGGGCGGGGCCGGCCGCGCCGCCGGCGAGCGGGGAAGGACAGGGGCGCGCGCGAGCAGGAAAAAAAAGAGGGGCGCGCGCGGGGGAGGAAGAAGAGGAGAGAGAGAGAGAAGAGAAGGGGAGGGGAGCTCACCTCGGGGTCCAAAATCCGGTGATCGCCGTCTCCAATTCCTAGGGCACCACGGGGAGAGAGAGGTGGAAGAGGGAGAGGGGAGGTTGCTGCGCGGGAGATCCAAATGAGAGGGAGAGAGAGAGAGGAGGGGCGCATGGGGGGTGTGGGCGCCAGGGGCGCGCAGGGCCGAGCAGGGGCGGGCTGGGTTGGGCCAGGCCACTTCGCGGATCGAAAACCCACGACGTGCACGACCACTAAACGGAATTAAATCGCGAATCGAAATCCGGAACGAAACGAGCCGAACACTCAACATCAGACAAAGAAATGTGCTTCGGCATGATGCAACACCCATGATACTTAGGTTTTGGTTTATACATGACACGGACACCTGTCGCTATACTGGTTTGAAATTGGGTAGAAGGAGCAAAACGGGGAAAGAGAAAAGAGAGTAACGCCCGAATTTGGTGAGAGAAAAGAAGAAAAAATTCTACCCCCAAATTCAGGGCGTTACAAACCTATCCCCCTTAAAAGAATCTCGCCCTCGAGATTCAGGGTTGGGTAGCAAAGAGCTCAGGGTATTTAGCCGTCAGATCATCTTCACGCTCCCAGGTTGCTTCTTCCTCTGAATGGTGATTCCACCTAACTTTGCACATTCTGATGGTCTTCCTTCGGGTGACTCTGTCTACAACCTCAAGGATTTGCACTGGCTTCTCAACGTAGGTCAAGTCCTCCTGGATTTCAAGACCTTCCACTGGCAACTGCTCTTCTGGCACACACAAGCACTTCTTCAACTGAGACACATGAAAGACATCATGCACTGCGGACAAATTCTCTGGCAGACTGAGCTGATAGGCCACTTCTCCACGCTTTGCGAGAATCTGGTACGGACCAATGTAGCGGGGTGCTAGCTTGCCTTTGACTCCGAATCTTCTGACTCCTCTGATCGGTGACACTTTCAGATAGACGAAGTCTCCGACTTTGAAACTCAGCTCTCTTCTTCTTGTGTCTGCTTAGCTTCGCTGCCTTGATTGCGCTATCTTCAGATTCTCTCGGACCATCTTGATGTTCTCTTCGGCTTCAAGCAAAATGTCTGGCCCGAACACTTGCTTTTCCCCAGGCTGATCCCATTGCAACGGAGTTCTACAACTCCTCCCATAGAGCGCTTGAAATGGTGACATCTTCAAACTGGCCTGGTAACTGTTGTTATAGGAGAATTCTGCATAAGGCAATCGCTTATCCCATCCGGACTGATCTTGCAGCGCACAGGCTCTCAACATATCTTCAAGAATTTGATTGGTCCTTTCGGTCTGGCCATCTGTCTGCGGATGGTAAGCTGAACTGAAATTCAGATGTGTGCCCAAGGCTTCATGCAACTGCTGCCAGAAATGAGAGGTGAACTGCGTTCCTCTGTCTGACACTATCTTCTTTGGCACACCATGAAGACAAACGATCCGAGACATATACAACTCTGCCAGTACTGCGCTGCTATAGTTGGTCTTGACAGGTATGAAGTGGGCTGACTTGGTCAAACGGTCCACTACTACCCAAATGGAATCGTAGCCGGCTCGAGTGCGAGGCAATCCGACTATGAAATCCATACCGATTTCATCCCATTTCCACTGAGGAATCTGCAACGGTTGCAACAATCCAGCTGGTCTTTGGTGCTCTGCCTTGATCCATCGACAACTATCACACATAGCCACATACTCTGCGATTTCCCTCTTCATTCCATACCACCAGAATTTCTTCTTCAGATCCTGATACATCTTCTCACTACCAGGGTGAATCGAATAAGCAGTCTCATGAGCTTCCTTGAGAATCAACTCCCGAATGGATTGGACATTAGGAACGCACAATCGGTCTTTGAACCATATCACACCTTCTGCATCTTTTCGAAAATCTTTGCCTCTGCCATCTAGAATCAGTCGCCGAATCTCACTGATCTTTTCATCATTCTTCTGCGCTTCTTTGATTTCTCGCTCCAAGGTAGGTTCCAACTCAATTGTGACTCCTCGCGAATTGTTCAGAAACCCGAGACTCAACCTGTCAAACTCCTTGGCCAACTCATAAGGCATCGGACAAGCGACCATCAGATTGACTTGACTCTTCCTGCTCAAAGCATCTGCCACTACGTTTGCTTTGCCTGGATGGTAATGGATCTCCAACTCATAGTCTTTGATCAGCTCTAACCATCTTCGCTGCCTCATATTCAGCTCTGACTGAGTGAATATGTACTTTAGACTCTTGTGGTCTGTGTAAACATCGCATTTCTATCCATACAGATAGTGCCTCCATGTCTTCAGTGCGTGAACCACTGCTGCCAACTCTAGGTCATGGATTGGGTAGTTCTTCTCATGAACCTTCAGCTGTCGGGACGAGTAAGCCACAACTCTTCCCTCTTGCATCAATACGCATCCCAAACCTGTGTAACAAGCATCACAGTACACAGAGAAGGGCTTGTGCACATCAGGCAAGACTAGGACAGGCGCTGTTGTCAACTTCTCTTTCAGCGCTTCGAAGGCCTCTTGACATTTCTGGGTCCACTTGAACTCAACCTTGTTGCCTACCAACGCTGTCATTGGTTTCGCAATCTTCGAAAACCCTTCAATGAATCACCGATAATATCTGGCCATTCCAATGAAACTCTTGATTCCTCGAGCATCCGTTGGCGTTTTCCAGTTCAGAATGTCTGCCACTTTCTTTAGATCCACAGCCAATCCTTCTTTGTTGATTATGTGACCCAAGAACGGGACTTCATTGATCCAGAATTCACATTTGCTCAACTTTGCATACAACTGGTGCTCTCGCAATCTCTGCAATACCATCCTCAAATGATCTGCATGTTCTTCTTCACTTTGAGAATAAATCAGAATGTCATCAATGAATACCACCACAAACTTATCAAGGTAATCCATGAATACACTGTTCATCAAGTTCATGAAAAACGCTGGTGCATTGGTCAAACCAAAAGACATCACTGTGAACTCATACAACCCATACTTGGTAATGAATGCCGTCTTCGGAATGTCCGAAGGTCGGATCCTGAGCTGGTGATAACCTGACCTCAGATCAATCTTGGAGAACACACTGGCTCCTCTCAACTGGTCGAACAGATCTTCTATTCTGGGCAAAGGGTACTTATTCTTGATCTTGACTTCATTCAAAGCTCGATAATCGATACACATCCTTTTGGTGCCATCTTTCTTTTCCACAAACAAGACAGGGGCGGCCCAAGGTGAGGTGCTTGGCCGGATGTAACCTTTCTCTGACAGCTCATCAATCTGCTCCTTAAGCTCAACCAATTCTGGTCCGGATATTCTGTAAGCTCTCTTAAAGATAGGGGCGGTTCCAGGAAGAAGCTCTATGGCAAACTCAACTTTCCGCTCTGGTGGCATACCCGATAAGTCCTTTGGAAACACGTCTGAAAATTCAGACACAACCTTGATACTCTCAATTGGGTCTGCTTCACTGCTATCGATAGCCATCTGATAACAACTTCCTCTCTTCGGCTCAGGCGGGACTAACTCGGTCACCACTTCCTCTCCTAGTGGGGACACAAACTTGATTGTCCTTTTATCACAACTGATAACTGCCTGATACTTATCTAGCCAATTCATCCCTAGGATGACATCTATTCCCTGAGTACCCATTACTATAAGGTTAGCGGGAAACGCTATCCCCCTTATTTCCACGCTTACATTCAAACAGATGCTATCAGCTCGAATTCTACCACCGGCTGAGTCAATTTGAATGGGGGTTGACATGGTAGTAATTGGAAGATTATGTGCTTCTACCCATGATGCAGTAATGAAAGAATGCGTTGCTCTAGTATCAAATAACACTTCTGCAATATGGGAGTCGACTGGGAACATACCTACTATCATGCCGGGGGTCTCCTGAACTGCTTCAGCCTCCAAGTGGTTCAGTCTTCCATGATTGTAACACGGCTGAGAGCGGTTGCCTGCTCCAGGCTGAGACACATTCTGCTTTGCTGGGGCATTGGGGCCTGACTGCTGCTGGGCTGCCTTCTTTGGACATTGCATCACCCAGTGGCCTTGCTCCCCACAGTGGAAACATGCCCTGTTTCCAACCCAAGCTGGTGCTGCCTGATTGTTCTGCTGGTTTGCTGGGGCAGGAAGGCGAGGTGTCTGCTGATTCTGCCTCTGAAACTGACCTCCTGACTGATTGCTCTGACGGTTCTGATACTGGTGCTGAGGATACTGCCTTTGGAACTGCTGATGCTGCTGAGGTGGGCGCTGGTTCTGCCTAAACTGCTGAGGTTGATTGCCTGAGAAACGAGGACGGCTGCTGCTTCCAGGCTGGGGTCCACTGATCTTGCGCTTACGATCCTCCATCTCCTTACGCTTTCTTTCTGTCATGATTGCTCTGTCAATCAGGTGCTGGAATGTCGGGAAGGTGTGATTCATCAGTTGGTACTGAAGAGGGTCAACCAAGCCTCTCAAGAAACGGTACTGTCGCTTGGCGTCGGTGTTGACATCTTCAGGAGCATAACGAGACAACTGCAGAAACCTGTGTAACACCCACTTTGTAAATTGTTAGAGATAATACCAATAGAGAAACAATTTCTCTTTATGTGAGTTTGGTCTTTATGCATCATCATATGTGAGCACCATGTCCAAAAACAATTAATAAAGAGATATGCTACTAAATCATTGCATCATGCTGAATATTTTATTTGTGTGTGCATTTTTGTGACAATATTATAATAATACAAAAAAAGAAATATGTTAAATATCCAAATGGGGATTTAAATCCTAAAATAATCCTAGAATTAAGAAAAGAGAGAAGGGAGAGATTATACAAAATAGAGGGAAATAAATATATGAAAGAATACATTTTGTTCCTACTAATATTTTAATTTAGGTACTTAACTCAGTTATGAAGCTCACAAACAAGTTTGAATTCAAAATGGAGATTTAAAAACGAAATGAAACAGAAAATAAAAAAAGAAAAAGGAAAACTAGCTAGTGGGCCGCCAACTCCGAATTTGGCCCACTTCCATTTTGCTCCTGCGCAGCCCATCACCGCGCTCCCTCAACCTCGCTGGCCAGTCGTCGCGCGCGCCGTGCTGCTGACCTGTGGGCCACACCGGTCATCCGCTCCCGCGCGTGTCTGTTACACTGGTGTGTGGCCCCCGCATGTCGGGTGTGTCCCTGTTATCCGGCCGAAAACGAATCAGCCCGCACTGCGCGCCCGATTTCTCCGCCGCCGCATGCTCCAGCTCAACTGTTTCCCCTCTACCTGGCTACCTTGCGCGGCCGTATTAAACCATCCCTCACATCATCCTCCACCCAAACCAAGTCGCGCCGCAACCCTCCACCTCTTCTAGAACCGCCCGCCATTGCAGTGTCCGCTGAGCTTTGTGTTGACGAGAGAATCGCCGCGGGCGTCTAACGGTGGGGTGCCTCGGTCGATTTCGGGCACGCTGGTGGGTGTTGGAGCGTGGCGGAGTTGGTACCGGCAAGTAATTGCGCTGTGGACAATGGCGGCGTTGTGAATCTCTCACCGGAGAGGTACTCCGCCCCGGTTCCGCCTTGCCCCGCCGCTCGCCTATCACAATCGCCCAACTTCGGTAAGAACACCCTCGGTATGGTTCGCCCACTCCTCTTCTCTGCAAATTATACGTTAGTTGCGAATTGGGTGGCGAATTTGGGCGTGCGGCGTCGGCACGGCTGCAAATCGGGGCCTCCGCCGTGGGCAGGGTCCTGTGCTTAATGGCGGATGCAATTGGTTGAGGAATATGATTCAGGGAGTCATCGATTTGGCGAGGGTTGAGCGAATTAGAGAATGGTGCTCGGGTTAGGCGGATTGGCAGACGCGATGAGCTCGCCGCCGCGCGGTGGCTCTGCCCTGGTGGTATGCTGCGCGGGGTGGAAGACGCCCTGGTGGCCGTGCGATCTCTTTCGGACGACCTGGATTAGAAGACAGCACATCCCTTCGCTTGAATAAATCGTTGCCATCGAAGTCTGATCTGGCGGCCGCGATGTGTGGATTGCGCGTTAAACGGAGACCCTTGGATTCGGATCCGATGGCCTATATCAGGTACCGATTCGATTTAGTAGCGCTCTAATCTGGGCTCTAGGGTTCAGATCGGACGGTTGCGGATTGCCGATACCCCTTCGCCTTGGCATTTATGCTAAAGAGCCCTCGGGTTTTAGTAAAATAAACCCGCCGTCCTGTTGCATAGTGTTCTGTGTCTCAGGATCTTTTGCGCCTGGGCCCCTGCTGTTCTCAGATTTTGACGCCTAGTCCAGACAGTGAGAAAACTTATAAAATAATTTAGAAAATAGATTTTTATGTGTAAAAATAATCCTAGAACTTGTTTAATCCATAGAAAATCCATTTTTTGTCCAAATTGATCCATTCCACTTTCTAAATTTTTGTAATAATATTGTCTACCCATTAGTGCCTCTGTTCTGACATGACAAACACATTAAAATTATTCTTTCACTTAATCTTATATCAAATACATAAAACTTTAGGAAATTCATAACTCCTCCGTTTTAACTCCGATTTGATCCGTTCAAGTTGCGTTAGTCTCGTAGCAACGTGTAGATCATTATTATGCAGTATATTATTATGTTTGGTGTGATGTTAATTTTGTATATACCATGTTTGCTTGTATTGCTACGTCTAGCGCGAGGACACGTGTCATCTGAAAGGCAAGTTGGTACCTGGAATCTCAAGTGCCAGGCAAGTTGTGCCCTTGATCACTTCTTTTACCCATTCATGTTCTTATTATTCATAATGATCTGCATAGGATAATTTTGCTGGGACCCAATAGGATACCCTAGATTTTGACTATCTTTATACCTTGCTTCACCACTGGTTTTACTACTAAAGTTTTGGGTAGTACATGCTATTGCTTTATGTGGATTTGGGTATAGAGATATTCATCACTCATTGTTATACTATTTATTGTTATCTGTTTTATTATTCCTTGTTCATGTTAAGATCATTATGTTAATGGGAACATGGAGCGACCACCCGGGAAAACAGTGCTACCACAAGGGTGGAATGGGACGCCCTTGGCTGATTAACTAGGAAAGCTAGGGGAGGGCTACCTTACCCGAAAGGGGCAAGGGCAGTAGGGGAGAGGTCAGTGCGGGGAGGTCCCTGGTTGATTTTGCTGCGATGGCTATCAGCCAGGAACCCTTTACTGGATCTTCCCATAAACTGTAGCGGGTAGTCTGAAGCTAGTGGAACTTTGTAAAGGCCTCGTAGTGTTACCCTGCCTCGCCTCCTCGGTAGAGGTGTATGGGATTGGCCATCTCTTGGCAGATGGGTAACATGACTTGTGGGTAAAGATGCGCAACCTCTGCAGAGTGTAAAACTAGTATACTAGCCGTGCTCACGGTCAAGAGCGGCTCGGACCCTCACATGATTAATTTATGGAACTTAAACTTAATCTGTCATTTCATTGCATTTGGGATTATATTATTATTACTTTTACTTATTATTACTATGGTTTGGTATTTACTTACACTTAGTAACTGCTAATAAAATTTTGACCAACTTATAAAAGCAATGCTCAGCCTTAGCCTCTATTTCATTGATCAGCCTTACACTTCATGAACTCCCACCTTTGGTGAGTTCATGCCACATTATTCCCCACGACTTGTTGAGCTATGATCGTATGTGAGCTCACTCTTGCTGTCTCACACCCCCCCCCCCCCACAGGAGAAGAACAGGTGGTTTCAAGTGGAGTCAAGTATCGAGGAGTTTGATCTGATCTAGGTGGCGTTTCTCAGTCGACATTGGCGCCGACGATCCTTAGTTCGTTTTATGGTTATACTTTTATTTTGTAATAAGTCTTCCGCTATGTAATAAATACTCTGATGTTTTATGACATTTATCTCTATACACTCTGTTATTATATATGTTGTCTTCTTGGCGCATGTATGAGATGCACCCGGCTTTGTTCTTTAAAACCGGGTGTTACAGAAGTGGTATCAGAGGAAATGTTGACTGTAGGACGAAACCTAGATAGAAATGGACAACCCTTACCTACTTATCTCATTCTGATTCATTCTACACTCACCTTACTCTGATTCTTTCTACACTTATCTTGATCCTGTCTCACCTTCTACTGTTCTACTCTGATCATTCTTACCTTTTCTACTCTAAGACAAGATGGATTTCACACCTTGGAATCCTATGACTATGATCTTTCTAAGAGATAGGGAACCTAAGACAAAATTAAAACTATTTTCTCTATTAAAAATGTTGTTTGATTGTGCTGATGCTAAATGCCTGATTTGCTTCTTCGATTGATTGAATTATTATAGATGGACATCTTAGTATGTACCACCATATAGTGTTGTATTAGCTTTAGTAGGTGACACACTAATCTACTTAGCTAATAAGTTCCCCAGAGTAACATGATTGTAATTACTGCCTTGTCTACTGCTCTTTCTTACCTTATGTATCTAACTCAGATGGTCAATACCAGGAAAGGAAAGATTATCACGCAGCAACAAACAGAAATGAATCCTCCAAATCCCCCACCTGTTGAAACCGAGCAAGTGATCGCAACCCAAAGGCTGGTAATACAGCAATTGACAGACATGATGACTGAAATGCAAAGCCAGATAAGACAAGAACGCGAGGAAATACGTCAGGCTCGTCTGGAGATACAGCAAGAAATAAGGCAATCACGGTTGGAGAGACAACAACAAGAGCAACCACCATCTCCACCACCACCGGCTCCGCCAAGCTACATAAACATATATGTAAATTACTACTATTTGTAGGATCTACATGTTCCTGTAGTTAGTATTCGGTATGATACCATTTTAGGAGGAATAAAAAGGTCTATTTGTCCCCATGAGTTGCTAATAAAATTATGCGTCATGCTGAGATTTTGGGTTTGCGCAAATGTGTTGGACAATATGAGAAAGCCCATGAGAGTAATTACACCTAAAGGGCCTGTTGTGGCGAATCAAATGACACGTAGATTGACCTCCGATCGGGATACCATCAGATGAAGATTGGACCATCAGATATTCCTAAGACGGTTTTCTCGACTCGATATGGATTATATGAGTTCATCGTTATGTCGTTTGGATTAGCTAAAGCACCAGCTTATTTTATGGATTTGATGAATAGGATGTTTTTGAGTATCTGGGCAGATTCGTCGTGGTGTTCCTCGACGATATTCTTATCTATTCTAAGAATGAGAGTGACCGGGAAGAACATCTAAGGTTGGTGCTACAGAAGTTACGAGATAATCAACTCCACGCTAAGTTTAGCAAATGCGAGTTTTGGATTGGCGAGGTGCCATTTCTTGGACATATCATTTCTAATGGAGGGATATCAGTGGATCCTGCTAAAGTCAAGAAGATAGTGGTGTGGAGCATACCCACTACGGTTACGGAGGACCGAAGTTTCTTGGGACTTGCAGGATATTATTGGAGATTTATTGAAGGATTTTCTAAGATTGCTAAGCTTATGACCTCGCTTTTGGTGAAGGAAAGAGAATTCAAGTGGGACCAAGTGCCAAGTATATACGGATCATAAGAGTTTGAAGTATATATTCACTCAGAAGGATCTCAATCTTAGGCAACGCCGTTGGTTGGAGCTTATTAAGGATTATGATTTGGAAATTCACTATCACCCGGGCAAGGCAAATTTGGTTGCAGATGCCTTGAGTCGAAAGGAGCATGTTATTTAGCTGTTGTTGCCCAGCTACCCGATGAGATTGTTGAGGATTTCAGGAGACTTAACCTGGGGATGGTTGCTCGCACTGAAGGAGTCACTATTGATGTGGAACCTACCTTGGAGCAAGAAATCCGCAAAGGACAAATTGGTGATACTAAGATGCAAGAGATGTGTTCCGGAGATTGAAAGCCTTCATGAGACTATTTTAAAGGAGGCCCATGACTTGGATTATTCTATTCATCCTGATAGTACTAAGATGTATCAGGATTTGAAGCAGAGATACTGTGATATGGATTGAAGAGAGATGTGGTGCACATGTGGTTATGTGCGAGGTGTGTCAAAGAGTTAAGGTTGAACACCAAAGGCCAACTGGACTATTATACCCATTAAAGATACCCGACTGGTAGTGGAAAGAGATTGGTAAGGACTTCATTACCAGATTGTCTCACACCTCGAAAGGATATGGTTCTATGAGTTATTGTGGATTGACCGACCAAAGTGGCTCATTTCATCCCGGTTAAGACTACTTATAAGGGATCGCAATTGGCTAAGTTATGCATGTCTCGGATTAAGTCTCTACACAATGTACCAAGGAGATCGTTTTGGATAAGAGGATCACAGTTTACCCCCAGAATTTTGGAGAAGTCTTCAAGAGAATGTGGATACAAAGTTGAATTCTAGTTTGGCCTACCATCCTCAGACTGATGGACAGACTAAAAGGACTAATCAAGTATTGGAGGACATGTTGAGAGCTTATGTCCTTCAGCATGGTAGTAGTGGACAAGAGTCTACCTTATGCTGAGTTCTCATATAATGATAGTTACCAGGCCGGTCTGAAGATGTCACCGTTCGAGACCCTATATGGCAGGAAATGCAGGACTCCTCTATATTGGATCAGACTAGAGGAAGATAGTTCTTTGGACCTGAACTAATTCAAGAAGCAGAGGAACAAGTTCGTATAGTTCGAGAGAATTTGAGGGTAGCTCAAACCACGCAAAAGAGCTACGTTGGTAATAGAAGAAACCACTGGAGTTGAGGAAGGTGATTATGTGTACCACGGGGTGTCACCACTTCGTGGAATGAGGATATTCAAAGTTAAGGGCAAAATTGTCCCCTCGCTTTATTGGACCATTCTGAGTTTTTAGGCAAGCTGGAGAGATGGCCTATCAACTCGAGCTACCCGATGATTTATCTGATGTGCATAATGTATTCCCAGTGTCACAACTGAAGAAGTGTCTCAGGATACCTGAAGAGCAACTACCAATAGGGGACCTTAGTGTTCAAGACGATTTGACTTATGCTGAGTACCCTATTAAGATTCTGGACACTTTGACTCGAGTTACAAGGAATAAGGTGATTAAGATGTGCAAAGTTCAATGGAGTCACCACGGTGAAGATGAAGCAACTTGGGAAAGAGAAGAAGAGCTTCGCGTAGATTTTCCCCATCTTTTCCCTAGTACTTCCTAAATCTCGAGGGCGAGATTATTTTTAAGGGGGGTAGGATTTGTAACACCCACTTTGTAAATTGTTAGAGATAATACCAATAGAGAAACAATTTCTCTTTATGTGAGTTTGGTCTTTATGCATCATCATATGTGAGCACCATGTCCAAAAACAATTAATAAAGAGATATGCTACTAAATCATTGCATCATGCTGAATATTTTATTTGTGTGTGCATTTTTGTGACAATATTATAATAATACAAAAAAAGAAATATGTTAAATATCCAAATGGGGATTTAAATCCTAAAATAATCCTAGAATTAAGAAAAGAGAGAAGGGAGAGATTATACAAAATAGAGGGAAATAAATATATGAAAGAATACATTTTGTTCCTACTAATATTTTAATTTAGGTACTTAACTCAGTTATGAAGCTCACAAACAAGTTTGAATTCAAAATGGAGATTTAAAAACGAAATGAAATAGAAAATAAAAAAAGAAAAAGGAAAACTAGCTAGTGGGCCGCCAACTCCGAATTTGGCCCACTTCCATTTTGCTCCTGCGCAGCCCATCACCGCGCTCCCTCAACCTCGCTGGCCAGTCGTCGCGCGCGCCGTGCTGCTGACCTGTGGGCCACACCGGTCATCCGCTCCCGCGCGTGTCTGTTACACTGGTGTGTGGCCCCCGCATGTCGGGTGTGTCCCTGTTATCCGGCCGAAAACGAATCAGCCCGCACTGCGCGCCCGATTTCTCCGCCGCCGCATGCTCCAGCTCAACTGTTTCCCCTCTACCTGGCTACCTTGCGCGGCCGTATTAAACCATCCCTCACATCATCCTCCACCCAAACCAAGTCGCGCCGCAACCCTCCACCTCTTCTAGAACCGCCCGCCATTGCAGTGTCCGCTGAGCTTTGTGTTGACGAGAGAATCGCCGCGGGCGTCTAACGGTGGGGTGCCTCGGTCGATTTCGGGCACGCTGGTGGGTGTTGGAGCGTGGCGGAGTTGGTACCGGCAAGTAATTGCGCTGTGGACAATGGCGGCGTTGTGAATCTCTCACCGGAGAGGTACTCCGCCCCGGTTCCGCCTTGCCCCGCCGCTCGCCTATCACAATCGCCCAACTTCGGTAAGAACACCCTCGGTATGGTTCGCCCACTCCTCTTCTCTGCAAATTATACGTTAGTTGCGAATTGGGTGGCGAATTTGGGCGTGCGGCGTCGGCACGGCTGCAAATCGGGGCCTCCGCCGTGGGCAGGGTCCTGTGCTTAATGGCGGATGCAATTGGTTGAGGAATATGATTCAGGGAGTCATCGATTTGGCGAGGGTTGAGCGAATTAGAGAATGGTGCTCGGGTTGGGCGGATTGGCAGACGCGACGAGCTCGCCGCCGCGCGGTGGCTCTGCCCTGGTGGTATGCTGCGCGGGGTGGAAGACGCCCTGGTGGCCGTGCGATCTCTTTCGGACGACCTGGATTAGAAGACAGCACATCCCTTCGCTTGAATAAATCGTTGCCATCGAAGTCTGATCTGGCGGCCGCGATGTGTGGATTGCGCGTTAAACGGAGACCCTTGGATTCGGATCCGATGGCCTATATCAGGTACCGATTCGATTTAGTAGCGCTCTAATCTGGGCTCTAGGGTTCAGATCGGACGGTTGCGGATTGCCGATACCCCTTCGCCTTGGCATTTATGCTAAAGAGCCCTCGGGTTTTAGTAAAATAAACCCGCCGTCCTGTTGCATAGTGTTCTGTGTCTCAGGATCTTTTGCGCCTGGGCCCCTGCTGTTCTCAGATTTTGACGCCTAGTCCAGACAGTGAGAAAACTTATAAAATAATTTAGAAAATAGATTTTTATGTGTAAAAATAATCCTAGAACTTGTTTAATCCATAGAAAATCCATTTTTTGTCCAAATTGATCCATTCCACTTTCTAAATTTTTGTAATAATATTGTCTACCCATTAGTGCCTCTGTTCTGACATGACAAACACATTAAAATTATTCTTTCACTTAATCTTATATCAAATACATAAAACTTTAGGAAATTCATAACTCCTCCGTTTTAACTCCGATTTGATCCGTTCAAGTTGCGTTAGTCTCGTAGCAACGTGTAGATCATTATTATGCAGTATATTATTATGTTTGGTGTGATGTTAATTTTGTATATACCATGTTTGCTTGTATTGCTACGTCTAGCGCGAGGACACGTGTCATCTGAAAGGCAAGTTGGTACCTGGAATCTCAAGTGCCAGGCAAGTTGTGCCCTTGATCACTTCTTTTACCCATTCATGTTCTTATTATTCATAATGATCTGCATAGGATAATTTTGCTGGGACCCAATAGGATACCCTAGATTTTGACTATCTTTATACCTTGCTTCACCACTGGTTTTACTACTAAAGTTTTGGGTAGTACATGCTATTGCTTTATGTGGATTTGGGTATAGAGATATTCATCACTCATTGTTATACTATTTATTGTTATCTGTTTTATTATTCCTTGTTCATGTTAAGATCATTATGTTAATGGGAACATGGAGCGACCACCCGGGAAAACAGTGCTACCACAAGGGTGGAATGGGACGCCCTTGGCTGATTAACTAGGAAAGCTAGGGGAGGGCTACCTTACCCGAAAGGGGCAAGGGCAGTAGGGGAGAGGTCAGTGCGGGGAGGTCCCTGGTTGATTTTGCTGCGATGGCTATCAGCCAGGAACCCTTTACTGGATCTTCCCATAAACTGTAGCGGGTAGTCTGAAGCTAGTGGAACTTTGTAAAGGCCTCGTAGTGTTACCCTGCCTCGCCTCCTCGGTAGAGGTGTATGGGATTGGCCATCTCTTGGCAGATGGGTAACATGACTTGTGGGTAAAGATGCGCAACCTCTGCAGAGTGTAAAACTAGTATACTAGCCGTGCTCACGGTCAAGAGCGGCTCGGACCCTCACATGATTAATTTATGGAACTTAAACTTAATCTGTCATTTCATTGCATTTGGGATTATATTATTATTACTTTTACTTATTATTACTATGGTTTGGTATTTACTTACACTTAGTAACTGCTAATAAAATTTTGACCAACTTATAAAAGCAATGCTCAGCCTTAGCCTCTATTTCATTGATCAGCCTTACACTTCATGAACTCCCACCTTTGGTGAGTTCATGCCACATTATTCCCCACGACTTGTTGAGCTATGATCGTATGTGAGCTCACTCTTGCTGTCTCACACCCCCCCCCCACAGGAGAAGAACAGGTGGTTTCAAGTGGAGTCAAGTATCGAGGAGTTTGATCTGATCTAGGTGGCGTTTCTCAGTCGACATTGGCGCCGACGATCCTTAGTTCGTTTTATGGTTATACTTTTATTTTGTAATAAGTCTTCCGCTATGTAATAAATACTCTGATGTTTTATGACATTTATCTCTATACACTCTGTTATTATATATGTTGTCTTCTTGGCGCATGTATGAGATGCACCCGGCTTTGTTCTTTAAAACCGGGTGTTACAACCTGTCTCGGTACTCACTGACAGACGATGACCCTTGCTTAAGGGCCAGGAACTCCTCCTTCTTCACTGTCATCAGACCTGCAGGCACATGGTACTGACGAAAGCTACCTCTGAACTCTTCCTAGGTGATGGCATCGGGGTTGGCATGGGTGGCGAGATAAGACTCCCACCATGATTAGGCTGCTCCTCTCAACAGATGGGGACCATACAAGACTTTCTCCCTGTCATCACACTAAGCGGTATGCAACTCCCGCTCTACAGTGCGCAGCCAATCTTCAGCATCCATGGGGTCAGAAGAATGAGCAAACGTTGGAGGATGACCTCTCATGAATTCAGCACGCTTGTCTCTGGGCATCTGAGGCATCTGAGGTTGAGGTGGAGCCTGCTGCTGTTGCTGCTGCTGCTGAATGGCGGCTAGAGTCTGACCGATGGCTTGAACTGCCTGAGTCTGCATCAGAAACATCTGCTCGATCGACATCGGGGGCGGGGGCGGCAGGTGCTGCTGCTAGGGCACCTCATCCTGCGGAGCGGCTCGCTCCTGCTGAGCACGCCTTCCTCCTCTGCGCCTGTTCTCTGACATCTGCAGAATGCAACCACACATCAGAACTGATCTAGCAAATCTTGCAGCATAAGAAAAGAGTATAGAATTCTTCAACAGCACTGAACAGATGAGCATCTTCACTGATCTCCAACACAGACCACACAGCTTCTCAGATAAAGAGGAAAGTGGAATAAAAGGTTTCCCAACTATATAACTAACTCCATTAACATAATATATATAAACCAAAATGCAGGGGGTACCCACACTCTGGTGACAGTCATTACAAAGATCCAAACCAAACATAGTTCATCATGACAAACATAGATGCACAGGATATAGCAAACTATCCTGTCTAACTAAGACTAACTAAGACCGAGACTAACGCTAAGACTGTAGCTTCTACGTATATATTTTGTATTAATTACAAGATCCAACTCTAGCGATCTATGGTTCTAGATTTATCTTGGTCTTGCAGTCGGGATTGCCATAAGACTGGCGTCCACGCCGAGGTGAGCGGTACGGGTGCTGAGTCCCAACGGGGGCGGGGGAACCATCATCCAAGTGACGACGTTCCGCGCGCTCAGCCCGCAGCAGGGCGATCTCAGCACGAGCCCTACTCAGCTCGTCTAGTGCATGGTCTAGCTCCGTGTTTAGCACGGCGGCTAGGTTGACTGTGCAGCTCAACCTAGGATTGTCCTCACCAGCAGGTGAAACAATCACGCCTCCTGTGCTGCCAGATGAACGGCAGGGGTAATACTTCAGGTCGAGACCGTCAGCTACCCCACCGAGAACCGAGCAGTAGTGCGAAAGCGCACGCCGTGCAGCATCCTGCATGGCTGCCTCAGCTGAGTCCAGCTTAGAGATAGAATAGTGCTCTGAGCAGGCCTCCGCACCCTGGAGACTGTTTTCCGGACGGCGCACCAAGCAGGTCGCCTCCCAGCGGTCCGGGTAAACCCCGTGACTATGCTGGTAGACCACACAACGATACTCGATGGACCAAGTACGCTGGTTAAGTGCCTGATGTAGCAGGGTGTCGAGCGCATCGTGGAAGTGACACCCGCGAGCAGCATCGCGAGTGATGGGTCGAGCAACCCATCCTTCCGGCTCATGGTCAGCAGGGAAGTCGGTGTCGTGGCTCGGGCTGTCGTCGCCACCTCCGTCGTCTGGGTCTCCTCCAGCAGCTACTCCAGAGGCTGGGGCGCCCAGTGGTGGTGCAGGGGGCGCCTCCAGAGGAAGCACAGGAGAGCAGCTCCTAACAGACTCTATCTCCTGCTGGAGCGAGAAGGAAGAGCCCTGCTGCTCCTGTCGTCGACGTTCCTGCTCCTCATGCAGGCGGTGGTGCAGTCTCTCCAAGTGGCTGGACTGTCCAGCAACGGGACGGCAAAGCGGACGCTCAGCAAGGCGGGAGGGTAAGAAGGGGATGACGGACTTTCGTGTAGTATGTCTAAGTCGAGCCATCTACAAAAGACACCGCAAGCAAAAGAGTGAGAACAGAATTAATATGACCAGCAAATAATGAACAACAAATAAATGAAGGATTAGAATAAAACACAATTTTCAGCAAGGTATAATATATAGAAGAATATAGGTTTGGTCGGTATGACCAACTTTTGAAGGGATATCAAAGTCAAGGCAGGGACAGAGGTCTATAGTCCTTAGAACGACCATTCTGCTCTAGGTTAGCGGTCCTACAGTCAGCACGGCTTTGATACCACTTATGTCACACCCGGTTTTAGAAGGTAAACCGAATGCGAACCATGTACGTGCCAGGATCAGTTATTCACGTACACAGCAGTTACATAACATGGACATCATCACACAGTACTCAAAATAGTATTAAAAGGGAAATAATAGTCAATTACATCATGCGTCTGAGACGTCCATATAGTCCTTACAATAAATCAAAGTGCGAAAACGAAACGTAGATAACCGCGGCCTTCACAGGCAGCCAACTGGGGGTTGCCGCTAACCCACACCTAGAACTCGTCGTAGTCTTGGAACTCCTGGAAGTCTCCTTCCACAGCTTCATCTTCTCCCGAGCAGTGGTTGCAATGCTGGCAACCTGGGGGGTTTGGTGTGTAGAGCAAGAGTGAGTACACATCAACATACTCAGCAAGCATCCTGTTTGGCTGTAGTGGACTAGCTTTATGTGGGGATAAGTCAAGCAGTTGCTTTTATTTGGTCAGGTTATTATTTACTAGTAGAAAGCCAGGTTTTAACATTAACCCAAGTTATTAACCCGATGTACCCTTTCCAAACGGAAAGAATACCACTTACCAGCACCATAGACATAACCAAAAACCATCAGTCTCATTGCCACCTGTAAACCAAAATGTCTCTGATCAAGTACCACTAATCATTGGAGCTCCCTTGGCCGCTCATAACCGCGAGCACGGCTGATATATCAGTTTTCAAACACTCTGCAGAGGTTGTGCACTTTACCCACAAGCCGTGATTCCCTTTCTGCCCGGAGAGAGCTACTCCCCATTGACCACTACCTAGGTGGTCCAGCAGGGCATCACTACGTAGCCTTTACAAAGATTCCCCGAGGCTGTAGCCGCCCGTTAGTTTTCCTAAATGTACCGCACTCCTCCCCAAGGGACAAATCAACCTTGGCAGAGCGAGCCGCATACACCGAGCCCCATTGACGGCACAACGGCTAAGCGAACTACACCCCGGTTCCTCTAATTATTCAGCTAAGGGCGTCCCACTCCACCCTCATGGTTGCACTGTTTTCCCGGGCGGTCATCCATAGAACAGGTCCTTACGGAGAGGCACTCGAGAAACCGCTCGAGCCCCCTTAAAGGTCACAAGTATAATCATCATAATAAAAGACGGGAAAACAGCGTATCATTGATAAATCTCATCATGTTCATTGATTAGAGTTGAGCAATAGCATAAAGCTAAACAATAATAATCCAACCCAAATAGGTAAACAAGGACATGGATAACAAAAGCTAGTCAAACCTTAGGCGTAAATGTGTAAAGCGGGAGGTGAATTAAAGAATGAATAGGACAGAGATAGGTCAAAGGACACTTGCCTCCACCAACCGACTGCTGCTCAGGGGCTTCTCCTGCGAGTTCTTCGGGCTCTCCAACCGGATCGTTCTCTAAGCGATTGCAAGCATACATACATCCATCCATTGAAATTAGGAAACCAACAATACACCATACAAGAGAACAAGTAGATTAAACATGCATAGAATACCACATACAATAATGAGTTTACCATGGTTAGAAAGAAATGAGAAAAGGTCTCGCGAGAGTTAAAGCTTATGCCCGAGACACACTACGGGTTGGTGAATAACTAGACGTCACGTGTTCTAGTTCCAATTGGTTCTAACAAAAGAATTAGCTACATGCACTAATGTAAACGTGACCACTTTTAGTAGATTAACATTGAATAAGATAGACGATTAGCTATACAAATTAACTAACGTAACCAATTTCCAAATTGAGACTCCTATCTTATTAATATAAACAACGTGATTAGCGCATATAGGATACGGGGGGGTGGGGGTAGACGGGGCTAGGGGGGTAGACGATCGTGTCGCGAGCGCACCAGGGCGCTATGCGTCGCGTCGCGAGCACGACGAGCTACGCCAGAACGCTGCGCGAGCACGCGCACGCGCAAAACCACACTTAACGTGCTGCGAACGAGTCGCGCACGTGTCGGGGCCGTGCGCTGGCCGAGCTCGAGGCCACGCCGAGGGCCGACGCGACGCGAGCAAGGCACGGCGGGGCGAGGACACGGTCGGGCGAGGGCACGGTCGAGCGAGGGCACGGCCGAGGCCAAGAGCGGGGGCGGTCGGGCCGGGGTCGGCCGAGCCGGGGCACGGGGCGGCCGAGCCGGGGGGCGGTTGAACCGGGGGGGGCGGCCGAGCCGGGCGAGCAGGGGGCGGGGGCCGCACCGGGGCCGCGCCGCCGGGGCCGCGTGCCGGCGAGCAGGGGCGGGCGGGATCGCCGCCGCGGGCTGGGGAGGGGCGGGGGAGCGCCGCCGACGGGGCGGGGGCGGGCGAGCGCCGCCACGAGCCGGGGAGGGGCGGGCGGGCTAGCGCCGCCGCGGGGCCGGGCAGGGGCGGGGGAAACACCGCCGCGGGGCCGAGCAGGGGCGGGGGGCGCCGCCGCGTGCAGGGCGGGAACGGGGGAGCGCCGCCGACGGGGGCGTGGGCGGGGTCGCCGCCGCGGCAGGGGACGGGCGGGGCCGGCCGCGCCGCCTGCGAGCGGGGAAGGGCAGGGGCGCGCGCGAGCAGGAAAAAAAAGAGGGGCGCGCGGGGGGGAGGAAGAAGAGGAGAGAGATTGAGAAGAGAAGGGGAGGGGAGCTCACCTCGGGGTCCAAAATCCGGTGATCGCCGTCTCCAATTCCTAGGGCACCACGGGGAGAGAGAGGTGGAAGAGGGAGAGGGGAGGTTGCTGCGCGGGAGATCCAAATGAGAGGGAGATAGAGAGAGGAGGGGCGCATGGGGGGTGTGGGCGCCAGGGGCGCGCAGGGCCGGGCAGGGGCGGGCTGGGTTGGGCCGGGCCACTTCGTGGATCGAAAACCCACGACGTGCACGACCACTAAACGGAATTAAATCGCGAATCGAAATCCGGAACGGAACGAGCCGAACACTCAACATCAGACAAAGAAATGTGCTTCAGCATGATGCAACACCCATGATACTTAGGTTTTGGTTTATACATGACACGGACACCTGTCGCTATACTGGTTTGAAATTGGGTAGAAGGAGCAAAACGGGGAAAGAGAAAAGAGAGTAACGCCCGAATTTGGTGAGAGAAAAGAAGAAAAAATTCTACCCCCAAATTCAGGGCGTTACAAAGATGGTTGATCTTGTTCCTGTAGTTCCTGTGGTCGTACATCACCTATCGCCATAGTTTGCATTGCGGTCGTTGGAACCTCATCTTCATCTACATCATCAAGATCAACTTGCTCTCTTGGAGAGCCATTGTCTCATCAAATACAACGTCGCTAGAGACTTCAACTAATCCTAATGATTTGTTGAAGACCCTATACGCCTTTGTATTTGAGTCATATCTGTTGGGGGCCTTCGTCCTCCAAAGGTCCTCAAAAACGTGGTTTAACAATGTTTTCCAAGTGTAACATGTAAACAGGTACCTTCGGATATAAATCGAAATCGTACACGACGTAAGAAGCATGGTCAGAATGAAGGATGATGCTACTCCGAAGCTATGGGTGGAATAGCTTTGGCTCAACAGCAGAAAAAGGAACTGACTTAAAGGGAAAAGGCCATCCAGTCCTCGATGAGTTGTCCTTTATACAGTAGTAAATGTGAAGGACATAAATGTAATTTTACACAGGCTGCGCCCTGTGCCTATAAATTGATGAACAGTACTCCCATACTGTTCACGTGGACTTGCATTTGCTCGTGCGTCACGCTTGGACTTTTGCCTTCTGTTAAGCCGAAGGTATAAATGTAATTCAATATTGTTCACGTTCATTCATAATGATATAATGAAGAAATATTAATGATGTCATATGATCATTTATGTTATTTCTCATGTCTCATATGCTTCCCCTTTCATTAATATATACTGTGATGATGAAGGTGCGTCCTTCATGACCTTCGTCTGAAGATCATTATATCCTGAGGGAAATAATGCTTCGAAGGACGAAGGGCATCAACCATTAACCTTTTCTGTGTTGCCTTGTTCTTAATTCATAGCATTTGAGAGCAAGTCCCCAACATTGGCGCCCACCTCTGGTGAACCCTTTTTCGACCACCTTCGGCAAGCACTGACCCTCGTCATGCCGCCGAAGAAAGCTTCAGCGACAGGGGCTGCTGCACTACAGCCACTGGACCTAAATCAGGAGAACCTTTCTCTCCGAGAGGCCTGAAGCCAGAAGAGTAAGGCCACTAGTCCAACACTCCAGGAGGAAGAGTTGGACCAAGAAATCAGAAACATGGAGATAATTCATCAGCAAGTACAAAGGAAGAAGGAGAAGATGGCTAGACTGGCTGATCTTCAAAGGCAGATCGACGAAGCCACTGAAGAAGTACGCCATCTTGTTCAAGACAAACAAGATCTAAGGCCCCAACACAGGGAGCTTCATCAAGAAGGCTTACTCAATGAGGATGGATGGTATGATGATTTTAATCATGATACCTTTACCTTTGATGCTGCTTCTCCCTTGGCAGCAGAACTGCAAGCTATCCCATGGCCTCCATCATACAAGCCACCTCAGCTCCCTATGTATGATGGGCATTTGGATCCGAAGCAGTTTTTGATGAGTTATGAAGCAACCATAACTTCATATGGAGGCAATGCAGCTGTCATGGCCAAGTCCTTCGTCATGGCAGTTCGGAATGTGCCTCAAACATGGTATTCTTCTCTTCGGCCAGGGACTATTACTTCGTGGCAGAAGCTCAAGGATATGCTATTGACAAGTTTCCAAGGTTTTCAGACGAAGCCGATCACAGCTCAGGCCCAGTTCCAATGCACGCAAGACCATGAGGAATATCTTCAGGCATATGTCCGAAGGTTCTTGTGACTAAGAGCACAAGCGCCTATAGTGCCCAATGAAATTGTCATTGAGGCCATGATTAAGGGGCTTTGTCCAGGACCTACTGCTCAGTATTTTGCTAGAAAGCCTCCACAGACTCTGGAGAACCTGCTTCAAAAGATGGATGAATATATCCAAGCTGATAATGACTTCCGCCAAGAAGGGAGAAGGCTTACAGGTTCTCTGAGATGACCAGGGGCTTCGGAGGAAGAATCCACCCGAGGCATGTCAGGTCAATTCACAACTCCACTCAGAGTGATGACAGAGGAAATCAGCTGCAGAGGCCATAGTATACTTCACAATCATTAGGGCAGCAACAAAGTTCTTTCCGATCGCCAGCTCCAAGAGGCAGAGGCGCCAGGGGCTTCGGAGGAAGATATGGGGATCAGCCTAGAAAGATCTACTGCCTATTTTGTGGAGAAGACAAGGGCCATACTACAAGAATGTGCCAAATCACTATCCAAAAGCAGAAGGAGATCGCAGAAGCCGAAGCTCGGCAAAACCAACCGAAGCAGGTTCTGCATACTGCTTCATGTCACTCACCCTACATACCAGAGTATGTGGGTAACCATCCAGCAGCCTCTGTTGCTTCGGCTAGTCAGCCACAGGCTTCCTGGCCACAGCTTCCACCTCCGCCGCCAATACAACCTGCCTATTCACGAGGTCAGCAGCCAGAAGGGAGCCATCAGACCCATCAGCAGCGAGACCTCAGGGAGGAATCCGAAGCTCGCACAGTCAATAGTACTGTTCCAGAATCAAAACACATCTATTGAGACATATCCTACCTCTAAAGCACTTTTATATTCCTTGTCATTTTCTTTTTTAATAAGCAACAATCAATGAAAACCTAGTCTTCTTGTTATTTTTAAATAGCTTCGTTCTTGAGAAATATATCTTTTCACAGATTTACGAAGCCCCAAATTGTCGAAGCTCAGAAGTCGTTCCTAAGGGAATGCAGAGCTAAGAATCGCATTGTGACTTTTACCGAAGCTATAGAAATTCGTTCCAAAGGAACGCAACGTAAGTTCACCGAAGCTACAAAAAGTCGTTCCCAAAGGAGCGCAGTGTAAGTTTTCTGCTCAAAAGTCGTTCCAAAGGAAATGCAGAGCCAAATACCACCGAAATATAAGGCGAAGCACGAAAAGTCAACGCGAAAACTGCCGAAATAGAAGGCAAAGAAGTTCAAAAGACATTCCTAAGGGGATGCAGAACTTACACCAAAAAATAAGCGGTGAAGCTAAAAAATAAACAGCAAAGAGATTTTGATCGTTCCTAAGGGGACACAAAGATTGTGTTTCAGTGGGAGTATGTGTCTTCGGCATTAGCATCATTCTTTGCATCATATCATCACATCATATCGCATAGCATCTCATCATACATCATATCACACCAATGACATCAATTAAAAACAAAGCCGATCTTCGGAGATTGCCTTACAAAAATGAAAAGGTGCTAAGACAAAAGCAAGCTAAGAATCACAGCTTCATCAATCCTGATATGGAAGAAGGGATCTATTGATTACGAAGCATCGATGTTTTTACGAAGTGTGGATGATCTTACGAAGGATAAAATTCTTCTTTACGAAGTGTGGATGACCTTATGAAAAGAAGGGAAGGTGCTTTTTCGCCAACGGCTCAAAAACGGTATGTACATAAAATTTCATGCATCGCAAAGAGTTGACTTACAAATAACTTACATAGTACATAGAAAAATATAAACATCAAATATTACAAACTTAGTTCAGCAAGTGTTGCATTAACACCCTAGAAATGTTTTTACAATATCTCTTATTCTTCCTTTAGAACTTTCTCTTCAACTTCGTAAAGCAGTTTGGTAACAACTTCGTCGATAATAGCTTCGGCCACATTAATGACTTCTATTGCTTTCCTCGTTTCTGGGTCAGCCAATGGGTCAAACGGCTCTGGAGGAGGAGGTAGTTCAGCTGCGGAAGAAAACACCAATTAGCTCGAAGTCACGAAAATAAACGAGAAAGCTAAAAGCCATTAAGAAATACATATCCGTCTTTCGAGTTCCGCAGCTTTCTCAGCTTTTTTCGTTGCTTCCCGAGCATCATGAGTATCTTTTTTGCTCTTCTTCATTATTTCATGAGCCATCTTTCGGCCACCATTTTCCCAGATATCAGTAAAAAAATTTCCGCCTATTAAACTTGCTTCGGCTGACGGGTCCTTCGTATCGTCAACAGAGAAGGCACCTTCGTCCTGGGCCAAGGATTTAACATGTTCGCAACCCGCCTTCTCCAGGACAGCGGCAATTCCTCTCACGCCAGAGAAGGCGCAGACGTCCCCACGATCACTTAGGATTTCCTCAAAAGCTTTGGCTTCATAACTGATCCACTCAATAACGCCCTCAAGGTCGCCTCGTATGAAATTGTCTTCGTTAGAGTAGGCGCCCACATTGGCAAAGCTAGTCTTCATCTTTTTCATGCACTCCACAGATTTTTCAAAACACCTTTCCTTTGATGCGCGAAGCTCTGCAACTGTCTTTTCAAAATAATTTTTCCAGTACTCACTGCCATCTCGATCATCTTCAGCGACAGCGCATTTTAATTTGGCCTCAGCCAATTGTTTTCGAAGATCTTCAATTTCACTCTTCTGGGCCTCAGCTTGAACTCTGGAATTAGCTTCGTCTTCTTTTATTTTGTTTATCAATGAAATTAATATTTTATCTTTTTTAAGGCCTTCGTGAGAGCACCTAGAGGGGGGTGAATAGGTGATCCTGTAAAACTTGAAACTTAATGCCACAAAACTTGGTTAGGAGTTAGCGGAATAAAGCCAAGTGTCTAGAGAGGAGTCTAAGCAAGACACGATAACCACAAGAAGATCAACACAGATAGACACAGTGGTTTATCCCGTGGTTCGGCGAAGTACAAAACTTGCCTACTTCCATGTTGTGGCGTCCCAACGGACGAGGGTTGCAATCAACCCCTCTCAAGTGGTCCAAAGACCCACTTGAATACCATGGTGTTTTGCTTTGCTTTTCTATATCCCATTCGCGAGGAATCTCCACAACTTGGAGTCTCTCGCCCTTACACTTGAAGTTCACAAAGAAGCGCGGAGTAAGGGAGGGATAAGCAACTCACACAAGACACAAAGATCACAGCAAATACGCACACACAAGACCCTGACTTGAGCTCAAGAGACTATCACGAGTTTCTCACTAGAACGGAGCTCAAATCACTAAGAATGTCGAACAAGTGCGCAAGAACGAAGTGTGAGTGATCAACTATGCTCAAAGAATGCTTGGATGTCTTCTCCATGCACCAAGGGGTCCCTTTTATAGCCCCAAGGCAGCTAGGAGCCGTTGAGATCATTGTAGGAAGGCAATTCTTGCCTTCTGTCGACTGGCGCACTGGACAGACCGGTGCACCATCGAACATTGTCCGGTGTGGATTTGTTTCCTTATTTGGCGAAGCCGACCGTTGCAGATTGAGAGCCGTTGGCGCACTGGACACTGTCCGGTGCACACCGGACAATCCGGTGCTCCAATGTGACCATTGGCTCGGCCATGCGTCACGCGCGGAATCCTCGGCCGACCGTTGCCTCGGCTGACCGTTGGCTCACCAGACAGTCCGGTGAATTATAGTCGTACGCCGTTGATGGCTTCCCGAGGCCGACGACTTCGCCTATGAATGGCTCACCAGACAGTCCGGTGCACCACCGGACAGTCCGGTGATTTATAGCCGTACACCGCCATCGAAGTCCCGAGAGCAGCAAGTTCGCTAGAGCCAGCCTGGCGCGCCGGACACTGTCCGGTGCACCACCGGACAGTCCGGTGCACCCAGACCGAGCAGACTTTGGCTGAACAAAGTCATCTCTTTTCCAATTCGATTTCTCCTGTTTCTAGCACTTAGACACAATACATTAGTCCATAAAACAATGTACTAAGTCTAGAAACATACCTTTTGACTTGATTTGCACTTTGTCCACCACTTTGCATAGATTAACACAAAAGCACTTGTGTTGGCACTCAATCACCAAAATACTTAGAAATGGCCCAAGGGCACATTTCCCTTTCAATCTCCCCCTTTTTGGTGATTTGTGCCAACACAACATAAAGCAACTAGAACAAGTGCAATATCAATGCAAATGAACACTCAAAATTGTTTTGATTCAAATTTGGCATATATGGATCATACTTTGCCACCACTTGGTTTGTTTTTGCAAATCAACCTCAATTTCCTATCTCTAAGTCAAACACACTTGAAGAGACATAAAGAGAGTTGTTCCAATAGAAATTGATCACAGTATCAAAAACTCCCCCTATTTCCCATAATCAACCATTCTCCCCACAAGAGACCAACTTTTGATAAAAAGAGCCAATAAGAGTATTTTGACAAAACAAAAGCTCTATTCTATTATTTTCAAAATTCTCAAGTGGTAGCTGATCCATTTATTGCTTTGGCCTTATTTTATCCCCCTTTGGCATCAAGCACCAAAACAGGATCAATCTTGGCCCTTTAACCCCATTGCCTCACCAAAATCTTCAAATAAGAATACAAAGGCAATAGGAGTACATGAGATGAACTTGGAATAAGTTACCCTCTCATCGGAGTGCAGTGGAAGTCTTTCATGGTCCAAGTCCACCTTTTCCCTTTCAAACCTCCTTTGAGACTAAATCAAGCAAACTCAAGCACAAGGTTAGTCTCAAAGGGTCAAGTTGTAGCACAACTCCCCCTAAATATGTGCATCACTTGCAAAAGGACTTGTGAGGTCCGGGGAGTGTTTGTACAACTTGAGCACCACAAGTAAATAACAAAATGCATAAGGAACATGATCAAAGGCATAAACACATGTATGCTATAAATCAATCCAAGTTCCGTGAATCTAAGACATTTAGCTCACTACGCAGCCTGCAAAAGGTCTTCTCATCTAAAGGCTTGGTAAAGATATCGGCTAGCTGGTTCTCGGTGCTAACATAAAACACTTCGATATCTCCCTTTTGCTGGTGGTCTCTCAAAAAGTGATGCCGGATGTCAATGTGCTTTGTGCGGCTGTGCTCAACAGGATTTTCCGCTATGTGGATAGCACTCTCATTGTCACATAGGAGTGGGACTTTGCTCAGATTGTAGCCAAAGTCCCGGAGGGTTTGCCTCATCCAGAGTAGTTGCACGCAACACTGTCCTGTGGCAACATACTCGGCCTCAGCGATGGATAGGGCAACGGAAGTTTGTTTCTTGGAGTTCCACGACACCAGGGACCTTCCTGAGAATTGGCACGTCCCCGATGTACTCTTCCTATCGACCTAACATCCAGCATAGTCAGAATCTGAGTATCCAATTAAGTCAAAGTTAGACCCCTTTGGATACCAGATCCTGAAGCAAGGCGTAGCTACCAAATATCTAAGGATTCGCTTCACAGCCACAAGGTGACACTCCCTTGGATCAGATTGAAATCTAGCACACATGCATACGCTAAGCATAATATCCGGTCTACTAGCACATAAATAAAGTAAAGACCCTATCATTGACCGGTATGCCTTTTGATCAACGGACTTACCTCCTTTGTTGAGGTCGGTGTGTCCATCGGTTCCCATCGGAGTCTTTGCGGGCTTGGCGTCTTTCATCCCAAACCGCTTTAGCAAGTCTTGCGTGTACTTCGTTTGGGAGATGAAGGTGCCATCCTTGAGTTGCTTCACTTGGAACCCAAGGAAGTAGTTCAACTCACCCATCATCGACATCTCGAATTTCTGCGTCATCACCCTGCTAAACTCTTCACAAGACTTTTGATTAGTAGAACCAAAAATTATGTCATCGACATAAATTTGGCACACAAAAATATCACCATCGCAAGTCTTAGTAAAGAGAGTTGGATCGGCTTTCCCAACCTTGAAAGCATTAGCAATTAAAAAGTCTCTAAGGCATTCATACCATGCTCTTGGGGCTTGCTTAAGTCCATAGAGCGCTTTAGAGAGCTTACACACGTGGTCGGGGTACCGTTCATCCTCGAAGCCAGGGGGTTGCTCCACGTACACCTCCTCCTTGATCGGCCCATTAAGGAAAGCGCTCTTCACATCCATTTGGAACAACCTGAAAGAATGGTGAGCGGCATATGCTAGCAAAATACGAATTGATTCTAGCCTAGCCACAGGAGCAAAAGTCTCCTCAAAGTCCAAACCTGCGACTTGGGCATAACCTTTTGCCACAAGTCGAGCCTTGTTCCTCGTCACCACCCCGTGCTCATCATGTTTGTTGCGGAACACCCACTTGGTTCCCACAACGTTTTGCTTGAGACGAGGCACCAGTGTCCAAACTTCATTACGCTTGAAGTTGTTGAGCTCTTCCTGCATGGCCAACACCCAGTCCAGATCTAGCAAGGCCTCTTCTACCCTGAAAGGCTCAATAGAAGAGACAAAGGAGTAATGCTCACAAAAATTAACTAATCTAGAACGAGTAGTTACTCCCTTGCTAATGTCACCCAAAATTTGGTCGACGGGATGATTCCTTTGAATCGTCGCTCGAACTTGGGTTGGAGGTGCCGGTTGTGCTTCTTCCTCCATTGCATGATCATCTTGTGCTCCCCCTTGATCACACACCTCTTCTTGATGAACCTGTTCATCGTCTTGAGTTGGGGGATGCACCATTGTTGAGGAAGAAGGTTGATCTTGCTCCAATTGTTCCTGTGGTCGCACATCGCCAATCGCCATGGTGCGCATTGCGGCCGTTGGAACGTCTTATTCATCTACATCATCAAGATCAACAACTTGCTCTCTTGGAGAGCCATTAGTCTCATCAAATACAACGTCGCTAGAGACTTCAACCAAACCCGATGATTTGTTGAAGACTCTATACGCCTTTGTATTTGAGTCATAACCTAATAAAAACCCTTCTACAGCTTTGGGAGCAAATTTAGAAGTTCTACCTTTCTTCACAAGAATATAACACTTGCTCCCAAATACACGAAAGTAAGACACATTGGGTTTGTTACCGGTTAGAAGCTCATACGAAGTCTTCTTGAGGAGGCGGTGAAGGTAGACCCGGTTGATGGCGTGGCAAGCCGTGTTCACGGCTTCCGACCAAAAGCGCTCGGGGGTCTTGAACTCTCCAAGCATCGTCCTCGCCATGTTTATGAGCGTCCTGTTCTTCCTCTCTACCACACCATTTTGCTGTGGTGTGTAGGGAGCGGAGAACTCGTGCTTGATCCCCTCCTCCTCAAGGAACTCCTCCACTTGAAGGTTCTTGAACTCGGACCCGTTGTCGCTCCTTATCTTCTTCACCTTGAGCTCAAACTCATTTTGAGCTCTCCTGAAGAAGCGCTTGAGGGTCCCTTGGGTTTTAGATTTATCCTGCAAAAAGAATACCCAAGTGAAGCGGGAAAAATCATCAACTATAACAAGACCATACTTACTTCCTCCTATACTTAGATAGGCGACAGGTCCGAAGAGGTCCATATGAAGCATCTCCAAAGGTCTTGATGTGGTCATCACATTTTTGGTGTGATGAGAGCTTCCCACCTGTTTGCCTGCTTGACAAGCTGCACAAGGTCTATCTTTTTCGAAATGCACATTAGTTAGACCTATCACGTGTTCTCCCTTTAGAAGCTTGTGAAGGTTCTTCATCCCCACATGTGCTAAACGGCGATGCCACAGCCAGCCCATGCAAGTCTTAGCAATTAAGCATGCATCTAGACCGGCCTCCTCTTTTGCAAAATCAACTAAATAAAGTTTGCCGTCTAGTACACCCTTAAAAGCTAGTGAACCATCACACCTTCTAAAGACAGACACATCTACATTTGTGAATAAACAATTATATTCCATTTTACACAGTTGACTAACGGATAACAGATTATATCCAAGCGACTCAACTAAAAACACATTAGAAATAGAGTGCTCGGACGAAATAGCAATCTTCCCTAACCCTTTTACCTTGCCTTGGTTCCCATCACCGAATATGATTGAATCTTGGGAATCCTTGTTCTTGACGTAGGAGGTGAACATCTTCTTCTCCCCCGTCATGTGGTTTGTGCATCCGCTGTCGATAATCCAGCTTGACCCCCTGAATGCATAAACCTGCAAGGCAAATTTAGGCTTGGGTCTTAGGTACCCAACTCTTGTTGGGTCCTACAAGGTTAGTCACAATGGTCTTAGGGACCCAAATGCAAGTTTTATCTCCCTTGCATCTTGCCCCTAATTTCCTAGCAATTACCTTCTTATCCTTTCTACAAATGGCAAATGAAGCATTGAAGCATGATATATTGTTGAAGGTTCATTAATTTTCCTAGGAACATTAACAACATTTCTCCTAGGCATATGAACAACATTTCTCCTAGACATATCTCTACCATGCATATAGGAAGAACTAGAAGCAAACATGGCATGAGAATCAAAAGCATCATTACTTCTATAGGCATTCCTAGAATGTCTCCTATCATGATACATGAAAGCATGGTTCTTTTTAGCACTACTAGCCATAGGGGCCTTCCCTTTCTCCTTGGCGGAGATGGGAGCCTTATGGCTTGTTAAGTTCTTGGCTTCCCTCTTGAAGCCAAGTCCATCCTTAATTGAGGGGTGTCTACCAATCGTGTAGGCATCCCTTGCAAATTTTAACTTATCAAATTCACTTTTGCTAGTCTTAAGTTGGGCATTAAGACTAGCCACTTCATTATTCAACTTAGAAATTGAAGCAAGGTGTTCGCTACAAGCATCAATATTAAAATCTTTACACCTATTGCAAATTACAACATTTTCTACACAAGATGTTGATTTAGTAGCTATTTCTAACTTAGCATTCAAATCATCATTTATTCTCTTTAAGCTAGAAATAGAGTCATGACATGTAGACAATTCACTAGAAAGCATTTCATTCCTTTTAATTTCTAAAGCAAGGGATTTTTGAGCCTCTACAAACTTATCATGTTCTTCGTACAAAAGATCCTCTTGCTTTTCTAATAACCTATTCTTATCATTTAAAGCATCAATCAATTCATTGATTTTATCAATTTTATTTCTATCTAAACCTTTAAATAAACTAGAATAGTCTATTTCATCGTCATCACTAGACTCCTCATTACTTGAAGAAGTATAAGTGGTATTCCGAGTGCATACCTTCTTCTCCTTCGCCATAAGGCATGTGTGATGCTCGTTTGGGAAGAGGGATGACTTGTTGAAGGCGGTGGCGGCGAGTCCTTCATTGTCGGAGTTGGAAGAGGAGCAATCCGAATCCCACTCCTTTCCGAGATGTGCCTCGCCCTTGGCCTTCTTGTAATTCTTCTTCTTTTCCCTTTTGTTCCCTTTTTCCGGGTCACTATCATTATCGGGACAGTTAGCAATAAAATGACCAATCTTACCACATTTGAAGCATGAGCGCTTCCCCTTTGTCTTGGTCTTGCTTGGCTGTCCCTTGCGACCCTTTAGCGCCGTCTTGAAGCGCTTGATGATGAGGGCCATCTCTTCATCATTGAGCCCTGCCGCCTCAACTTGCGCCACCTTGCTAGGTAGCGCCTCCTTGCTCCTCGTTGCCTTGAGAGCAACGGGTTGAGGCTCATTGATTGGACCATTCAGCGCGTCGTCCACGTATCTCGCCTCCTTGATCATCATTCTCCCGCTTACGAACTTCCCAAGAACTTCTTCGGGCGACATCTTGGTGTACCTAGGATTTTCACGAATATTGTTCACCAGATGTGGATCAAGTACAATAAAAGACCTTAGCATTAGGCGAACGACGTCGTGATCCGTCCATCGCGTGCTTCCGTAGCTCCTTATCTTGTTGATGAGGGTCTTGAGCCGGTTGTATGTTTGGGTTGGCTCCTCTCCCCTTATCATTGCAAATCTTCCAAGCTCGCCCTCCACCAACTCCATTTTGGTGAGCATGGTGACGTCGTTCCCCTCATGTGAGATCCTGAGGGTGTCCCAGATCTGCTTGGCATTGTCCAAGCCGCTCACCTTATTGTACTCTTCCCTACACAAAGATGCTAAAAGGACAGTAGTAGCTTGTGCATTTTTATGGATTTGTTCATTTATAAACATGGGACTATCCGAGCTATCAAATTCATTCCACTCTCTACAATCTCCCATATGCTTGGATGGAGAGAGAACAAGTGACTACGCATTTTGTGACTCCAAAATCCGTAGTCCTCCCCATCAAAGTGTGGAGGTTTGCCAAGAGGAATGGAAAGCAAATGTGTATTTGAGCTATGCGGAATACACGAATAATCGAAAGAAAAGTTTGATTTAACCGTCTTTCTTTTGTCGTAGTCGTTGTCGTCGTTGTCCTTTTGGGAAGAAGTAGACTCGTCGCTGTCGTCGTAGTAGACGATCTCCTTGATGCGTCTTGTCTTCTTCTTCTTCCCGTCTTTTCGTTTGTGGCTCGAGCCCGAGTCGGTAGGCTTGTCCACCTTTGGCTCGTTGACGAAAGACTCCTTCTCCTTATCGTTGATCACAATTCCCTTCCCCTTAGGATCCATCTGTTCGGGCGATTAGTCCCTTCGTGAAGAGAACGGCTCTGATACCAATTGAGAGCACCTAGAGGGGGGGTGAATAGGTGATCCTGTAAAACTTGAAACTTAATGCCACAAAACTTGGTTAGGAGTTAGCGGAATAAAGCCAAGTGGCTAGAGAGGAGTCTAAGCAAGACACGATAACCACAAGAAGATCAACACAGATAGACACAGTGGTTTATCCCGTGGTTCGGCCAAGTACAAAACTTGCCTACTTCCATGTTGTGGCATCCCAACGGACGAGGGTTGCAATCAACCCCTCTCAAGTGGTCCAAAGACCCACTTGAATACCACGGTGTTTTGCTTTGCTTTTCTATATCCCGTTCGCGAGGAATCTCCACAACTTGGAGTCTCTCGCCCTTACACTTGAAGTTCACAAAGAAGCGCGGAGTAAGGGAGGGATAAGCAACTCACACAAGACACAAAGATCACAGCAAATACGCACACACAAGACCCAGACTTGAGCTCAAGAGACTATCACGAGTTTCTCACTAGAACGGAGCTCAAATCACTAAGAATGTCGAACAAGTGCGCAAGAACGAAGTGTGAGTGATCAACTATGCTCAAAGAATGCTTGGATGTCTTCTCCATGCGCCACGGGGTCCCTTTTATAGCCCCAAGGCAGCTAGGAGCCGTTGAGATCATTGTAGGAAGGCAATTCTTGCCTTCTGTCGACTGGCGCACCGGACACTGTCCGGTGCGGATTTGTTTTCTTATTTGGCGAAGCCGACCATTGCAGATTGAGAGCCGTTGGCGCACCGGACACTGTCCGGTGCTCCAATGTGACCGTTGGCTCGGCCATGCGTCACGCGTGGAATCCTTGGCCGACCGTTGCCCTGGCTGACCGTTGGCTCACCGGACAGTCCGGTGAATTATAGCCGTACGCCGTTGATGGCTTCCCAAGGCCGACGACTTCGCCTGTGAACCGCTCACCGGACAGTCCGGTGATTTATAGCCGTACACCGCCGTCGAAGTCCCGAGAGCAGCAAGTTCGCCAGAGCCAGCCTGGCTCATCAGACACTGTCCTGTGCACCACCGGACAGTCCGGTGCACCTAGACCGAGCAGACTTTGGCTGAACAAAGCCATCTCTTTTCCAATTCGATTTCTCCTGTTTCTAGCACTTAGACACAATACATTAGTCCATAAAACAATGTAGTAAGTCTAGAAACATACCTTTTGACTTGATTTGCACTTTGTCCACCACTTTGCATAGATTAACACAAAAGCACTTGTGTTGGCACTCAATCACCAAAATACTTAGAAATGGCCCAAGGGCACATTTCCCTTTCACTTCGTTCCTTAGTTCAATCACCTCTGAGCGAAGGTTGTTCAGAGCCATTCTATACCCTTCATCTTCGATATTTTTCTGTGCCCTAAGGGCATTGCTAAGGATCAAGCCCTGCAAGAGGAGTACAGAATTAAGTATAAATAAATAAAATAATTCGTTTTCAAATACAAGAATTGATTTTCATACCTTTATACTATTATATGCTAAACTGTCAGCTAGTTCATCCTTTGACAGTACGGAGAGGCCGTCTTCTAGCTTCGGAAAACCGAAGCTTCTTCCTATCTCCCGGTTGACGGATATCTCTTTGTTATCCGGGAGACAGTATAAAAAATCTTCTTCTCCGCTGCCATTAAACACCAGTGCCTCTTTCGGGTATTTCAGTCTTTGGGCATAGTGTTGGGCTTCTCGTTTTTCTTCCAAAGTAAGCGTCTTTCCCGAAGCATGGCGGATGATGTAATCAATGCTCTCTTCCAAAGCTTCGGGAGCAGGAGTAGAAACCTTTTCAGGCAAAGTTTGTTCTGAGGTTTTTTCTTCTGTTGCCTTTTCTTTAGTTTCCGAAGGTTTTTTCTCGGCAAGCTCTGAAGGCCCAGCTTCGGCACTAGCTTGGCCTACTGCAGCTTCGATTTCAGCTGGTTTTGTTCAGATTTGGTTTGCAGTTTCAAAACCTCAGCGATTTTCCCTGAAGGAGTAGAGCTTAAAGCATTTACTGATTCTAACACATCTAGTACATTTGCCATCCTTCTCCTTTTGGGAGTTGCGGCAGAACTTTTTTGTGCCTTCGGTACTGTTACTTCTGATGAAGGGCTTAAAATTTCTAGTGCTTTTGTTTCTTCAATATTTGGCTTTTCAGCCTTATCTTTCTCAGTCTTCGACTCAGCCAGATCATCCGAAGCTTCCTTCGGCATTATGGCCGGCTCTCTAGCCTTTTACGTAGGAGGAATGGGCTCTCTTGGTTCAGCAGCTGAAGAAGTCTCCCTGCTAAACTCAGGCACCACGGCCGGTTCAATATAGCATGGCCGGTGGGTAAGGACCTTCAACTTTTTGCCCTTCGAAGCAGGCTCGACTGGAGTGGCTGAAGCAGCAGTTTTCCTCTTCTTTCCCTGACCTCGCAGTGGATAGCGGTAGTCGAGGTAGACAAAACCAATGGCATCAAAAACTCTATTCAATCTCTTTTTTCCCCGACCTCCGAAGGCTGTGGATAGTGCATTGTCTTCTGCCTTGGAATATGATCCAAGCAGTTCATCACTGGTAACTTCGATGCATTTTAGCCAGTCATCGTTTGGTTCATCGAATTTATCTCCGTATCTGAATGTGTACTTCAGCCGGACCAGTTCACCTTCACTAGATTCGGTGATGGTCTCCTTCAGCATTTCCTAGCTCTCTATAAGTGGCCATACTATGTATGTTATGTGCTCTTGAACCAAATCTCTTGTACCAATAAAGAAGCAGACAGTACCAAATGCCTTCTGACATGCTTCAGCGGCTTCGTCAATTTCAACCTTCGGCCTTCGAAGGCCGAAGCGAGACCATATGGGACGCATAATGACCTCCTTAACATCCTCTCTCTCTGCTAAGTCGTTCTTCACATAGAACCATTCCTCCATCCAATTTCTCGGCCATCTTTTCCTAAATGTTGGTACTAGATGGCTTGCGTTGGGGCGAGCGGTAAAGCCGTAACAACCGAAGTTGTTGTGATATTGTTCCTTTCCCGTAGCCTTCGTCTCATACATAAGTTCATGCATGCTACAAAAACATTTTGCGCTTGCCTTTATCCCTTGGCTCCTCACTGCCCAGACGAAGACTCCCATCCTCAATATAGCTTCGGGGGTCAGTTGATGAAGGAAAATTTGGAAGGTTTTCAACACTTCCACCACGAACCTGCTCAGTGGGAACCAAAGCCCAACTTTAAAAAAGCTTCGAAAGATCACAACTTCATTCTTCTCAAGCGCAGGAGTGGTATTGTTTTCGCTAGCCCTCACAATAGATAAATTTCGAAAGTACCTTCCCCTCATGCTCTCAAGGTGACTTTGCTTGATGGTTGACTTTCCGAAAATTGTATGGCTTGGCCTCCATGGCCGATCTTCGGAATCTTCACCCCCACTCTTTGCATCATAGCTGTCACTATCACTAGTATCCTCAGATAAGCCCTCCAGCATTTCTTTTGTAATCTTCTCTGTATTTGATTTTGCCATTGATTCTAGAAACCTAGCTATATAAGGATCCGCAGCCTTCTTCTGTTTAAAGAGCTTCTCCTCTTTGGTTAGCTTTGTCTTAGCAACAACTTTCTTGTCTTGAGACATCTTCTCTTCGGAAATAACGAAAACGTGCTCTTCAAGACGAAGCTTAAAGAACTCGAAAAACTAAGCAAACGTTGGTGAGCAAGAGCTATAAAATTGAGCAAATAAAGCAAGTGGCACAAATAGTGTACCAAATGTGGTCAGGGTGAGTTCTTATTTATACGCTCGACGCGCCCCAAGTTGCAGGGTCCCATCTGTCATTGACTGGTGCTATTCTAGCAAAGGGAAGGTGTTTTTTGGACCTTCGGCTTAAGGCCTTCGTCTAGGTCGCAGTCTGAATTCGTTATCTTAAACGAATTAATACCGCGAGGGGCTACTGTTGGGGGCCTTTGTCCTCCGAAGGTCCTCAAAAATGTGGTTTAACAATGTTTTCCAAGTGTAACATGTAAACAGGTACCTTCGGATATAAATCGAAATCGTACACGACGTAAGAAGCATGGTCAGAATGAAGGATGATGCTGCTCTGAAGCTACGGGCGGAATAGCTTCGGCTCAACAGCAGAAAAAAGGAACCGACTTAAAGGGGAAAAGGCCATCCAGTCCTCGATGAGTTGTCCATAATACAGTATAAATGTGAAGGACATAAATGTAATTTTACATAGGCTGCGCCCTGTGCCTATAAATAGATGAACAGTACTCCCGTACTGTTCACGTGGACTTGCATTTGCTCGTGCGTCACGCTTGGACTTTTGCCTTCTGTCAAGCCAAAGGTATAAATGTAATTCAATATTGTTCACGTTCATTCATAATGATATAATAAAGAAATATTAATGATGTCATATGATCGTTTATGTTATTTCTTGTGTCTCATATGCTTCCCCTTTCATTAATATATACTGTGATGATGAAGGTGCGTCCTTCATGACCTTCGTCTGAAGATCATTATATCCTGAGGGAAATAATGCTTCGAAGGACGAAGGGCATTAACCATTAACCTTTTTTGTGTTGCCTTGTTCTTAATTTATAGCATTTGAGAGCAAGTCCCTAACAATATCCTAGTAAAAACCCTTCTATGGCCTTGGGAGCAAATTTCAAATGTCTACCTTTCTTCACCAGAATGTAGCATTTGCTCCCAAATACATGGAAATAAGAAACATTGGGTTTGTTACCGGTAAGGAGTTTGTAGGAAGTCTTCTTGAGGAGACGGTGTAGATGAGCCGGTTTATGGCATGGCAGGCTGTGTTCACAACTTCCGACCAAAACCGCTCAGGCGTCTTGTACTCTCCAAGCATCGTTCTTGCCATGTCGATTAGCGTCCATGTTCTTCCTCTCTACTACACCATTTTGCTGTGGTGTGTAGGGAGCAGAGAACTAGTGCTTGATTCCTTCCTCCTCAAGATATTCTTCAACCTATAGATTCTTGAACTCTGACCCATTGTCACTTCTTATCTTCTTCACCTTTAGCTCAAACTCATTTTGAGCTCTCCTTAAGAAGCATTTTAGGGTTCCTTGGGTTTCGGATTTGTCCTGCAAAAAGAATACCCAAGTGAAGCGGGAAAAATCATCAACTATAACAAGACCATACTTACTTCCCCTGATGCTAAGATAGGCAGCAGGGCTGAAGAGATCCATGTGTAGGAGTTCCAGTGGTCTTGATGTGGTCATTACATTCTTGCTGTGATGAGTGCTTCCCACCTCTTTTCCTGCTTGGCATGCTGCACAAGGTCTGTCTTTCTCAAAACAGACATCGGTTAGTCCTAACACATGATCTCCCTTTAGAAGTTTATGAAGGTTCTTCATCGCAACATGTGCTAGACGGCGATGCCAAAGCCAGCCCATATTAGTCTTAGCGATTAAGCATACATCTAGATCGACATTCTCTTTTGAGAAATCAACTAAATAGAGCTTGTCGTCTAATACACACTTAAAAGCTAATGAACCATCACTCCTTCTAAAGACAGCTACATCAATATTTGTAAATAAACAATTGTATCCCATATGACACAGTTGACTTACAGACAATAAATTATACTCGAGCGACTCTACTAAAAACACATTTGATATTGAGTGCTCGGTCGTGATGGCTATCTTGCCCAATCCTTTAACCTTGCCTTGGTTCCCATCTCCAAAGATAACAGTATCCTGGGAATCCCTGTTCTTGACGTAGGAGGTGAACATTTTCTTCTCCCCCGTCATGTGGTTTGTGCATCCGCTATCGATAATCCAGCTTGAGCCCCTGGATGCATAAACATGCAAGGTAATTAAGCTTAGGTTTTAGGTACCCAACTCTTGTTGGGTCCTACAAGGTTAGTTACAATAACTTTTGGAACTCAAATACAAGTCTTGTCTCCCTTGCATTTAGATCCCAATTTTCTAGCAACTACTTTGGCATTCTTGCATAACAATACAAAAGAAGCATTACATGTTTGATACATAGTAGTTGAACCAGTGTAAACTTTCCTAGGTGCATGAGAAACAGTATGATTGCACATAGGCCTACTTCTATCATGAACATATATGGAACTAGAAGCAAACATAGCATGTGAATTATGATAAGTAGGTAAAGCAGCATGATTATAACATTTATCATGACGAGAAACTTTCTTGACATGAGCATAAGGATAAGCATGGTTCTTTTGATCATGTGAAGAACTACTAACCATAGGAGCCTTCCCTTTCTCCTTGTTGAGAACGGAAGTCCTTTGGCTTGTAAGGTTCTTGGTTTCCTTTCGAAAACCAAGTCCATCCTTAATTGAGGGGTGTCTACCAACAGTGTAGGCATCCCTAGTAAATTTAAGTTTCTCATAATTATCCATACAAGTCTTAAGTTGAGCATTAACACTTGCAACATCATTGTTTAACTTAGTGTTGGGGGCCTTCGTCCTCCGAAGGTCCTCAAAAACATAATTTAACAGTCTTCCAAGTATGGTTTATGGATAGGTACCTTCGGATTTATGATAAAAGCATACACGATGGGGAGCTTGATCGCGACGAAGGTGGCCGTCGCTCCGAAGCTGTGCGGAAGGGAGCTTTGGCTAAATCGCAGAAAAGGGAACCGACTTAAAAGGGAAAAGGTTGTTCAGTCCTCATAGATTTTTTCTATAAGCCAATAGTAAATGTAAAGGGCATAATTGTAATTTCTCATAGGCTATGTCTTGTGCCTATAAATAGATGAACAGTACCCCCGTACTGTTCACGTTGACTTGTATTCACTCGTGCGTCACGCTTGGACTCTTGCCTTCTGTCAAGCCGAAGGTATAAATGTAATTCAATATTGTTCGCATTCATTCATAATGATATGATAAAAGAATATTAATGATGTCATATGATCATTTATGTTATTTCTCGTGTTTATATGCTTCTTCATTCATTAATATGCGTTAAAATGTCGAAGGTATGTCCGTCACGCCCTTTGTCTGAAGAACTTTATATCCTAAGAGATATAATGCTTCAAAGGACGAAGGGTTCTGACTATTAACCCTTTTATGTTGCCTTGTTCTTAATTCATAACATTTGAGAACAAGTCCCCAACATTGGCGCCCACCTCCGGTGAACCCTCTTTCGACCACCTTCGGCAAGCACTGACCCTCGTCATGCCGCCGAAGAAAGTTTCAGCGACAGGGGCTGCTGCATTACAGCCACTGGACCCAAATCAGGAGAATCTCTCTCTTCGAGAGGCCCGAAGCCAGAAGAGGAAAGCCACTAGTCCAACACTCCAGGAGGAAGAGTTGGATCAAGAAATCAGAAACATGGAGATAATTCATTAGCAAGTACAAAGGAAGAAGGAGAAGATGGCCAGACTGGCTGATCTTCAAAGGCAAATCGATGAAGCCACTGAAGAAGTACGCCATCTTGTTCAAGACGAACAAGATCGAAGGCCCCAACACAGGGAGCTTCATCAAGAAGGTTTATTCAACGAGGATGGATGGTATGATGATTTTAATCATGATACCTTTACCTTTGATGCTGCTTCTCCCTTGGCACCAGAACTGCAAGCTATCCCATGGACCCCATCATACAAGCCACCTCAGCTCCCTATGTATGATGGGCATTCGGATCCGAAGCAGTTTTTGATGAGTTATGAGGCAACCATATCTTCATATGGAGGCAATGCAGCTGTCATGGCTAAATCCTTCGTCATGGCAGTTCGGAATGTGGCCCAAACATGGTATTCTTCTCTTCGGCTAGGGACTATTACTTCGTGGCAGAAGCTCAAGGATATGCTACTGATAAGCTTTCAAGGCATTCAGAGGAAGCCGGTCACAGCTCAGGCTTTGTTTCAATGTACGCAAGACCATGAGGAGTATCTTCAAGCATACGTCCGAAAGTTTTTACGTCTCAGAGCACAGGCGCCTACAGTGCCCAATGAGATTGTCATTAAGGCCATAATCAAGGGGCTTCGTCCAGGACCTACTGCCCAGTACTTTGCCAGAAAACCTCCACAGGCACTGGAGAAGTTGCTTCAAAAGATGGATGAATATATCAGGGCTGACAACGACTTCTGCCAAAGAAGGGAGGAAGCTTACAGGTTCTCTGAGATGACTAGGGGCTTCGGAGGTAGAATACAACCGAGGCATGTTAGGTCAATTCACAACACTCAGAATGATGATAGAGGGAGTCAGCTGCAGAGGCCCCAGTGTTCTTCACAATCTTTGGGACAGCAACAAAGTTCTTTTCGGCCGCTAGCTCCAAGAGGCAGAGGCGCCAGGGGCTTCGGAGGAAGATATGGGGACCAACCCAAGAATATTTACTGTCTATTTTGTGGTGAAGACAAAGGCCATACTACAAGGATGTGCCAAATCACCATCCAAAAGCAGAAAAATATCGCAGAAGCCGAAGCCCGGCAAAATCAACCGAAGCAGGTCCTACATACTGCTTCGTGTCACTCACCCTACATACCAGAGTATGTGGGTAATCATCCTGCAGCTTCTGTTGCTTCGGCCAGTCAGCCACAGGCTTCTTGGCCACAGCTTCCACCTCCGCCGCCACTACAACCTGCCTATTCACGAGGTCAGCAGCCAGAAGGGAGCCATCAGACTCATCAGCAGCGAGAGCTCAGGGAAGAATCCGAAGCTCGCACAGTCAACAGTACTGTGCCAGAGTCAAAACACATCTATTAAGAGATATCCTATCTCCGAAGCACTTTACATTCATTGTCATTTTCTTCTTAATAAGGAACAATTGGTGTAAATCTACTCTTCTTGTCACTTTTAATTTCTTGTAATAGCTTCGTTCTTGTCACAATGAAATATATCTTTCCTACAGACTTACGAAGCTCAAAAACTGCCGAAGCTACAAAAGTTGTTCCTAAGGAACACAGCGTAAACTGCCGAAGCTACAAAAAGTCATTCCCAAGGGAGCGCAGTATAAGTTTTCTGCTCAAAAGTCGTTCCAAAGGGAATGTAGAGCCAAATACCGCCGAAATATAAGGCGAAGCGCGAAAAGTCAACGCGAATACCGCCGAAATATAAGGCGAAGCGTGAAAAGTCAACGCGAATACCGCCGAAATAGAAGGCGAAGAAGTTCAAAAGACATTCCTAAGGGGATGCAGAACTTACATCGAAAAATAAGCGGTGAAGCCGAAAAATAAACAGCAAAAAGATTTTTGATGATTCCTAAGGGAACGCAGATGTTGTGTTTCGATGTGGGTACTGTGACACCCCAGGTGTCTATTCCGCGTTACGTCGGGAGATTAATCCTAATCGCGAATGCTCAGTGAAAATTTCTATTTCTCGATCGTGCCTATCTCTGTTTATCAGGCTTTCTCTCGGAAGTTCACCGAATTCAGAGTTAATCGATCGCGAGAAACAGCCAATTTTGGAGCGTGTTAAAACTTTTAATCATGCAGACTCGAAGATCATTCTCGAATTATAAATCTCATCCGAAGCTCTTTAAATCAAACTCTCGACAATTGTTATCTGATCTGAGCCCGAATCTAATTCCTCAAAATTTTGATCTATGTTCGACTATTTTATTCGGGTCTGTATTCTCCGACGGAATACTCGATATGTCATCCTCTCATCAAATTTATCCGACTCGGCCAAATGTCTCATGACCGAACTGAATTTAAAACCCCGTATCGGTAGTAATTTTAAAATATCACGAGTCGCCTCCTCCGACTAAAAATCCAAATCCGATCAAATCTCGGGGCGATTTATTTTCGAATCACGCGTGGGGAATTATTTCCGAGCAAATTCAAATCAAACCCTCGGTCGAATTAATCGCTCAATCTTCCGTTCGTCCGAACTCCAGCTCGCTCTGTTTTTACACCGACGACTTCCGCGAGAGCATTTTATTCCGGAAAATGTTTAGCGCAGCCCGAATTACACGTTTTGGGCCAAGCCCATTTAAAACCCAGCCCATTTGGCCCACTTGGGAACCCTAACCCTAGGGCTTCCTCTATATATAGGGGTCCTCACTTGGTCATTTTCCACTCCCACCCCTCCATTTTCCCCTAGCCGCCACTCTCCCTTCTCCCCTTTCTTTTTCTCACGCACAGCCTTCTTCCTCCGATCCTGGCAGTAGCGCGCAGGGAGCTTCTCCCTCCAATGGCGCCCTCCTCCCTGCGTCCTCCCTCCAGGGCGAGCAGGGCCCCCCACAGGCGCGCCCCCTTCCCCCTGGCTTCCCTTGCGCAGGGTCGCCAGCAGAGTTCCACGGCCGCCGAGCTCCCCTCCTCCCATGGCCGCCTGCTGTTCCCTTGGTCGAAGCCTCTGCTCGGCCAGCCATGGACGCCCAGGCCGGAGCACCTTGAGCTCGCCCTTGCTGGCTCCGGATGCTCGTCTTCCCCAGCGCCGTCAGGCTCCTCCATGGCCGTCGGCCCCCTGCAGCTTCCCCTTGCCGGCGCCCAGAAACTTGCAGCAGCAGCTCCTCCCCTCTCTCCATGGCCGACGCTCCGAGCTCCGGCAGCCGCTCCTCCAACTCCCCATGGCGTACTGCAGCAGACGCCTTGGAGCAGCCCCGCCATGGCTTGCGACTCGGTGTCCTCCCTGCTTGCGTGCTGCTGCGCAGTGCCCATGGTGCCTGCTGGGTGCTCGACGAAATGTGCAGCAACCCCGCCGTCTTCGTGCGCTGCCGGCTCGCTGTTTGGTGGAGCCAATGGACAGCACGCCGTGATGCCGCCGTGTATTTGCTGTTTTTGCGCAGCCCCAAACGTCGACATCGTTCACTCCGGAGAGGAACCCCGTGTTTTGCGTGGAGGAGAAGGCAAGTCATTCAACGCTCGTCGAATGTTCGGAGCAATGCACAGATCGGAATCGCCATCATTCTTACAAACGTCGATTGGGTTTGTTTATGGTGAGCCGATGCATGCCGCTCTCGATCGACTCGATTAATTATTTTGAATGGATAAAATGTTTCGGGTATGCGCATTGGTAGGATCACGTTCGCGATTGGAGAACAAGAGGTTAATTGATGTGCGCGAATTGTAGTCGTCTAACTATGTTTTGGTCGATGATGTGCATGTGGTTATATGTGTGTGAAAAGTATAATTGTTTTATGCAATGTGATGGAATTCATGATTATATAGGGAGTATATTTATTGATGTGACGAGTAGTTAGAGAATGCTAGTTGCGTAGAGGATGAATTATTAAAACATGAGTATCGGAGTTCATATATTAGTGGTCGCGCCACGTTGATTGAAGTGTCTCGAGTGCACGCCACCATATGGTTGTATGCGAGACACGGTAAAATAAGGTGTGCTCGACATGAATGTTTGGTCGTTGTAGATAGAATTTACTTTGGCTTATATAGAGAGGTGGTGACATGCCAAGGTAGTCGTCGCTTTCTCTATGTTTATAAGTCGAGTCGAGACGATGCGTATTGTGCATTCGATAAATTAGGCTTCGCATATAGTGTATGATTGTGCTTACGATTTCGAGTAGACGCTTCAAGTAAGTCAAATAGGTTTGTGATACAAGTGTGTAATGGAGTTAGTTGTTTTAGGATAATTATTGAAGTACTCGGTTCATATGATAAACATGTATGCATTCATGATTGGAGAAGTAAATACATGGTGTTTGCGAATTGTAGATTAGTGGTTTACGATTCGTATAAATTGGTCGATGTACGAAAATACTTGTGAATCTGTGTGCTTATAAAAATGTTGTAGTATATGTTGTGTCTCGGATTGCGATGATAATAGGCAAGCCGACGTGTATGTTATTTAGCGGCTAGATCGTTGATCTAGTTAGCCAAACTGTTAGATGGTTTGGTTAAGCGCGTAATCGCAATAAATTGCTTATTGTAGTCTAAATGTGTATGATTATGGTCGCGGGTAAAAGTTTGTAGTGTCCATGTGATGTCTAAGTGAAAATGTAAATTAGTGTGTGAAGGGTGCAATCGATATACACATTTATACTGGGTTTGATGATTGTGGTGAATGCGTTGATTAATTGTGTGTGGTAGTTCTAGAGCGCGAAATAAATTGTATAAAAATTAGTAAGTATACTTATTAGTCCTCATTTGATTAATTTAACGCTAACAAATGTCAAAGTGTTAAAATAATTCAAGTCTCTAGAACACGGCAATTTTTGAAGTGAATAGGAGCTGAATTTTATAGGTTGCTGTTTTGGGCTGCACGTACTGTTTTCGGTGTGCTGTATGTTTGATGAACTAAATTGTGTTTTCTGTGGATAGGTGCTATAGAAAAGTTGTAGATAACATGATTATCTTGCCTGTACAAAAAAATTTGACAGCCATAAACCTGATCGTTTAGGAGTTGTGTTTTTCGCAAGCCCAGCATCTAAATCTGTTGAATTTCTGAACAGATTTCAGAAATTGCAATGGTTGATTAAGTTAATGTTGAAATCAGTTATTGGTGTTCACAAGAAAGTTGTAGACAACTCTATTATCTTACTTGTGTTAAAATTTGACAGCCACAGGTCTGATAGTTTAGGAGTTATGCTTTTTACAAATTCAGTAACTGAATCTGTCCAAATTCGGTACAGATTTCAGAAACTGTATTGTTTGCTCAATTTAATGTTGCAATCTGTTCATGGTCATTATAAGAAAGTTGTAGATGCTTTTCTGATCTTGCTTGTGTTAAAATTTCATAACTAAAGGCCTGACGGTTTAAGAGTTATGAATTTTATAAACTGCTTGCTGTGTTCTGTCCTCTGTCAGAACAGATTTCAAAAACTGTAATGTTTGATTCGAATAAACCTAGAATCACTCCTTGGTGATTATAAAAGTTATGAAGTACTTTTCCCAAGCTTTCCAAAAAGTCTTAGATCACTATTTTTGGTGGTCTGAAGCTTGAGTTATGAATGTTACAATTATGAAAACTGAATCTGTCCAGTTCTGGACAGCAAAGTCTTTTAGTGATGTTTACGCTTAGTTAAATATTGAATCACCCTGTGATGTTTATAAACAATTTGTAGAGCATTTAATTATCTTTTCAAAAAGTCTAGGATCACTTTGTTTGGATGTCTGAATCTTCAGTTGTGAATTTTTGAAGTTGCTAGCCTGAATCTGTCCAAATCTGGACAGCGCTGTGGTGTTAGCACGTTTTGACCTTGCTAAGTGTTGAATCATGTTGTGATGAAAATACCAGAGTTGTAGTTCACTTTTTAAGCTTTCCAGAAAGTCCTAGTTTGATATTTTTGGACTAATAATTAAAGAGTTATGATTAAAACTAGTAACTGCTGTATTGCTGTCCAAAAATCTGCAAGTGCCCATTTGATGATTGAGTTCACTCTTTTGGCTAAAAATGCTTGGTTAGCACTTAAGTAATGTAGACTTGCCATAGCTAAGCTAAAGATGACATGTGTGTATTGTTTTATATGTTTCTTCTTGAGTTGATTGTGGTATAGAATTCCCATAGACCTTGATGCCTATGTCATCGATTAAACTTGTGTTGGATACTTTTGTGTGATAAATAGAAGAACTAAGGAAAAGCCATAGCAAGTTAAATAAATGCATGTACTTGTGATGTCGTAGTTGTGTTGTGTAAATGTACAATTGTGGTCGTCTTGTTAATGGTATTAATGATGAACGCCGATAATGTACGAATAGCTAGCGCTTGCGTATAGTCGTTGCGGTGTCTTACTACTTGGTGTTTAGTTCGCTACCGTGTATTGTATATCTTGTGATAACTTTTCAGTATATTCATACATATGCATCTTGCATCTCATATAGGACCGAGAGAGGATGATCGAGCCAGTGATGTGGTGGTAACAACAAGGTGCAGTTGGTGGACGTACTGAAGGATGGTGGACTTAGCCAGTGGATGCTCGCCAAGCGAGTATCTTCCCCAGCAAACACTATCTAAGTGTTGAAATAAAGGCAAGCCCCGGTTTTATGCATAACCGTTTATATATGCTATTTTACTACACTTAATGATTGTAGGCTTGTACTGTGCACTTAAGTGTAGGAGTTGTTTGGAACCTTAGTTGCATGAACTCAGGATTCCCTTTTGAGATGGATACTAGTATGCTAGGTCGAGTAGCTGCTTTATTAATTAGGATCTCGGTAGAAGTCGAGTGATTTTTCTAGCACTCGCGCGAGGTCAGGATTTGGTTGTATCCACTTTGATAACAGAATGGTGATGGTCTGTGGACACGGTCCATGGGGACGCGTGGTCTACGAGATGAAAATTGGAATAAGGATTAACGTGCGGATACCTGTGTCAAGCGTTTGAATGTACTAAACACATACCGAGAAATATGGTAAATCGGTAAGCCTAGTACCTGAGTGAACCTGGCAGTGGACATACCCCCCTCACGCGACCTGAGACGTAGTCTCCCATTCCGGTTATGGTGGGTACAAGTGCGGTCACTGCACGACGGCCAGTCGGGGTCAGTGAGGCATTGTACGCCAAGGCGGTGAGACCTGATCTGCTGACGGGGAATCGATGGGGACGGTTGATGTGTGTGGGGACGGAGTGCCCCTACATGTCGTGTGTTTAGGTTTACCTTGCAAGGATAAAAACTCGATTCGAATCGTCTGCTTCTCGCAGCTAATGAGACTGCTTGATCCATTGTACTGCATTGAGTAATAAGTGGAAATATGATGAGTTGATACAAGATGTTGATTGCTAAATATGTTTGATACCATGTATGAGTAGATAGTACACTTTTAGCCTTAAGAGAGTCACACTTAATTTTGACAAAGCTAAAACTTGATTTAGAAACTCAGCTAGTGCTTTTGGCAACCAAACCCCACAGCCAAACAGCTGCATGTCTAGAGGTAGAGGAGTATAGACTCCTCACACCGGGTAAGTCTAGCTGAGTATTAGTATACTCAGCCTTGCTTGTGGCACAATTTTTGCAGGTACTCCTTAGGATAATTTATTGCTGGTGTGACTTGGCCTACGTCCCTGCCACCGGGATAGACGGTCAAGTGGGTTACTGCTTCCGCAGGAGAGGACCAGGAGGAGTAGCGTGGCCAGGCTTCGCCATGTTGCTCGGTTCTTCTCCGTTAGTTATTTCCGCTGCATTAAAATTTATGGTTATTATTTCTGAAACTCCGATAATGTAATCACTAATGATACTTATTAAATTTGTGGTATTGTGTTTTATTGTATTTCTCTGTGCCTCACCTTCGAGTGAGCTAGTGGTATTCGATCCTGGATAAGTGGCTTTATCGGACTAGATCCGAGGGACTGACGGGTTATTCCTATTTAAGTGTGGTCTAGCCTCTAAGGCGGGACTTAGGCACTTAAGTCGGAATAATTCGGGCGGTTCCGCCACAGCTGGTATCGGAGCGAATACCATCACAGAGAAGTCAATAAGTCATGATTACCAACCTTTTCTAAAGTAAAACTTGCTTAGAAACCAAAGTTGGATAGATATCAGGACGATAAGGATAGACCTAGGACGTGAAGCCTTAGGAATAGATGGGTAGCTAGGTGGCTATTTATATAGGCCATAAGGGCTACTAATACTATTAATAGGGATGCTATAGCAGCACCCGAAGACTTAGTTAGGTCTGAGAAGACGACTAGAATGAGCATGCATCCTGATTGTCGCATTATAATTGTCTTTTGTGCCTTAACATGCTTCTCTCACCTTTATTCCAATAATAAGAAATTTTGAATAATGTGTTGTATTGCTATGTTATGAAATATAAGAATTGCCTTATCTCTCGCCTAATTAGTAAGTCTTGCTAGGTTGTGTTATGTGATTCTCTTGCCTTGCTATTTAGGTGGTATTGTAATTGTTCAACCCCTTTTGCAAAAAAAAAATGTTGTTTGTTTCATCATAAAAAGACCCCACCCAAACAACCTTGAGTTTAGCAATTGAAACCTCAAAAAAAAAATATTTATGCTTGTGTTAGTGTTTTCTAACCCTTGTGTGTTTTACCCTGAAGTTGCACCTACACAACTTGTAGACCCACATTGCTTAACCGCTAGCCAAACCGAAACTCCCTTGTGCACGTAGTTATGTCAAAAAAAATTGTTGTTTGGTGTCTAGTTGCACAAACCCTATCAAGGCCATGTTTCTTTCCATAGATCGTGTCCCGAAACATTATAACATTTCTATTGATCATCCTAGCCGATCCTGTTTGCCTACCTCTCGTTTTTCCTGGATCTAATAATCCTTTACCTTGTGAATCATGTTGTGGCTTAATCATCCAAATCTCTGGATCCTTTAATGATTCTGCCCTGTTATCTGGTTATTCGCTATAACCCATTCTCAAGTATCGGACGTCGATCAATCTAATCTCTCATTTCTAGTCTTTCCGATGCTCTTTCTCTAGGCATCGTGACGTTGTTTTTGCCAACCTTATCTTTAAATGGCATATCCACGTGGATTAATGAATTTCGCTGTTGTCCTTGGTTCTCTCATGTCTCTAAAAGCTCAACAATCTATTTTGATCTCATGGTTGGTTCCTTCTCATATCAAATCTCGTACTAATATCTGATCTGATAATCTCCATGATGATCGTAAAATAGTTCTCTGAGTGGAAGATAAATTCTCATGTGATGCTCTTTTGCCAAAAATCTATGTTTTAACTCCTGTCATGATCTTATTTTTCTGAGCCATACTCTCATGGGCTCCATCTAATTATGCCAAGTAAATCTTTCATTGGCTACGTTTAGTAATGGTGTCATGACTAACGACTGATGGTGCCGCGACGAAACCGAGAGCCTACTATGGTGCACACATGGTTGAGCTGCTCGGCACGCGATGGTATCGTGGTTAATAGTCGTGATCCATTACGAGACTATACTGATGTGCTATCTTTTGTGAACATTCTCTCAGAGTGATCACTGCATTTTGTCTCAGCATGCCGCGATATTCTATCTGAATCTATCTTCATTATCTTGCCAGATCCCCTCTCATGAATTTGCATCCATCTCTAGCCTGGGAGTTACATGCTTCTCCACCCTTGAAGATCCTCATCCGAATCTCGGGACGAGATTCTGTTTAAGGGGGGAAGGCTGTGACACCCCAGGTGTCTATTCCGTGTTACGTCGGGAGATTAATCCTAATCGCGAATGCTCAGTGAAAATTTCTATTTCTCGATCGTGCCTATCTCTGTTTATCAGGCTTTCTCTCGGAAGTTCACCGAATTCAGAGTTAATCGATCGCGAGAAACAGCCAATTTTGGAGCGTGTTAAAACTTTTAATCATGCAGACTCGAAGATCATTCTCGAATTATAAATCTCATCCGAAGCTCTTTAAATCAAACTCTCGACAATTGTTATCTGATCTGAGCCCGAATCTAATTCCTCAAAATTTTGATCTATGTTCGACTATTTTATTCGGGTCTGTATTCTCCGACGGAATACTCGATATGTCATCCTCTCATCAAATTTATCCGACTCGGCCAAATGTCTCATGACCGAACTGAATTTAAAACCCCGTATCGGTAGTAATTTTAAAATATCACGAGTCGCCTCCTCCGACTAAAAATCCAAATCCGATCAAATCTCGGGGCGATTTATTTTCGAATCACGCGTGGGGAATTATTTCCGAGCAAATTCAAATCAAACCCTCGGTCGAATTAATCGCTCAATCTTCCGTTCGTCCGAACTCCAGCTCGCTCTGTTTTTACACCGACGACTTCCGCGAGAGCATTTTATTCCGGAAAATGTTTAGCGCAGCCCGAATTACACGTTTTGGGCCAAGCCCATTTAAAACCCAGCCCATTTGGCCCACTTGGGAACCCTAACCCTAGGGCTTCCTCTATATATAGGGGTGCTCACTTGGTCATTTTCCACTCCCACCCCTCCATTTTCCCCTAGCCGCCACTCTCCCTTCTCCCCTTTCTTTTTCTCACGCACAGCCTTCTTCCTCCGTTCCTGGCAGTAGCGCGCAGGGAGCTTCTCCCTCCAATGGCGCCCTCCTCCCTGCGTCCTCCCTCCAGGGCGAGCAGGGCCCCCCACAGGCGCGCCCCCTTCCCCCTGGCTTCCCTTGCGCAGGGTCGCCAGCAGAGTTCCACGGCCGCCGAGCTCCCCTCCTCCCATGGCCGCCTGCTGTTCCCTTGGTCGAAGCCTCTGCTCGGCCAGCCATGGACGCCCAGGCCGGAGCACCTTGAGCTCGCCCTTGCTGGCTCCAGATGCTCGTCTTCCCCAGCGCCGTCAGGCTCCTCCATGGCCGTCGGCCCCCTGCAGCTTCCCCTTGCCGGCGCCCAGAAACTTGCAGCAGCAGCTCCTCCCCTCTCTCCATGGCCGACGCTCCGAGCTCCGGCAGCCGCTCCTCCAACTCCCCATGGCGTACTGCAGCAGACGCCTTGGAGCAGCCCCGCCATGGCTTGCGACTCGGTGTCCTCCCTGCTTGCGTGCTGCTGCGCAGTGCCCATGGTGCCTGCTGGGTGCTCGACGAAATGTGCAGCAACCCCGCCGTCTTCGTGCGCTGCCGGCTCGCTGTTTGGTGGAGCCAATGGACAGCACGCCGTGATGCCGCCGTGTATTTGCTGTTTTTGCGCAGCCCCAAACGTCGACATCGTTCACTCCGGAGAGGAACCCCGTGTTTTGCGTGGAGGAGAAGGCAAGTCATTCAACGCTCGTCGAATGTTCGGAGCGATGCACAGATCGGAATCGCCATCATTCTTACAAACGTCGATTGGGTTTGTTTATGGTGAGCCGATGCATGCCGCTCTCGATCGACTCGATTAATTATTTTGAATGGATAAAATGTTTCGGGTATGCGCATTGGTAGGATCACGTTCGCGATTGGAGAACAAGAGGTTAATTGATGTGCGCGAATTGTAGTCGTCTAACTATGTTTTGGTCGATGATGTGCATGTGGTTATATGTGTGTGAAAAGTATAATTGTTTTATGCAATGTGATGGAATTCATGATTATATAGGGAGTATATTTATTGATGTGACGAGTAGTTAGAGAATGCTAGTTGCGTAGAGGATGAATTATTAAAACATGAGTATCGGAGTTCATATATTAGTGGTCGCGCCACGTTGATTGAAGTGTCTCGAGTGCACGCCACCATATGGTTGTATGCGAGACACGGTAAAATAAGGTGTGCTCGACATGAATGTTTGGTCGTTGTAGATAGAATTTACTTTGGCTTATATAGAGAGGTGGTGACATGCCAAGGTAGTCGTCGCTTTCTCTATGTTTATAAGTCGAGTCGAGACGATGCGTATTGTGCATTCGATAAATTAGGCTTCGCATATAGTGTATGATTGTGCTTACGATTTCGAGTAGACGCTTCAAGTAAGTCAAATAGGTTTGTGATACAAGTGTGTAATGGAGTTAGTTGTTTTAGGATAATTATTGAAGTACTCGGTTCATATGATAAACATGTATGCATTCATGATTGGAGAAGTAAATACATGGTGTTTGCGAATTGTAGATTAGTGGTTTACGATTCGTATAAATTGGTCGATGTACGAAAATACTTGTGAATCTGTGTGCTTATAAAAATGTTGTAGTATATGTTGTGTCTCGGATTGCGATGATAATAGGCAAGCCGACGTGTATGTTATTTAGCGGCTAGATCGTTGATCTAGTTAGCCAAACTGTTAGATGGTTTGGTTAAGCGCGTAATCGCAATAAATTGCTTATTGTAGTCTAAATGTGTATGATTATGGTCGCGGGTAAAAGTTTGTAGTGTCCATGTGATGTCTAAGTGAAAATGTAAATTAGTGTGTGAAGGGCGCAATCGATATACACATTTATACTGGGTTTGATGATTGTGGTGAATGCGTTGATTAATTGTGTGTGGTAGTTCTAGAGCGCGAAATAAATTGTATAAAAATTAGTAAGTATACTTATTAGTCCTCATTTGATTAATTTAACGCTAACAAATGTCAAAGTGTTAAAATAATTCAAGTCTCTAGAACACGGCAATTTTTGAAGTGAATAGGAGCTGAATTTTATAGGTTGCTGTTTTGGGCTGCACGTACTGTTTTCGGTGTGCTGTATGTTTGATGAACTAAATTGTGTTTTCTGTGGATAGGTGCTATAGAAAAGTTGTAGATAACATGATTATCTTGCCTGTACAAAAAAATTTGACAGCCATAAACCTGATCGTTTAGGAGTTGTGTTTTTCGCAAGCCCAGCATCTAAATCTGTTGAATTTCTGAACAGATTTCAGAAATTGCAATGGTTGATTAAGTTAATGTTGAAATCAGTTATTGGTGTTCACAAGAAAGTTGTAGACAACTCTATTATCTTACTTGTGTTAAAATTTGACAGCCACAGGTCTGATAGTTTAGGAGTTATGCTTTTTACAAATTCAGTAACTGAATCTGTCCAAATTCGGTACAGATTTCAGAAACTGTATTGTTTGCTCAATTTAATGTTGCAATCTGTTCATGGTCATTATAAGAAAGTTGTAGATGCTTTTCTGATCTTGCTTGTGTTAAAATTTCATAACTAAAGGCCTGACGGTTTAAGAGTTATGAATTTTATAAACTGCTTGCTGTGTTCTGTCCTCTGTCAGAACAGATTTCAAAAACTGTAATGTTTGATTCGAATAAACCTGGAATCACTCCTTGGTGATTATAAAAGTTATGAAGTACTTTTCCCAAGCTTTCCAAAAAGTCTTAGATCACTATTTTTGGTGGTCTGAAGCTTGAGTTATGAATGTTACAATTATGAAAACTGAATCTGTCCAGTTCTGGACAGCAAAGTCTTTTAGTGATGTTTACGCTTAGTTAAATATTGAATCACCCTGTGATGTTTATAAACAATTTGTAGAGCATTTAATTATCTTTTCAAAAAGTCTAGGATCACTTTGTTTGGATGTCTGAATCTTCAGTTGTGAATTTTTGAAGTTGCTAGCCTGAATCTGTCCAAATCTGGACAGCGCTGTGGTGTTAGCACGTTTTGACCTTGCTAAGTGTTGAATCATGTTGTGATGAAAATACCAGAGTTGTAGTTCACTTTTTAAGCTTTCCAGAAAGTCCTAGTTTGATATTTTTGGACTAATAATTAAAGAGTTATGATTAAAACTAGTAACTGCTGTATTGCTGTCCAAAAATCTGCAAGTGCCCATTTGATGATTGAGTTCACTCTTTTGGCTAAAAATGCTTGGTTAGCACTTAAGTAATGTAGACTTGCCATAGCTAAGCTAAAGATGACATGTGTGTATTGTTTTATATGTTTCTTCTTGAGTTGATTGTGGTATAGAATTCCCATAGACCTTGATGCCTATGTCATCGATTAAACTTGTGTTGGATACTTTTGTGTGATAAATAGAAGAACTAAGGAAAAGCCATAGCAAGTTAAATAAATGCATGTACTTGTGATGTCGTAGTTGTGTTGTGTAAATGTACAATTGTGGTCGTCTTGTTAATGGTATTAATGATGAACGCCGATAATGTACGAATAGCTAGCGCTTGCGTATAGTCGTTGCGGTGTCTTACTACTTGGTGTTTAGTTCGCTACCGTGTATTGTATATCTTGTGATAACTTTTCAGTATATTCATACATATGCATCTTGCATCTCATATAGGACCGAGAGAGGATGATCGAGCCAGTGATGTGGTGGTAACAACAAGGTGCAGTTGGTGGACGTACTGAAGGATGGTGGACTTAGCCAGTGGATGCTCGCCAAGCGAGTATCTTCCCCAGCAAACACTATCTAAGTGTTGAAATAAAGGCAAGCCCCGGTTTTATGCATAACCGTTTATATATGCTATTTTACTACACTTAATGATTGTAGGCTTGTACTGTGCACTTAAGTGTAGGAGTTGTTTGGAACCTTAGTTGCATGAACTCAGGATTCCCTTTTGAGATGGATACTAGTATGCTAGGTCGAGTAGCTGCTTTATTAATTAGGATCTCGGTAGAAGTCGAGTGATTTTTCTAGCACTCGCGCGAGGTCAGGATTTGGTTGTATCCACTTTGATAACAGAATGGTGATGGTCTGTGGACACGGTCCATGGGGACGCGTGGTCTACGAGATGAAAATTGGAATAAGGATTAACGTGCGGATACCTGTGTCAAGCGTTTGAATGTACTAAACACATACCGAGAAATATGGTAAATCGGTAAGCCTAGTACCTGAGTGAACCTGGCAGTGGACATACCCCCCTCACGCGACCTGAGACGTAGTCTCCCATTCCGGTTATGGTGGGTACAAGTGCGGTCACTGCACGACGGCCAGTCGGGGTCAGTGAGGCATTGTACGCCAAGGCGGTGAGACCTGATCTGCTGACGGGGAATCGATGGGGACGGTTGATGTGTGTGGGGACGGAGTGCCCCTACATGTCGTGTGTTTAGGTTTACCTTGCAAGGATAAAAACTCGATTCGAATCGTCTGCTTCTCGCAGCTAATGAGACTGCTTGATCCATTGTACTGCATTGAGTAATAAGTGGAAATATGATGAGTTGATACAAGATGTTGATTGCTAAATATGTTTGATACCATGTATGAGTAGATAGTACACTTTTAGCCTTAAGAGAGTCACACTTAATTTTGACAAAGCTAAAACTTGATTTAGAAACTCAGCTAGTGCTTTTGGCAACCAAACCCCACAGCCAAACAGCTGCATGTCTAGAGGTAGAGGAGTATAGACTCCTCACACCGGGTAAGTCTAGCTGAGTATTAGTATACTCAGCCTTGCTTGTGGCACAATTTTTGCAGGTACTCCTTAGGATAATTTATTGCTGGTGTGACTTGGCCTACGTCCCTGCCACCGGGATAGACGGTCAAGTGGGTTACTGCTTCCGCAGGAGAGGACCAGGAGGAGTAGCGTGGCCAGGCTTCGCCATGTTGCTCGGTTCTTCTCCGTTAGTTATTTCCGCTGCATTAAAATTTATGGTTATTATTTCTGAAACTCCGATAATGTAATCACTAATGATACTTATTAAATTTGTGGTATTGTGTTTTATTGTATTTCTCTGTGCCTCACCTTCGAGTGAGCTAGTGGTATTCGATCCTGGATAAGTGGCTTTATCGGACTAGATCCGAGGGACTGACGGGTTATTCCTATTTAAGTGTGGTCTAGCCTCTAAGGCGGGACTTAGGCACTTAAGTCGGAATAATTCGGGCGGTTCCACCACAGGTACGTGTCTTCGGCATTAACATCATTCCTTGCATCATATCGCATAGCATCACATCATACATCATACTACATCAATTGGAAGCGAGGCCGATCTTCGGAGAATGCTTTATAAAAAAATGATGAAAAAATTCCAGGGCACAAAGTAAGCTGAGAGTTACAACTTCGTCAGTTCTGATGTGGAAGGAGGCATCTATTCTTTACGAAGCATTGATGATTTTACAAAGGGTGGATGATTCTTACGAGGCATAAAAATTCTTCTTTACAAAGCATGAAAAGAAGGGAAGGTGTTTTTTTGCCGAGGGCTCAAAAACGGTATGTGTATAAAGTTTCATGCATCGCAAAGAACTGAATTACAAGCAAATCATATATTACATTCAAATCTTGTAAGCACTAAATATTACAAACATAGTTCAGCAAATGTTACATTAATATCCTAGAAAATGCTTTTACAATAGCTAATCTTCTTCCTTCAGAACTTTTTCTGCAGCTTTGGTTAGCAGTTTGGTAACAACTTCATCTATAATAGCTTCGGCCACATTAATGATTTCTATTGCCTTCTTTGTTTCTGGGTTGGCCAGTGGGTCGAATGGCTCTGGTGGAGGAGGAAGTTCAGCTGCAGTAGAAAACATCAGTTAACTCGAAGTCAAAAATAACAAAGTTAAAAACCATTAAAGTAATACCTATTCGTCTTTCGAGTTCCGCTGCTCTTTCAGCTTCTTTTACTGCCTCTCGAGCATCATGAATATCCTTTTCGCTCTTCTTCATTATTTCATGAGCCATCCCTCGGCCGCCGTTTTCCCAGATATCAATGAAAATTTTTCCACCTATTAAACTCGCTTCGGTCGAGGGGTCCTTCGTATCGTCAACAGAGAGGGCGGCTTCGGTCTGGGCCAAGGTTTTAACATGTTCACAACCTGCCTTCTCCAAAATGGCTGCAACCCCCCTCGCACCAGAGAATGCACAGGCGTCCCCATGGTCACTCAAAATCTCTTCAAAAGCTTCGGCTTCGTTACTGATCCACTCAATGACGCCTTCGGGGTCGCCTCGTATAAAGTTGTTTTTGCTTGAGTACGCGCCCACGTTGGCAAAACTAGTCTCTATCTTTTTCACACATTCCACAGATTTTTCAAAACATCTTTCTTTTGATGAGCGAAGCTCTGCAACTATTTTTTCAAAATAATTTTTCCAGTACTCATTGGCATCTCGGTCAGCTTCGGCAATAGCGCATTTTAATTTGGCCTCAGCCAGTTCTTTTCGAAGGTTTTCAATCTCATTCTTTTGAATTTCAGATTGAGCCTTGAAGTTAGCTTCATCCTCCTTTACTTTGTCCACCAATGTAAGTAGAATTTTGTCTTTTTCTGTGGCTTCGTTTCTCAGCTTGATAACCTCTGTTCGAAGGTTATTGAGAGCAATAGTGCAGCTCTCATCTTCAGCATTCTTTTGCGCCCTTAAGGCATTGCTAAGTATTAAGCCCTACGAGAAAGAATGAATAAATTAATATACGAAGTAAAAGACCATTACAGAATCCATAAGCTTCAAAATTCACAACTTTTTGTACCTCCAGACTGTTGTATGCAAGGCTATCCACAAGATCTTCCTTCGTCATGGCACAAAGGCCAGCTTCGAGCTTTGGAAAACCCATACTTCTGGCCATCTCCCGGCAGACAGATAATTCTTTGTTATCTGGGAGGCAATACAAAAAATCATCTTCACTTGTACCATTAAACACTAAGGCCCCTTTCGGGTACTTCAGTTCTTGGGCATAGTGTTTAGCTTCAAAAATTTCTCCTTCAGATAATCTTTTTCCTGAAGCATGTCGGATAATATAATCAAGATCTTCGGAAGATTCTTCGGGAGCAGGAACGGCTCTGTCTACATCGGCCCTCATAATAGACATATCTCGAAAATACCTTCCCCTCATATTATCAAGAAGACTCTGTTTGATAGTTGATTTCCCGAAGACTGTATGACTTGGTTGCCAGGGCCGATCTTCAGAGTCTTCGCCTCCACTCTCCACATCATAGCTGTCGCTATCATCAGTATCTTCAGACAAACCTTCTAGTATCTCTTTGGTAATCTTCTCTGTATTCGTCTTTTCTATTGATTCAACAAATCCAGCAGTCTTCTCCTCAAGGAGCTTCTCCTCCTCGGTAAACTTCGTCTTAGCGACAACTTTTTTGTCCTGAGACATCTCTTCTTCGGAAATGGAGAAAATGCGTCCTTAAAACCGAAGCTTAGAAAGACTGAAAAACTAAGCAAGTGTTGGTAAGCAAGAGCTAAAAAATTGAGCAAACAAAGTAAGCGGCAAGTAGCATACCAAATGTGGTCAGGGTGACTTCTTATTTATACGATCGACGCGCTCCAAATTGGGGGGGGTCCCGTCTGTCATTGACTGTTGCTATTCTAGCAAAGGGAAGGTGTTTTTTTCGGACCTTCGGCTTAAGGCCTTCGTCCATGTCGCAGTCTGAATTCGTTATCTTAAACAAATTTATACTGCGAGGGGCTACTGTTGGGGGCCTTCGTCCTCCGAAGGTCCTCAAAAACATAATTTAGCAGTCTTCCAAGTATGGTTTATGGACAGGTACCTTCGGATTTATGATAAAAGCATACACGATGGGGAGCTTGATCGCGACAAAGGTGGTCGTCGCTCCGAAGCTGTGCGGAAGGGAGCTTCGGCTAAATCGCAGAAAAGGGAACCGACTTAAAAGCGAAAAGGCTATTCAGTCCTCATAGATTTTTCTATAAGCCAATAGTAAATGTAAAGGGCATAATTGTAATTTCTCATAGGCTGTGTCCTGTGCCTATAAATAGATGAACAGTACCCACGTACTGTTCACGTTGACTTGTATTCACTCATGCGTCACGCTTGGACTCTTGCCTTCTATCAAGTCGAAGGTATAAATGTAATTCAATATTGTTCGCATTCATTCATAATGATATGATAAAAGAATATTAATGATGTCATATGATCATTTATGTTATTTCTCGTGTTTATATGCTTCTTCATTCATTAATATGCGTTAAAATGTCGAAGGTATGTCCTTCACGCCCTTCGTCTGAAGAACTTTATATCCTAAGAGATATAATGCTTCAAAGGACGAAGGGTTCTGACTGTTAACCCTTTTATGTTGCCTTGTTCTTAATTCATAGCATTTGAGAACAAGTCCCCAACACTTAGCAATAGTAGAGACATGTTCATTACAAGCATCAACATCAAAGTCTTTACATCTATTGCAAATAACAACATGCTCTACACATGAACTAGTTTCATTTGCTTTCTCTAGCTTAGCATTCAAATCATCATTTAAATTCTTTAAGCTAGAAATAGATTTATGACAGGTAGACAATTCGGAAGACAACAGTTCATTCTTCTTAATATCTATAGCAAGAGATTTTTTAACACTAACAAACTTATCATGTTCCTCATATAAAATATCTTCTTGCTTTTCTAGCAGTCTATCCTTTTCGTTAAGAGCACCAATTAATTTGTTTATTTTGTCTACTTTAGTTCTATCTAATCCCTTAAACAAATCAGTATAATCTACTTCATCATTAGATGATTCTTCATCACTAGAAGAAGTGTATTTGGGAGTGTCTCGAATACATACCTTCTTCTCTTTGGCCATAAGACATGTATGGCGTTTGTTGGGGAAGAGCGAAGATTTGTTGAAGGCCGAGGCAGCTAGTCCTTCATCTTCGGAGTCGGATGAAGAACAGTCGGAGTCCCATTCCTTCCTGATGTGCGCCTCGCCCTTGGCCTTTCTATAGTTCTTTTTCTTTTCCCTCTTCCCATGCTTTTCTTGTGCCTGGTCACTATCATTATCGGGGCATTGAGCTATAAAATGACCAGTCTTACCGCATTTGAAGCAGGAGCGTTTTCCCCTTGACTTCTTGTTGGGGTACTCCTTGCGTCCTTTTAGTGCGGTCTTGAAGCGCTTGATGATGAGCGCCATCTCATCCTCATTGAGCCCGACAGCCTCCACTTATGCTACCTTGCTAGATAGCGCCTCCCTGCTGTTGGTTGCTTTGAGAGCAACGGGCTGCGGCTCGTAGATGGGTAGTGGACCGTTCAAGGCATCATCCACGTATTGTGCCTCCTTCACCATCATGCGCCCGCTCACGAATTTTCCAAGGATTTCCTTGAGCGTCACCTTGGTGTACCTGGGGTTCTCACGAATAAGATTTACAAGATGGGGGTCAATAACTGTAAATGACCTGAGCATGAGTCGGATGACGTCATGATCCGTCCATCTTGTACTCCCGTAGCTTCGGATTTTATTGACTAGGGTCTTGAGCCTGTTGTAGGTCTGTGTTGGCTCCTCTCCCCTGATCATCGTGAACCTCCCCAGCTCGCCTTCCACCAGTTCCATTTTGGTAATCATGGTGGCGTCATTACCCTCATCAGATATTTTGAGGGTGTCCCAGATTTATTTGGCATTGTCCAAGCCGCTGACCTTGTTATATTCATCCCTACATAGAGATGCTAGCAAAACAGTAGTGGCTTGAGTATTTTTATGAATTTGTTCATTTATAAACACAGGGTTATCAGTACTATCAAATGCATTCCACTTTCTACAATTTCCCAAATGCTCGGATGGAGGGAAAATAGATGACTACACATTTTATGGCTCCAAAATGAGTAATCCTCTCCATCGAAGTGTGGGGGTTTTCCAAGTGGAATAGAAAGTAAATGAGCATTTGAATTGTACGAAATACGGGAATAATCAAAGGAGTAGTTTTGATTAACCGTTTTCTTTTCAGACGAGGAATCGTCGTCATCGTCATCCCTTGGTGAAGAAGAGGAGACATCACTGTTGTAGTAGATAATCTTCTTGATACGCCTCTTCTTCTTCCCGTCCCTCTTCTTGTGACTTGAGCCTGAGTTAGTGGGCTTGTCGTCTCTTGGCTCGTTGAAGAGGGACTCCTTCTCTTTGTCGTTGATCACCATCCCCTTACCCTTAGGATCCATCTCTTCGGACGGTTAGTCCCTTAGATGAAGAGTACGGCTCCAATACCAATTGAGAGCACCTAGAGGGGGGTGAATAGGTGATCCTGCAAAATTCAACACTAATAGCACAAACTTGGTTTATAAAATGTTAGTTAGATTAAACCAAGTTGCTATAGAGCGAGCTCTTGAGAAGAAATCAATCACAGTGAAAAGCAACACAAGAGACACGATGTTTTATCTCGTGGTTCGGCCAATGCCTACTCCACGTTGTGGTGACCTCCTTTGGTCAAGGATTGCACTCAATCCCTCTCAAGTGATCTAATGATCTACTTTGAGTACCATGGTTTTCTTTCTTAGTAGACTTTTCCCGTTTGCGAGGAATCTCCACAAATTGGAGCCTCTCGCCCTTACAAAGTTGATCACAAGAGAAGCACAAGAGTAAGGGAGGGAAAGCAACACACGCAAGACTCAATTTGCAGCAAACACACGCACACAAGCCAAGACTTGAGCACAAAACATGGCGCAGGGAGTTCACAACTCAAACGGTGCTCAAATCTCTAACACAACGATCCAAATGCATGGCAGCGGAGTCTAGGTGTCTTAGGATGTTCATAGAATGCTTGGTGTACTGCTCCATGCGCCTAGGGGTCCCTTTTATAGCCCCAAGGTAGCTAGGAGCCGTTGGAGATCCAATTAGAAGGCAATTCTTGCCTTCTATCGGCTGGCGCACCGGACAGTCCGGTGCACCACCGGACATGAACAGTAGCAGTCCAGTGCCTGATCTCCTTCCTTATCGGGCGTAGTTGACCGTTGGACCTCGGGTCCCGTTGGCGCACCGGACAGTCCGGTGTGCCTAACCGACCGTTGGCTCGGGCAACGCATCACCCGATGATTACGTTGCCGACCGTTGGTCGCGGGCGCCGTTGGCGCACCGGACAGTCTGGTGATTTTTAGTCGCGGCACCTTAGCTTTTTCCTGAGAGCGACGAGTTCGCCGCTGGGGCCAGCCTGGGCACCGGACACTGTCCGGTGCACCACCGGACAGTCCGGTGCACCACAGGCTGGTGCTGTTTTGGCTAAACTTAGCCAAAACTTCTCCTGTTCAATTCCAGTTTTCTTGGCTATATTCCTGGCACTTAGATAGATATGTTAGTACTCAAAAGCAATTTACTAAGGCCAGAGACATACCTTGTTCTTTGATTTGCATCTTAGCACTTATGAACCAACGTATTTTGTGTTGGGCATCTAATCACCAAAACATTTACTGAATGGCCCAAGGGCACATTTCCCTTTCGCTAGTGGTGATGTAGGGGGCACCTCTAGCTAAGGCACAGGGGAGGGACGCCTCACCGACTCTACCTCCTGCTAAGGCGGGGAGGAAGAGTCCTGCTGCTCCATCTCCTGGCGCCAACATTCCTGCTCCTCAAGTAGGCGGTGGTGCAACCTCTTAAGGTGACTCGACTGGCCAGTCACTAGGTGGTGAAGTGGGTGCTCCATAAGACCAGAGGGCAGGAAAGGGATCACTAACTTTCGTGTTGTGTGTCTAAGGCGAGCCATCTACAAAAGACACCGTAAGCATAAGAGTAAGAACAGAACTAATATGACCATCAAATAAACCATAAAAGAATAGGAAATAAAACAAAACAAAATTTTAGCAATGTATAATATATATGGTAGTAGAACATAGGGTTGGTCGAGATGACCGACTTTTGAAGTGACACCAAAGGTCAAGGTGAGAATAAGGGTCCATAATCCTTCGAAGTTAGAATGGCCATTCTACTCTAGGTTAGCGGTCCTACAGTTAGCACGGCTTTGATACTACTTATGTCACACCAGTTTTATAAGGCAAACCGAATGCGAACCATGTATGTGCCAGGATTAGAAATTCACGTACACAACGATTATATAACTGGACATCATCACACAGTGCTCAAATAATAGAGTAAGGAGGTATTAACTTATTACATCATGAGATCAAAGACATCCACATAATCTTTTAACTTAAACATAAATTAAAGTGCGAATACAAAACATAGTAAGATAAGGCCTTCACAGGCAGCTGATTGGGGGTTTGCCGCTAATCCAAGTCTAGAACTCATCATAGTCTTGAAACTCCTAGAAATCTTTCGCTATGCCTTCGTCTTCTCTTGAGAAGGGGTTGCAATGTGGACAACCTGGTGTTTTGTGTTAAAGTAAGGATGAGTACACATTAACATACTCACCAAATGCCCCGTTTGGCTAAAGTGGACTAGCTTTATATGGAGTTAAGCTCAAGCCGAACACTTTTAGTTTGTCGGGTATTTATTACTAGTAGAAGCCAGATTTTATTATAAAGACCCAAGCTATTATCTCTAAAAGATATCTCCTCATGGAGTAAATACTAGAATTTATAATTAGAGTCATCATCATTAAATCCACCATCCTTGTCACCATCTGTAGTCAAAGTATCTCTAATCAAAGGAGCTCTCAAGGCCGCTTATAATTGTGAGCATGAGTGATATATCAGTTTCTAACCCTCTGCAGAGGTCTTACACTTTACCCACGGACCGTGATTCCCTCTCTAGCCCGGGTTTGCAAGACTCTTGTTCACTCCCGAGGTGAGCAGCTAGGGATTCACTACGAAGGCTTTACAAAGATTCCCCAAAGGTATAGCTGCCCGTTATGTTTCCTAAATGCACCGTACTCCTCCCCAAGGGGCAAACCACCCTCGGTAGAGCGAGTAGCGTACACCGAGCCCCATTGATGGAACAACGGCAAAGCAAACTACACCTCAGTTCCTCTAATTAGCTAAGGGTGTCCCATTACACCCTCATGGCTGCACTGTTTTTCCCGGGTAGTCATCCAACGAACAAGTCCTTACGGAGAGGTACTCGAGAAACCGCTCGAGCCCCCTTTAATATCATGTTGCCATAATCATATCCAGAAATAAACATCCTATCATAAATAATCTCATCATGTTCATTGATTAGAGTGGAGCACTAGCATAAAGCTAATCCAAAAATAATCCAACATAAATAGGTAATCAATGATAGGATGAATAAGAGACTAGTAAATCCTTAGGTATTAATTGTGTAAATGCAGGTAGATGAATTATAAAGTGAGTAAGACATAGATAGGTCAGAGGACAATTGCCTTCACTAGCCAGTTGTTGCTCAGGGTCCTGCAACTTCCTCGGACTCCGCAAACGGACCGTTATTTATGCGAGTGCAAATATACATTCACATCTTTAAATCAGAAAAGAAACAGTACACCATATAAGAAAACAGATACATTAAACATGCACGTGACATATAGCTCACATTCACATATACGGGAGAAAGAAACTGTGACTGTCGATGCTACGGTCGAAGGATCTCGCGTTTACCATAAGCGAATATGAACTAAAATATTTAATTCAACGTCACCCTGGTAATGAACATTCATAAAAAGAATAAATAAATTAAGACATCCCTAGCTTCGATTAACCTGCTATTCTGGTATTTATTGGTCCAATAAAATAAGAATAAATTAATCTATGTGAGAGGTTTTATGTGAAGCGAACTAACGATGTGCGGCAAAGCACGCGAATGACACGCGAACAACACAAGATGGGTCGTGAACGTGCGAAAAAGTGTGCACGACACGTGCGGACTAACTGACATGACAGCGCGTGAAAAACTCATGCGGCACACACGACATCGTGCGAACGACACGCGACGACGCATGTGAACAACACTTGCGATCACGCGCTCTAACAAGCGAGGGCGCGAGGCAAGCACAGCACGATGACGGTTGTGAGGGTGTGGTTCGGTGGATGCGGTGTGCATGCGGCTCGACGGGCACGTGATGCATAAAGTGGCAGGAATGAGGCACAGAAAGGAGAGCGCAAGGACTATGCGCAAGGGCTGCACAGTGCGACGAGGCTTCGGCCACGGACCCGGGCACGCGCAAGGGGCCAAGTCGCCGAGGCTGGCGCACTCGGGCCACGCTAGCAGGACGCGCTGGGGCCGGGAGCCGCGCTGGCATGAGCCACGGCCGAGCGGGCCACACGCCGAGGCTGCGCCATGGTCGGGGAGCTGCGCGCACGGCGGGGAAGGAGAGGGACGCGGGGGGAGGAGGAAGAAGGGGAGGGAACTTACCATGGCGATGAACAATGGCGGCAGCTGTAACACCTCAAAACCATCAACTAAAAAATGCATTTAAATTTTAGTGGTAATTATAGTAAAGAATTTTTCTTTCAAGTGTTTGATCTTATTTGCCTTTAGAATAATTTTTCTTTGCTCATATTTGATTTATGGTTGTTTTTGTGGAATTTCTTTTATATTGAAAACCCAATTAGTTAATATATACGAACTTTGGTCCAAAAATAAATTCTTTAATGATAAATAATATTGGAATAATTATTATGAATATTTAGAGATATTTGAAAATATATTTATTCCTATTTTGTATTAGGAGATAAGGATAAAAATAAACCTAATCTACGCTCGGCCAGGACGAAGCCCAGCCGAGGCCCAACATAGCGGCCTCCCGCGCGCCCTCCCACCTCACTGCCAGGCGGGCCCGCTCGGCCTCTGTCTCCTTTCCTTGACCGTGTGGCGCGCGCCCGCACAGGCGCGGCGCCACCGACGCTGGAGCGCCCGCGCCCTGTCTCCTCAGCATCCGCTCCCGACCCCAGCTCTGCCCAAGCTGCTCCGCCTCACTACAATATGGAAACACCAAAACAGACGCCTGTTTTCCCTCTCCTCTCCCCCACTTTCTCGCTCCCGAAACTGATGCCATCAATGGTGTAATGGCGTCGCCGCCGGCTTTCACCCTTCCTGGCGCTCTCTCTCCCCCTCCCTTCTCTCTATAAATATGGACACCGAGCCCATGGATGCATCCCCCTGCCACCTTGCTCGCCTCATGCACCCTCTCTTCTCGTGTCGATCGCCATCGACACCCCTGCTGTCATTCGTCGCCAGAAGCTGCACCGTCATCCAAGCTCACAGACGACCATCCGACGGCGTCCACTACTCCTCCCCGTCGAACCTCGTTGCCGGAGCCTAGCCTCAACGCTGCTTGACCCCCCTCGCCGAACCCCTCTCCTGCGTAGGAGCCCAAGGTAGAAGAAAGCCATTTTGCATTTTGGCCCTTCGGTTTTCTGTAAATTATTCCTGTATTTTCTGCAGTACAAATGTTTTTAAAAGAAACCAGAAAATCTTATGTGCTACTCCCTGAAGTATACGTTTAATTGTGAATCAACCCCGGCAACAATATTTTGGATATGGACATTATTCTTATATTTCAAAAATAAATAATGTTACGATTCATTAACTTTATACTAGAAGTGTTTACGATTCACTTCTCATTTTAGCGCATAAAACAATATTATGTTAGTATTTGTTTAAGTATAATTTTACAGATATAAGAAATTGAAAGAGGTACTAGGCCACGTCTTTTTAGTCAAGTTAAAATATAGATTTTTACTAATCATGATATAAGTATTCATTCACATAGCGAGCGGCCTCTGGCGAGCGCCTGTTCTCGTCCTCGTCCCCGCGCGGCCAACCCTCTCTAAGAGGGCCCTGGTCCTCCCTTTTATAGGCGTAAGGAGAGGATCCAGGTGTACAATGGGGGGTGTAGCAGAGTGCTACGTGTCTAGCGGAGGTGAGCTAGCGCCCTAGGTACATGCCGTTGTGGTAGCCGGAGAGATCTTGGCACCCAGCTGGTGTGATGTCGTGGCCGTCGGAGGAGCGATGGAGCTTGGCGGAGGGACAGCTGTCGGAGCGGTTGAGTCCTTGCTGACGTCCTCTTGCTTCCGTAAGGGGGCTGAGAGCCGCCGTCGTCACAGAGCATGCGGGGCGCCATCATTGCCTATCTGGCGGAGCGAGCCAGATGGGACGCCGGTCTTGTTGCCTGCGGCCCGAGTCAGCTCAGGGTAGGGTGATGATGGCGCCTCCTGTTGACGTGGCTGGTCTGCGCCCTAGGTTGGGCGATGTGGAAGTTCCTCCGAAGCCGAGGTCGAGTCCGAGCCCCCGGGTCGGGCGAGGCGGAGATTGCCGGCTGGTGCCGGGGCAGAGTCCGAGCCCTGGGGTCGGGCGAAGCGGGGTTCGTCGTCTTCTGGGGCCGAGCCCAAGTCCGAGCCTTGGGTCGGGCAAGGCAGAGATCGTCGTCTTCCGGGACTTAGCCCGAGTCCGAGCCCTGGGTCGGGCGGAGTTCACCGTCTTCCGGAACTTAGACCGAGTCCGAGCCCTGGGTTGGGCGGAGTTCGCCGTATTCCGGGACTTAGCCCGAGTCCGAGCCCTGGGTCGGGCGGAGCGGAGTTCGCCGTCTTCCGGGACTTAGCCCGAGTCCGAGCCCTGGGTCGGGCGGAGTTCGCTGTCTTCCGGGACTTAGCCCGAGTCCGAGCCCTAGGTCGTGCGGAGCGGAGTTCGCCGTCTTCCGGGACTTAGCCCGAGTCCGAGCCCTGGGTCGAGCGGAGTTCGCCGTCTTCCGGGACTTAGCCCGAGTCCGAGCCCTGGGTCGGGCGGAGCGGAGTTCGCCGTCTTCCGGGACTTAGCCCGAGTCCGAGCCCTGGGTCGGGCGGAGTTCGCCGTCTTCCCGGACTTAGCCCGAGTCCGAGCCTTGGGTCGGGCGGAGCGGAGTTCGCCGTCTTCCGGGACTTAGCCCGAGTCTGAGCCCTGGGTCGGGCGAAGCGGAGCTTCCTATGGTGCTTTCAGCAGGGCCTGACTGCCTGTCAGTCTTACTCTGTCAAGTGGCACCGCAGTCGGAGTGGCGCAGGCGGCGCTGTCCTTCTGTCAGGCCGGTCAGTGGAGCGGCGAAGTGACGGCGGTCACTTCGGCTCTGCCGGCTGGGGGGCGCGTCAGGATAAGGGTGTCAGGCCACCTTTGCATTAAATGCTCCTGCGACTTGGTCGGTCGGTGCGGCGATTTGGTCAGGGTTGCTTCTTAGCGAAGGCAGGGTCTCGGGCGAGCCGGGAATATGTTCGCCGCTGAAAGGGGGCCTCGGGTGAGATGGAAATCCTCCGGGGTCGGCTGCCCTTGTCCGAGGCTAGGCTCGGGCGAGGCGTGATCGTGTCCCTCGAATGGACTGATCCCTGACTTAATCGCACCCATCAGGCCTTTGCAGCTTTGTGCTGATGGGGGTTACCAGCTGAGAATTAGGAGCCTTGAGGGTACCCCTAATTATGGTCCCCGACAGTAGCCCCCGAGCCTCGAATGGAGTGTTTGCACTCGCTTGGAGGCTTTCGTCGCACTTTTTTGCAAGGGGACCAGCCTTTCTCGGTTGCGTTTTGTTCCGGTGGGTGCACGCGAGCGCACCCGCCGGGTGTAGCCCCCAAGGCCTCGGAGGAGTGGTTTCACTCCTTCGAGGTCTTAATGCCTCGCGTAATGCTTCGGCTGGTCTGGTCGTTCCTTCATGCGAGCTGGCCGTAGCCCGGGTGTACGGTCGGGTCCCAAGTTCTCGGGCTGGTATGTTGACGCTGTCAACGGTTCGGCCGGAGCCGGGTTTGCGAGAGCAGCCCCCGAGCCTCTGCACAGGGCGAGAGGGCGATCAGGGACAGACTCGGCTTTTTTACATACGCCCCTGCGTCGCCTTTCCGCAAGGAGGAGGGGGGAAAGCGCCATGTTGCCCTCGATGGGCATCAAACATGGTGTCTCCGTTGAGCTGCAAGCGGGTGATCCGAGTGGACGTTCGTGCCCCATTCGTTAGGGGTCGGCTAGGGGCCCAGAGGCACGCCCAAAAGTACCTGCGGGTGATCTGCCGGACCCGGTCCCCTGGCGACGGGGTCCGAGGGCTCGATGCCTCCCTCTGATGGGATTCCGTTACAAGATCGTTCCCGCCGGTCTCGGAAATGTCCTAGGGTACCTCGGGAGCGCAGCCCGAGCCTTGGTTATGTATCGAACATACCCATGGTCATCCCTCGCTCGGCGTCTGAGGCGGCTGTGAACCCTTCGGGGGCCAGCCTTCGAACCCCTAATCAGTATTGGGCGCGGAGCCCGAGTAGCCTGAGGCGGTCATTGAACCCTTTCGAGGGGCCGGCCTTCGAACCTCTGACCAGTAGTGGGTGTAGGGCCCACGCGATCTGAGGCAGCTGTTGAACCCTTCCGGGGGGCCAGCCTTCGAACCTCTGATCAGTAGGGGGGGCTCGGAGCCTGGTTCCTTCTCGGGGAAGGATCCTTTTCGGGGTATCCCCCTTTCCCGGTCCCTATTGCAAGAGAGAGAAAGAGGAAAAATGGAAAAGGATACGAAATCGAATGACGCGACGTACCTTTTTGGACGCGGTCATTATGGCGAAGGCGAAGCGTCGCCCGCTTCTCCTGCCAGAGGCGCCACGTGTCCCGCCGCGGAGTTAATGCGACGGGGCGAGTGGTTGGAGGGGCGACCGTTGCGCGTGCGCGAGCCGTTCGAGGAACGGATCACGGGCGCGTTGTCTTCACGCCGTGGGAGAGGGTTCTCTCGCTGCCCCGGATGGGACGTAAGCTTGGCTGACGATGTGGCCGCTGCTCCTGCCCGCCTGCCACCGCCATTACTGTCGGCCCACTTTTGGCCGCGTTGACCGTCGTGCCAGGCTGGTGCTGCTGGGTCGCGCACCGGGTCACCTCGAGTCGCGGTATTGATTCCGCAGTCGAGGAGGCGCGGTAGTGGCGCAAGTGGCGGTACAGTTGCATGCACGAAGCATTCGGCGCGCCGGTTGTATGACACGTGGGCCTGGGCCTCCATGCCGGGCGTGTTGGGAGTCGGAGAAGCGCGCCCACTTGGCGCGGTTGCATGCCGCCTGCATGGCTGCCCACCCTTTCGCCCGCTGGTCTGGGCAAAAGTGGAGGGTCGCTTGTAACCGCTGGGCGGTTGTACGCACCGCGCGCGGCGGTTTAGCTTCTTCTCCTTTGAGCCGGCTTGCATGACGTGTGGGACCCAGCCCCCGCGCCGCAGGGGAGGACCTTGGAGTGTGTTGGAGAAGGCTCAGCCCGTGACGGCTGGGGACGCGAGTAGGGAGAACCGCCCTTAAAAGGAGGGTGACCCCCTTGGAAGGCGACCATGTCTTCGCGCTCCCTTATGCATCGTGTCTTTCCACCTTCCAAGCCCCCGGATGGGGGAGATCCGCCGTCTTTCTGCCTCGTCGTTGGGGGAACGCAACTCCGCGGGAGTTGGTACCTTTCAGCCATCGTTCGGCTTCAAGGATTTTCATCATGCAGCCCGGCTGCACCCCTCCGCCGGCGGTCACCCAAGACGGTGACCTCCAGCTTGATGGTGGGGGAAAGCGAGCCGGGCTGCGATCTTGGTCCCACCCTCAGCTTCAAGGATGTTCATCATCCTTGCTGGGGTGGAGGCCGGGCTGAGCCAGAGCTCTACCTCCCGCGTGGGTTCGTGGGTCACCCTCTCCTGCGGCGTTCGAGGGAGAGGGCACTCGCTGGCCCTGCGGGCGGGTCGAACTTCGACAACGCAGGGCCGGTCGACGGCAGGCGTCGTCAGCCCCAGTGCGTCGGGCTCGTCGAGTTGGCCCCCGGTGCCCCCTCCCACCGGAAGGCGGCTGCCGCGCCGTGTGCACGGGAGGACCGCCCAAGATGTCGCGCGCTGCTAGGGCGGCGTTCGTGTTCTGGGGCGGTCCTGCCTTTTCACCGGTACGGTGCCTCCGCGGGGAGGTCGGTGCCCTGCTCGTCCGGGAGGATCCGAGTGGGGATCTGCCGGCGGGCTGACGGCCCCTGTCGTCGGTGCCGAGGCGGAGGCGGCTCGAGAAGTCCCCGTTGCCGACGGGATCACCGCCACCATCCGCGCTCCGGGCCTCCGGCTCTTTGTACTTGTCCTCGCCCCTCGAGCGTCGGCGTGGGCGAGGGCAAGGTTGCAGCGGCGTTCGCCCTGAGGCCATCGCCGCTGCAGTTTGGCCACCCGTAGAGGGGGTTGTTGTCGCTGCTGCTGGAGCGGGCGAAGGCGAGCCGTCCGTCGGTCCGCGATCGCTCCGCGGGTTCCCCAATCTTGTGGGGTTGTTCATACCCGCGGAGACGGAAATGAGGTTTGTAATGGCACTTCGAATGCCAGGGTTTTTGTTCATTGTGGTTGTCGGGGCCTGAACATGTAGGTGATTTCGGCATGAACATGTAGGTGATTTCGGCACGGAGCCGTGTTTTTTCCTCCTTTTCGAGCACTAAGACTCGCCTGTTGGTTGTCTAAACCGCTTCACCAAGCGTGAGTCGCCTCGTGTACAGGTGACGAGTGAGGTATCCGTATCCCGGAGGCGTAGGAGTCCCTCGGCTCGGTCGGCCTTGTTGTCCGAGGTTTCTCTAGCTTAGTTAAAGGAACCCCTCGGCCGCTCTTCGATGAGCTGAGGCCAGGGGTAGCGGCGTCAACATGAACAGAGGCAGAGTTGGCTCGAAAAGAAAACCTGGTTGGCCTGAGCCTGGCTGGGTCGTCTGTTAGCGGGACCGACGCTGGAGTTGACCAGCCGAGCCGCCTGCTCGGGCCGGATTGACGTCCTTGGAAGGTAACTGGCCGAGGCCCCGGGGTGACCGGCCGAGCCGCCTGCTCGGGCCGGATTCCCGGAGAAGACCCTGGCGGCGATGGCCCGGGTGTGGTGATGACGTCGTCCTCCAGAGTGGAGATCCTTGGATCGCGTCGCCGTCCGAGGCTAGGTCGGCCCTCGCCGAAGGTGTCGTCGATGCCAAGGGTGCTGCTGCTCCCTTCAGCCATCAAGATCCGAGCCTGCAGGATCGGATTGTCTTGTAGTGTGTGTTTCCTGCGGCCGCCGAGGCCTAAACACACCCTCGCCGTGTTGTAAAGCTGCGTCTCTTTTCCTTTCGTTTCGAGTATCTGGACTTTTTTGTCGGTAACAGAAATGTTTGTGCGAGCAAGAGTTGCTTCTCGCGGAAGGTGATGAGTGAGGTATCTGTATCCCGGAGGCATAGGAGTCCCTCGGCTTGGTCGGCCTTGCCGCTTACGCGCACTCTTACCCGTCCATGGGGCTCTGTCACCGACACAGTCGAGAAGGCTCGAAGGATTGCTTCGGCAGAAGAGCTTTCGGACGTGAAGACTTGTTCGGTCCGCAGAATCACTTATCCGAACGTGAGTTACTTATTGCAGAAGGTGATGAGTGAGGTATCCGTATCCCGGAGGCGTAGGAGTCCCTCGGCTCGGTCAACCTTGGCTGCTTACGTGTACTCCGTCGTTTTCAGGATCCACTTTCGAAGTAGCCAAAAAGCGTGAAAGACATTCTAGCAGAAAAGATCTTTTTTCGAGGAAAATTTCGACGCAGAGGGGGTTCCCCCCTAGAGATGGCAATGGGTACCCGAAACCCGAAACCCAATGGGTTTTTACTCCATTAGGGTACGGGTTTGGGTCAATTTTCATACCCATGGGTTTGTTAATGGGCATAAATCTATACCCAGCGGGTTTATGGGTACAGGTTTGTTCCTATAGTACCCAAACCCGTGAACTCGTGGGTTTTTTAAACCCGACCAAACCTAGTGCATATTGTCATTTTATTTTATAAACGAACAACAAACTTGTTATTCCTTATTTACTTCATAATTTTTATCAATTGGTGAATGTATCAGTAGTCGGTGAGAGTGTTGCTTGCTTGCTATTATAGTTTTTACTAGCATTATATATGTGGTGGATGGATAACTTAGTGCAAGGTCACTTAATTATACAACTTATTATTTGTATTTCATTTTCTCTACTAATAATTTTTATACCAAATCATGAACTCGTTGTTCATTACATAAATTTTGGATCATGATATCATTAATCATTACGATACTTATTGATTATTATAAGAAGAACAAGTATATTGGAGATGAAACCCGCGGGTAACCCATGGGTACCCGCAAACCCGATGGGTACGGGTTTGGGCAAAATCTCAAACCCGTCATGGGTATGGATTTTTTAATGGGCATAGATATTTTTCACGGGTACGGGTTTGGGACGGTAAAACCCAGCGGGTTTGTACCCGTTGCCATCTCTATTCCCCCCTTTTAGCCCCCGAGGGAGGGTCGGGCTTTGCCGAGGCGAGGCTGACCCTTCCTTGATGACTAAACTTTGCGTGGGTGCGAGGTATATGATCAACTTGAAAACATCTTAAGGGTAGAAGCGACGTAGCTGTTGGATGTTCCAGGCGTTGCCGTAGACCTCGCCTTGACTGTTGGCCAGCTTGTATGTTCCGGGCTTCAGAACTTTGGCGATGACGAACGGCCCCTCCCAGGGGGGCGTGAGCTTGTGCCGCCCTCGGGCGTCTTGTCGCAGCCGAAGCACCAGGTCGCCCGCCTGGAGGTCTCGGGACCGGACCCCTCAGGCGTGGTAGCGTCGCAGGGACTGCTGGTACCGCGCCGAGTGTAGCAAGGCCTGGTCCCGAGCCTCCTCCAGCTGGTCCAGCGAGTTTTCTCGGCTGACTTTGTTGCTTTGGTCGGTGTAGGCCCTCGTCCTCGAGGAACCGTATTCTAAGTCTGTGGGCAAGATGGCTTCGGCCCCATAGACTAGAAAGAACGGCGTGAAGCCCGTGGCTCGGCTCGGCGTTGTCCTCAGACTCCAGACCACCGAGGGGAGTTCCTTCATCCATCGCTTGCCGAACTTGTTGAGGTCGTTGTAGATCCGAGGCTTGAGCCCTTGTAGAATCATGCCGTTGGCACGCTCCACCTGCCCATTCGTCATGGGATGAGCCACGGCGGCCCAGTCCACCCGGATGTGGTGATCCTCGCAGAAGTCCAGGAACTTTCTGCCGGTGAACTGGGTGTCGTTGTCGGTGATGATGGAGTTCGGGACCCCGAAGCGATGGATGATGTTGGTGAAGAACGCCACCGCCTGCTCGGACCTGATGCTGTTCAGGGGTCGGACCTCGATCCACTTGGAGAATTTGTCGATGGTGACCAGCAGGTGCGTGTAGCCCCCGGGTGCCTTCTGCAAGGGGCCGACGAGGTCCAGACCCCACACCGCAAAAGGCCAGGTGATGGGTATCGTCTGCAGAGCTTGAGCGGGCAGGTGGGTCTACCTCGCGTAGAATTGACACCCTTCGCAGGTGCGAACGATTCTAGCAGCGTCGGCCACCGCCGTCGGCCAGTAGAAGCCTTGCCGGAAAGCGTTCACGACAAGGGCTCGAGGCGCTGCGTGATGGCCGCAAGCCCCCGAGTGTGTCTCTCGCAGGAGTTCCTGACCTTCGGCGATGGAGATGCATCGCTGGAGGATGCCAGAGGGGCTGCGGTGGTAGAGCTCCTTCTCATCTCCCAGCAAGACGAACGACTTGGCACGCCGCGCCACCCGCCGAGCCTCGGCCCGGTCGAGGGGTAGCTCTCCTCGGTGGAGATATTGCAGGTACGGGGTCTGCCAGTTTCGATTAGGCGTGACCCCGCTTCGTTCCTCCTCGACGCGCAGTGCCTCACCCTCGGGGGCCGAGGGTACCTCGGACTGAACCGAGGGCGCCTCGGGCCGAGCTGAGGGTGCCTCGGGATGAGCCGAGGGTGCCTCGGACCGAGCCGAGGGCGCCTCGGGTTGAGCCAAGGGTGCCTCGGACTGAGCCGAGGGTACTTCGGGCTCGGACGTGTCGTCGATCTTGATGGAGGGTTGATGCAGGTCTCGGGAGAAGACGTCCGAGGGAATCATTGTTCGCCCCGAGGCTATTTTAGCCAGCTCGTCCGCAGTCTCGTTGTAGCACCGAGCGATGTGGTTGAGCTCGAGCCCGTAGAACTTGTCTTCCAGGCGCCGAACCTCATCGCACTAGGCCTCCATCTTCGGGTCGCGGCAATGGGAGTTCTTCATGACTTGGTCAATGACGAGCTGCGAGTCACCACGAGCGTCGAGGCGTCGAACCCCTAGCTCGATGGCGATCCGTAACCCGTTGACCAGAGCCTCATATTCAGCCACATTGTTGGACGCCGGGAAGTGGAGGCGTAGCACGTAGCGTAGATGCTTTCCGAGGGGTGAGATGAAGAGTAGGCCTGGGCCGGCTCCTGTCTTCATCAGCGACCCGTCGAAGAACATGGTCCAGAGCTCCGGTTGGATCGGAGCCGTTGGTAGCTGGGTGTCGACCCATTCAGCCACGAAGTCCGCCAAGACCTGGGACTTAATGGCCTTCCGGGGAGCGAACGAGATTGTCTCGCCCATGATCTCCACCGCCCAGTTTGCAATCCTACCCGAGGCCTCTCGGCACTGGATGATCTCTCCCAGGGGGAAGGATGACACCACAGTTACCGGATGAGACTCGAAGTAGTGTCGCAGCTTCCGCCGCGTTAGGATCACCGCGTACAACAGCTTCTGAACTTGTGGGTAGCGGATCTTGGTTTCGGACAGTACCTCGCTGATGAAGTAGACTGGCCTTTGAACGGGCAATGCATGCCCCTCTTCTTGCCTCTCGACCACAATCGCGGCGCTAACCACCTGGGTGGTCGCGACGACGTAGACCAGGAGGGCTTCTCCGGCAGCTGGGGGCACCAAGATAGGCGCCTTTGTGAGGAGCGCCTTTAGGTTCCCGAGGGCTTCCTCGGCCTCAGGGGTCCAAGTGAAGCACTCGGCCTTCCTTAAGAGGCGGTACAGAGGTAGACCTCTTTCGCCGAGGCGTGAGATGAAGCGGCTCAAAGCCGCGAGGCATCCCATGACCCTCTGTACGCCTTTCAAGTCCTTGATGGGCCCCATGCTGGTGATGGCTGCGATCTTCTCTGGGTTGGCTTCGATGCCCCGCTCGGAGACGATGAACCCCAAGAGCATGCCTCGGGGCACCCCGAAGACACACTTTTCGGGATTGAGCTTGACGCCTTTCGCCTTGAGACATCGGAATGTCGCTCCAAGGTCGGAAAGGAGGTCGGAGGCCTTCCTCGTCTTGACTACGATGTCATCGACGTAGGCCTCGACCGTGCGGCCAATGTGTTCGCCAAACACATGGTTCATGCACCGCTGGTACGTCGCGCCTGCATTCCTCAAGCCGAACGGCATGGTGACATAGCAGTACATGCCGAAGGGTGTGATGAAAGAAATCGCGAGCTGGTCAGACTCTTTCATCCTGATTTGATGATACCCTGAGTAGGCATCGAGGAAAGACAGGGTTTCGCACCCAGCAGTGGAATCCACGATTTGGTCGATGCGAGGCAGAGGGTAGGGAACCTTCGGACATGCTTTGTTGAGACCAGTGTAGTCTACACACATCCGCCATTTCCCCCCTTTCTTTCTCACAAGCACAGGGTTGGCAAGCCATTCGGGATGGAATACCTCTTTGATGAACCCTACCGCCATTAGCTTGTGGATCTCCTCGCCTATGGCTTTGCGCTTCTCCTCGTCGAATCGGCGCAGCGGCTGCTTGACGGGTTGGGCTCCGGCTCGGATGTCTAGCGAGTGCTCGGCGACATCCCTCGGTATGCCGGGCATGTCCGAGGGACTCCACGCGAAGACGTCGGCGTTCACGCGGAGAAAGTCGACGAGCACTGCTTCCTATTTAGGATCGAACCCGGAGCCGATCCGGATCTGCTTGGAGGTGTCGCCGCTGGGGTCGAGGGGGACGGACTTAACCGTCTCCGCTGGCTCAAAGTTGCCGGCGTGACGCTTCACGTCTGGCACCTCCTTAGAGAGGCTCTCCAGGTCGGCGATGAGGGCCTCGGACTCGGCGAGGGCCTCGGCGTACTCCACGCACTCCACGTCGCATTCGAACGCGTGTTTGTACGTAGGGCCGACGGTGATGGCCCCGTTGGGGCCCGGCATCTTGAGCTTCAGGTAGGTGTAGTTGGGGACGGCCATGAACTTCGCGTAGCATGGCCTCCCCAGCACCGCGTGGTAGGTTCCTCGGAACCCGACCACCTCGAACGTCAGGGTCTCCCTTCGGAAGTTGGAGGGTGTTCCGAAGCAGACGCGAAGGTCGAGCTGTCCGAGGGGTTGGACGTGCTTCCCGGGGATGATCCCATGGAAGGGCGCAGCGCCTGCCCGGACAGAGGACAGATCAACACGCAGGAGCCCGAGGGTCTCGACGTAGATGATGTTGAGGCTGCTGCCTCCATCCATGAGGACCTTGGTGAGCCTGACGTCGCCGATGATGGGGTCGACGACGAGCGGGTATTTCCCCAGGCTCGGCACACGGTCGGGGTGATCGTCTCGATCGAAGGTGATGGGCTTGTCGGACCAGTCTAGATAAACTGGCGCCGCCACCTTCACCGAGCAGACCTCCCGGCGCTCTTGCTTGCGGTGCCGAGCCGAGGTGTTCGCCGCTTGCTCACCATAGATCATGAAGCAGTCGCGGACCTCGGGGAACTCTCCTGCCTGGTGATCTTCCTTCTTGTCGTCGTCGCGGGCCTTGCCACCCTCTGCGGGTGGCCCGGCCCTGTGGAAGTGGCGCCGAAGCATGACGCATTCCTCAAGGGTGTGCTTGACGGGTCCCTGGTGATAGGGGCACGGCTCCTTGAGCATCTTGTCGAAGAGGTTGGCACCTCCAGGGGGCTTCTGAGGGTTCTTGTACTCGGCGGCGGCGACAAGGTCCGCGTCGGCGGCGTCGCGTTTCGCTTGCGACTTCTTCTTGCCCTTCTTCTTAGCGTCGCGCTGAGTTGACGCCTCGGGAGTACCTTCCGATGGGCGGCCCTGGGGCTGCTTGTCCTTTCGGAAGATAGCCTCGACCGCCTCCTGGCCGGAGGCAAACTTGGTGGCGATGTCCATCAGCTCGCTTGCCCTGGTGGGGGTCTTGCGGCCCAGCTTGCTCACCAGGTCGCGGCAGGTGGTGCCAGCGAGGAACGCGCCGATGACATCCGAGTCGGTGATGTTGGGCAGCTCGGTGCGCTGCTTCGAGAATCGTCGGATGTAGTCCCGGAGAGACTCTCCCGGCTGCTGTCGGCAGCTTCGGAGGTCCCAGGAATTTCCGGGGCGCACATACGTGCCCTAGAAATTGCCGGCGAAAGCTTGGACTAGGTCGTCCCAGTTGGAGATCTGCCCCAGAGGCAGGTGCTCCAACCAGGCGCGAGCGGAGTCAGAGAGGAACAGGGGGAGGTTGCAGATGATGAGGTTGTCATCGTCCGTTCCACCCAGTTGGCAGGCCAGACGGTAGTCCGCGAGCCACAGTTCCGGTCTTGTCTCCCCCGAGTACTTTGTGATAGTAGTCGGGGGTCGGAACCGGGTCGGGAACAGCGCCTGTCGGATGGCTCGGCTGAAGGCTTGCGGACCGGGTGGTTCGGGCGAGGGACTCCGATCCTCCCCGCTGTCGTAGCGTCCTCCATGCCTGGGGTGGTAGCCTCGGCGCACCCTCTCATCGAGGTGGGCCCGACGGGCGCGGTGATGGTGCTCGTTGCCGAGGTGACCCGGAGCCGCAGGCGTGGTGTTGCGCATGCGCCCGGTGTAGACCGAGGCTTCCCGCATGAATCGGGAAGTCGCAGCATGAGGTTCCGAGGGGTACCCCTACCTTCGGGAGGCAGAGCTCTCGGCGCGTCGGACCGCGGCGCCTTCCAGGAGATTCTTGAGCTCTCCCTGGATTCGCCGCCCCTCGGTGGTTGATGGCTCCGGCATCGCGCGAAGAAGCATTACTGCTGCCGCCAGGTTCTGGCCGACCCCACTTGATGCGGGTGGTGGCCTGAGCCTGACATCGTCGGTGATGCGGTGCTGGAAGCCCTGGGGTAGATGACGTATTTCTCCGGCCGGAGGTTGGCCCGCCCATTCCTGCCCGACGTCCCGACGGATCGGCTCAAGCGCTCCTGCTCCCTCGTCGAGCCTGGCCTGCACCCCGCGGATTTGCTCGAGCTATGGGTCATGACCCCCCGCCTGAACGGGGACCATAGCTAGCTCCCGTGGGATGTCAACGCGAGGCACCGGCCTAGGGAGGTCACCGTCCTCCGGCATGCCGAGATGGTTGCCTTCGGGGGGACCCCCTAGATCGACGTGGAAGCATTCGCGACTCGGGCCGCGGTCCTCGTCGCCGAGGCTACGGCTACCGTCGGAACAGTCGGAAAGGCAGTAGTCGCATGCGGTCATGAAGTCCCGCATGGCACCAGGGTTGCCAAGTCCAGAGAAATCCCAACAGATGCTGGGCTCGTCGTCTTCCTCGGACCCAGAGGGCCCGTAGGTCGAGACGTCCGTCAGCCGGTCCCAAGGTGACCGCATACGAAACCCCAGAGGGTCTGGACTTGCCTCTACGAGAGCGCCCGCCAAAGCGAAGTCGCTAGGCGGGTTGAGGCTGAATCCGAAAGACGCGGGATGGGAATCGATCGGTACCTTTTGGTCAACGGGCGGCGATAAGGTCACGTCGGGGACTAACTGCGCCGTCGTCTCAGGTACGAGGGTGACGTCCAGCAAGCTTTTCGCGAGCGTGCTGGCGTCGTCCACTTGCTCGGGATTGGCGTGTCACGGGGAGACGGCGCTCGCCTTCGTCTCAAACGCGAGGTCGATGCCCGGTGCGCCCCCCGTTGGGGCGCTGGGGCCGTCGACTCGCTCGACAGCCGACGAGGCGCTGTCTCCTGCTTGGCCTTGGTTCCCCCGCCTCCTCCTCCGCCGGCGGGGGAGAGGACGGGGTGAGCTCGAAGATTGTTCTTCCACCATGCGGGGAAGACGTCGCCGATTCCGCCGCCGGCGGGCGGGTTGTCGGCCGCCACTGTTGTTGTCGCACGGCGGTGGAAGGAGTATCATGTCGTAGCTGCCGTCGAGGGACATGAACTCAAGACTCCCGAAACGGAGCATCGTCCCGGGTTGGAGAGGTTGCTAGAGACTGCCCATCTGGAGCTTGACGAGAAGCTATTCGTCAACACGCAGCAGGCCCCTACCTGGCGCGCCAACTGTCGGCGTTCCGAGACCGGGGGGTCCCTGGGCCGACGAGTGAATGTCGCCGCGTGCCCCAGCCCAGATGGGTCGAGCGCGAGGGCGAGCGCGAAGGGGGGAGAGCGAGGCGGCCGGAGACCGGCGTGAGAGAGGTGGGAATCCCGCGGCCTTCGTGTTCGTCCCGCGCCCAGGTCGGGTGCGCTTGCAGTAGGGGGTTACAAGCGTCCACGCGGGAGAGGGAGCGAGCGGCCTCCGGCGAGCGCCTGTTCTCGTCCTCGTCCCCGCGCGGCCAACCCTCTCTAAGAGGGCCCTGGTCCTCCCTTTTATAGGCGTAAGGAGAGGATCCAGGTGTACAATGGGGGGTGTAGCAGAGTGCTACGTGTCTAGCGGAGGTGAGCTAGCGCCCTAGGTACATGCCGTTGTGGCAGCCGGAGAGATCTTGGCACCCAGCTGGTGTGATGTCGTGGCCGTCGGAGGAGCGATGGAGCTTGGCGAAGGGACAGCTGTCGGAGTGGTTGAGTCCTTGCTGACGTCCTCTTGCTTCCGTAAGGGGGCTGAGAGCCGCCGTCGTCACAGAGCATGCGGGGCGCCATCATTGCCTATCTGGCGGAGCGAGCCAGATGGGATGCCGGTCTTGTTCCCTGCGGCCCGAGTCAGCTCGGGGTAGGGTGATGATGGCGCCTCCTGTTGATGTGGCTGGTCTGCGCCCTAGGTTGGGCGATGTGGAAGCTCCTCCGAAGCCGAGGTCGAGTCCGAGCCCTCGGGTCGGGCGAGGCGGAGATTGCCGACTGGTGCCGGGGCGGAGTCCGAGCCCTAGGGTCGGGCGAAGCGGGGTTCGTCGTCTTCTGGGGCCGAGCCCAAGTCCGAGCCCTGGGTCGGGCGAGGCGGAGATCGTCATCTTCCGGGACTTAGCCCGAGTCCGAGCCCTAGGTCGGACGGAGTTCACCGTCTTCCGGGACTTAGCCCGAGTCCGAGCCCTGGGTCAGGCGGAGTTCGCCGTCTTCCGGGACTTAGCCCGAGTCCGAGCCCTGGGTCGGACAGAGCGGAGTTCGCCGTCTTCCGGGACTTAGCCCGAGTCCGAGCCCTGGGTCGGGCGGAGCGGAGTTCGTCGTCTTCCGGGACTTAGCCCGAGTCCGAGCCCTGGGTCAGGCGGAGTTCGCCGTCTTCCGGGACTTAGCCCGAGTCCGAGCCCTGGGTCGAGCGGAGCGGAGTTCGCCGTCTTCCGGGACTTAGCCCGAGTCCGAGCCCTGGGTCGGGCGGAGTTCTCCGTCTTCCGGGACTTAGCCCGAGTCCGAGCCCTGGGTCGGGCGGAGCAGAGTTCGCCGTCTTCCGGGACTTTGCCCGAGTCCGAGCCCTGGGTCGGGCGGAGTTCGTCGTCTTCCGGGACTTAGCCCGAGTCCGAGCCCTGGGTCGGGCGGAGCGGAGTTCGCCGTCTTCCGGGACTTTGCCCAAGTCCGAGCCCTGGGTCGGGCGAAGCGGAGCTTCCTATGGTGCTTTCGGCAGGGCCTGACTGCCTGTCAGTCTTACTCTGTCAAGTGGCACCGCAGTCGGAGTGGCGCAGGCGGCGCTGTCCTTCTGTCAGGCCGGTCAGTGGAGCGGCGAAGTGACGGCGGTCACTTCGGCTCTGCCGGCTGGGGGGCGCGCGTCAGGATAAGGGTGTCAGGCCACCTTTGCATTAAATGCTCCTGCGACTTGGTCGATTGGTGCGGCGATTTGGTCAGGATTGCTTCTTAGCGAAGGCAGGGCCTCGGGCGAGCCGGGAATATGTTCGCCGCTGAAAGGGGGTCTCGGGCGAGACGGAAATCCTCCGGGGTCGGCTGCCCTTGTCCGAGGCTAGGCTCGGGCGAGGCGTGATCGTGTCCCTCGAATGGACTGATCCCTGACTTAATCGCACCCATCAGGCCTTTGCAGCTTTGTGCTGATGGGGGTTACCAGCTGAGAATTAGGAGCCTTGAGGGTACCCCTAATTATGGTCCCCGACATTAATGTTATGAGATTTATAAATAACATTTTAACGATACATATAATTTCTATTTAGAAAAGAAATGATAAAACCAAAAGAATATTATTGGTCATAAAGAAAATGATTAATTAGCTATTTATTTCTTTAGAATTTGTTAAGTCATTTCATCTAAACTATGCTAGGTAAAATACTTTTGTAGTCACATGCCCATATAATTTTCACCAATGATAATTCATCTAAAGTAAAAATTTTAGTGGATTAATAAAATAATTATGATTTAGGCATTATTTATGAGTATAGTTGTGTGGTATGTGATTGTTCATGTAATGGTGAATGTTACCCATGTAATGGTGTATGTTTATTTATTTGGTGTATGTTTTCTTTTGTATGTACGATATGCGAATCGATATTAGAAGCTGACTGTGTGGTAGACAAACCGAACTCGTTCGAGGACGACCCGCATGACACCTTTGAGCAAGGCAAGTGGATTCTCCCTCTGCATTTCTATTTGTACCCAAGTAATGCATATAATAATGTTTACTTTTCAGATATTTGCATAATTTGATGGGATTTACCTAAATAGGATTTTCTAGAAATACCAACACTATTCCTTGATTACCCTGGGATAAATGCTACGCTTAGCAATTTTTGCTACTGCTCAACTTGTTAATTATGATGTCACTCTTTAATGATACTATTGTTCCAGAAATGAAATTTATATTATGATGTTAACCCGATGGTTAAACAAGATCGTTTTGTATTAGATGGAACATGGAGTGACCACCCAAGATAATAGTGTAACCATGAGTGCTATCATGGCTCTGGCTTTGGTAATTAGCTTAATTTGCTTAGTACTTAACAAACTTTCCTAAAATATGGGCAAGAGGGAGAGAGGTTTAGGGTGGCAACTCATGTTAACATGGGGACGTAGTCTTGGCTAAGCTGCCTTGCCCAGAGGGCCTCCACACCGACTTGGAAACCTTAGCAGGTTGTTTTGTACTGAGTGTATTTTGTGAAAGCCTTACAATGGATCCCTAGCCATTCACCCCGGAAGTGTTTAAGGGTCCGTACAACCCAGGCTACATGGGATACATGGCTTGTGGGTAAAGTTGTACCACCTCTGTAGAGTGTAAAACTGATATGTTAGGTGTGCTCACGGTTAAGAGCAACCTAGAAACTCACATGATAATTGAACTTAAAGATGGAAAATAAATTGTGATCCGATGATACATAAATGGTTTGCTTAAGTGGTTTCACTTAAGTGTTTTTGATATAATCATATGCTTATGTTTAATTGGGATACTTTCAATTAGTAAGTCAAGCGTTGTTAATAAAATATTGACCAACTAAAATGCTTATCGCTTAACCATAGCCTACCTTGTCAAACTTGCATTATTTCTCCCACTTGCTGAGCCCCGACCATAAGTGAGCTCACCCCTTGCTAATATTTTGATCAGAGGGTGATGAAGAAGACTTTGTAGATGATGTCGACGAATACTAAGTCTAACAATGCGCCAGTCACCTTCGTGTGGAAGATTGTCTATGTTTAATTCTGATGTACTTTGAAAATGATACTTTTTAAGATACTATTGTCTGGATGATGTAATAAAATTACTCTACTCTCTTTACGCCTTTATTACATTGTCTTTTGATATATTACACTTGTGATGTCAATATATGTGTGGAAAATAGATCCTAGCACACATATGCTATGCATTCGGTTTTGCCCCCAAAATCGGGTGTGACAGCAGCGATGCTCCTGCGGTTTGGGCGAGGGGCGAGGCAAGGAGGGAGTGTGAGAAAATGGAGAGGGAGAGCGAGGGCGGTTCCATTTTCCTAGCAGCAGGGGGCACACGTCGCCAGGCAGCTGTTGGAGGTGGGGGAAGGGGCTGCCATGCGGGCCCTGCTGTCAGGCTGCGGCGGCTGCGCAAGCACAGCGCGCGGGCCACCCGACTGGGCTGCGCAAGCATGCATGGCGGGGTGGGCCGCGAGGCCGAGGTGGACCGAGAGGAGGAAGGGGGCTGGGCTCTTTTCCTATTTTCCCCTTCTTTCTCCTATTTTTGCTTAATTTTTTATCTAGTTTCCACCCTCGAGCGCAAAGTCAAAACCAGATAAATGCATTTCAAACGTATGCGGCAAGCAAAATAAAGTATGCACTTCGGCATGGTGCAGCATCACACGACTTCCTTAGGGTTTCAGATGACATCAAGATTACTCTTACTGTTTTGAAAGAGACAGAACAGAACGAAAAGAAAGAGAAAAGAGGAGGTAATACCTGAATTTGGTAGGTACTAGAGAAGAAATTCTATACCCCCAAATTCAGGGTGTTACAGATCAATTCATCAGGTTATAGCTCAAGCAAATTTAAGGAGTCATCTATTGCATCTAAGTTCAGTCAAATATAATTAACCTACAACAGTATTTCAAATAAATTATGATGTGACCAAGATGAGAAGAGAAGGTAGACACTTACCCATTGGCATCAACAATTTCTCTAGAAATCTCCATCTTCTTGGTGGTGCCTTTGTACAGCTCCTCGAGGCTGCATGGCAACTTCCGCTCGATAGTCGACGCCTTCACAGCATGTTGGCCGGTGTGCATGTCGTGCTTGTATGTAAAATGGATCCTGGCTCATTTGTCTAAATGATTTTGGTGTTTGATGATCAACATAACCTATGGACTAATGTGTTTGCTAGTGTTTATGTTTGTAATTCACAGGATGCTAAAATGACTTGGACTAAGGCATTGAGAAAGCAACACATCAAAAAAGACATTATGAAGAACATAAGTAAAGATCAACAAATATCAAGCAAAGTCCAAGACATGAAGAAAAGTGTTGCCACTAATGGACCGTCCGACTAAGAGCACTAGACTGTCTGGTGCCACACCGCCAGACTATCTGATGCACCAGGGATTAGTAGCCCAACGACTAGTTCCTGATGGCACTGTGGAGAGCCTGGACTATCCGGTGTGACACCGGACTGTCCGGTGTAAGGCTGACTGCGCCAACTGTCACCTGCCAGATCCAACGGCTAGTGGCGCACCTGACATGGCATAGGAATGTCCGGTGCATACCACCGGACTGTCCGATGTGCAACAAAAAGCAGCAGCTTTTCTCCAACGACTATATTTGAGTTGGGACCTATATATACTTCATCCAACTGGCATTTGAAGGGGTGGGAGCCCAAGCAACATACCAAGATATATTGTAGACATTTTCCAAGTGCTCAAACACTCAAGTGTTTAATAGAATCACTAGGTGATTAGCGTAGGTGCTTTTACGAAGTGCTTAGGTTAGTTAGACCGCTTATGTGCTTGCTCTAGGTGAATCCTATTAGTTGAGTGAGTTTAGAAAAACCACACAACCCTCGGCTCTTACGCGAGCCGTTGTAATTGTACCGAGTGAGGCGAGAGTCTTGTGAGACCATGACAACTGAGTTTGTGTCACGGCCGCCACCATGTACCAGAGGGAACGAGGCCCCGTGCCCGAGTGCCGCTACTGTCGGGATGGCCGCGGCCGCGGTCCGCCCATGAGCGGCCATAGGTTTGCCTCTATCTCCCCTCCCCGCGCATCTAAGTTCAGTTTCAAATATAATTAATCAACAACAGTATTTCAAATAAACAATGATGTGACCAAGATGAGAAGAGAAGGTAGACACTTAGTCATTGCCATCAACAATTTCCCTAGAAATCTCCATCTTCTTGGTGGTGCCTTTGTACAGCTCCTCGAGGCTGCATGGCAACTTCCGCTCGGTAGCCGACACCTTCATAGCCTTCCCGCCAGTGTGCATGTCGTGCTCATCCGGGCCACCGCTGAACGTAGATCCGAATATATTGTCCTCGAAAATGGAGGAGAATCGTGTCCCACCAGTCTGCTTACAGGGCATTCCACCTTCATGTCGCTTCCCTCATGTTCCTGCTCGTCAGGCTATCAACAAAGGGGAGCTCCGCTATGGCCACGACGACGGAGAGGGAGGATTTGGATCTGTTGGAGGAAACGATACTCACGGCTAGTAGGATTTGTTCGAGGGAACGGAGCTACGGACACCGTCGTAGTTGTCGAAGCAGCAAACCTCGATGCCGTCACCGCCACGGGGAGGCATTCCCTCCAAGACCTCCGTCTTCTTCAACATCTTCTCCATCGACTGCAACTCGACAAGTAGGAGGACCCACTCCAGTTCCGGTCATATATCCAAATCGGGCGCGGGGGCGATTTGAGAAGGAGATAGAGGCGCGAGAAGGGGGAGATAGAGGCAAACGTGTGGCCGCTCGTGGGCGGGGCCGCAGGCATCCCGACGACGGTGGCACCTGGGCGCAGGGGCGGTTTGGGAGGTAGAGGGAGATAGAGGCGCGGGGAGGGAGAGATAGAGGCAAACCTGTGGCCGCTGCCCATGTGTGAGAATGATAGCATGATCTGGGAGGAGGAGGAGACGATGTCGAGGACGATGTGTGGGGTCATCAGGTGGGAGCACGGCAAGGATCATGGTCGAGGACAATGTTGCGGAGGGCACTCGATAAGGGCAATGGCCTATACACCCGTCTTATAGAGTAGTATACAAGGATAGGGAAAAGTGGCGACACACAAATTGACAGCAGTGAGAAAATAACATTGACATATAAATCAGTAAAAATTTAAAATGATGATTTCAGTCCAGTCAAAACTGTATTTACTATATGGAATATTTGATTCGAAAAAGGTGGACTCTGCTGCCCTACTTGACCGACGCTCGAGAAGTCGAGATAGAGACAACCGGCACCCGCCGATCGCTCGCTGGGATGAAGAAATGCTCCGGCGTGCTCTTCATCCTCACACTCGCCGTCGTGCTCTTCCTCCTCTCGCCGTCGCCCTCCCCCTCCCCCACTCCACCCCCCAACACCGCACCCAATGGCCCGATCACCGACCTTCTCCCCACCCTCCCCGGCCTTTCGGACCTCTACCCTCCCGCTCCCAACTCCACTGCACATCTCTCCTGGGGCCTCATCCGCCCGCTCCTCTGCCGCTCCGACGCGCTCCCGGGAACCTCTGCAGGCGTCCTCGAGGCAGCCGAAGCCTGGCGGAATCTCACCCTGGCTGTCACCGCCGCGGCAAGCGAGGAGGAGGCGCGTCTCCAAGGACTCCGCTGCTCATCGTCCGTGGGAGGGGATCTACGCACGGGACGTGCCACACTCCCCTGCGGGCTCTCGGAGGGCGCGGCATTGACGGTGGTCGGGGTTCTCAGGGAGGGGGCGGCCAAGTTCTGGGTGGAAATGCTGGGTGCGAACGGTGAGGTTGTGCTGCACGTCAATGTGAGCCTGGGAGCCGTGGGGGTGGTGGTGGAGCAGAATTCCTGGACGCCAGAGGAGGGGTGGGGGGAGTGGGAGCGGTGCCCACCTGTTGGTGATGTGGGCAGCAGCAATAGCAGCTTGCAGCTAAGGTTAGCTGTCTTGCTTTACTTTGATGATCTGCATGTCTGGCAGGGTTTTAAGTTTTAAATAGCGGGCTATAGCCTTCGCTATAGCCCACAGCCCACTATAGTTATTTTATCAGGGAAAAGCTATGTGCTATAGCCTAATTTAGTCTGCTATATCCCGATATAGCCCGTTATTTGCACTTTTGAGAAGCACGCCGCTAAACCCCTTAGCCCGCTATTTAAAACCATGATGTCTGTTGGGAGAATTGCAGATATACTAGTTCGTTTTATCTATGATAAGTCTTTAACTTGCTTATGCCTGTACTACTTGTATGATTACTAGCAAAATGCAAGTTCAATCTCAGCTTAGCGACTGTCGCATGCTTCATGCGAAAGAATATGCAAAGTAGTATTTACACCAGAAGGCAAGTAGCCATAATTGACTGACAAGCAGTAGTTTCCTCATTTCCTGATTGGCTCTTTGATTCCTATATGTTATGGTCAGTATTTGGTTGAGGACATAGATGGTCTGCTTCAGGGTTTAAGGGTCAGCATAACTTAAATGTCTCATGGAAGTAAACTAAAAAACCTAGGTGCATTGAGCACTGATTTGTATTTCTTCCATGCCAAATTATAAGACATTTTGGCTTTGCTAGATACATAGCTTTTCTTATGCACTTAGATTACACTATGTCTGGATATAGTTAAAGTAATGTATCTAAAAAAAGCCAAAACGTCTTATAATTTGGAATGTGTGTACTTCAGAACTTTTTCTTCTAAAGGTCCAAACAATAAGAAACTAATTTGTGTCTACAGCGTATGGATCATAGTCAAATGCTATAATAAATAAAAGATTTGTAAATATGCAGATTACAGCTCATGAGATTCTTCATTTCCTATCATCACACTGTAGTCAAATAGATGCAGAGAGTATACGAGCATGGGAGTGTTTCTTTTGTGGTGCCAATGAAGATAGCCATGACTCTAGTTTTGAATTAGGAATGTTGCTGGTGTGATTGAGATACTTGTATTGCAAATCTTTTGATGAATGAAAAAAACTAGTGATTAAATGTCAACTGATAATGCAGACGTAGAACCTATTTGTTGATATCATCCTGCATTGTGGATGACTTTTGTTATTATGAATAGCTACAGAGTGCAGTTAACATTCACTTCTGATGAGTAATGCGATGTGACACTTGTGATTGTGAGTAACACTGTGTTCATCACCATAGTAACATGCATATTCAAGTAAAAAATTATAATAACATGCATATGCTACTGTGACAAAAAAAAGATGTTCGTAGATTCTCCATGTGCTAGGTCTGTTGCAAGTATGTGGTATCCCATGGCAACATAATCATTATTAGCTTCTAACGACAGTCGACTAACATGGTGAGCTGTTAGCTGCTACAGAGTACTGTAGTCCTAATGGAATGCTGCAAAACTGGACATGATGGAAAAAGATTAGCATTCCTGAAGAATTTATACTTCTATTGGAATTTAGTGGTGCTTATTAGTACTTTTATATAAACGAGTTCCTTCAAAACATTTGCAATTCAAAATTCGATGTGTTAATTATATTGTCCTAGTGATGCCAACTACTGTCTGCAAAATCCATTTACAATAGGTTCTCCATTTTTCAGTAAATGATCATATGCTTTTGTTCTAGTATCCTTTATCATGTTCTTTAGTATCTTACTGTTGACAACTAAATAGTTGTCTCTAGGATTTTAGTTCCTAAACACTTGTGTTATTTATAGCGTAGCAAAAGAGGCTCTAGCTGAGTTGGTTAGATGGTCTGAGTAGTACTCCTTAGCTCCTGAGTTCGAATCCCAGTCGGAGCGAATTTCAGGCTGAAGTTAAAAAAGGTCACTCGCTGGTTCCCTGGTTGTGTGCATATGAGATGGACTGACCTATAGGGGACAGATCCTCGTGTAGGGGCTGGGAGGGCTCAAAGCACAAGTAAAAATCTGACCTACAGGGGTGTACCCTCATGCTGCACGAGGGGCCAGCTTTCGTGACCTTTCTCGGTCGGGGCTCCAATTTCTTCTTAATATAATACCATAAGGGTGGTCTTTCCCCTACCGGCCAAGTTTTTATTTATAGCCTATGCTCGGACTGATAAAGGCATTCTATGTTCTGAGTTTGACCAGTCCAGTGGACGGCCTTGTTCATTGCAATGAGAAAGTGGGTGCAAGGATCGTCCAGGAGAGTAATAATACTGTGGTAAATATTACTGGGAACCAACCTGAAGATTGGCAGAGTCAAACAGGACATGGTCAGTTAAGTGGCCGTTTCTCAATTGTTGAAGGAGAGCCTTTTACAGTAACACTGTGGGCTGGTGTAGAGGGGTTCCATATGACAGTAAATGGGCGGCATGAGACATCATTTGCCTATAGAGAGGTGAACTTTTGCAATACAATAAGACTGCATACTTCACTTTTTGTGAGTAATTCAGTATTACATAATTCTGAAAGCTATTAGTGTTTTTTATAGAGGTCAGAGCCATGGTTGGTAGCAGAAGTCATGTTTTCTGGTGATTTGGAGCTCTTGTCATTCTTGGCTAATGAGTTACCAGTATCAGAAGATATAGACATGGAAAATGTTGCAGTTTTGAAGGCCCCACCTCTGCCAAAGAAGCAAACTTTTCTGCTGGTTGGTGTTTTCTCTACTGGAAACAACTTCAAGCGGCGGATGGCTTTGAGGCGAACATGGATGCAATATGAGGCTGTTCGCTCAGGCGATGTAGTAGTCCGTTTTTTCACTGGTCTTGTAAGTTCACTTTATTTGTCCTCAAGTACATTGCAATGTTTCCATTTGTCTTTCGAACCAGTTTCTTTTTGGTTGAGACACCCTATTGGATTGGTAAAGAACCACTTGCATATTCTTGGCTTCTCGCATCTTCATAGCCAAATTGTCTCCCTATTTTCCGACTAGCTTCGGCATGTAAGAGCCTAAGCGGCAATTCCTCTGAACAGGGACTGGTTTGAAAGTGAGTCCCATGTTTAGAATAAAAGTAGTAGAGAACATAATGTCACAACCTGTTCTTTTTTGCCTACATTTTTTTGTTTGTGGACTAAGGAATGCTTTGCTTATGCATTTCAAGGTTGTATCAATAGTTAAGAACCAGCACTACTTTTGGTAAGGGGTAAAGAAAAGGAGGACAGATATGAAATAGATTGGAAATCTTTTCTTCCCTTGCTGCCTCTTACATCTTAAAGTGGTATGCAGCCTTTGCATAAAAAAATCAAATTCGAAATTCCTGAAGAGAATTGAATATTCTCGTCAATGTCCCAATATGATAGCTCTTCTTTCTTCTGTAATTGAACTTGTAAGACTAGTTGTATTTGTAAAGAATGGTGCATAGATGAAACTGCTACAAAAAAGAACCCACAGAGGATAAATTGAAAGAACATATAGGATAGCTCCATTTTGCATCTGTCAAGAGTACTACCTCTAATCCAGCTTCAAAGTACGTGAGCACATCTGCATGCATTACAAATGCTCTTGATGACATGAGCCACACCCACTTTGTATTCTTGAAATGTATACCTTTACTCCTTACAAATAACTGAGATTGTTGTCTGATTTGCTTTTCATATTCAGTTATTCTTGACGTGGTATATTCTACTTTTATTCACAACATCTATCTTTATGCCTAAAATGCAGCACAAGAATGAGCAAGTCAATATGGAGTTATGGAGAGAGGCTAAATTATATGGTGATATCCAATTGATGCCCTTCGTTGACTACTATACTTTGATCACTTTGAAGACCATATCAATTTGCATTTTTGGAGTATGTTTTCTTTTTCAGGCTTTCACCTCATGGAAGCTTCTTTAGTTTTGACTTTTGGAGTTTGAACCATGTCACCACTAAGACCGACTCTAGCAGATTACCCAAAGTTTACCCTATGCACTGTTTTGCACTGTAAACTGCACTGTTCGCATAGTGGAGTTTGAATAGAGGTATGGGGGTGGGTAAGCTGCTGGAGATAGTCTAAGTTGATAGTGAGTTATTTAGTGATAAGAACAATTCACCTTATCTTGAAAGCATTTTTCTTTTTTTCTTTTCACGAAAACGCAGGTGCATTTCAATAGAAAAAGAAGAAACAGTACAGAGTCTCAAATAGACCTATGACCTTAACTCTAGGGCCAACTCATCGTGGCCAGGACTTAAAGGGTCCATAAAACACTATCTACCAACACTGGCTGACAGGAACAGAAGACCTTTGGCACCAGCCATCAGCCACAAATCCCTCTCTTCACAAAAATGAGAGAAAACAGTAGCCATTGTGGGTGAAAGGCCCTCAAAAACACATCCATTGCACATCTTCCAGATAGTCCAATCACCTAGTACGACTAGAGAATTGAAACCCCTTCTAGTCAGCCCCTCTCTTCTTTCTTTAGTATGTGCCCATCAACAGAAGGAGTTGTCTTTAGGTTTAAGGACAAGGGGGTGCAATCAGTATAGTATATCCTAAAAATCTTGAACCAAAAATCTCTTGGAAAGACACAAGAGAGGAATAGATGGTTGATAGTTTCCTCCCCTTGATCACATAATAGCCATCTTTCATGATTGGGGGAGGCCTCGACAAGCCAGTCTATCTGCCTTCAACCAAAGTTTCTATTACGAGTTACAAGTTACAAGCTTCAGTGGCATACTGAACAACATACAACGACCACAAAACATAACACTGTTAGTTCTTGAGCCCACGCGGCTCCAGAGTATCTTGTCAGCAACCTTTTCGTCATGTGGTCATTTTTGGCAGAGTCTTGTTTGTCTATCATCTAACAGCCAGAATACATAAGTCCAACATGGGTTTCATACAAGTCATTTCCAGAGCTTGAGAGTCCTATCATGGCTTACTGAGGCAACCTTCCCTGTTGCACTGGATGCTGCCAGGGCTGCAACCAAACCGTCATGCGCATTGTTGAAGGTCATGGTGTTCTTCTCCCTGATGTCTTAAAGTTGCCACCAACCACATAAAAAATTACATTTAGGAGGAGCCCAGGCACGCCAAATCCTCACATAAGGCTCAAAGGAGATGTCATGGTCGGGCGTTACGGCCGCACATACACTAGGCGTCGCCGAGATATGCGACGCGCAGCGGAACGCACGGCGCGCACAGCAGACACGCGAGATAAGGAAGGTCCGGAAGAGGAAGGTCCGGCAAGGGGGCTAAGATAAGGGAATAGCCTTCCATGAATAAACCCTTCCTATTATGATGATAGCTTTCTATAAATAACAACCTTCCTAGTATTAGTAGTTCTTTCCTGTTATGAGATCCTAAATTAGTGGGCTGATGGCCTATATATATGCTGTATCCGCACTTGGAATAAGCAAGCAAGAAATACCACTTCCTATTCTCCTCTCTTCTCTCAAGCCTGCGGTTAGGGAGTTCCCTCCCCACCGGAGAAGACGGACGGCTACGAGCTGCGTAGCCGAGGTCCGGCCAGTCAGGGGTTCAATGCCCTTGACAACTTGGTATCGGGATCCTGGCGATCCTCGCCTACTCGTCCCACGACATCATCCCCAAGCTCCGCCACATCCTGCGCCGCGCCTGCCATGGAGGATGACCTCAAGACCACCGTGGAGCAACTCGCCAGGGCCGTCCAACTCCTCCAAGCCACCGCCGAGGCCAACGCCAAGGCAATCCACACGCTGTCCTCCGATCCATCGCCGTCCGCAGGCCACCGCCACCCAACCGGCGAGCACCACAACGATCGGCCGCCCCGGTTCCAAAAGATGGACTTCCCGCGTTTCGATGGCAAGTCTGATCCGCTCATCTTCATCAACCACTGTGAGTCTTATTTCCATCAACAACGTACCATGGCGATGGTGAAGGTTTGGATGGCCTCCTACAACCTCGAAGACGTGGCCCAGCTGTGGTACATCCAGCTGCAGGAGGACGAGGGCACACCACGCTGGGGCTGTTTCAAGGACCTCCTCAACTTGCGGTTTGGGCCTCCCCTCCGCTCGGCGCCGTTGTTTGAGCTCGCCGAGTGCCGGCGCTCGGGGACCGTGGAGGAATATTCGAATTGTTTCCAGGCCCTCCTTCCTCGCGCGGGCCGGCTTGACGAGGCCCAGCGTGTCCAGCTGTACACTGGCGGTCTGCTTCCGCCGCTGAGCCACGCGGTCCACATCCAGAACCCGGAGACGCTTGCAATGGCAATGAGCTTGGCACGCCAGGTCGAGTTGATGGAGACCGACAGGCAGGCGCTGGCTCCAACTCGCCTTGGCCTGCACGGTCTTCTCCCGAACCCGGCGCCGCGCCCAGCGCTGGTCGCGCCTCCTCCACCGCTCGCGCTCCCGGCGCCATCGGTGGGCGTCTCCATGGGCCGTGGCGCGGGCAACCAGCGGCAGCTGACCCCGGAGGAATAGGCTGAGCGTGTCACCTGGGGCTCTGTTTTAATTGTGATGAAAAATATTCCCGTGGCCACAACAGATTCTGCAGGCGCATCATCTTCGTTGACGGGGTGGAGATCGACGACACCGATGACGCTGCGGCTGGGACTGACAGCGAGGCACCTTGCTTCTCCTTGTAAGCCCTGGCCGGGGTGGCCATGGCGGACACCATGCAGGTCGCGGTGGTGCTTGGGGCCACATCACTCGTCGCACTCCTCGATTCTGGCAGCACGCACAACTTCATCTCCGAAGAGGCGGCGTGACGCTCCGGCTTGCTGCTACGCCAGCGACCCCGTCTCACGGCCATGGTCGCCAATGGAGAGCGGATCACCTGCGAGGGTGTCATCCACGACGCGCCCCTCCTCATCGATGGTGCCCTGTTTCCGGCCGACCTCTTCGTTATGCCGCTGGCTGGGTACGACGTCGTTCTTGGCACCAAGTGGCTCGGCGCGTGGGGACCCATCGTCTGGGACCTCGCTCGCCGACGCATGTCGTTCCAGCACGAGGGCCACACAATCTGCTGGCAAGGCGTGCCGTCGTCAACTGCTCCGCGGATTCAGGCAACCGTGGCCGTGGCCGCGGACGCCCTCCTAGACGGGCTACTGGGCGCCTTCGACGACATCTTCGCTGAACCAACCGGTCTACCTCCAACCCGGGGTCGCGACCACCGCATCATCCTCAAGCCCGATGTTGCCCCGGTGGCGGTGCGGTCGTACAGGTACCCGATCGCCCACAAGAATGAACTCGAGCGGTAGTATGCCACCATGATTGACCAGGGCATCGTCCGCCGCAGTGACTCACCATTGTCCTCGCCGGTCCTCCTCGTCAAGAAACCGGACGGGTCATGGCGCTTTTGCGTGGATTACCGCGCCCTGAATACGATCACCGTCAAGGACGCCTTCCCCATTCCGATGGTAGACGAGCTACTCGACGAGCTCCACGGCGCAGGCTTCTTCACCAAGCTTGACTTACGGTCGGGTTACCATCAAGTGCGGATGCGGGCTGAGGATGTGCACAAGACCGCATTCCGTACTCATGATGGCATGTACGAGTTCCTGGTGATGGCGTTCGGCCTCTGCAACGCCCCGGCCACATTCCAGGCGCTCATGAACGATGTTCTCTGGTCGTTCCTCTGCCGGTTCGTCCTCGTCTTCTTTGATGACATTCTAATTTACAGCAAGACATGGGCCGACCGCCTGCGCCACCTCCGTGCCGTCTTCTCCGAGCTTCAGCACCACCAACTTTTCGTCAAACGCACCAAGTGCGCTTTCAGCGCCACCTCGGTCGCGTACCTCGGCCATGTCATCTCCGAGGCGGGTGTCGCCGTGGATCCGGCCAAGGTGCAGGCCATCCATGAGAGGCCAGTTCCACGTTTGGCTCGGGCGGTCCGTGGCTTCCTCGGCTTGGCAGGATACTATCGCAAATTCGTCCACAATTTCGGGACCATCGTCGCGCCCCTAACTGCCCTTCTTAAGAGGGACGGTTTCGAGTGGTCCGAAGCGGCAGCAGCGGCTTTCGACGCCCTCAAGACGGCGATCTCCTCCACCCCGATCCTCGCCATGCTAGACTTCGCAAAGCCATTCATCGTCGAATGTGACGCCTCGTCACACGGCTTCGGTGCGGTCCTCGTCCAGGAGGGCCACCCGGTGGCGTTCTTCAGCAGGCCGGTAGCGCCACGACACCGCGCCCTTGCCGCCTACGAACGCGAGCTCATCGGCCTGGTCCAAGCCGTTCGCAATTGGCGGCTGTACCTCTGGGGGCGTCGCTTCCTCGTCAAAACCGATCACTATAGCTTGAAGTTCCTGTTCGATCAGCGCCTCGCGACGATCCCTCAACATCATTGGGTGGGCAAACTTCTGGGCTCGACTTCACCGTCGAATACCGGAGGAAGGGACCGTGGTGGCCGACGCGCTCTCCCACCGCGACACACCGGAGGAAGGGACCGTTTTGGTCCTGTCGGGACCACGTTTTGACTTCATCACGCGTCTTCGGCAAGCACAGCTCACCGACCCGGCCCTCGTCGCCATCCGCGATGAAGTGCGCGCGGGCTCCCGTGGGGCCCCATGGGCGGTGGTCAACGACATGGTGCAGTATGCCGGCCGCCTCTACATCGCGCCTACGTCTCCCCTCCTACACGAGATTCTGAGGGATGTGCACGAAGAGGGCCATGAAGGGGTACAACGCACTCTCCACCGACTCCGGCGTGATTTCCATTCTCCTAACATGAAGCAGGTGGTACAAGACTTTGTTCGCGAATGTGTCACGTGCCAGCGCTAAAAGTGGGAGCACCTGCAGCCGGGCGGTCTCCTTCTCCCTCTGCCAGTACCACAGGGTGTGTGGTCGGACATCGCCATCGACTTCATCGAGGCACTTCCGCGCGTGAGGGGCAAGTCGGTCATCCTCACCATGGTCGACCGGTTCAGCAAATATGCCCACTTCATTTCGCTCGCCCGCCCGTACTCCGCCGAGTCCGTCGCCCAAGCTTTCTTCGCCGACATCGTCCGTCTTCATGGAGTGTCGCAGTCCATTGTGTCAGATCGCGACCCGATCTTCACGTCGACATTCTAGCGCGAGCTCATGCGCTTGGTGGGCACCAAGTTACACATGACGACGGCCTTCCACCCGCAGTCAGATGGGCAGTCCGAGGCGGCCAACAGAGTCATCATCATGTACCTTCGCTGCCTCACGGGCGATCGTCCGCATCACTGGCTGCAGTGGCTCCCATGGGCGGAGTTCGTCTTCAATACGGTGTACCAAAGTTCGCTTCGGGATACCCCGTTCCGGGTCGTCTACGGGCGCGACCCACCAACCATCCGGTCCTATGAGCCGGGCGACACACGGGTGGCGGCTGTTGCCAAGAACATGGAGGAACGCCAGGAATTTCTCGTCGATATCCGCGCTCGTCTCGAGCAAGCTCAGGCGGTTCAGAAACAACACTACGACAAGGCTCATCGTGAGGTTTCCTACAAGGTTGATGATTGGGTGTTGCTCCGACTTCGCGCCACCACCGGCAAGCTCAAGCAGCGCTACTTCGGGCCCTACCGCATCACCGAGCTAATCAACAAGGTGGCTGTCCACCTCGCTCTTCCACCTCAGGCTCGCCTGCACGACATGTTTCATGTAGGTCTCCTGAAGAAGTTCCATGGCGCTCCACCGAGGCTCCATCGCCCCTTCCACTAGTCCACCACGACGCCATTTTTCCAGAGCCGGAACGCGCTGTCCGTCAGCGCATCGCTCGTGGCGTCCAGCAGTTCTTGGTACAGTGGAAGGGACAATCCCCTGCATCGGCCACCTGGGAAGATATCGAGCCATTCCGCGCCAAGTATCCCGCACTTCAGCTCGAGGACGAGCTGCCTCTCGAGGAGGGGATAGATGTCATGGCCGGGCGTTACGACCGCACATACACTAGGCGTCGCCGAGATATGCGACGCGCACAGCAGGCGCGCGAGATAAGGAAGGTTCGGAAGAGGAAGGTCCAGCAGGGGGCTAAGATAAGGGAATAGCCTTCCATGAATAAACCCTTCCTATTATGGTGATAGCTTTCTATAAATAAAAACCTTCCTAGTATTAGTAGTTCTTTCCTGTTATGAGATCCTAAATTAGTGGGCTGATGGCCTATATATATGTTGTAACCGCACTTGGAATAAGCAAGCAAGAAATACCACTTCCTATTCTCCTCACTTCTCTCAAGCCTGCGGTTAGGGAGTTCACTCCCCACCAGAGAAGACGGACGGCTACGAGCTGCGTAGCCGAGGTCCGGCCAGTCAGGGGTTCAACGCCCTTGACAGGAGACTAAACCAACAAAGAAACCTTTATAAGCAGACTTTGCGGAGTATTTCCCATTTGGGAAAAGCCTAAAAATGTGAGAGCCAGCCATCCCTTCCCGCAGCTCGACTTGGTTGGGAAGGTCCCAAAGCTGAAGATCATCCAGTAGAACCTGAACCATCAAAGCCCTTGTAATATCCAAAACCGTCAAAGCATTTTTTTGCTCAAATGCACAGGAGAGCTCGCATCATTATATTAAGAAAAGAGGAGTCTAAGAAGACTCACACATGTCCATCAGCCCATAAGAGTAGGTTCTAGTATAAGGCTCTAGCCGATGAAGCCAAATAAAATGACCAGCTACCTATAAATGTCCATCTATGGCCAGACGCTACTGAGGCCTCTAGTCCTCACCCTACACCATAACTTGGCCTTATCCTTTAAATCTTGCATAGTGACATTGAAATTAGGAGAGCCCTCCCACGAAGCTGCATACATTCTTGTGTTTCCATAACCACCAAGTGACGAAAATCACTATTCAATTGAAGCCTTTACAGCATTGCTTGACCATTTGCCATGAAGCTTGACACCACTATTCAATGAACACAAACATATCTTGAAAGCATTCATTGAGTTGCGACATTTTATTTGCATGATTTTAATGTTACACTGACTGTTTATGGATTTTTTTCATATATTTTTCTTTCAGTAATCTGACTTGAGGACACTGTTCTCTTCAATGGTTGTTTAGCCTGTTTAAACAGTCTAAACCCTAAATCCTGTACACCGCTTCTTTTTAATCATCTGTTTACCTTGTTTAAATGGCTGTTTAGTCTGAAACTCTGAATAATGGCTAAACATTAGGTGCCTGACTGTTTAGGATGGTAAAATTTTGATTCAGTAAGTTCTTAACCACTTATTTATGTTATTAAGACTTATAGCTTTATATGAACTATAGTTTTGCAATATCAGTATATTATGGCTTTGGGTGCAATCAATTTAGTAGTCTGTTAATACTAGTGGTGGATTTGTTATTGTGCTTCAATATATTTTTTTTGTTATCAGATTTCTTGGTCCATCCATATCATATGTTATCCTTTAAAGAATTACAGTTAAAAGCATAGACTATATATATGTATTAACAAATTGCAACCTGGGATTTTTCTTTCTAATGCAACACACAAACTACTTAATTGCTGGAATTTTCCAGCCCCTTGAATTTCTAATACTTTTTTTGCTGGCGCACAAGATCTTCTAAAAATTGTTAATATTTTGGTACCAAGATATTTCCATATATTATAAAATCTATCTATATTTTCTAGATTTTTGTTCTTACTAGATACTATAAGTTCAGCCTACTCTACGTACTATTTTTTGGGGAAAAAACTCTACTAATCAGATGGAATACTTGAGGCATAGTATAACTTGTAGTTTTCACTATTTTTGTGTAGTTAAACATTTTGATAAAAAATGAAATTAAAAGGTTGTGACGCAACCACCCTGCACAAGCTAATGCTGCCTTCCTACTTGATCAACAGAAAAAAAGTTGGAACTGAGTTTGAATCAGATTTTTTTAAAATCTGTTTATCAGTTTATACATGGTGTTGTATTGATTTAGCACCTTTTAAAACTCCCTATACCAGGAGAACTAAAATAAATGTTGGCATTTAGCACCTTTCTAAATTCCATATATCAGCAGAACTAGAATAAATATATGCAAATTGTTTTAAAAAATTAACATATCCTTCTTTTTGTCTATTGCTATTTTGCAGACAAAAATTGTTCCTGCAAAGTACATCATGAAAACGGATGACGATGCTTTTGTTAGGATCGATGAAGTGATCTCGAGCCTAAAGAAGAGCAATTCCAATGGCCTTCTTTATGGTCTCATTTCTTTCCAATCTTCTCCCCACAGAGACAAGGGTAGCAAATGGTTCATCAGTCGGAAGGTATTGCATACTCCATTTATCCCGCATGGGGATTTTGTTTGTTTCAATTGCTTTTCTCACCCATGAGAAATACAGGAATGGCCCTTCGACATGTACCCGCCATGGGCTCATGGTCCTGGATACATAATCTCACGTGACATCGCTAAGTTTGTAGTCCAAGGCCACCAGGAACTGACTCTTCAGGTAGGAAATAAACCAGCAACATATTCACAGGTTTCTCATAGTGTTATTTGTTAGGCATTGATGCAACTGGATTGATTTTGCTGCTTTTTCAGCTTTTCAAACTTGAAGACGTGGCAATGGGGATTTGGATCCAACAGTACAAGAACAGCGGGCAGCAAGTAAACATTGTGACTGATGACCGGTTCTACAATGAAGGATGCGAAGCTGACTACGTCCTTGCCCACTACCAGACCCCGAGGCTTATGATGTGTTTGTGGGAGAAGCTGAAGACGGAATATCATGCTATATGCTGTGAATAGCATCCGAATTGCAAGTAGGAGGCGATAGAGGAATGGATAGGTTAGCCTTGGTTTTGAAGAAGACATTTGCTTTTGCTCCGATTTTGATGTGGAAAGTTGTTGGGACTATGCGCAAAAAGCCTGTAACATTGGATTATCAGTTCTGTGCTGTGGGTTCATGTTCTTGGTTTTTGGGTAGAAAATGTTAATCCGTGCAATTTGATGGATGTTGTGTAAAGGGTGCTGTAGGACATTTGAGAGAGTTGTATGTGGCAGAATCTTCTAAGTTATTGGATCCACATGTATCTGTTCTCGTCCCAAATACCTCAGCTGGCTGTGCATGTGCACTAAATAACTTAACATGATCCGTCCGAGTGTCTCAAAGACCACGGATAACCACGGATCATTAGGATCGCAAAATTAAGTAAACGCAACTCACATATAAACACTTGAAGCGGAAGTAAATTCTTTATTACAAAATAACTACAAGTTACATCAAGATTTCATTATACATCATTGGAGTAATTACAAAAGAAAGTGATTCAAAAGAATTACACTTTGAAATGTTATAAAATATTTGTAAGTTTGAAATTCATGCTAGCTTAAATGACATTCCTCAATAAAGAAACTATAGATGAGATATACTTATATAAGAAGGCCGAACCCACCGGCACTTAACGATAAAAACGGACGGAAAAACCCTTCTCCCGTTTCCGCTCCCGTAATTCTTCGTCGGAAATGGGAGCGGGAGCGGAATAACTACGGGCGGAAACGGGTCCGGGTTATACGGGTTTACGGAAACGAACCAAAACGACCGAAAATTAACCGGAAACGAACGGAAATTGCCTCAACGAAAAAATTAACCAGAAAAAAGTCCACATGATTACATGACCAGTTAACCACATAGCCATTGAACAACAGGAAAATAAGTTCACCCACATAGCCATTGAACAACAGGAAAATAAGTCCACAATAGTACATGAGCACATAGCACAAATCCAAATCCAACAAGTAAACTTACACTCACTCAGCCCACATAAATTCAGTCCAGACACAATAATAGTTAACAGAATAATAGTCTCACTCACACACTGACGCACACATATGGACACAATATAAGTTCTTCAATGTCTTCATGAGTCCATGACATCAAACACACATTTGCAAGATTTCTTCACAGCTCGCCATCTTCATTCATGAATTAGGAAACACTATCCCGGCCATGTTCCTATATTTTAGAATAGATCTGTATAAGTATTTGCAAATGATAGGTAGCAGTAAAGACAGTAGGAACATGGGCACATGGCAGCAAGGTAGCAACAATCAACAAGTTCCAGCAAGGCAGCAAGGTAGCAAGCAGCAAGGTAGCAGCAAATTACCTCATCATCCATCAAGTGGCTAGCATTAGGGGATAAAGGATCTGTCTCTAGGGGTTTTAGTTCAGCCACAATTGAAAGAACACTTTTAGAATCTAAAAGTTAAGAATATATACATATGTAATTCAATATACACAGTTAAAGGCAGACATATAATAAATACATAAGAATAATTGGACAAACATATACCTTTTCTTACCGCATTGATCCAATCCTTGGTGCATATTAGAGCTTCCACCACCTCAGGGTCAAGTCTATTACGATATGGATCAATGACTCGGCCACCAGCACTAAATGCCGACTCAGATGCTACTATTGACACTTGAACAGACATTAAGTCACGAGCTATTTGGGAAAGAATTGGATACTTATCTGTTTGGTTCTTCCAATATGCTAAAATGTCAAACGGATCTTGTTTGATAAGTGGCTCAGCCATATATTTATCCAATTCATTAGACTCATCTCTATCAGGCAAGTCATCATACAAGTAACTCTCAAGTTCCAAATTTACATTCCTCTTTTGTGATGAATTTGTTGGGATGATATGTTCAGTAGTCTTTGCCGGACGTGGTGTTTCAGAAGCATAAAAGCTATACAACTTCCTTAAAACACTCATAAATTCTTCAAGGGTCACTTGATAATAGTCACCATAAAACTTTTTCATGTAGAACTCTATGACCCTTCTCTTATACCTAGGACCAAAGAAGCATGCCACAGCAAGACTCATACTAGAAGAACTCCAATATTTCTCAAAATTTTCTCTCATACCAGTAGCCATGTGCCTAATAGTCAAATCTGTACTGATACACCAGTCATCAAGTAAGTCCCTAACCTCACAAAATCCTTTATAGAATAGATTTGTAGTGGGGTATGATGTACCAGAAAGCAATTCGGCGAGATCATAAAATTTGCTTAGACATTCAAAAACTGCTACAGCCATGTTCCATTCACTTTCAGAAGGAGATATGTTTTCATACTTACGACGATTTGATGTCTTGAGCCTACTAAAAGCATCCTTATAGTGCAATGCATCCCGTAGCATCATGTAAGTTGAATTCCACCTTATGGAAACATCTAGTTGAATTCCCTTTGATGTATCCAATCCACACTCAGTATCACGCTTCATAAGTTCCTCCCATTGCAAGGGAGAGCCCTTCACAGTTAGTACCAAATCTTTTATCTTTTCCAGTGCTTTTGAAATAACAGCAAGCCCATCTCTAGCAACCAAGTTGAGTATGTGGCATGCACATCTAATATGAAAGAATATTCCATCACAAATCAAACAATAAGAAGCATTCACTCTAAGATCTTGAATAATGTCTTTGACTGCCACTAAATTATTTGATGCATTATCCAAGGTCAATGAAAACAATTTCTTCTCAGCAAACCATTTTACCATCACTTCAGTAAAGCACTGTGCCAACTTAATACCAGTATGCCTTCCTTCTACATGAAAAAACCCACAATTCTCTTCTGAATATGCCAAGAATCATCTATCTAGTGCAATGTCACACACATGTATGATTTGTTCTAGCATGATGTCCAAATATCCATTGTTGCACTAAAGCGACATGTTACATTTTTTAATTGGGCATACAATTTTTCTTTTTCTTCAAAGTATATGTCAAGTATATGTTTCCTAGCAGTCACTCTAGACTTGAAGGCAAAACTAGGCCTCTACAACTTGATGAAATCAACAAAATAATCATGCTCAACAATGTTGAATGGGTACTCATGCATGATTACTGCTAAATAGAATTTTCTAAGACTAGCATCCGGATCATACCTAAAAGGCTGAATAGTGGTGACATCTTTTCCATGATCCTTTTCTGCCTTTAGTTCTAGCTGTCCTTTGACAATACTATGATGTGACCTCAGATGGTTGTGGAATGCATTTGTTCCATGATTAGACTCAGCTCTATATCTCTGCTTACATTTTGGAAAGTTACAGTAGGCCCAAAGTTGCTCAAACTTCTTGCCATGCACCTCCACTTCCATAGTTTATTTGGTAAAATACTTCCATACAATAGATGTGCGCCTCTTTTGTCTCTTTCCTGTTCCAGTCATATCCTCTGGTATGTCCTCCTCATCATCATCAAGGCCCGCTATATCAACAGAAGCTACAGCTCTAGTACCAGTATTACTTGTGCCTGCGACAACCAATTTATTTGCATCTTTATTTTCAGCTGCTTGTGCTGAAGATGACGACTGAACAATTGGTGCACCCATAGAGCTTCCACTTGTTTTTCTCTTGTTTCCTTTCAAAGAATTGACAATACACTATTAGACATGTTCATACTCTGAAATCAACAATACACTGCAACTCTGCAATAAAAAAACACATGCCTGCTGAAACAGAGCTGCTGCTGCTGCCTCTCACAGAAGGAGGTAGTGGTGGTCGCTGCAGCTATGGAGGCAGTGGCAACATGCTTCCCAAACCTAGGTTGTTCCCAGTCTCTGACTCCGTAGGCATTGAGTCTGAATGGCGTTCTCCTCCTCCTCCAGGTCCTGTTCCAGAGTGAGACATATCGAGTCTCAACTACTGCAAACAATCAAATACCAGTATGCCACTCTATGAACAATTAACCAAACAATCAATTAACCAAATGTGTTGGATGCCTAGATTGGATTTGGAGCTTGGCAAGAGAGACATACACGTACTACGGTACTGGTCGTGTCTTCGCCAGACGGCAGATGGAGCCTAGAGAACGATGCCTAGACCGACGGCTTCGACGGCCGTGTCTTCGGCAGACGGCAGCCGGAGCCTGGACCGACGGCTCGATGCTACAGCAGTGTCGACGATAGCAGGACGGCCTAGACGGTGGTCGGCGGACAGCCGGACGGGTGAGTGTCGCATGTTGTCGGTGGACGGGCGGACGGCTGGAAGAAAAAAAAGGCTTAGGTTTCACTTTAGCAATTAGCATGGACTTTAGCAATTTGCATCGTCTCACCGAGTGCAGGCGTGGCATGGTCGCGCGGAGCCAGCAGCCAGGCGCCCAGGCCTGTAGGCTATAGCCTGTTGCCTACTTGCCTGTTGGGCTGTTGGGTTGGGCACGTAGAGCCAGCAGCCAGCCAGCCAGGCCTGTTGCCTATTGGGATGTTGGGTTGGGCTTGGTAGATTTGGGCCTTGACTGGTGACTCCGCTTTGGGTTAAATCTAGAATAAATACGGAAATATCCCGACCAAATACGGGATCCCGACAATCCGAACGGAAAATAGTATTTCCCGTTTCCATCCCGCTCCCATCGACGGCCAATCCGTAACCCGTCCCAAACCCGTATTTTTTCGGAAATCCGAAAACAGGCGGATTAAATGTGGAAAATGGGGCGGGTCGGGACGGGATTTTTTCTGTCCGTTTTCATCCCTACCGGCACTTAACATCACTCACAATCAAAGCAACTCGTAACCTGCAACAACATAGGGAATAAAACCCTTACTACACAATTACTCAGTAAGACTTACCCGACTAAAGAAAAGACTCAAGTGTATGCTGGTTTAAAAGAATTCAAGTTAAAGCTCATCAAATTTCAAAGACTCATTTTTGCAGAAAAGCTTACTAGTAGTGGATCCTTATGCCAAAATTTTACTTCACAAGTTAAGTACTTTTCCTAAATCTTGATTTGTCTAATCTAGAGCATTCACTTGTCCTACACTAACTTCCTTTTACCAACTTTAGTTTCACTTGTTATCTATGATGCTGGTCAGTGATCCAGTCTTCATATCCGATAAGTAACGGCGATCCGAATCGATTAATACCCAGCTGGGGATCTCCAACCAAACGACATATATAGCACTTAACCCTTGCATATGTCAATTCGCACCTGGGTTTCTCAAGACCAGAACGAGTCACCGCCAACCGAGAGCTCAGTACTCCACCATCCAGCCTCTTGCTAGGTGGATACACGATACTCTCGCCATCTCTCCACTCTCATTGCGGGTCGGCCTTTTTAGTATTGGTCTAGCCAAGGCTAAGCTTATCCATGATGAGGCATGTGGCGAGTTAAAAGGTTCTAGATCATGCAAACCAACATTCGTTGGCGACCTTTCATGCTCAACGTCTAGTCTCATCTTATTATTTACCTCCCAAAACTATATACCTGATAGAGGTACAATACTTGAACGATGAATTCATCACTACAGATGATGCCTTCACCATTACAAGTCCTTTTCATAAATTCCCATATCCAGTGTTACACATCATTCTTTTAAAAACAAGTTTTAATTCTCTAGGCAGGGCTAAGCATCATTAGTTCTCTTTATAAAACAGGTATCAAGGAAAATAATCAAATTCCAAGGAATGATAATGCATCAATTGTTTCATCACTCAACTTATATCACCTAATGCAGCATATAAGTGATAAAATTTTAAAACAACAAGGAGGGGCAAATGCACCAGGCTTGCCTGAGATAACATTATGTTAGTGTTAGTTAGATGACGATCACTTGGTGAGCATCTCCCATCCTAGTACTTGATCAGATCATCCACTCCTCTGGTTTATTCATTAGCATCACTTTAAGATTTATCCAACTCTTGTCCTCCACATCGCGTGATCAATTAACGTACCTAATGGAATGCGAAATGCATATGAATGAGAACAAACATAACTAACACAAGATAGGTAAACTACACTAAAGAGGGCAAAACACTTATGGCAGAGCGCCAAATTCCTATGAGCAAACACTAGCTAACTTTGACTCTACAACAATCACAATCTTGGAGGTAATCATACTCAACTCAACCATCAAGCAATAAGAACTAAACATAAACCCTCAGCTATAACATAACCTTGATAGTTACAACACTTATGGCAAGGCAATATAAACATTCAAAAGCAAGCACACACTAGGTATCTATATATATTACTAAGTACAATAATCACACTTATCTTAGTTAACCAGAGCAAACATTAATATTATGAAAATTAAGCTATACCCAAGTAGACGCAACTCATTCTAGCTTGCACTCAAGTTGACCAAATATCAAGTAATAGATTTTACTCAAGTTCTATGCTCTTCTAAGATCAAACATTCATGGAAATACCAATAACCTTAGGTCCTTCACTATCAGACACTTATAACAAAAATATGGATAGAAATAATCTATTAACTTTCTAAACTACCATGTCCAAATAACTTGATTCATTCACTAACTAAGATAAGACATCACAATTTTGAGCTAGAAGGTAAAGCATTCATCACATACATATTCATTCATATAATTAGATCATCACCACAACCCCAACAACACTTATCTGCAAAGCATTTAAATTGCTAAACTTAGACTCATTAGTGTCGGATATCTAAGATTTAGAATAAGGATAGAAGTATTTTAATTAGTTTTCTCAACATAAAGATTTAAAAGACTTCTATGCATAGCAATCACTTTAACTCTAAAATTTACTACTCAAGCACAAGGCACTCACATCACGCTTATAACCACAAGACTACCGAATCAACTTATTAATACTAAATATACTTGTCTACTAACTCTTCTTATTACTAAGTTCACCATACTCACACAAGGCTTAACTAGTCACTAACTCAATTATATGCATCAAAGCATTTACCTCCTTCCCAAACTAATAAGGTTTAGAGCACACAATAAGAAAGAAAAGACTCAACCATGTGTAACAAGACATTTTGATAAACAATTCATATGAAACAAGCCTTCATTAATCAAGAATCAAGAACTAACTAATCCTACCTAGCCAAACAAGAGTAACTTCAAGAAATCAACTTAATTTCATGAGATTCAATGATGTGCGCCACAGTTTGAAGGAATGGCCTCCCGCAGGATTCGTGGGAGAGCAGGTAGCCGAGGCCGGGCTCGGGCAAGACAGAGTTTGCGCCTAAGGGCTGATCCGCGCTCCTTTCTTATTACATGTCTTGTTAGGGGCTATCAGACGACGTGCATATGCATAATCATGGTTGGTGAATCTTTAACAAGACTGTGGTCTTGTCGTCGCCATACACCTATAGTCTTGCGTGGGGTAGGTACACGCATTGAATGCGGTTGTCCTCTAGTGGCCTTCGGGTGAACCTTGCCACAAGTATTGTTCCTCTCGCCCGAGGCAAGCTCAGGCTAGGCAAACATCACTTCCCTAGGGTGGGGGAGCCTCGGTCGGGATGGAGATTTACCCGAGCTCATGCCCTGTCCGATATCGCGCTCAGGCAAGGCGAAGTTTTGGGAAGACCCCTGAGGGGGACATCAGGCGAGGCAGAGTTTTGGGAAGACCCCTGAGGGGATCTCGGGCAAGGCGGAGTTCTTGATTCCTTGACCTCGGGAAACATGCCTTGATGGTGTCCTTAGGGTTTTAAGCGCTTTTTAGGGGTATAGTCTAGGTGCCCCTAATTATTGTACCCGACAGTAGCCCGTGAGCCTTCCAGAGAAGTGTTTTGACACTTGTTTAGAGGCTCTTATGTTCTTAGTGCACTATCTTCCACTAATGAGCGGAAGGTTCTTTATTTTCGATGGGTGCGAGCTAGCACACCTGTCGGGTGTAGCCCCTGAGGCCCCAAAGGAGTGGTTGAGTCCTTCGGGGTATTAGTTTTTTACTTCTGCAGACGTGGTTGACTTCACCCGTCACCTTCCCATAGCCTAGGCGCAAAGGGAGCCCCCGAGCATCTACATCGGATTGCTGGAGTTTCCAACAAGTCTGCCACAACATAGGTGCATGGGCAGCCCTTGAGCCTCCGCATGGGGTGAGAGGACGATCTAGGGGTGCCTTGACTTTTTTGGTTATACACCCATTCGTCACCTCTCCGCAAGGAGGAAGAGGGGGGAAAGCTCCATGCTACCCTCGATGGGCAATGAGCATGACGTCTCCAGCAAGCTGTTAACAGGTAATCCGAGTGGGGCTTCGAGCTCCATTCGATAGGAGTCTGCTAGTGGTCCGGAGACACGCCCTAAAAGTACCTGCAGGTGATTCTCCTGGTCTCGAACCCATTTGATGGGGTACGAGGGCTCGATGCCTCCCTATGATGGGACACCATCACGAATCGCTCTAGGGGATCTCGGATATGTCTTAGGGTATCTCGGGATCGTAGCCCAAGCCTTGTCCATGTACGGACGTACCCATAGTCATCCATGACTCTATGCTCTCGGCGGTTATCACCTGTTCCTAGCCCAAGTCTCGATTTAAGTACTTTCATCCTTAGGACTTATTTGTGTACCTTAGGATGATTAAAACATCATAGGGAACCTTGCATTAGATCTCCCCATGATCCTGGTGAACATATTCTTGTAGGTAGAGCCATCCTTCCACAGGATAAACCCTAAGCTACGCATTAGTGCAAAGGACAAACTCTATCTGCAAGACTTACCTCTAGGCAGGGCTAAGCAATTTTGTAAACAATATTTGATACTTCCAAAGAAGTATCTACAAAAGGAATGGATATCAATTAGTCAATGCATCAAATAGTTTCCAAACAACTCCTATAAACTTAGTGCACATTTCACTAGACATAAAGTGTATAAAAGTATTTTAAAAATAGAAGAAGGGGTTGTATGCACCGGGGCTTGCCTTTGTTGCAGTGAAGAGGTTCAAATACCTAGTTAGATGGCTCCTCCACTTAATCAGCAGACACTGGAGTAGACCTCCTTCAAACACCACTTCCTATAGGTGTTCTACAAGTCAATTACAAATATATGAATGCATATGTAATGATATGAAATGCAAACTCTCATAAGGAGAGGTGAGGAACATACACACTCCTAAATAAGTACATAACAAGTATACACATACTCCTACACCACCAACACTTGCTAAAAGTGACCAAATTGAATTTACTTAGGGATTAATCTTCCTTTGATTATTTCATCCAAAGACCAACTCTAACTAGATAAACTTATCTCCTTTCCAATGCACTAATCCACTTGCATTAGGGCTTAGCCTTTATATTATTGGGACATGCCTTACTCTATTTTGGATATTACAAGGATTTTTTGATCAAAAAGCTTTCAAATAGTCCCAAATTTTTTCCAAGGGCTCATATTCTGTTAACAAGACTCTCCACAAATTTTCACAACCTTTTGTGCTCACCATTTATTTGTATAATTCAAATAATCCTTCCAAGAGCATCTTTAATCCACTTAAAACTTGCTAACTACTTCAAAAATACCAAAACTATTTTTACTAGAAAGCTCCTGAATTTAGACACCTAATAAAATTGGTCCCTTTATTTTTGCATTTTTCTACAATTTCTAGCACTATTTGGAAGTCTCAGCTAAATAATAATGGAAAAACATTTAAACTCTGGGCTGATCTAGCCCATACGGCCTGCGCAACAGGGCAAGCCGGCCCACGGTTGGCGGCCTACGCGCCCACGCTGGTTATTTTGCACAAAAGCCCATGTTGCCCTGACAAAACAAATACGACTCTAAGCCACTATTTACCACCCTCACTGACATGAGCACCAAGATCCCTCGACTTTAGCTCATTCATAAAAACCTAGCCACGACTCGACCGCGCTCAACTCCGGCGAGCTACCACTGGTTCGACCACCATGATGCATAGACACCAAGACGACGACATCAACATACTCCCCAAACCACATTGGACCTAGGTATGGACTTAATTGACTTGTGGAGACCCAAGGACACATCATCGACGGCAGTGGCGGAACAACTGATCCGACGAGTTCGATCTCGAGGGGTTTGTGTGGTAGAACTCAATCAAACAACATGGGGAGTATCAGCAACCTACCACGACCATAGTGTTCGCAAGAAACTGGTTGGGGACAACGCGAGGTAGAGTGTGGTTGTCCATGTCTTCAGTCTGTGGTGGCGCACTTCTGTTCTAGCCAGCAGCCAGCGATAGAGTTGAAGAAACAAGCTTTGTGAGTTTCACTGATCGATGGAGATCACAGAACATGGCTTACATGGGTGAGCAACCCACTAAACTGACCTGGCCACGGCAAGGTGAGGGTTCTCCTACTGTTGTCACCACTAGCAGGCTACAACTTGTAGGCTCTGGGACAAGGCATACTTGGTGGCTCAGGGAAGGATGCACACCAGCATGAATACCAAGACTCCAACACCTTTGTAGGGGGCTGGGACTAGAGCTCGAGGATAGGAAGAAGAATTTCACTGGACAAGGTCTTTAAGGCAGCTGAAACGGAGCAAACACCTGGTGAACTTATCAAGCATGCAGCAAAGGTGTAATCCTAGGGTGCCATCACTGTCTGAGTTAACCACGTGGCTCACATGCTCACATACCCAAGAGGTTCATAGACATAACAAGGAACATTGAACTTGGTCAATGCCCTAGCCAAAATATCCACTTGACATAACTAGTGAAGTTGCAAATATGAACTCCACCGAGGTAGGCTCAAATGAGTCCAAAGGTGATATTTTCTGCAGGGGGTATGGCCAAAAGACATTCTGCTGTCCAATTCACTCCCCTAAAGAACCAACAGACAAGATTTTTGATGCACCCGAAACAGTCCAAACTTTGATATTTTCAGTGGAGCTGTGATCGCTAGACCTTTGACTGGGCATCCCATCGATATCCTAATTGATACCATCAGATGAACACAGCAGGGGAAAAGACCTTCTTTAGATATTTTTGGACCAGCACTGAACTGCCACTGCTTAACTGTAACACCCTGAATTTGGGGGTATAAAATTTCCTCTCTAATATCTACCAAATTCAGGTGTTACCTCTCTTCTCCTCTCTATAATTTCCTTTTTCCATTCCTTTTAGTAGAGGTTTGTTGATTTACTTGGAGATGTATTAAAACTTAAGTAGATTAAACCCTACGGGGACATAAATTGTTGCATCATACTAAGTTTAAACTTTGACCTTTGTTTGATGCATATGCTTGAAATATTAAAATTTGAATTTGTGGCTTGGTTGGATTTGAATTCAAAAAGAGAAAATAAAAGAAAAGGAGAATAGAAATTCAGAATAAAAATAAAACCAAAAGTAGCCCACAACCCCCTCTGACTCGACCTTTCGGCCCAGTCGGCCCATCTCTTCCCTACGTGCGCGCCCGTGCTCCTCCTCTCTCTATTAGCCTGGTACCACCTGTCGGCGCCAAGTCCTCGCAGCCCGTGCGCGCTCCCGCTCTTTGCCCCGCGGGCCTCGCTCGCCAGCCACCTCGTGCTCACAGCCGCTGACGCCCTAGCCCCGTCTGTCAGTCCCGTGTCCCTCTCGCAACCTCCACGCCAGCACCCACATCGCGTGCTCCACGTGGACAAACCGCTGCTCACACTCCCACAACCCCATCCCATGCACATTGCCCGGACCTCAAGGTAGAGAGCCCGGACCCCCAGCCCATCCCTACCTCACATTCACTCTCTCCCTGCCCCTTTTGTTCCCACCTAGCTCGTAGCACCGCCGCCGTCATCGTGATGCCATTCGGCCACTGGCGTTGAAGCCTCGTCATGCCCGGTTCCTCGGTGAGCTCTGCCTCAGCGTCCGCACCTCGAGACACACCTAAATTCACTTCCTCCCCCTCTAGTTCTCTCTTCCCGCGCTCACCGGACTTCTTCCGCGTAGCCGCAACACCACCGCCGACCTAAGCCCTCGTCGTGCCTCTGGCACCATTCAAGTGTCTCGGAGACTTCCCTCTAGGTAACCAACCTCCCCCACCCTCTATTTTCCCCTTCCCCGCTCTCGGTTGCGCGCGATTTCTCACCGGAGTGAGGTCGTACCGCCTCACCATGGACCGCCACCCTCCGTTGCCTCTGCATCAGTGCCGTGCCCATGCTTGTGCTCGCCACACTCCCCTTGACCTCCCTGAGCCCTTTCCATCGCCCTAGGCCCACAGCGCACCCGTGCCCTTGTCTCCGGCGAGTCACCACCACGAACACGGGCGGCGCCGCCGCTGGCGGCTAGGGAAAGCCGACCAGAGTTGTCCGTCTGATCCCAGACATCCATCTTGGATCAGATGTCCCTGCTTCAAATTGATCGGACCCAATCCCGACCGCCCGCTTAAGATCCAACCGCCCAGATTTCCCCATACCACGTGCCTCTACCGCTGGGCCTAGCTAGTAAGCCCCGCCTGCTAACCCTAAGCCACTGACCGCCCTAGCCCACCTGTTAGTTGCGCGCTTGCCTGTAGGATCTATTCTCGGCCGTTGATCTGAGATCTGATGGCCGAGGATGCCCGATACCCCTTCGCCTGGTAATTTTGTTAAAGAAACCCTCAACTTCCTAGAAATCAGCCTACCGTTCTGGTTTCTTTCGCCTGAGCCCCTAGTTTCTTGTAGAGAGACCCCTGGACTTTAATTTAATCATAATAAGGTGTTTAAAATAAGGTTTTTGAATTCTAAAACTTCCAAAACTCATAACTTTACTATATGATGAATAGTGGTACAGAAACGAATGTCACATGTTTACTATATAATAGGAGTTCTATACAAAATAAATAAATAATTACATCATAAGGAGACAATGATCCAGCAACCCAAAGTTGACTAGGAGACGACGGCCTAGACCTCTCACGAACTCGTCACAACATCCTCCATGCGCCTCATCCTGCGGTACCTGTTCTTGACCTATGGGAGGGTGTGAGACAGCACGAGTGAGCTCACATATGTTTATCGCTCAACAAGTTGTGGGGAATAATGTGCATGAACTCACCAAAGGTGGGAGCTCACATGAAGTGTAAGGCTTACCAAAGGGGATGGTTAGAGCTGAGCATTGCTTTTAAAGTTGGTCAAAATTTTTATTAGCAATTACTAAGTATAAGTAAATACCAACCCAATTAATTAGTAGAACAAAAGTGATAACAACACCTGCGATGCAATGCTAATGACAAATTGAATTTAGTTCCATAAGTTAATCATGTGAGTGTCCGAGCCGCTCATGACCGTGAGCACAGCTAGTATACCATTTACTCTCTACAGAGGTTGCACATCTTTACCCACAAGTCGTGTTACTCATTTGCCACAGGATTGATATGACCCCATACACCTCTTCCAAGGAAGCGAGGCAGGGTATCACTATGAGGCCTTTACAAAGTTCCACTAGCTTCAGAAAACCCGCTATAGTTTATAGGAAGCTCCAGTGCAGGGATCCCTCGCCTGACCGCCATCGCAGCAAAATCAACCCAAGGACCTCCCTACATTGACCACTCCCCTACTGCCCTTGCCTCTATTGGGTAAGGTAGCCCTCCACTAGCTTTCCTAGTTAGTCAGCCAAGGGCGTCGCATTCCACCCTTGTGGTAGCACTGTTTTCCTGGTTGGTTCTCCATGTTCCAATTAATATAATGATCTTGTCATGAACAGTATATAATAAACTGATAATAAAAGTGTAATCATGAATAATGTATATCTCCATACCCAAAACCGCATAAAGCAATAGCAGGTACTACCCAAAAATTCAGTGGTAAAACAAGGTATAAAGATAGCCAAACTAGGGAATCCTATTGGGTCCCATCAAAATTAACCTATGCAGATCATTATGATTAATAAGAACATGACTGGGTAAAAAGAAAGTGATCAAGGGCACAACTTGCCTAGAACTTGAGATTGCAGGTACCCACTTGCTCTTCAGGTGACTCGTAACCTCGCGCTAGTCGTAGCAATACAAACAAACAGCGTATAGGCAAAATTAACATTACACCAAACATAAGAACAAGCTACATAAGAATATTTTACATGTCGTAATGAGATCGTAGGAACAAGAATCACTAAATTCGGAGTTACGATTATTAAGTTATGAATTTCTGAAGTTATTAAGCACCTAGAGTAGATTAATTCAAATGAATATTTTTAATTCAAGTTTCATGGCTAAACAGAGGCACTAGATGATAGATAATATTAAAAAAATTTATTGCAACTGGAATGGATCAATTTGGACTTAATATGAATTTTCTATGAATTATACAATTTTCTAGAATTATTTTTGTATTGAAAATCAATTTCTAAATTCATTTATCTGATTTCTCTATTTCGTGGGTTGTGCGCATGAATACATAAAAGGCCAGGGGCTAAAGTGCAAAAGCGTCCCAGACATAGTGGTGCACCTGAGTGGACGGTGGGTTGATTTGTGAAAAGGGTAGGGGCTCTTTTGTGATACTGGCTCGGCGAAAGGGTGCCAAGCATCCAAGGCCACCAGATTAGAAGTCTACGGCCGAACCACCATAGATCGGATCGTGATGCGATTAGAGCCGCCAGATCTAGAATCAAGGGTTCGGATTTAAATGATTGCAGTCTAATCTGAGGCGTCCACGATCAGATCAACGGCAACAACACCCCAACCGAAACGCTGCATCCTAGTCTAATCCCCGCCATCACTCCGAGATCCAACGGTCCCGACCAATACATAGTTCGACCACGCACAAACGGCGGCGCCACCCGCCGCCATGACGGTGATCCGCTGGTGACACGCCGCAATGGAGCCCTTAGAGCTCCAATCCCACCCCAATTAGCGCAATTCGAAGGGGACACTCGGGAGATCAATACAACAGGCAGCCCACCATCAATCGTGGTGCAAAGAGGAGGGCTACGGTGGTCCAGGGGTACACAGCGGACACCATGCTCCGGCGAGCAATTGCCAAAGCCACAGTGCCCTAATCCGGCCCTAACTTGGCATACGTTTGAGATGAGGCGAGTACGGGATGATGACCATACCAGCACCCAAAGCCGTGGAGGTGCCCGCCGATGGTGAGCGCGCGAGCGGGTTCACTAGCCAGTTTGACAGCGCGTTCACCATTGACGACATAGTGGCGGCGCCGGGACCGGGAACCACTTCCTCGTCTTGTGCAGCAAAAGTGGGATGGAGCCTAATGGCTTTGCTTGCTTGGCTCATGGCTAGACACGAGGTGGCTTCTTCCCCATTCTTCCCGTTGCCCGCACGCCACGGTGGTTCCCCGTGGGAGCAAAATGGTGGCGAGGCCTTCGATTTATAGCCTGGAGGCGAGCTTGGTCGTTCCTGCTGAGATACGATGGGAGCTCAGTCGAGAATCACGGCGGCTTCAGCGCAGAAGGATTCTGTTTGCCGGGACCTGCGTGGAGTTCGTTCACGAACATGAACAGAACGAAGGTGACAGCCCTGACGAAAGGATCCCACATGTCAGTGAAACATTGAATTGTTGTGGTGGAGTAATAGCGAGATGGGCTGGCGGATGAAGTGAAAAGGCTGGGCCGACGCGGCTGTGGCTGGGCCGAGGGTGCACACATTATTGGGTCGAGAACTTGAAATTCGGCCCATGTGAGCGCTGGTGGGTCTTTTCTATTTTATTTTATGAATTTTCTGATTTGTTTTCAATTTCAAGTACACAAACCAAATTCAAATTCTCATTTGAATTTCAGATTTGCGAGTGCCAAAATTAGTAATAATGTGATTATAATCCCTACTGTTTACCATATTATTATTTATTTTCCTTGTCATTTATTTATAGAAAAAATAAATGGTTGCATTAGAATCCATTTTCTCATTTTCTATTTCATATTTTCATTTATAATTTGAGGTCAAATTTTAAGTTATGTTCTCAATAAAATGTATTACCACAAAAATCATTGGCAAGAGATCAACCTTTCTTTATCTATTTATTGGTTACTTTAGCTAATTTAGTTCCCTTAATTGATTATGAAAAGGAAACGTCCTACTAAATTCCAAAAGTTTCAAGAATTCTAGCAGCACTATCATGGATATTTTCATTTCTTTATTTTATTATATATTTTTTTCTTCTACCAATTTAGGCTTTATGTGACGGAACCTCCCAAGGTATTAGGCCCACCTACAGTTGTCCTTGTCCTAAGGACCTTGGACATCCCTGTAGATGCACATAATCACTCGACAAGTTCAGTAACTGTATCCTCATCATTTAGCCCAAGAGCGCTTTACCCGTCACGCAGATATTACATCACATCGAAGGAAAGAATAAGCGGAAGCAATTTACAATAACTTAATTTACATTCATCAAATATAGAGAGAGAGTATTGTTATTACAATACCAGGGTATTAAGAGTGCATAAGGTATTATTATAGACCAGGGAGGCAACACACCCTCCCGCACAAAAGTTTATTGTTTTCAAAGTGGGAGGCAAACATCCTCTCGCGACCAACTTCACTGTTGGGGCTCTTCCTTGGGTACCACCTTTGAGCAGAAACAACAAAACTTTGTTGTTTCCTCACCTACAACAACATGGGTTCGAAAACCCTGAGTACGGAGTGTACTTTCGCAAGTCTTACCCGTCAAAAGAAAAAGACTCTCAAGGAAATGCTGGCTTGAGGGAGTCAAGGTAAGGCTATTTAAGAATCAAAGACTCTGTTTGCAGAAATGCTTACTAATAGTGGATCCTTAAAAATCCAATTTTATTATCAAGTTAAGTCATTACCTGTAGCTAGAGTTCTTTCTATCCTAGTTCAAGCACTTGGCCTGCACTAGCCATCTTTTATCACCCTTTTACTTTACTGGATTGCTACGTGTAGGGTAGTGACCAAGTCTTCATATCCGAGAAGTAACGGCGATTTGAATCGATTAATACCCAGCTGGGGATCTCCAACCACATGACATATGTAGCACTTAACCCTTGCATATGTCAACTCGCCACCGAGGTTCTTAAGACTAGACTGGGTTCACGCCAACCGAGAGCACAGATACACCACCGTCTAGCCTCTTGCCACGGAGGGTACATGGTACTCTCACCATCTCTCCACTCCCATTGCGTGTTGGCCTTTCTGGTATTGGTCTGCCCGAGGCAAAGCTTACCCATGACGAGGCATGTGGCCAGTTAAAAGGTCCTCAATCAGTAAGCCTATATCGACATGGTCCTTAATTGACTCAGGTGGAGACACTACACCGAGACCTCCTTCTCGTGCAAGTTACTGTAACACCTCAAAATTGTGTTGGTCGAATTCATTACAATTCTTCAAAGAGTTTGAATTTAAAATACCATCTCATAAGGTTATTCCTTTGTGAAAGCTACAATTCCTAGAATAAACATCAACTAAAATGATTTCTATTCAAATATTTGTTCGATTATATATTTAAGTTAAAACATCTCAAAAAAAATGTTACACCCTAAGAAGACATTTTCTTGAACCACTATTTTGTGTGCATGAACGGGTTATGTGGAAGCATTTCTTAAATAGGATTAATAGATAAATAAATAAATAAATAGATGAATAAAATATTGATGCATATCATGCTGGAGTTCTTGTATGTTTGCATTTATACTCGAATTTTTGAGACAAGTTAAGTTTGAAAAGTAGAAACTGAAAATGGAAGGGGGAAATAAGAAAAAAGAAAGGAAATTGTAAGTCATTTACTATTGCTAGAATGAAATAATAGGAAGGAGAATAAATAATAAATAAATAAACCACAAGATGTAAAAGTAGTATTCTGGTGAGAATTGTGTTTGGTATCTAGGAACTCAAAGTTCAAATATGAATTTAAATTTAGTTCGGAATCTAAAGAGGGGAAAAAGGAGAAAAAGAAAATAAAAAAAATGAACTACCGCTGCCTGGGCTTATTCCTTGCGTTGGCCCAGCTCACCATCCCACCCTCGGCCCAACTAGGAAACCCAGGCACTGACGCATGGGGCCGCTCACGAGGGAAGACCTGTGTCTCTTGCGCGCGGGCCCAGGATGACAGATGTCTCTCCTAGCTCAAATCCGATGGTGATTGCAGGCAACAAACTCTCGCGACCGCCGCGCGACACGCTCGTTTCTCGCCGGGTTGTTGCGATCCCCGGGTATAAAACTAAACCTACCCTCGACCAACTCCGTCAAGCCTCATCAGAAAGGAGAGCCACCTCGTGAAGATACCGTAGAGCATCGGGCAGGGATCGAGTGCAGACCATGGGTCTTCGTCGCCCGGCGTCTACAGCGTCGTTGTGTGGACATACGATCGTTTGTGGTCTTCACAAGTTCACTTCGATGGTCCTCGTCGACATCCCGTGCAAGAACGATGGCTGGGTTGACCGGAATTGCTCGTCGGGGCGCACCGCCATCGTGTGGCCACTGGTCACCATGGGCGGGGGTCTGTGCTGCATGTGTACCGGTAGGGCATCCATCCTCCAACCCCTCTATGGCTCATCTATGCATAACATTCATCGGATCGGGCTTCGGGCTTAGGATCGATGGGCAGCGCGGCCTGGCCATGGCCTCCGCCGTGCGGGTCTTAGTGCCGCCGCGTCCTGCCTTGTGGGGAAGAAAGCCCCTGGGCCGTTGGATGTTCAGCTGATGGCTAGGATTGCATCGGGATCATACCGGTTGGTGGGTGAACATCTGGCCGTTAGATCAGGATCATGTGGACTTCGGATCCGGGCCGTCGCTTTTGGATCTAGCAGCCACCGTTGCATACCGGTTCGGGCAGGGGATCCGTTTAATGTGGGCCGTGGATCTCTGATCCCTTGGCCCAGAATAGATCTGTGATTCATTAAACCATGACCGTAGGATTTTGATCCGAGGGATAGCGTTCACGTACCGGTTCGCAGGACTTTGATCTAATCTGAACCACTGATCTTGGATCGGGCGGCCTGGGTTACTTGCTGGTTTGAAGTGTAACGGATCTAATCCGGACCGTAGATGCTAGATCGGATGGCTCACGTGGCTAGATACCCCTTCATCGATCCCATTTTGTAAAAGAGACCCTGAACTATCACTGTATCAACCCGCAGTCCACACAGTAGTTCTATGTGTCTGGGGATTTATTGCACCAAGGCCCCTGCCTTCTAGATAAATTGAGGCCCAGTCCAGAGATCGTTTAATTTGAATAAATGAATTAGGAAATGGATTTTTAAATATTAAAATAACTACTAGAACTTAATAAATTCATAGAAAATTCATACTTGCTCCAAATTACTCCATTCCAGTTCCTAAAAGTTTGTAATTTTATTCTCTAGCATTTAGAGCCTCTGTTTTATCATGACAACAGTAAGAAAATTTATTTCTCACTTAATCTTATTTAAAACACATGAAATCTTAGAAAATTCATAACTTAAAATCTATAATTCCAAAATTAATAATTCTTGTTCCTGTGATCTTATTTCAATATGTAGATGATTAATATGTATTTTGCATATATGTTTGGTGTAATGTTAATTTTGCCTATACCATGTATGTTTGTATTGCTACGACTAGCAGTGAGGTCACGAGAATCTGAAGATCATCCTGGTACCTGGAATCTCAAGTCCCAGGCAAGTTGTGCCCTTGATCACTTCTTTTTACCCACTCATGTTCTAATTAATCATAATGATCTGCATAGGTTAATTTTGATGGGACCCAATAGGTTACCTCAGTTTGACTATCTTTATACCTTGATCACCACTGGACTTTTTGGGTAGTACTTGCTATTGCTTTATGTGGTTTTGGGTATAAAGATACACATTACTATTCATGATTATACTTTTATTGTCAGTTGTTATTTACTGTTCATGTTAAGATCATTATGTTAATTGGAACATGGAGAACCACCCGGGAAAACAGTGCTACCACAAGGGAGGAATGGGACCCCTTGGCTGATTAATTAGGAAAGCTAGTGGAAGACTACCTTACCCGAAAGGGGCAAGGGCAGTAGGGGAGTGGTCAGTGTAGGGAGGCCCTCGGGAGGATTTTGCTGCGATGGCGGTCCTGCAAGGGATTCCTGCATTGGAACTTCCTATAAACTGTAGCGGGTTTTCTGAAGCTAGTGGAACTTTGTAAAGGCCTCGTAGTGTTACCCTGCCTCGCCTCCTCGGTAGAGGTGTATGGGAAGTCGCGATCCCTTGGCAGATGGGTAACATGACTTGTGGGTAAAGATGCGCAACCTCTGCAGAGTGTAAAACTGGTATACTAGCCGTGCTCACGGTCATGAGCAGCTCGGACACTCACATGATTAATTTATGGAACTTAAATTCAATTTGTCATATGCATTGCATCGCAGGTGATGTTGTTACTTTTGTTCTACTATTTAATTGGGTTGGTATTTACTTATACTTAGTAATTGCTAATAAAATTTTGACCAACTTTAAAAGCAATGCTCAGCTCTAACCATCCTCTTTGGTAAGCCTTACACTTCACGTGAGCTCCCACCTTTGGCGAGTTCATGCACATTATTCCCCACAACTTGTTGAGCTATGAACGTATGTGAGCTCACTCTTGCTGTCTCACACCCCCCCACAGGTCAAGAACAGGTACCACAGGATGAGGCGCTTAGAGGATGCTGCGATGTGTTCGTGAGAGGTCTAGGTCGTCGTCTCCCAGTCAACTTTGGGTTGCTGGACCGTTGTCTCCTTATAATGTAATTATTTATTTATTTTGTATAGAACTCCTGTTATATAGTAAAGATGTGACATTCGATCCTGTGCCATGATACATCATATGTGTGAGACTTGGTCCCAGCATACCTGGTGTTTATGTTCGCGCCCGGGTCTCGGTGCCCCGAAACCCGGGTGTGACAGAAGTGGTATCAGAGGAATGTTGACTGTAGGACGAAACCTAGATAGAACTGGACAACCAATACTTACTTACCTTTGCTACTCTGATTCTTTTCTAAACTTATCTTAATCTTTTTCTCATCTATTTCCGCTTACTCTGATTATTCTTATCTTTTCTTTCTAAAAGACAAATGTGGATTTTACACTTTGAAATCGTGTGCCTAAAGTGATCTTTAGGAATAGGAGACCTAATCTTAGGAACAGAAACAAAACTATTTTTTTTAAGTATCTATGCTCATGAATGCTTGTTCTTATGATATTTGTCTGATTTGGGTCTTTGATTGACTATGATGAATTGTGGAGTAATGTTCATAATTACATGTCCATATGCATATAGAAAAAAAATGCTTATAAAAATGATAAACAGGCAAACTAGATTATGCCCCATTAATGCAGCTAGCCTAACAATATATATCTCATCTTGAAAGATTCATACTCCATACTCATAGATCCATCTCATCTCAAAAGATCCCAACTTATCCTAATTGAAATATATCTCATCTTAATAGATCCATCTTATCTTAAAAGATACTCTATTACCTTAATAGATACATTTTATCTAGAGAAGATTTTATCCTTATCCTAATAGATCTAACTGGCCTCAAAAGATTCTATCTTATCTTCATGGATCTGTCTTATCCTAATAAGCATACCTATCCACCCTAGTTTAACAACCATGATCTAAATGCAAATCAATTAGATCATATCTAGTCAAACTAGTCCTACCAATCTAATCTAGATCCCATCCAACCCAATATGATCTAATCTAAAGTGAGTTACTTAAAACGGACTAGTTAATACTCGTAAAATAGATTAGACCCTGCTGGCCATGTTTAACTTAAATTAGTACATCAGACCAAACCACCCATGAACAAATAACTTACCAGCCTATTTATGGTGACCATCCCTCCCATCCTAGATGTTGCCATAATACACTTATCTTATGCCACCAGCCTGTTAACCATCTGTCCTTACCCACAAGTTATCCTAACTACATGTCCCTAATTCGGATAAAAACCTCAAGAACAAAGATCGAAGATGATCGAGCTCATCAAATCAAGGAAGGATAAGGTTCAAGCTAGATCTTCAAAAGTAATCAAGATCCACAATCTTGGATAGAGTCTTTCCTAGCCCCACCCTTTTATAACTAAACCTATCTACGCTCTAAAGACATCTTCTATCCTACATAATTAAAGTGGACATACATATATATACCCATGCTCTCCTAATCACTTACTAATGAAAAAAAGAGAGACTCTTGATTTTGAACTAATTAGAAACTGAAAGCTAAATTGCAAACCACTCTTTCTATATCCTCTTTCTTACTAATCTCGAGGACGAGATTATTTTTAAGGGGGGTAGGATTTGTAACACCTGAAATTTGTGTTGGTCGAATTCATTACAATTCTTCAAAGAGTTTGAATTTAAAATACCATCTCATAAGGTTATTCCTTTGTGAAAGCTACAATTCCTAGAATAAACATCAACTAAAATGATTTCTATTCAAATATTTGTTCGATTATATATTTAAGTTAAAACATCTCAAAAAAAATGTTACACCCTAAGAAGACATTTTCTTGAACCACTATTTTGTGTGCATGAACGGGTTATGTGGAAGCATTTCTTAAATAGGATTAATAGATAAATAAATAAATAAATAGATGAATAAAATATTAATGCATATCATGCTGGAGTTCTTGTATGTTTGCATTTATACTCGAATTTTTGAGACAAGTTAAGTTTGAAAAATAGAAACTGAAAATGGAAGGGGGAAATAAGAAAAAAGAAAGGAAATTGTAAGTCATTTACTATTGCTAGAATGAAATAATAGGAAGGAGAATAAATAATAAATAAATAAACCACAAGATGTAAAAGTAGTATTCTGGTGAGAATTGTGTTTGGTATCTAGGAACTCAAAGTTCAAATATGAATTTAAATTTAGTTTGGAATCTAAAGAGGGGAAAAAGGAGAAAAAGAAAATAAAAAAAATGAACTACCGCTGCCTGGGCTTATTCCTTGCGTTGGCCCAGCTCACCATCCCACCCTCGGCCCAACTAGGAAACCCAGGCACTGACGCATGGGGCCGCTCACGAGGGAAGACCTGTGTCTCTTGCGCGCGGGCCCAGGATGACAGATGTCTCTCCTAGCTCAAATCCGATGGTGATTGCAGGCAACAAACTCTCGCGACCGCCGCGCGACACGCTCGTTTCTCGCCGGGTTGTTGCGATCCCCGGGTATAAAACTAAACCTACCCTCGACCAACTCCGTCAAGCCTCATCAGAAAGGAGAGCCACCTCGTGAAGATACCGTAGAGCATCGGGCAGGGATCGAGTGCAGACCATGGGTCTTCGTCGCCCGGCGTCTACAGCGTCGTTGTGTGGACATACGATCGTTTGTGGTCTTCACAAGTTCACTTCGATGGTCCTCGTCGACATCCCGTGCAAGAACGATGGCTGGGTTGACCGGAATTGCTCGTCGGGGCGCACCGCCATCGTGTGGCCACTGGTCACCATGGGCGGGGGTCTGTGCTGCATGTGTACCGGTAGGGCATCCATCCTCCAACCCCTCTATGGCTCATCTATGCATAACATTCATCGGATCGGGCTTCGGGCTTAGGATCGATGGGCAGCGCGGCCTGGCCATGGCCTCCGCCGTGCGGGTCTTAGTGCCGCCGCGTCCTGCCTTGTGGGGAAGAAAGCCCCTGGGCCGTTGGATGTTCAGCTGATGGCTAGGATTGCATCGGGATCATACCGGTTGGTGGGTGAACATCTGGCCGTTAGATCAGGATCATGTGGACTTCGGATCCGGGCCGTCGCTTTTGGATCTAGCAGCCACCGTTGCATACCGGTTCGGGCAGGGGATCCGTTTAATGTGGGCCGTGGATCTCTGATCCCTTGGCCCAGAATAGATCTGTGATTCATTAAACCATGACCGTAGGATTTTGATCCGAGGGATAGCGTTCACGTACCGGTTCGCAGGACTTTGATCTAATCTGAACCACTGATCTTGGATCGGGCGGCCTGGGTTACTTGCTGGTTTGAAGTGTAACGGATCTAATCCGGACCGTAGATGCTAGATCGGATGGCTCACGTGGCTAGATACCCCTTCATCAATCCCATTTTGTAAAAGAGACCCTGAACTATCACTGTATCAACCCGCAGTCCACACAGTAGTTCTATGTGTCTGGGGATTTATTGCACCAAGGCCCCTGCCTTCTAGATAAATTGAGGCCCAGTCCAGAGATCGTTTAATTTGAATAAATGAATTAGGAAATGGATTTTTAAATATTAAAATAACTACTAGAACTTAATAAATTCATAGAAAATTCATACTTGCTCCAAATTACTCCATTCCAGTTCCTAAAAGTTTGTAATTTTATTCTCTAGCATTTAGAGCCTCTGTTTTATCATGACAACAGTAAGAAAATTTATTTCTCACTTAATCTTATTTAAAACACATGAAATCTTAGAAAATTCATAACTTAAAATCTATAATTCCAAAATTAATAATTCTTGTTCCTGTGATCTTATTTCAATATGTAGATGATTAATATGTATTTTGCATATATGTTTGGTGTAATGTTAATTTTGCCTATACCATGTATGTTTGTATTGCTACGACTAGCAGTGAGGTCACGAGAATCTGAAGATCATCCTGGTACCTGGAATCTCAAGTCCCAGGCAAGTTGTGCCCTTGATCACTTCTTTTTACCCACTCATGTTCTAATTAATCATAATGATCTGCATAGGTTAATTTTGATGGGACCCAATAGGTTACCTCAGTTTGACTATCTTTATACCTTGATCACCACTGGACTTTTTGGGTAGTACTTGCTATTGCTTTATGTGGTTTTGGGTATAAAGATACACATTACTATTCATGATTATACTTTTATTGTCAGTTGTTATTTACTGTTCATGTTAAGATCATTATGTTAATTGGAACATGGAGAACCACCCGGGAAAACAGTGCTACCACAAGGGAGGAATGGGACCCCTTGGCTGATTAATTAGGAAAGCTAGTGGAAGACTACCTTACCCGAAAGGGGCAAGGGCAGTAGGGGAGTGGTCAGTGTAGGGAGGCCCTCGGGAGGATTTTGCTGCGATGGCGGTCCTGCAAGGGATTCCTGCATTGGAACTTCCTATAAACTGTAGCGGGTTTTCTGAAGCTAGTGGAACTTTGTAAAGGCCTCGTAGTGTTACCCTGCCTCGCCTCCTCGGTAGAGGTGTATGGGAAGTCGCGATCCCTTGGCAGATGGGTAACATGACTTGTGGGTAAAGATGCGCAACCTCTGCAGAGTGTAAAACTGGTATACTAGCCGTGCTCACGGTCATGAGCAGCTCGGACACTCACATGATTAATTTATGGAACTTAAATTCAATTTGTCATATGCATTGCATCGCAGGTGATGTTGTTACTTTTGTTCTACTATTTAATTGGGTTGGTATTTACTTATACTTAGTAATTGCTAATAAAATTTTGACCAACTTTAAAAGCAATGCTCAGCTCTAACCATCCTCTTTGGTAAGCCTTACACTTCACGTGAGCTCCCACCTTTGGCGAGTTCATGCACATTATTCCCCACAACTTGTTGAGCTATGAACGTATGTGAGCTCACTCTTGCTGTCTCACCCCCCCCCCACAGGTCAAGAACAGGTACCACAGGATGAGGCGCTTGGAGGATGCTGCGATGTGTTCGTGAGAGGTCTAGGCCGTCGTCTCCCAGTCAACTTTGGGTTGCTGGACCGTTGTCTCCTTATAATGTAATTATTTATTTATTTTGTATAGAACTCCTGTTATATAGTAAAGATGTGACATTCGATCCTGTGCCATGATACATCATATGTGTGAGACTTGGTCCCAGCATACCTGGTGTTTATGTTCGCGCCCGGGTCTCGGTGCCCCGAAACCCGGGTGTGACAGTTACCCGCCCGGTCTCGTCTTTATCATTTTCAATCCCAAAATTTGGTACCTGATAGAGGTACATCTTGTCCGATGTTGAACCCATCACGGCCATGATGGATCCACCACCAAGTTTTATTTTTGGAAACATCCCATTCCATCTGAAGCATCATCTTTTGTTTAAAACAAAACATTTTGTTTTCTAAAGCAAAACTAAGCATCAGAAAACTTTTTAACAAACAGGTGATTAAGGAATGGAAAATAGTTCCAAGGAAGGAAATGCAGCAATGGTTTATCACCCAACTCCTATCACCTAATGCATCAATAAGTGATAAAGAGATTAAAAACACAAGTAAAATGGTAAATGCACCGGGGCTTGCCTTGTGTTGTAGGGGATTCAGGGTCGGTTCCACAGATAACAAAATAAAAACTATTCCCGAGAGGTGGAGTCTCAGTTAGTGGTGCAGTTTCTCCTTCTTCGACACTTACTTCTTCTTCGTTTTCTATACATAACCATATATAAACATGAATGCTCATGTGATGCTATGAATATGCAGTTATATTAGTGATACATCAAGTTGTATTTTGAATACAACTTTCCTTCACGGTACATCTAAGTTACTAGGGTCTTCTAGGTTAACACCCTAGTAGGGTTAGGCACTTTTATTCTAAGAAACTAGGGTTTTGGGGTTTTTGGATCAAACAATGTCCAAAACATGTCAAATTTCACCCAAGGACTCTAATTATCATATTAAGCTTACCTAAAAAGTTTTATGATATTTGGAGTTATCAAATAATTTCTAAAATTCCAAAAGTCTAGGTTTAGGCCTTCTTAAGTACTAAATAATTCATGGTTGGGACTTGGGACTAAAAATCTTGGAACTATTTTTATTAAATATTAGAGGAATTTAGGAGTCTAGTAAAATTGGTCTCATAATTTTATCATTTTTCTAGAATTTTATATAAATTCCTTAAGTCTGGTAGAAAAAGAAAAAGAAAAGGAATGAATAGTAACGGGCTCAAACCAGCCCGAGTCAGCCCACGTCTAGGCGAAACGCACCCGCGCGCGCCCGCGATGTTCATTTTGCGCAGAGGACCTCGGTCATTTAAATAACCGGTAAAGAACGCTACGCACTATTCATCTGTGTCTCTGACATTTGCACCGAGGCCCCTCCCTTTACTTTTCTTCGCAAGATCAGGTCCCCGACTACGGATGGCGGAGCAGTTGCTCCGGCGAGCTTGTACTGGCCATAATACCCAATAATCCGCACTCCACTTCGGTCTACACCTAATTCTACCTCTGGCGCTCCACTGGGAATCCCCAATTTGGTCGGAACGCCATTCAAGAGCTCGGTTCATGCACACCGCGGAACTTGAGATAACCCCGACGTGTTCCCGGCGACACAGTACAACAACACACAAATTGGGAGCATGGTGAGTTTCTGCAACGTACCAGAACCCAAGAATGGCCACTAGGAAGGCGGGTGGAAGGCCAGGATAGCGGGTCAACGGAAGAGGTGTTCACGACGGCGCGGAGAGTGGATTTGGGGGGAATTCCAAATTAGAGTGCTATGGTGGACGATCAGAGGCAAGGGCAGGTGCTCTAGCTTCGTGACAACCCAATGGAGCTAGCGGCACACTCAATTTATAGTGTTCGAGAGCGGTGGCTCCAAATTTTGAAAGGAAAGGCAGGCGGCCGGAGAGAGGGGCGAGTCACCGGAGTCACACAACGTGGCATTTACTAGGGTAGAGAGCTGGAACAGTGACTAACCAACTCACACAACATCCTGCGACATGGTAACATGGTCAGTAGCGTGGTGGATTCCGGTTAAACGGTGATCACGGCGGCGGTGGCCGTGCGGCCACATTGCCGGGCAAGTGGGTACGGTGAGGTCGACTTGATTCACTCCCCCTCTGATCTTTTCACGCTCCTGGTAATATCCTTCCCAATCCCTGCACGAATCACCACGGCCAGCACGAATCCTCGCGTGGAGGTCAACGGCGGCGAGATACACTGTATCTGCAATCTTGTTCAGTAACTGTACCATCGTGAACTCCCTTCAGGGCTCCTGACAGAGCAAGTTTGAGAGCAATTTACTCCAAAATTTGTGTGACAACATGATCATCCATCTGAATCAAAGTTGTTGAGCTATAATCCATCTTCAATTTTGCTATAGCATCCACAGTCAAATTCTCACTGGATCCTACTCGAATTCAATCCCAAAATTCCTCTAGCTTCACTGGTGACCACAATTCAGTCCAAGGGCTGACTGATAGGCCAACTTCAAGCCTAATTATCTCCTATTTTTGTACAACACCAATGCTTAATCACTTAAGCAAAGTTATACTCATAACATAGCTCTATAAGTTTGATGCATTGACTTAGGGCAAATTCCTTATGAATTTAGAGATATAGAGCTTCAAAGTTGACTTCAATACACTGAATTTCAGACTTAGTCACATAGTGTTCATGTGACCCTTTTGCAAATAAGTCCAAATTTCATCACTCCATTTGAAAATTCTCCAACGTGAAAGTTACTTGGTTTGTGGTGTTTTATCACTTTGATATTTTCACTTTGGTCCAAAAGTGCATAGATTTTGCATTAACCCCCCTAGGGTTCCAATTAGGGTTTTCTGGGGTTTGTTTTTAGGGTTTGGGCACACTAGAGTTTTTTGTGCCACTAAAGTTCATCATATTGATATCTTGTGAACATTTCTCATGGCTCTTGAGATTTTTACTCATTTTGGTTTCATTTTCATCCCTAAGCCCTAATTCCAGGGTCAAGTACCCTACCATAAGGTTAATCACACATCAAGTCACCTCATCACAACCTGTTTAAGATTTTACCTAGTGAATGCAATCTAGGTGTAACAACCAACATGAAATGTCAATGCACATGATGTTATGCTCAAGTTTTAGTGCCAGTAACACCAGGGGTGTTACATCCTTCCCCCCATAAAAGAATCTCGTCCCGATATTTAAGGTCCTAGAGTAAGTAATGGAAAAGGAAACATGTCACATCTTTATTTCCTTATTTGTCTTACAAAGCAGGGGGTGGTATGGGGTTTCATCCCAATTTTACAATCAAACGTACATATCTTACAGGTTACATGAAGCTAAACACCTAGGAAAATTCTTTTCCAAGAAGTCTTGAGTCTCCCAGGTAGCTTCATCTTCAGTATGCTGGTTCCATTGTACCTTATAGAATTTAAGAGTCCTTTTTCGGGTGATCCTATCCTTCTGATCCAAAACTCGAATGGGATGTTCTGAATAAGTTAAATTTGGTTCTAAAGCAACATCCACCACATCGATGGTTCGATCAGGAATCCAAAGGCATTTCTTCAATTGAGATACATGGAACACATTATGCACTGTAGACAATGTTTCTGGCAGTTGAAGTCGGTATGCCACTGGTCCACATTGTTCAAGAATGGGAAACAGGCCAATATATTGGGGTGCCAACTTTCCTTTTACCACAAATCGATTAACACCCTTCATTGGTGATACTTTCAAGTACACATGATCTTTGACTTGAAAGAACAAGGGTCGACGTCGTTTGTCTGCATAACTTTTCTGCCGAGCTTGAGCTTCTTTCAAGTGGTGCCTTATCCGTTGAACCTTTGCTTCTGTTTCCTTGACTAAGTCAGGCTTGAAATACCACCGTTCTCCAGGTTCTGACCAATTTAAGGGTGTCTGTCACCGTCATCCATACAGTGCTTCGAATGGTACCATTTTAATGCTCTCTTGATAGCTGTTATTATAAGAAAATTCTGCCAAGGGCAGACAGTCATCCCATTTCTGTGGAAACTCTAGGACACATGCCCGTAACATGTCTTCAAGTATCTAATTTACTCTTTCATTTTGTCCACATGTTTGAGGATGATATGCCGAACTATGGAGCAACTTAGTATCCAGAGACTTGTGGAGCTCTTCCCAAAACTTGGATACAAACAGCGGTCCGTGGTCCGACACTATCGTTTTTGGAACTCCATGTAGACTGAGAATGCGGGCAATATAAAGTTCCGCGTATGTGGCCACTATATACTTTACTTTGATGGGAAGAAAGTGAGCAATCTTTGTAAGCCGATCAATGATGACCCGAATAGAGTCAAAGCCTTTGGCTGTTTTGGGCAATCCCACAATGAAGTCCATACTAATATTGTCGAGGACCATAATTAGGGGTACCCTCAAGACTCCTAAATCTCAGCTGGTAACCCCCATCAGCACAAAGCTGCAAAGGCCTGATGGGTGCGATTAAGTCAAGGATCGGTCCATTCGAAGGACGCGATCACGCCTCGCCCGAGCCCAGCCTCGGGCAAGGGCAGCCGACCCCGGAGGATCTACGTCTCGCCCGAGGACCCCCTCCAGCAACGGACACACCTTCGGCTCGCCCGAGGCCTAGTCTTCACCAAGAAGCAACCTTGGCCAAATCGCCACGCCAACCGACCAAATCGCAGGGGCATTTAATGCAAAGGTGGCCTGACACCTTTATCCTGACGCACGCCCTCCAGTCGACAGAGCCGAAGTGACCGCAGTCACTTCGCCGCTCCACTGACCGGTTTGACAAGAGGACAGCGCCGCCTGCGCCGCTCCGACTGCTGAGCCACTCGACAGAGTGAGGCTGACAGCAGCCAAGTCCGGCCCTAGGCGCCATGGGAAACTCCGCTTCGCCTGACCCCAAGGCTCGGACTCGGGCTCAGCCCCGGAAGACGACGAACTCCGCTCCGCCCGACCCCAGGGCTCGGACTCGGGCTCAGCCCCGGAAGACGACGAACTCCGCTTCGCCCGACCCTAGGGCTCGGACTCGGGCTCAGCCCCGGAAGACGATGAACTCCGCTTCGCCCGACCCCAGGGCTCGGACTCGGGCTCAGCCCCGGAAGACGACGAACTCCGCTTCGCCCGACCCTAGGGCTCGGACTCGGGCTCAGCCCCGCAGGACGACGAACTCCGCTTCGCCCGACCCCAGGGCTCGGACTCAGCCCTGGCCTCAGCCGACGGTCTCCGCCTCGTCCGACCCGGGGGCTCGGACTCGACCTCGACCTCGGAGGAGCCTCCACCTCGCCCAACCTAGGGCACGGACCGACCACGTCGACAGGAGGCGCCATCATTACCCTACCCCGAGCTGAATCAGGCTGCGGGGAACAAGACCGGCGTCCCATCTGGCTCGCTCCACTATACGAGTAATGATGGCGCCCCGCATGCCCTGTGACGACGGCGGCTCTTAGCCCCCTTACGGAAGCAAGAGGACGTCAGCAAGGACTCGACAGCCCCGACAGCTTTCCTTCCGCCAGGCTCCAGCGCTCCTCCGACGGCCACGACGCCACACGAACTGGGTGCCAAAACCTCTCCGGCTGCCACGATGGCATGTACTTAGGGCGCTAGCTCTCCTCCGCTAGACACGTTAGCACACTGCTACACCCCCCATTGTACACCTGGATCCTCTCCTTACGCCTATAAAAGGGAGGTCCAGGGCCCTCTTACAGAGGGTTGGCCGCGCGGGGAAGGACGGGATGGCGCTCGCGCAAGGCCGCTCGCTCCCTCCCGCGTGGACGCTTGTAACCCCCTACTGCAAGCGCACTCGACCTGGGCGCGGGGCTAACACGAAGGCCGCGGGTTCCACCTCCCACGCCTGTCTCCCTCCGGCTGCTCTCCCCCCTTCGCGTTCCGCCTCGCGCCGACCCATCTGGGCTGCGGCACGCGGCGACAATTTACTCGTCGGTCCAGGAACCCCCCGGGTTTCGAAACGCCGACAGTTGGCGTGCCAGGTAGGGGCCTGCTGCGTGTTGACGAACAGCTTCCCATCAAGCTCCAAATGGGCAGTCTCCAGCGACCTCTCCAGCCTGGGACGGTGCTCCATTTCGGGAGTCTTGAGTTCATGTCCCTCGACGGCAGCTACGACATGATACTCCTTCTCCCGCCGCGCGACAGCGACAATGGCGGTCGACAACCCGCCCGCCGGCAGGGAAATCGACGACGCCTTCCCCACGTGGTGGAAGGACGACATTCGGTCTTGTCCCGTCCCCTCCCCCACCGACGGAGGAGGAGGCGGGGCAACCAAGGCCAAGCAGGAGGCGGCACCTCATTGGCTGTCGAGCGAGTCGACAGCGCCGGCGCCCCAACAGAGAGCGCGTCGGGCATCGGCCTCGCGTCTGAGACGAAGACGAGCGCCGTCTCCCCGCAACACACCAACCTCAAGCAAACGGACGACGCCAGCACGCTCGCGAAGGACTTGCTAGGCGTCACCCTCGTACCTGAGACGACGGTGCAATCAGTCCCTGACGTGACTTCGTCACCGCTCGTCGACCAAAAGGTACTGACCGATTCCCATCTCGCGCCTTTTGGATTCGGCCTCGACCCGCCAAGCAACTCCGCTTCAGTGGACATTCTCATAGAGGCGAGTCCAAACCCTCTGGGGTATCGTGTGCGGTCACCCTGGGACCGGCTGACGGCCGTCTCGACCTACGGGCCCTCGGGGTCCGAGGAAGATGGCGAGCCCAACCTCTGTTGGGATTTCTCCGGACTTGGTAACCCCAGTGCCGTGCGGAACTTCATGACCGCATGCGACTACTTGCCTTTCCGACTGTTCCAACGGTAGCCGCAGCCTCGGCGACGAGGACTGCGGTCCAAGTCGCGAATGTTTCCACGTCGATCTAGGGGGTCCCGGCGAAGGCAACCATCTTGGTATACCGGAGAACGGTGATCCCCCTAGGCCCGTGCCTCGCGTTGACATCCTTCGGGAGCTAGCTGTGGTCCCCGTCCCGGCGGGGGGTCATGACCCACAGCTCGAGCAAATCCGCGAGATGCAGGCCAGGCTCGACGAGGGAGCAGGAACGCTTGAGCCGATCCGCCGGGACATCGGGCAGGAATGGGCGGGCCAACCTCCGGCCGGAGAAGCGCGTCATCTCCCCCAGGGCATCCAGCACCGCATCGCCGACGACGTCAGGGCAAGGCCGCCACCGGTTTCCAGTGGAGTCGGCCAGAACCTGGCTGCAGCGGCAATGCTTCTCCGCGCGATGCCGGAGCCATCAACCACCGAGGGGCGGCGTATCCAGGGAGAGCTCAGGAATCTCCTGGAGGACGCCGCGGTCCGACGGGCCGAAAGCTCTGCCTCCCGAAGGCAGGGGTACCCCTCGGAACATCGCGTCGCGACTTCCCGATTCATGCGGGAAGCCTCGGTCCACACCGGGCGCACGCGCAACACAGCGCCTGCGGCCCCGGGTCACCTCGGCAACGAGCACCATCACCACAGCCGTCGGGCCCACCTCGATGAGAGGGTGCGCCGAGGCTACCACCCCAGGTGTGGGGGACGCTACGACAGCGGGGAGGATCGGAGTCCTTCGCCCGAACCACCCGGTCCGCAGGCTTTCAGCCGCGCCATACGACGGGCGCCGTTCCCGACCCAGTTCCGAACCCCGACTACTATCACAAAGTACTCAGGGGAGACGAGATCGGAACTGTGGCTCGCGGACTATCGGCTGGCCTGCCAACTGGGTGGAACGGACGATGATAATCTCATCATCCTCAACCTCCCCCTGTTCCTCTCCAACACCGCTCGAGCCTGGCTGGAGCACCTGCCTCCGGGCAGATCTCCAACTGGGATGACCTGGTCCAAGCCTTCGCCGGAAATTTCCAAGGTACGTACGTGCGCCCTGGAAACTCCTGGGATCTCCGAAGCTGCCGCCAGCAGCCAGGGGAGTCTCTCCGGGACTACATCCGGCGATTCTCGAAGCAGCGCACCGAGCTGCCCAACGTCACCGATTCGGATGTTATCGGCGCGTTCCTCGCCGGCACCACTTGCCGTGACCTGGTGAGCAAGCTAGGTCGCAAGACCCCCACCAGGGCGAGTGAGCTGATGGACATTGCCACCAAGTTCGCCTCTGGCCAGGAGGCGATTGAGGCCATCTTCCGGAAGGACAAGCAGCCCCAGGGCCGCCCACCGGAAGATGTTCCCGAGGCGTCAACTCAGCGCGGCACCAAGAAGAAAGGCAAGAAGAAGTCGCAAGCGAAACGCGACGCCGCCGACGCGGACCTTGTCGCCGCCACCGAGTACAAGAACCCTCGGAAACCTCTCAGAGGTGCCAACCTCTTCGACAAGATGCTCAAGGAGCTGTGCCCCTATCATCAGGGGCCCATCAAGCACACCCTTGAGGAGTGTGCCATGCTTCGACGCCACTTTCACAAGGCCGGGCCACCCGCGGAGGGTGGCAAGGCTCTCGATGACGCTAAGAAGGAAGATCACAAGGCAGAAGAGTTCCCCGAGGTCCGCGGCTGCTTCATGATCTACGGTGGGCAAGTGGCAAACGCCTCGGCTCGGCACCGCAAGCAAGAGCGTTGGGAGGTCTACTCGGTATAGGTGGCGGCGCCAGTCTGCCTAGACTAGTCCGACAAGCCCATCACCTTCGACCAGGCCGACCATCCCGACCATGTGCCGAGCCCGGGGAAATACCCGCTCGTTGTCGACCCCATCATCGGCAATGTCAGGCTCACCAAGGTCCTCATGGACGGAGGCAGCAGCCTCAACATCATCTACGCCGAGACCCTCGGGCTCCTGCGGATCGATCTGTCCTCGATCCGGGCCGGCGCTGCGCCTTTCCACGGGATCATCCCCGGGAAGCGCGTCCAACCCCTCGGACAACTCGATCTACCCATCTGCTTTGGGACGCCCTCCAACTTTCGAAGGGAGTCCCTCACGTTCGAAGTGGTCGGGTTTCGAGGAACCTACCACGCAGTGTTGGGGAGGCCATGCTACGCCAAGTTCATGGCCATCCCCAACTACACCTACCTCAAGCTCAAGATGCCGGGCCCCAACGGGGTCATCACCGTCGGGCCCACGTACCGACACGCGTACGAATGCGACGTGGAGTGCGTGGAGTACGTCGAGGCCCTCGCCGAGTCTGAGGCCCTCATCGCCGACCTGGAGAACCTCTCTAGGGAGGCGCCAGACGTGAAGCGCCACGTCGGCAACTTCGAGCCAGCGGAGACGGTTAAGTCCGTCCCTCTCGACCCCTGCAACGACGCCTCCAAGCAGATTCGGATCGGCTCCGAGCTCGACCCTAAATAGGAAGCAGTGCTCGTCGACTTTCTCCGCGCAAACGCCGACGTTTTCGCGTGGAGTCCCTCGAACATGCCCGGCATACCGAGGGAAGTCGCCGAGCACTCGCTGGATATCCGAGCAGGAGCCCGACCCATGAAGCAGCCTCTGCGCCGATTCGACGAAGAAAAGCGCAGAGCCATAGTGAGAGCACCTAGAGGGGGGGGTGAATAGGTGATCCTGTAAAACTTTAAACTTATAGCCACAAAAACTTGTTAAGTGTTAGCACGATAAATGCCAAGTGGCTAGAGAGAAGGTCTTGCACAATACGATAATCACAAAGAATTCAACACAGAGAAGACACAGTGATTTATCCCGTGGTTCGGCCAAGTACAAAACTTGCCTACTCCACGTTGTGGCGTCCCAACGGACGAGAGTTGCACTCAACTCCTCTCAAGCGATCCAATGATCAACTTGAATACCACAGTGTTATGCTTTTCTCTTCTTATCCCTTTCGCAAGGAATCTCCACAAATTGGAGTCTCTTGCCCTTACAAGTATATGATCACAAAGAAAGCACAGAGTAAGGGAGGGAAGCAACACACACAAATCCACAGCAAAAGCGCACACACACGGCCAAGAATCGAGCTCACAAGACTATCTCAGAGTTCTCACTTAGAACAGAGCTCGAATCACTTAGAAACACAAACAAATGCGCAGAGACTTAGTGTGGATGATCAAGAATGCTCAAAGGTTGCTTGTGTGTCTCCTCCATGCGCCTAGGGGCCCCTTTTATAGCCCCAAGGCAGCTAGGAGCCGTTGAGAGCAATTTTAGAAGGCCATCCTTGCCTTCTGTCGACGGGGGCACCGGACAGTCCAGTGCACACCGGACACTGTCCGGTGCCCGATTTGTTTCCATAACTGATGCTTCCGACCGTTGGAAGACTGCTGGAGATCTGCGAGCCGTTGGCGCACCAGACAGTCCGGTGCACACCGGACAGTCCGGTGCCGTCTTCCGACCGTTGGCTCGGCCACGTGTCCCGCGCGGATTGCGCGGCCGACCGTTGGCCCTGGCCGACCGTTGGCTCACCGGACAGTCCGGTGCACACCGGACAGTCCGGTGAATTTTAGCCGTACGCCGTCGGCGAATTCCCGAGAGCGGCCAGTTCGCGCCGAGTCGGCCTGGCGCACCGGACACTGTCCGGTGCACACCGGACAGTCCGGTGCTCCAGACCGAGCTGGGTCTTGGCTGCACTCAGCCAAGACTTTTCTCTCCCCTTTTCTTTTCTTCTTCTTTCTGTTTCTACCACTTAGACAAATATGTTAGTCCACAAAACCAATGTACTAAGGCTTAGAAACATACCTTTACTCCATGATTTGTACTTTGTCCCATTTTACAATTAGGCACCTGTGTTGGGCACTAAATCACCAAAATACTTAGAAATGGCCCAAGGGCACATTTCCCTTTCAATCTCCCCCTTTTTGGTGATTTATGCCAACACAACATAAAGCAAGTTGAACAAGTACAAAAACACTTCAAATAATAACTCAAATTATTTTGATTCATTTTTGACATATATGGATCATTCTATGCCACCACTTGGTTTGTTTTCGCAAATCAAACTCAAATCTCTATCTCTAAGTCAAACACACATGTTGAAGCAAAGAGAGTCATTCCAAAAGAGTTTGATCAAAGATTTCAAAAGCTCCCCCTTTTTCCCATAATTACTACTTCTCCCCATAAGAAGCCAACTTTTGACAAGAGAGACAACAAAAGAGTTTTGACAAACCAAAAGCTCTATTCTACTATTTTCAAAATCTCTCAAGTGGTAGCTGATCCATTTATTGCTTTGGCCTTTATTTTCTCCCCCTTTGGCATTAAGCACCAAAATGGGATAAATCGTGGCCCTTTAACCCCTTGCCTCACCAAAATCTTCAATTAAGAGCAAATGGCAATAAGAGTTACATGAGATGGACTTGGAATAAGTTACCCTCTCATCGGAGTGCAGTGGAAGTCTTTTATGGTCCAAGTCCACCTTTTCCCTTTCAATTCTCCTTTGAGACTAAAACAGGCAAACTCAAGCATATGGTTAGTCTCAAAGGGTCAAGTTGTAACACATCTCCCCCTAAACATGTGCATCACTTTGCAACGGACCTGTGAGGTCCAGGGAGTGTTTGTACAACTTGAGCACCATAATAAGCAACAAAATGCAGAATGGACATGATCAAAGGCATAAACACATGTATGCTACAATTCAATCCAGGTTCCGCGAATCTAAGACATTTAGCTCACTACGCAGCCTGCAAAAGGTCTTCTCATCTAAAGGCTTGGTAAAGATATCGGCTAGCTGGTTCTCGGTGCTTACATAAAACACTTCGATATCTCCCTTTTGCTGGTGGTCTCTCAAAAAGTGATGCCGGATGTCTATGTGCTTTGTGCGGCTGTGCTCAACAGGATTTTCCGCTATTCGGATAGCACTCTCATTATCACATAGGAGTGGGACTTTGCTCAGATTGTAGCCAAAGTCCCTGAGGGTTTGCCTCATCCAAAGTAGTTGCGCACAACACTGTCCTTCGGCAACGTACTCGGCCTCAGCGGTGGATAGGGCAACGGAGGTTTGTTTCTTGGAATTCCATGACACCAGGGACCTTCCTAAGAATTGGCACGTTCCCGATGTACTCTTCCTATCGACCTTACATCCAGCATAGTCGGAATCTGAGTACCCAATCAAGTCAAAGTTAGACCCCTTCGGATACCAGATCCCGAAGCAAGGCGTAGCAACTAAATATCTAAGAATTCGCTTCACCGCCACAAGGTGACACTCCTTAGGATCGGATTGAATCTAGCACACATGCATACGCTAAGCATAATATCCGGTCTACTAGCACATAAATAAAGCAAAGAACCTATCATAGACCGGTATGCTTTTTGATCAACGGACTTACCTCCTTTGTTGAGGTCGGTGTGTCCGTCGGTCCCCATTGGAGTCTTTGCGGGCTTGGCGTCCTTCATCCCAAACCGCTTCAGCAAGTCTTGCGTGTACTTCGTTTGGGAGATGAAGGTGCCGTCCTTGAGTTGCTTCACTTGGAACCCAAGGAAGTAGGTCAACTCGCCCATCATCGACATCTCGAATTTCTGCGTCATCACCCTGCTAAACTCTTCACAAGACTTTTGGTTAGTAGAACCAAATATTATGTCATCGACATAAATTTGGCATACAAACAAATCACCATCACATGTCTTAGTGAAAAGAGTCGGATCGGCTTTCCCAACCTTGAAAGCATTAGCAATTAAGAAATCTCTAAGGCATTCATACCATGCTCTTGGGGCTTGTTTAAGTCCATAGAGCGCCTTAGAGAGCTTACACACGTGGTCGGGATACCGTTCATCCTCGAAGCCAGGGGGTTGCTCCACGTACACCTCCTCCTTTATTGGCCCGTTGAGGAAAGCGCTCTTCACATCCATTTGGTACAACCTGAAAGAATGGTGAGCGGCATATGCTAGCAAGATACGAATGGACTCTAGCCTAGCCACAGGAGCAAAAGTCTCCTCAAAGTCCAAACCTGCGACTTGGGCATAACCTTTTGCCACAAGTCGAGCCTTGTTCCTTGTCACCACTCCGTGCTCGTCTTGTTTGTTGCGGAACACCCACTTGGTTCCCACAACGTTTTGCTTGGGACGAGGCACCAGCGTCCAAACTTCATTGCGCTTGAAGTTGTTAAGTTCCTCCTGCATGGCCAACACCCAATCCGGATCTAGCAAGGCCTCCTCTACCCTGAAAGGCTCAATAGAGGAGACAAAAGAGTAATGCTCACAAAAATTAACTAATCGAGATCGAGTAGTTACTCCCTTGCTAATGTCACCCAAAATTTGGTCGACGGGATGATCCCTTTGAATCACCGCTCGAACTTGGGTTGGAGGTGCCGGTTGTGCTTCTTCCTCCATCACGTGATCATCTTGTGCTCCCCCTTGATCACACGCCTCCTTTTGATGAACCTGTTCATCGTCTTGAGTTGGGGGATGCACCGTGGTTGAGGAAGAAGGTTGATCTCGTTCGTCTTGTTCCTGTGGCCGAACGTCTCCAATCGCCATGGTTCGTATGGCGGCCGTCGGAACATCTTCTTCATCTATATCATCATAGTCAACAACTTGCTCTCTTGGAGAGCCATTAGTCTCATCAAATACAACGTCGCTAGAGACTTCAACCAAACCCGATGATTTGTTGAAGACCCTATACGCCTTTGTATTTGAATCATAACCTAATAAAAACCCTTCTACAGCTTTGGGAGCAAACTTAGAATTTCTACCCTTCTTCACTAGAATGTAACATTTGCTCCCAAATACACGAAAGTACGATACATTGGGTTTGTTACCGGTTAGCAGCTCATACGACGTTTTCTTGAGGAGGCGGTGAAGGTAGACCCTGTTGATGGCGTGGCAAGCCGTGTTCACAGCTTCCGACCAAAAACACTCGGGGGTCTTGAATTCTCCAAGCATCGTCCTCGCCATATCGATTAGCGTCCTGTTCTTCCTCTCTACCACACCATTTTGCTGTGGTGTGTAGGGAGCGGAGAACTCGTGCTTGATCCCTTCCTCCTCAAGAAACTCCTCCACTTGAAGATTCTTGAACTCGGACCCGTTGTCGCTCCTTATCTTCTTCACCTTGAGCTCAAACTCATTTTGAGCCCTCCTGAGGAAGCGCTTGAGGGTCCCTTGGGTTTCAGACTTATCCTGCAAAAAGAACACCCAAGTGAAGCGGGAAAAGTCATCAACAATAACTAGACCATACTTACTTCCTCCTATGCTTAGGTAGGCGACGGGTCCGAAGAGGTCCATATGCAGCAGCTCCAGAGGTCTTGACGTGGTCATCACATTCTTGCTGTGATGCGCTCCTCCCACCTGTTTACCTGCCTGACAAGCTGCACAAGGTCTATCTTTTTCGAAATGCACATTTGTTAGACCTATCAAGTGTTCTCCCTTTAGAAGCTTGTGGAGGTTCTTCATCCCCACATGTGCTAAGCGGCGATGCCACAGCCAGCCCATGCAAGTCTTAGCCATTAAGCATGCATCTAGACCGGCCTCTTCTTTTGCAAAATCAACTAAATAAAGCTTGCCGTCTAGTACACCCTTAAAAGCTAGTGAACCATCACATCTTCTAAAGACAGACACATCTATATTTGTAAATAAACAATTATATCCCATTTGACATAATTGACTAACAGATAGCAAATTATATCCAAGACTCTCCACTAAGAATACATTTGATATAGAATGCTCATTAGAAATTGCAATTTTACCTAACCCTTTTACCTTGCCTTGATTCCCATCACCGAATATAATTGAATCTTGGGAATCCTTATTTTTGACGTAGGAGGTGAACATCTTCTTCTCCCCCGTCATATGGTTTGTGCATCCGCTATCAATAATCCAGCTTGAGCCCCCGGATGCATAAACCTGCAAGGCAAATTTAGGCTTGGGTCTTAGGTACCCAACTCATGTTGGGTCCTGCAAGGTTAGCACAAATGTCCTTAGGGACCCAAATGCAAGTCCTGTCTCCCTTGCATTTTGCCCCTAATTTCCTAGCAGCTATTTTCCTATCCTTTCTACAAATAGCAAAGGAAGTGTTTAAAGCATGATAAATTACAGAAGGTTCATTCACTACTTTCCTAGGAGCATGAATAACATTCTTTCTAGGCACATGAGCAATATTTCTCCTAGGCATATGTACAACATTTCTTCTACACATATCCCTATCATGCTTATAAGAAGAACTAGAAGCAAACATGGCATGAGAATCATAAACATGTGAATCAAAATCATTATAAGCCTTTCTAGCATTTCTCCTATCATTATACATAAAGGCATGGTTCTTTTTCGCACTACTAGCCATAGGGGCCTTCCCCTTCTCCTTGACGAAGATGGGAGCCTTATGGCTTGTTAAGTTCTTGGCTTCCCTCTTGAAGCCAAGCCCATCCTTAATTGAGGGATGTCTTCCAATTGTATAGGCATCCCTAGCAAATTTTATCTTTTCAACTTCACTCTTGCTAGTCTTAAGTTGGGCATTAAGACTAGCCACTTCATCTTTTAGTTTTGAAATTGAAACTAAGTGTTCACTACAAGCGTTAACATCAAAATCCTTACACCTAGTGCAAATTGTAACATTTTCAACACAAGACTTAGATTTATTTGTTACTTCTAATTTAGCATTTAAATCATGGTTAACACTTTGTAAAGTAGCAATGGTTTCATGACAAGAAGATATTTCACTAGAAAGCACTTCATTTCTTTTCACTTCTAAAGCATATGATTTTTGTGCCTCTACAAACTTATCATGTTCATCATATAATAAATCCTCTTGCTTTTCTAAAAGCCTATCCTTTTCATTCAATGCATCAATCAATTCATTGATTTTATCTATCTTAGATCTATCTAAGCCCTTGAACAAGCATGAATAATCTATGTCATCATCATCACTAGATTCATTATCACTAGAAGAAGCGTAAGTGGAGTCTTGAGTACTCACCTTCTTCTCCCTTGCCATAAGGCATGTGAGACGCTCGTTGGGGAAGAGGGAAGACTTGTTGAAGGCAGTAGCAGCGAGTCCTTCATTGTCGGAGTCGGAGGAGGAGCAATCCGAGTCCCACTCCTTTCCTAGATGCGCCTCGCCCTTTGCCTTTTTGTATTGCTTCTTCTTCTCTCTTTTGTTCCCCTTTTCCTGGTCACTTTCATTATCGGGACAGTTAGCGATAAAATGACCAAGCTTACCGCATTTGAAGCATGAGCGCTTCCCCTTTGTCTTGGTCTTGCTTGGCTGCCCCTTGCGACCATTTAGCGCCGTCTTGAATCTCTTGATGATGAGAGCCATCTCTTCATCATTGAGTCCGGTCGCCTCAATCTGTGCCACCTTGCTAGGTAGCGCCTCCTTGCTTCGTGTTGCCTTGAGAGCGAGAGGTTGCGGCTCGTTGATCGGACCATTCAAGGCGTCGTCCACATACCTCGCCTCCTTGATCATCATTCGCCTGCTAACGAATTTCCCAAGAACTTCTTCGGGCGACATCTTGGTGTACCTGGGATTTTCACGTATATTGTTCACCAAATGAGGATCAAGAACGGTAAATGACCTGAGCATTAGGCGGACGACGTCGTGGTCCGTCCATCGTGTGCTTCCGTAGCTCCTTATCTTGTTGATAAGGGTCTTGAGCCGGTTGTATGTTTGCGTCGGCTCCTCGCCCCTTATCATTGCGAACCGTCCAAGCTCACCCTCCACCAACTCCATCTTGGTGAGCAAGGTGACGTCGTTCCCCTCATGAGAAATCTTGAGGGTGTCCCAGATTTGCTTGGCGTTATCCAAGCCGCTCACTTTATGATATTCATCCCTGCACAAGGAAGCTAGAAGAACAGTAGTAGCTTGTGCATTCTTATGAATTTGTTCATTAATGAACATGGGACTATCTGAACTATCAAAGTGCATTCCACTCTCTACAATCTCCCATATACTAGGATGGAGAGAGAATAGGTGACTACGCATTTTGTGGCTCCAAAATCCGTAGTCCTCTCCATCAAAGTGTGGGGGCTTGCCGAGTGGAATGGAGAGCAAATGAGAATGTGAACTTTGCGGAATACGAGAGTAATCAAAAGAAAAGTTCGAATTAACCGGTTTCCTTCTCTCGTAGTCGTTGTGGTCCTCGTCCTTTTGGGAAGAAGTAGACTCGTCGCTGTCGTAGTAGACGATCTCCTTGATGCGCCTTGTCTTCTTCTTCTTCCCTTCCTTTCGTCTTTGGCCCGAGCCGGAGTCGGTGGGCTTATCATCCTTCGGCTCGTTGACGAAGGATTCCTTCTCTTTGTCATTGATCACAATACCCTTCCCCTTAGGATCCATCTCTTCGGGCGGTTAGTCCCTTTGTGAAGAGAACGGCTCCGATACCAATTGAGAGCACCTAGAGGGGGGTGAATAGGTGATCCTGTAAAACTTTAAACTTATAGCCACAAAAACTTGTTAAGTGTTAGCACGATAAATGCCAAGTGGCTAGAGAGAAGGTCTTGCACAATACGATAATCACAAAGAATTCAACACAGAGAAGACACAGTGATTTATCCCGTGGTTCGGCCAAGTACAAAACTTGCCTACTCCACGTTGTGGCGTCCCAACGGACGAGAGTTGCACTCAACTCCTCTCAAGCGATCCAATGATCAACTTGAATACCACAGTGTTATGCTTTTCTCTTCTTATCCCTTTCGCAAGGAATCTCCACAAATTGGAGTCTCTTGCCCTTACAAGTATATGATCACAAAGAAAGCACAGAGTAAGGGAGGGAAGCAACACACACAAATCCACAGCAAAAGCGCACACACACGGCCAAGAATCGAGCTCACAAGACTATCTCAGAGTTCTCACTTAGAACAGAGCTCGAATCACTTAGAAACACAAACAAATGCGCAGAGACTTAGTGTGGATGATCAAGAATGCTCAAAGGTTGCTTGTGTGTCTCCTCCATGCGCCTAGGGGCCCCTTTTATAGCCCCAAGGCAGCTAGGAGCCGTTGAGAGCAATTTTAGAAGGCCATCCTTGCCTTCTGTCGACGGGGGCACCGGACAGTCCGGTGCACACCGGACACTGTCCGGTGCCCGATTTGTTTCCATAACTGATGCTTCCGACCGTTGGAAGACTGCTAGAGATCTGCGAGCCGTTGGCGCACCGGACAGTCCGGTGCACACCGGACAGTCCGGTGCCGTCTTCCGACCGTTGGCTCGGCCATGTGTCCCGCGCGGATTGCGCGGCCGACCGTTGGCCCTGGCCGACCGTTGGCTCACCGGACAGTCCGGTGCACACCAGACAGTCCGGTGAATTTTAGCCGTACGCCGTCGGCGAATTCCCGAGAGCGGCCAGTTCGCGCCGAGTCGGCCTGGCGCACCGGACACTGTCCGGTGCACACCGGACAGTCCGGTGCTCCAGACCGAGCTGGGTCTTGGCTGCACTCAGCCAAGACTTTTCTCTTCCCTTTTCTTTTCTTCTTCTTTCTGTTTCTACCACTTAGACAAATATGTTAGTCCACAAAACCAATGTACTAAGGCTTAGAAACATACCTTTACTCCATGATTTGTACTTTGTCCCATTTTACAATTAGGCACCTGTGTTGGGCACTAAATCACCAAAATACTTAGAAATGGCCCAAGGGCACATTTCCCTTTCACATAGGCGAAGAGATCCACAAGCTAATGGCGGCAGGGTTCATCAAAGAGTGACATTCCGATGTCTCAAGGCAAAAGGCATGAAGCTCAATCCCGAAAAGTGTGTCTTCGGGGTCCCTCGAGGCATGCTCTTGGGATTCATCGTCTCCGAGCGGGGCATCGAGGCCAACCCGGAGAAGATCGCAGCCATCACCAGCATGGGGCCCATCAAGGACTTGAAAGGCATACAGAGGGTCATGGGATGCCTCGCGGCTCTGAGCCATTTCATCTCGCGCCTTGACGAAAGAGGCCTGCCTCTGTACCGCCTCTTAAGGAAGGCCGAGTGCTTCGCTTGGACCCCTGAGGCCGAGGAAGCCCTCGGGAACCTGAAGGCACTCCTCACGAACGCGCCCATCTTGGTGCCCCCCGCTGCCAGAGAAGCCCTCTTGATCTACGTCGCCACTACCACTCAGGTGGTTAGCGCCGCGATTGTGGTTGAGAGACGAGAAGAGGGGCATGCATTGCCCGTCCAGAGGCCAGTCTACTTCATCAGTGAGGTACTGTCCGAGACCAAGATCCGCTACCCACAAATTCAGAAGCTGCTATACGCAGTGATCCTGACGCGGCGGAAGTTGCGACACTACTTTGAGTCTCATCCGGTAACTGTGGTGTCATCCTTCCCCCTGGGGAGATAATCCAGTCCCGAGAGGCCTTGGGTAGAATTGCAAAGTGGGCGGTGGAGATCATGGGCGAGACGATCTCGTTCGCCCCTCGGAAGGCCATCAAGTCCCAGGTCTTGGCGGACTTCGTGGCTGAATGGGTCGACACCCAGCTCCCGACAGCTCCGATCCAACCGGAGCTCTGGACCATGTTTTTCGATGGGTCACTGATGAAGACGGGGGCCAGCGCGGGCCTGCTCTTCATCTCGCCCCTCGGGAAGCACCTACGCTACGTGCTACGCCTCCACTTCCCGGCGTCCAACAACGTGGCTGAGTACGAGGCTCTAGTAAACGGGTTGCGAATCGCCATCGAGCTAGGGGTCCGATGCCTCGACGCTCGCGGTGACTCGTAGCTAGTCATCGACCAAGTCATGAAGAACTCCCGCTGCCGCGACCCGAAGATGGAAGCCTACTGCGATGAGGTTCGGCGCCTGGAAGACAAGTTCTACGGGCTCGAGCTCAACCACATCGCCCGACGCTACAATGAGACTGCGAACGAGCTGGCTAAAATAGCCTCGGGGCGAACAACGGTTCCCCGGACGTATTCTCTCGAGACCTGCATCAACCCTCCGTCAAGACCGACGACACGCCCGAGCCTGAGAAGGCCTCGGCCCAGCCTGAGGCACCCTCGGCTTAGTCCGAGGTAGCCTCGGCTCGGCCGGAGGCACCCTCGGCTCAACCCGAGGCACCCTCGGCTCGGCCCGAGGTACCCTCGGCCCCCGAGGCTGAGGCACTGCGCGTCGAGGGGGAGCGGAGCGAGGTCACGCCTAATCGAAACTGGCAGACCCCGTAGCTGCAATATCTCCACCGAGGAGAGCTACCCCCCGACCGAGCCGAAGCTCGGCGGTTGGCGCGGCGCGCCAAGTCGTTCGTCTTGCTGGGAGACGAGAAGGAGCTCTACCACCGCAGCCCCTCGGGCATCCTCCAGCGATGCATTTCCATCGCCGAAGGCCAGGAGCTCTTACAAGAGATACACTCGGGGGTTTGCGGCCATCACGCAGCACCTCGGGCCCTTGTTGGAAACGCCTTCCGACAAGGTTTCTACTGGCCGACGGCGGTGGCTGACGCCACTAGAATTGTCCGCACCTGCGAAGGGTGTCAGTTCTACGCGAGGCAGACCCACCTGCCCGCTCAGGCTCTGCAGACCATACCCATCACCTGGCCGTTTGCTGTGTGGGGTCTGGACCTCGTCGGCCCCTTGCAGAAGGCACCCGGGGGCTACACACACCTGTTGGTCGCCATCGACAAATTCTCCAAGTGGATCGAGGTCCGACCCCTAAACAGCATCAAGTCCGAACAGGCGGTGGCGTTCTTCACCAACATCATCCATCGCTTTGGGGTCCCGAACTCCATCATCACCGACAACGGCACCTAGTTCACCGGCAGAAAGTTCCTGGACTTCTGCGAGGATCACCACATCCGGGTGGACTGGGCCACCGTGGCCCACCCCATCACAAATGGGCAGGTAGAACGTGCCAACGGCATGATTCTGCAAGGACTCAAGCCTCGGATCTACAACGACCTCAACAAGTTCGGCAAGCGGTGGATGAAGGAACTCCCCTCGGTGGTTTGGAGTCTGAGGACAACACCGAGCCGAGCCACGGGCTTCACACCGTTCTTTCTAGTCTATGGGGCCGAGGCCATCTTGCCCACAGACTTAGAATACGGTTCCCCGAGGACAAGGGCCTACGCTGACCAAAGCAATCGAGCCAATCGAGAAGACTCATTGGACTAGCTGGAAGAGGCTCGGGACATGGCCGTACTACACTCGGCGCGGTACCAGCAGTCCCTGCGACGCTACCACCCCCGAGGGGTTCGGTCCCGAGACCTCCAGGTGGGCGACCTGGTGCTTCTACTAAGACAAGACGCCCGAGGGCGGCATAAGCTCACGCCTCCCTGGGAAGGGCCGTTCGTCATCGCCAAGGTTCTGAAGCCCGGAACATACAAGCTGGTCAACAGTCAAGGCGAGGTCTACAGCAACGCTTGGAACATCCAACAGCTACGTCGCTTCTACCCTTAAGATGCTTCCAAGTTATTCGTACACCCCGTTCACACACAAAGTTTGGTCGTCAAGGAAGGGTCAGCCTTGCCTCGGCAAAGCCCGACCCTCCCTCGGGGGCTAGAAGGGGGCAACCCCCTCTGCGCCGAAATTTTCCTCGAAAAAAGAAAAAAAATCTTTTCTGCCAGAATGCCTTTCGTGCTTTTCGACTACTTCGAAAGTGGATCCTGAAAACGACGGAGTACACGTAAGCAGCCAAGGCTGACCGAGCTGAGGGACTCCTACGCCTCTGGGATATGGATACCTCACTCATCACCTTCTGCGATAAGTAACTCGCGCTCGGATAAGTGATTCCGCGGACCGAACAAGTCTTCACGCTCGAAAGCTCCTCTGCCGGAACGATTTTTCGGGCCTTCTCGACTGCGTCGGTGACAGAACCTTATGGACGAGTAAGAGTGCGCGTAAGCGGCAAGGCCGACCGAGCTGAGAGATTCCTACGCCTCCGGGATACGGATACCTCACTCATCACCTTCCGTGAAAAGCAACTCTCGCCCGCACAAACAATTCTGTTACCGACAAATAAGTCCGGATACTCGAAACAAGAGGAAAAGAAACGCAGCTTTACAACACGACGATGGTATGTTTGGGCCTCGGCGGCCGTAGAAAACATACACACACTACAAGACAACCCGATCCAGCAGGCTCGGACGTCGATAGTTGAAGGGGGCAGCAGCACCCTCGGCGTCAACTACACCTTCGGCGGGGTCTGACCTAGCCTCGGACGGCGACGCGGTTGGAGGATCTCCACTCTGAAGGGCGACATCAGCACCACACCCGGGCCATCGCCGCCAGGGTCTTCTCCAGGAATCCGGCTCGAGCAGACGGCTCGGCCGGCCACCCCGAGGCCTCGGCCAGCTGTCCCCCGAAGACATCAGCCCGGCCCGTGGCCTCGGCAGCTCAACACCGGCGTCGGTCCCACCAGTGGACGACCCGGCCAGGCTCCGGCCGACCAAATCTTCTTTTCGAGCCAACTCTGCCTCTGTCCGTGCTGACACCGCTACCTCCGGCTTCGGCTCATCGAAGAGCGGCCGAGGGGTCCCTTTAACTAAGCGAGAGAAGCCTCGGACAGCAAGGCCGACTGAGCCGAGGGACTCCTACGCCTCCGGGATACGGATACCTCACTCGTCACCTTCGCACGAGGCGAGTCACGCTTGGTGAAGCGGTTCAGATAGTCGACAGGCGAGTCTTAGTGCTCGAAATGAGGAAAAAACACGGCTCCGTGCCGAAAATACATACATGTTTAGGCCCCGACAGCCACAATGAACAAAAGACCGGCCGCACAAGGTGCCAATACAAACGGAACCCCAGTTCCACCTTCGCAGGTACGAACAACCCCACACGATTGGGGGGCCTGCGGAGCAACAGAAGGCCGACGGGTGGCTCACCGTCGCCCGCTCCGGCAGCAGCGACAACGACCTCCGCTCCAGGTGGCCGAACTGCGGCAGCAATGGCCTCAGGGCGGACGCCGCTGCAACCTTGCCCTCGCCCATGCCGACGCTCGAGGAGCGAGGACAAGTACAAAGAGCCGGAGGCCTGGAGCGCGGATGGTGGCGGTGATCCCGTCGGCGACGGGGACTTCTCGAGCCGCATCCACCTCGGCACCAACGACCGGAGCCGTCAGCCCATCGGCAGATCCCCACTCGGATCCTCCTGGGCGAGCGGGGCACCGACCTCCGAGCGGAGGCGCCGTACCGGTGCAAAGGCAGGACAGCCCTAGAACACGAACGCCGCCCTAGCGGCACGCGACGTCTTGGGCGGTCCACCCGTGCGCACGGCGCGACAACCACCCTCGCGGTGGGAGGGGGCACCGGGAGCCAAGCCGGCGAGCCCAACGTGCTGAAGCTGACGACGCCCACCGTCGACCAGCCCCGCGTTGTCGAAGTCCGCCCCTCTCGCAGGGCCAGTGAGCGCCCTCTCCCTTGAATGCTGAAAGAGAGGCTGACCCACGAACCCGCGCGGGAGGTAGAGCTCTAGCTCAGCCCGGCCTCCACCCCAGCAAGGATGATGAGCATCCTTGAAGCTGAGGGCGGGACCAAGATCGCAGCCCGGCTTGCTTCTCCCCACCCAGGGGCTGGTGGTCACCGTCTTGGGTGACCACCGATGAGGGGATGCGGCCGGGCTGCTTGATGAAAATCCTTGAAGCCGAACGATGGCTGAAAGGTACCAACTTCCTCGAAGTTGCGTCTCTCCGATGACAAGACGGAAGAATTGCGGGCGTCCCCCATCCGGGGGCTCGGAAGGTGGAAAGACACGACGCATAAGGGAACGCGAAGACATGGTCGTCTTTAAAGGGGGTCACCCTCCTTTTAAAGGCAACTCTCCCCACTTGCGTCCTCAGCCGTTGCAGGCTGAGTCTTCTCCAACACGCTCCAAGGTCCTCCCCCTACGACACGGGGGCTGGGCCCCACGCGTCATGCAAGCTGGTCCAGGGCAGAAGGAGCCAAACCGCCACGCGCAGGGCATGCAACTGCCCAGCGGTTACAAGCATTCCTCCACTTTCGCCCAGACCAGCGAGTGAAAGGGTGGACAGCCATGCAGTTGGCATGCAACCGCGCTAAGTGGGCGCGCTCCTTCGACTCCAACGTGCCCAGCATGGAGGCCCAGGCCCACACGTCATGCAACCGGCACGCCGGTTGCTACGTGCGAGCAACTGCACCGCCACTCGCGCCACTACCGCGCCTCCTTGACTGCGGAACCAGTACCGCGGCTCAAGGCAACCCTGCGTATGACCCAGCAGTGCCAGCCAGGCGCGATAGTCAATACGGCCAAAAATGGGCCGGCAGTAATGGCGGTGGCAGGCGGGCAGGAGCAGCGGTCACGTCGTCAGCCAAGCTTACGTCCCATCCAGGGGCAGCGAGAGAACCCTCTCTCACGGCGTGAAGACGGCGCGCCCGTGTTCCGTTCCTCGAACGGTTCGCACACGCGCAACGACCGCCTCGCGAACCACTCGCCCCGTCGCATTAACTCCGCGGCGGGATAGGCGGCGCCTCAGGCAAGAGGAGCAAGCGACGCTTCGCCTTCGCCATAATGACCGCGACGAAAAAGGTACACCACATCATTCGATTTCGTATCATTTTCCTTTTCCTCTTTCTCTCTCTTACAACAGGGACCGGGAAAGGGGGATACCCCGAAAAGGATCCTTCTCCATGAAGGAAACAGGCCCCGAGCCTCCCTACTGATCAGAGGTTCAAAGGCTGGCCCCTCGGAGGGGCTCAACGGCCGCCTCAGAGCACTTTGTTTCTGCGCCCACTACTGGTCAGAGGTTCGATGGCTGGCCCCTCGGAAGGGTTCAACGGCCACCTCGGGCCACTCGGGCTCTGCGCCCACTACTGATCAGGGGTTCGTAGGCTGGCCCTCGAAGGGTTCACAGTCGCCTCAGACACAGAGCGAGGGATGACCCTGGGTACGTTCGATACATAACCAAGGCTCGAGCTACGCTCCCGAGGTACCCTAGGATATTTTCGAGACCAACGGGAACGATCTTGTAACGGAATCCCATCAGAGGGAGGCATCGAGCCCTCGGACCCCGTCAAAAGGGGACCGGGTCCGGCAGATCACCCGCAGGTACTTTTGGAGCGCGCCTCCGGGCCTCTAGCCGACCCCTAACAAATGGGGCACGAGCGTCCACTCGGATTACCCGCCAGCAGCTCACCAGATACACCATGTTCGGCGCCCTCCGAGGGCAACATGGCGCTTCCCCCCTCCTCCTTGCGGAAAGGCGACACAGGGGCATATGTAAAAAAGTCGAGTCTGTCCTTGACCGTCCTCTCGCCCTGTGCAGAGGCTCGGGGGCTGCTCTCGCAAACCCGGCTCCGGCCAAACCGTTGACAGCGTCAACATACCAGCCCGAGAACTTGGGACCCGACCGTGCACCCGGGCTACGGCCAGCTCGCATGAGGGAACAACCAGACCAGCCGAAGTGTTGCGAAACGCACTAAGACCTCGAAGGAGTCAAACTACTCCTCCGAGGCCTCGGGGGCTACACCCGGCGGGTGCGCTCGCGCGCACCCACCGGAACAAAATGCAACCAAAAAAGGCTGGTCCCCTTGCAAAAAAGTGCGGCAAAAGCCTCCAAGCGAGTATTAACACTCCCTTCGAGGCTCGGGGGCTACTGTCGGGGACCATAATTAGGGGTACCCTCAAGACTCCTAAATCTCAGCTGGTAACCCCCATCAGCACAAAGCTGCAAAGGCCTGATGGGTGCGATTAAGTCAAGGATCGGTCCATTCGAGGGACGCGATCACGCCTCGCCCGAGCCCAGCCTCGGGCAAGGGCAGCCGACCCCGGAGGATCTACGTCTCGCCCGAGGACCCCCTCCAGCAACGGACACACCTTCGGCTCGCCCGAGGCCCAGTCTTCACCAAGAAGCAACCTTGGCCAAATCGCCACGCCAACCGACCAAATCGCAGGGGCATTTAATGCAAAGGTGGCCTGACACCTTTATCTTGACGCACGCCCTCCAGTCGACAGAGCCGAAGTGACCGCAGTCACTTCGCCGCTCCACTGACCGGTCTGACAAGAGGACAGCGCCGCCTGTGCCGCTCCGACTGCTGAGCCACTCGACAGAGTGAGGCTGACAGCAGCCATGTCCGGCCCTAGGCGCCATGGGAAACTCCGCTTCACCCGACCCCAAGGCTCGGACTCGGGCTCAGCCCTAGAAGACGACGAACTCCGCTCCGCCCGACCCCAGGGCTCGGACTCGGGCTCAGCCCCGGAAGACGACGAACTCCGCTTCGCCCGACCTTAGGGCTCGGACTCGGGCTCAGCCCCGGAAGACGACGAACTCCGCTTCACCCGACCCTAGGGCTCGGACTCGGGCTCAGCCCCGGAAGACGACGAACTCCGCTTCGCCCGACCCCAGGGCTCGGACTCAGGCTCAGCCCTGGAAGACGACGAACTCCGCTTCGCCCGACCCCAGGGCTCGGACTCGGGCTCAGCCCCGGAAGACGACGAACTCCGCTTCGCCCAACCCTAGGGCTCGGACTCGGGCTCAGCCCCGAAGGACGATGAACTCCGCTTCGCCTGACCCCAGGGCTCAGACTCAGCCCTGGCCTCAGCCGACAGTCTCCGCCTCGTCCGACCCGGTGGCTCGGACTCGACCTTGACCTTGGAAGATAGACTCGACCTCAACCTCGGAGGAGCCTCCACCTCGCCCAACCTAGGGCATGGACCGACCACGTCGACAGGAGGCGCCATCATTACCCTACCCCGAGCTGAATTAGGCTACGGGGAACAAGACCGGCGTCCCATCTGGCTCGCTCCACTATACGAGTAATGATGGCGCCCCGCATGCCCTGTGACGACGGCGGCTCTCAGCCCCTTACGGAAGCAAGAGGACGTCAGCAAGGACTCGACAGCCCCAACAGCTGTCCTTCCGCCAGGCTCCAGCGCTCCTCCGACGACCACGACGCCACACGAACTGGGTGCCAAAACCTCTCCGGCTGCCACGATGGCATGTACTTAGGGCGCTAGCTCTCCTCCGCTAGACACGTTAGCACACTGCTACACCCCCCATTGTACACCTGGATCCTCTCCTTATGCCTATAAAAGGGAGGTCCAGGGCCCTCTTACAGAGGGTTGGCCGCGCGGGGAAGGACAGGACGGCGCTCGCGCAAGGCCGCTCGCTCCCTCCCGCGTGGACGCTTGTAACCCCCGACTGCAAGCGCACCTGACCTGGGCGCGGGGCTAACACGAAGGCCGCGGGTTCCACCTCCCACGCCTGTCTCCCTCCGGCTGCTCTCCCCCCTTCGTGTTCCGCCTCGCGCTGACCCATCTGGGCTGGGGCACGCGGCGACAATTTACTCGTCGGTCCAGGGACCCCCCGGGTTTCGAAACGCCGACAAATATCTTCTCATTTCCATGTTGGGATGGGAAAGTTTTGTAATGGTCCAGCGGTCTTCATATGCACTGCCTTGACACGTCTGCAGGTGTCACATCTTGCCACATAGCGTGCAATCTCAATCTTCATTTTCGTCCACCAATAGTGTTGCTTTAAGTCTTGATACATTTTAATACTTCCAGGATGAATGGATTATCGACTAAGATGAGCTTCATCCAAAATTTGTTGGTGGACCTCAGCATCTTTAGGCACAACTATGCGATCATTAAACCATATTATTCCTTGATCATCTTTTCTAAAGCAATTTGCTTTGCCGGCCTCTATTTTCTCATGAATATGTTTCATACCCTTGTCGGTTCTTTGGGCATCAATAATTCTCTGTAGAAGAACTGACTCAAGCTTTAATTGTGCTAACGTTCCATGTTGTATCATGCCCAGGTTCAACTTTTCCATTTTTTGACATAGTGTGGTGTCAGGGGTCCTTACTGTATAACAATGATAGGAAGCCTTGCGACTTAGTGCATCTGCCACCACATTGGCTTTTCCTGGGTGATTGTGAATTTCCAAGTCACAATCTTTAATTAGCTCAAGACATCTTCTCTGCCTCATGTTCAGTTCTGACTGGGTAAAGATATATTTCAGACTTTTATGATCTGTATATAAATGGCGAATATTTCCTAGCAGATAATGACGCCATATCTTAAGGGCATGAACAATTGCAGCTAATTCCAAATCATGAGTTGGATAGTGCTCCTCATGCCAGCGTAATTGTCTTGAAGCATATGCTATGACTCGGCCCTCCTGCATTAGGACACATCCGAGTCCACTACCTAATGCATCATAATACACATCAAAATGTTTTTCAATGTTCGGTTGAGCTAATACTGGAGCAATGGTTAATAACACCTTCAATTGCTCGAAGGCCTCATTGCATTTTGAGGACCAATTAAACTTTGTATCATTCTTCAATAAACCTGTAATAGGTTTAACAATCTTGAAGAAATCCGGAATAAACCTGCGGTAATATCCAGCTAGTCCAAGGAAGCTTCGAACTTGATGTACTGTAGTTGGTGGTTTCCATTCTAGAATATCCTTGACTTTGCTGGGATCGACCGCAATTCTTTTTGCAGATAATACATGTCCCAGAAATTGGATTTCCTCCAACCAGAACGCGCATTTGCTGAACTTAGCATACAACTGGTGCTCCATTAAGCGTGTTAGCATGATCCATAAGTGCTTAGCATGCTCCTCTTCATTTTTGGAATAGATAAGAATGTCATCAATGAAGACCACCACAAATTTATCTAACTCGGGCATGAATACCGAGTTCATTAAGTATGTGAAGTGGGCTGGAGCATTTGTCAATCCGAAAGACATGACCAAATATTCGAATAATCCATACCACGTAGTGAACACGGTCTTGGGTATATCTTCGAGTCGAATACAGATCTGATGATAGCCTGACCTGAGGTCAATCTTAGAGAACACCCGAGCTTCAGTAAGTTGATCGAATAAGATATCGATCCGAGGAAGAGGGTACTTGTTCTTGATGGTAACCTCATTAAGGGGTCGGTAGTCCACACACATTCGTAATGTCTGATCCTTCTTCTTAACAAAAATTGCGGGACATCCCCATGGTGATGAACTGGGCCTAATGAACCCCTTCTCAAGCAAGTCTTGTAATTGAGTCTTGAGTCCTGCCAATTCATTAGGTGGCATTCGGTACGACCTTCTAGAAATAGGAGCCGTACCGGGCTTTAGTTCAATCACAAATTCCACATCCCTTTCTGGAGGCAACCCAGGCAGGTCTTCAGGAAAGACATCTGGGAATTCACATACCACCGGAATATCCTAGATTTCTTGCACGATCGCTTCACAAACTCGTCCAGATAGTTTGGCTGGGACAGCTATAGGGATGGACAATTGAATTTCTTCATGGCCATGACTCAATTTAATGGTTCTTAAGTCGGTATTGATGATGGCCTTATGCTGGGCTAACCAGTTCATGCCCAGAATTACATCTATGTCTTGCCCCTTTAAAACAATCATGTTGGTAGGAAATTCCCGTCCGGCCAACGTTACTGGTATGTGGAAGGCTACTTCCTTAGTAAATATCCGTCCCCAAGTGAGTGGATAATAAATCCTTCCCTTGATTTAGTGCAAGGAATGCAATGCTTTTCCACAAAATTTTTGCTTATGAAAGTATGTGATGCACCAGAATCAAAGAGAATAACTGCTGGGTGATTGGCAACAAGGAACGTACCCATCATTACCGGCTCGCCTTCCAGTGTCGTAGCCACCTGGGTATAATAAATCCGTCCAGTTTTCTTGAAATTCTTACCCGTTGAAGTATTAGCCGTGTTCCCCTTTCCTTGGTTGGAGTTCCCAGAGTTCTATTGGAAGTTGGTTTTATTTTGCTTCGGGTATGGGCAGTCCTTGATGAAGTGTTCAAACTTTCCACAATTGAAGCAACCAGTGGATGAACTCAGAAGAGCAGGGAAATGAGTACCAGGGGCACTCGGCTGATTGGTAGGAGCGGGGGTAGTAGTGGGACGAATAAAGACAAGTTGCTTAAAGGGATATGAAGGTGGGCGAGGCGAAGAACGATTTTGATTAAAAGGTCGGATGACCAACCTAGTTCTCTTCTCCAGTCCTTGATTTGACCTTTCACCTCTAAACCCCTTTGATTTCCCATGTCCTGCATTTTTGGCTTCGACTGACAGTGCAGTACTGATAGCCATGGTGTAGGTAAGGTCCAAGCATGTCGCCATTTTCTGCTGAAGCCTGTCATTAAGTCCCCTCATGAAACAATTATTTTATTCAAGTCAGTATCCACCTGGTCAATGGCATACTGAGAGAGATGGTTGAATTTGTTGAGATACTACATCACTGTATCTCCTCCTTGCCTCAACCGGATAAACTCTTCTAGCTTCATCTGGAGTACTCCCTCTAGAACATAGTGCTCTCGGAATGCCAATTTGAACTCATCCCAAGTAATCTGATGTCCAACAGGCTGGATTGCTGAGAAATTTGCCCACCAAGTACTGGCAGGCCCTCTCAGTTGTTGTGCGGCGAACAAAGGCTTTTGTGTCTCCGTGCATCGAACCAATCCAAACTTCTGTTCCATAACTCTCACCCATTCATCGGCTTCTAAAGGTTCTTCTGCTTTAACAAAAAGCGAGGGTCGAGTCTCAGAGAATTCCAGGTACGTAGTATCTCGCTGTCCTTGAGGAGGAGCCCTTCCTCCATGCAGTTGGAATTGGTTGGCCGCCATCTCGCACAAGAAGCGCGTATTATCAGTGGTGGCAGTGATCAGGGCAGCGATAGCCTCGGCCAAAGTCGGTGGTACTGGTGGCGGGTTGGGAGTATTTTCCCCACCACGGGAAGTCCCCGCACCATCATGTGCACAAATCCGTGATGGCATCTGAGGCAAAGAAACATTTGGAAAAAATATAACATGCCAGCATACACCATCATATTACATTACCAAAATGTAATAATTACACAGACTCCAATGTACAACTTGACTTCATTACTTATTTTACATAAGTATAATATCTAAACTATACTATGCTAGTCTTCTTCATCCTTCGTTGCTCTATTTCCTGCAGCAGGAGACCGTTCGTCAGCAAGGTTCATGGAAGGAGGGGGTCTAAAAAGGTCCAGCTCCCCATCAGGTCCTTCATTTGCTGTACCCGATGGTCCAGCTTCCATTGCAGCAGTGTCGGAAGGCATGTCCGAGTGCAGTCGAGCATATACAATACATGTACTTCTTCATGTAAAGTATCACAGTACACTTGCAGGCTTTTGAGGGCCACGCTAAGCTCTACCACACGAGCTCGAGCTTTTGCTTCGCGGTCCCATGCGATCGAACGCGAGTTGATGGCCCAATCAATGGCCGAATCCCGTTCTGAAATCTCATATTGCAAGCGACCGACGTCAACTGACAATTCAGCTATACGCTGGCGGTCCTGCTCCTGTGCCCTATTTTTGTGGCGTAACTCTGACCGAAGTTGTTCCACCCTGGCTTCTAGATCTCCAATTGGGTCATTACTGCCATCACTACTTCCCTCGTGCCTGGAAGCTAGCTGATGTCGTGGCACGCCAAAAGGTCCAGTAGATTTGCGCGTTGTTTTCCTAGTACGCGCCATATCTCCATAAGAGGAGAAGATTTATTAGTATTTTCTTAAACATGATGCATGCATACCCTAATAATTATGGAGTCAATCTTCGTTGATCTCCAACTCCCTATATATTGCACTCTGTTACCCAACTGTACAAGACAAGGGACTACCAGAAAGTGGTAAGGTAAGAATGAAAGAATATTTCAAGGTAAGTGTTTGAAAATTCTTTTGAAGTACTACATAATATCTGAAGAGATGGGCTTCGCTCCGATACCAGCTATGATGGAACCTCCCAAGGTATTAGGCCCACCTACAGTTGTCCTTGTCCTAAGGACCTTGGACATCCCTGTAGATGCACATAATCACTCGACAAGTTCGGTAACTGTATCCTGATCATTTTGCCCAAGAGCGCTTCACCCGTCACACAGATATTACATCACAACGGAGGAAAGAATAAGCGGAAGCAATTTACAATAACTTAATTTACATTCATCAAATATATAGAGAGAGTATTATTATTACAATACAAGGGTATTAAGAGTGCATAAGTGTCACACCCGGTTTTGGAAGGTAAACCGAATGCGAACCATGTACGTGCCAGGATCAGAAATTCACGTACACGGCGATTACATAAATGACTCATCATAGCACAATGCTTCGAATAACAATAAAGATAAGTAATAATATGAAAGACTAGAGTCATTTACATAATATAATCAAAGTACACAGAATAGAAACGTAGCCAACGTAAATAAACCCACCACAGGCAGCTGACTGGAGGAGGTCGCTAGCCTAATCCTCGAACTCGTCGAAGTCCTAGAACTCCTGGAGATTCGCCTCGACACCTTCTTCTTTACCTAAGCATAGATTGCACCAAAGGCAACCTGGTGTTTTGTGAAAGCAAGGGTGAGTACACATCAACGTACTCAGCAAATGTCCCGTTTGGCTGTAGTGGACTAGCTTTATTTGGGGTTAAGGTCAAGCAGTTGCTTTTAGTTGGTCAGGTTATTATTACTAATTGAGAGCCAGGTTTTAACATTAACCCAAGTTATTAACCCAAAGTATCCTTTCCAAACGGAAAGAATACCACTTACCATTACCATAGTCATAACCATCATCCTTGTCACCACCTGTAAACCAACCATCTCTGATCAAGTATCTCTAATCAAAGAGGATCCCAAGGCTGCTCTTAACCGTGAGCACGACTGATATATCAGTTTCATTACCCTCTGCAGAGGTCGCACACTTTACCCATGAGCCGTGATTCCCATTTTGCCCGGGGATCATGACTCCCCATTGATCACTTCCTAGGTGGTCCGGCAGGGTATCACTACGTAGCCTTTACAAAGATTCCCTAGAGGTCATAGCTGCTCATTAGGTTTCTCCAGTTTGATAAGCACAGTACCTCACCTCGCAGGGGGGTTACTAACAAAAGCAAAATGAAAGAACCTCGGCACCCAGCCTCGGCAGAGCAAGCACTGTGCCTGGACCCCATTGACGGCACGACGGCGAAGCAACCACACCTCTAGTTCCTCTAATTAATTAGCTAAGGGCGCCCCATTTCACCCTCATGGTTGCACTGTTATCCCGGGTGCTCTCTCAACGAACCGGTCCTTACGGAGAGGTACTCGGGAAACAGCCCGAGCCCCCTTAAATGCCACAAGTATATCATCATATCCAGAATAAAACCATAGTATCATCATTGTATCTCATCATGTTCATTGATTAAAGTAAAGCACTAGCATAGAGCTAACCATGATAACCCAAAAGGTAAACAAGGTTAAGGTAAATAGAAATCTAGTCAATCCTTAGGTTTCAATTGAGTGGTGCAGGACAGTGAATTATAAATAGATAGGATATAATGGGTCAGAGGACACTTGCCTTCACCAAACAGATGCTCAGGGTCTTCAACTTTGTGGAACTCGAAGAGCGTGATCACTTGGTCGCCAACGCTTGATCATCGATTCCTCGAAGCTCAGAAACGGATCACGATCTAATCGTAACACGAAGCAAAGACGAATAGGCACAAGCAAACAAACATATACATATGCATAAGAACATTACACCATACAAGATAAAACATCATAAAAACGAGCAATATAAAATAGAGAAAGCTTCTACGGTTATGCAAGGATAAGAAACACGACGATCAAGCTACAGTCAAGAAGTTATCGCGTTTACGTTAAACAAATATTAACTATAACATTTAATTCGACATTATCAAATATAAATAATCTCTACCTTTTAGTTTTGATTAATCTGCTACACTAATAGCTATCAGTTAAATAAGTAATTTAATTAACATGAGAGATTCTACGCGAGGCGAATTTACGATACACGAAACAACACGATAGCGTGTAGAACGATGCGCGGACATGCACGACATAACACGCTGACGACACACGAAATAGCGCGTGCGACCAGCGCGAATGACGCGCGAATCAGCACGCGACCACGAGCACATCACGCGTGAACAACACGCAGACAGCACCTACGGCATGCGAGAATTACTAATAATCATCGTGTTTATACTAAATAAATATTAATTCACAAAACATTTGAGGTGGCGTTAATCATGTTAATCGGTATTTTCAAAGCGCCAATTAAAACTATAAGTTAGGGTTAACTAGATTTCTATTTTAATAATTATCAATTAACTAAATAATTAATAAAAGCCTATGTCACGACAAAATAATGCTACTAACACGCGGGGTAGACGAACGGGTTCGGGGGATAGACGGATGTCATCAGGACCCCGACGGCACGCTGCGCGTACGCGAAACAATACGCACAACAGCGCGCGACACGCACGAGTCAACGCGACTACGCGCGAGGACCACTTACCGATGTCGCGTTTATAATGAGCAAGTGTTAAATAAAAAAGTATTTAAGCATAATATTAACCATGTTAATGTTTATTTTTAAAAGCACAAGTTGTAGACTATAAATTTAATTTAATTGGAATGTTAATCTATTAAACATTAGTCAAGCAGACATTTAATAAATTATTTAAATTATGTGACATGATGAATTAATGTCATTAACATGTGGAAAACATCGTTATAAATCTGGCATAATCTGAATGGGGTGAAATAAACTTAAAACGTAAGAGATATCATATTTTTACTAGCTCTCGAATATAAAGTGATGTGGCACATTTTTATTGATCAAAAACTCGCCAGGCGGAGGGCCACATGGGGCTCAGCCACAATGGATCATGGAGGTGGGATCCGGTGTGGCTACAGCCATGCATGGGCCACGGGACGTACGACAGCAAAAGTCACATGCATGGGAGACATATCGGGCATGCTGGGGAGTCGCAGTGCACCATGGCGCATGCAGGTGGGGCTCACAGGAGGGTTTCTTTTCTAGCTTTCGCTACATGCAGTCTGGGGTTCACAAGAAGGTTCCTATCTCCACTTCTCCTGCAACCGCACACACACGCACGACCGTTTCTTCTCTCCACGACCGCACAGGACTCTACTCGCACGCAAGGCATGGCTACCGGCCACGGAGACGAGGCAGCACTCCGGCGAGACAGCGTCACGACCGAGGCCCACTCGCCAGCATCACAGCACAGCACCAGGGCGACCACACGCAGGGGCTAAAAGCTGTGGCCGGGAGCACGACTGGGCGTGTGCGGTGGAGCTGCTGGATGCGCTGCGCACCTAGGGAGGCTCGGCCGGGGCTGGCCGCCACGTGCCGCGCCGGGGTTTCGCTTGGGGATGGATCGGGGGAGGGGGCTTCGTACCTGGGCATCGGATCATGCTCGTCAAGCTCGGCGAGGATGCTGTGTGCGTCGAGGAGGATGCGAGGAGGCGAGGCTGAACTATCTGGAAGAAAGTGGAGGACGTGGTGTTGCAGGGGTTCTGATTCTTGGGGAAGATGAATATGGGCGCTGGTTGACTGGTGGTCCGAGGGGCGCGGCTGGGCGGCTCCTCTGCGCGAGCGCTGAGCGCACCGGGGCGAGCTGGCTGCCGAGGGAGAGAGGAAATGGGGTAGCTACCGAGGGAGAGAGGAAATGGACGAGTGGGCGGCGGCGCGGGGGCAGGCGCGCATGCGCGTTGCTGAGTGGATCATGGACGCGGCTGGGCGAGCGGCTGGGAGCGAGCATGCAGGCGCGTGTGGGCAGCCAGGGCGTGGGCTGTGTGGTTGGCGGCTGGCGCATGCATGCGCGACGTGCAGCAGGCGAGCGTGCGCGGGGCAAGCGGTTGGGGCACGCGCATGGGCTGTAGGGTGGGCTGCGCGCGCTGCTGGTCGGCCGGGGAGCGCTGGCGCAGGGCGCCGAGTGGGCCTCGGGGTAGGCCGGCGGAGTGGCGCTAGGCCACACAAGCGGGGAGGGGGAGGAAGAGCGAAGTCGGCCTCGTGGTGGCAGGCCGAGGGGTGATCGAGTGGGCCACGGGAGCGGGCCACGAGGCCGGGCTAGGCTGAGGGGAGGTTTTTCCCTTTTATTATTTTTCTTCCTTTTCTTTTTCTATTTCCTGCTATCAACTTTATTTACTATAACGAGCTACATATTAAACGGATACACACCAAAGCAAAACATCACACAAAAACAAATATATTTCCGTATGATGCATCAATCATTATTCCCTTATGGTTTTATTAATAGCTATAACTGGAGTAAATTTTCCTATTACTTGGAAATAAATAAATAAAGGAGCGAAAAGAAAGAGGAACAAGAAAGTAACACCTGAATTTGATGGATATTAGAGAAAAAAAATTTATACCCCCAAATTCAGGGTGTTACAAATCTAACCCCCTTAACAGGAATCTCGCCCTCGAGATTCAAGAAGAGGCTAGCAAGAAAATGAGATTGGTTCATCGATCGTTTATAGCTTCTTCGGCTCAACTTTGACTCTGGCAACTTTAACTTCTGGACTGGTTGCTTTGACCTTTAGATGCTTGAGACCGATCGATGCAATTCTTGAGGATCTCTTGGACCTGTGGGTTATGATCCACACACGCTTTCGCTGCACCACTTCTATCTTGTTGGTTGATGTTAATCACATTGTCTTCATTAGGGTTAGCGACTAACCCCCTTAACATGAGCGTTGATATGTACTTGATGAAGATGTTGTCGACTCTGATCTAGATTGATTAAAAGAGGTTGTAGGATGCCACCTAAACAGGTGCAAGAGGGAAGGGTAAAGATAGAAAAGGTAAGCATAGATGGATTAAAGAGAGAAAAGGGAGAGCACCCAGCTACCTAACTCTATGGCACTCACCTAGTGAACTGATGTTATTGCAGACCAGGGGCCACAACACTTCGACACTCATCACAAAGAAGCAAATCAGTCATAACACAAAGGCAAACAACACAAGCATACAACAACAAACATATCGTTGCTATACGTTCCTTTTAATTAAATGGTGGTCTTCCTTGAAAAGGGAATAACTACTCTCTATGGTCGTTGAAGGACAAGGAGAAGAACAAGACATGTAGGATAGGGACACGAGCAAAATAAGGGATGGAGTTAAAGCAAGCATTGTGAGCGACTAGGAAAAGGTTACGACCAAGGGCATAATGAGTAGAACACTCTCGAGTTGAGATAGAAAAGAGGATATCCCAAAAAGCAGATCTAATAAGCATCACAGCAAGATATAGGGATTACAAAGGTAAGGGTGATATCCAACGAAAGTTAAGACTTGCAACGCGGTAGAGGAAAATGGAACGACCAAGAGTGGGGAGGGGTAAGACAACACTCTTGAACTGAAATGGGAGGGGAAGCTTTAAAATATGGGTACATGATGAGCATCAAGGTAAAGATCGAGGGATGACAAGGGTTAAGGTGATAATGGACAAACACGCGATAAGGATGTATTTTAGACAAAACTTGCAAGGCGTCGAAGAAGGGGGAACAATTGATGATGAAATAGATGAGGCATTATCCCCGAACAGGGATGAAAAAGAGGAGACTTCAAAGGGTAGGTTCAAGGTAAGCAGGAAGGCAAGGGCATAGATATCACGAGGGTTTTAAAGGTAATATCAGACAAGGATGTAGTAGAAGAGGTAAAAAGGCATGAGACAAAGGATATAAGTACCATAAAGGATGGAGTTAAGACAGGACCTACAAATGGAAAAGAAGAGGATACGTCCAAGGGCTAGATAGGTAAATTTTCACTCTCAATTGAGGTGGAAGAGAGGAGATTTTTTTTAAGAACAGGAATAGAGATAAATGTCAAGGTAAGATCGATAGATTACAAGGGAATGGTGATAGCAAATAAAAACACATCAAATGATGGAATTAGGACAAAACCTGTAAGGCGACAAGGAGTGAAAAGAAATCAAGGGAGAGATAGGTAACTCACAGCTCCCAAACTAGGTCGAAAGAAAGGGGAGACTTCTAAAGGATAAGTTCAAGGTAAGCGTTTAAGTAGAAGACATAAATATCGCAAGGGTCAAAGGCGATGACGAACAAGGGTACGAGAGAAAAGATGAAGGCATTAGAGAGCCAGTGGTATGAGTACAACGAAGAATGGAGTTACACCCAAGCTTACACGCAGTAAAGAAGAGGATATAGCCAAGGGTGAGGTAAGTAAAACACCACTCTCAAACTAGGATAGGATATTGGAGATTTTAGAGAACGGACATAATGTAGTTACCAGGGTAGGATCAAGAGATGAGAAAGGTAAATATAATACCCAACAGGAGCACAACAAAGGATGGAGTTGAAAACTCGAAAGCGACAAGGAAGAGAATACGACCTAGGGCAAATAGGTAAAATACAACTATAAGTTTGAGACGAAGGAGAAAAGGGTTTTTTTGGACAGGTATAATATAAGCATCAAGGTAAGATATAGAGGTGACAAGGGTAAAGATGATAATCGTGAAAAGCATAACCAAGGACAGAGTTAAGGCAAGACTCGCGAAATGGCGAAGTGGAGAAAACAATCAAGGGTAAGATAGGTAAGGTTCAAACAGAAGGGTTGAAGTAACAGAAATTATTACCGAGGGAAGTTATAAGGAAACAATGAGATCATCGAGGATCTGTGAAATAGAATGGTCGCTCATGGATCATAAAGAAATAAGGGTGGTCAAGGACGTGAAAAATGAAATGTCTTGAACATTCATTGGGGTATGAAAGATAAGCATACATAAGAATATAAGAATATGCAAGATTCCAAGAATGCGGGCATACCAAGGCAAGGGAATAGAAAAAGGCAAAGGATAACAAATTAACAACGGAATAAGAAGGGGTTTCAGAAGACAAGAAATTCATGGACATATAAACTGAAGTGTTTAAGTAGGTAGTAGAAATTCAGATGTAAGTATTTGAAACAAGAGTATTGAAGAATCTGATGGTACGAGCATGTCAATACTAAGGGAATAAAGATAGTCAAAAGGTAGCGATTTAATGACGGAGAAGGGAAGAATCCCAATAGACAAAAAGGTTATGGTCAGAGGGCATCTACAAAGGTGTCGCAAGCACAAGAGTGAGATCAGATCTAATAGATTGAGAGAATATAGACCATACTAGAATAAAATACTTTTTGGCAAGGGGGCATATAGGAGCACAACATAGAATTAGTCGAGGTGACTACTATTTTGAAGCAGAATCAAGGATGAGGTGAAGTAATAGTCAATAAGTCCTTAAAACGGCCAATGCTACTCTAGGATAGCGGTTCTACAGTCAGCAAGGCTTTGATACCACTTATGTCACACCCGGTTTTGGAAGGTAAACCGAATGCGAACCATGTACGTGCCAGGATCAGAAATTCACGTACACGGCGATTACATAAATGACTCATCATAGCACAATGCTTCGAATAACAATAAATATAAGTAATAATATGAAATACTAGAGTCATTTACATAATATAATCAAAGTACACAGAACAAAAACGTAGCCAACGTAAATAAACCCACCACAGGCAGCTGACTGGGGAGGTCGCTAGCCTAATCCTCGAACTCGTTGAAGTCCTAGAACTCCTGGAGATTCGCCTCGACGCCTTCTTCTTTACCTGAGCATAGATTGCACCAAAGGCAACCTGGTGTTTTGTGAAAGCAAGGGTGAGTACACATCAACGTACTCAGCAAATGTCTCGTTTGGCTGTAGTGGACTAACTTTATTTGGGGTTAAGGTCAAGCAGTTGCTTTTAGTTGGTCAGGTTATTATTACTAATTGAGAGCCAGGTTTTAACATTAACCCAAGTTATTAACCCAAAGTACCCTTTCCAAACGGAAAGAATACCACTTACCATTACCATAGTCATAACCATCATCCTTTTCACCACCTGTAAACCAACCATCTCTGATCAAGTATCTCTAATCAAAGAGGATCCCAAGGCTGCTCTTAACCGTGAGCACAGCTGATATATCAGTTTCATTACCCTCTACAGAGGTCGCACACTTTACCCATGAGCCGTGATTCCCATTTTGCCCGGGGATCATGACTCCCCATTGATCACTTCCTAGGTGGTCCGGCAGGGTATCACTACATAGCCTTTACAAAGATTCCCTAGAGGTCATAGCCGTCCGTTAGGTTTCTCCAGTTTGATAAACACAGTACCTCTCCACGCAGGGGGGTGACTAACAAAAGCAAAACGAAAGAACCTCGGCACCTAGCCTCGGTAGAGCAAGCACTGTGCCTGAACCCCATTGACGGCACGACGGCGAAGCAACCAAACCTCTAGTTCCTCTAATTAATTAGCTAAGGGCGCCCTATTTCACCCTCATGGTTGCACTGTTATCCCGGGTGCTCTCTCAACGAACCGGTCCTTACGGAGAGGTACTCGGGAAACAGCCCGAGCCCCCTTAAATACCACAAGTATATCATCATATCCAGAATAAAACCATAGTATCATCATTGTATCTCATCATGTTCATTGATTAAAGTAAAGCACTAGCATAGAGCTAACCATGATAACCCAAAAGGTAAACAAGGTTAAGGTAAATAGAAAGCTAGTCAATCCTTAGGTTTCAATTGAGTGGTGCGTGACAGTGAATTATAAATAGATAGGACATAATGGGTCAGAGGACACTTGCCTTCACCAAACAGATGCTTAGGGTCCTCAACTTTGTGGAACTCGAAGAGCCTGATCACTTGGTCACCAACGCTTGATCGTCGATTCCTCGAAGCTCAGAAACGGATCACGATCTAATCGTAACACGAAGCGAAGGCGAATAGGCACAAGCAAACAAACATATACATATGCATAAGAACATTACACCATACAAGATAAAACATCATAAAAACGAGCAATATAAAATAGAGAAAGCTTCTACGGTTATGCAAGGATAAGAAACACGACGATCAAGCTACAGTCGAGAAGTTATCGCGTTTACGTTAAACAAATATTAACTATAACATTTAATACGACATTATCAAATATAAATAATCTCTACCTTTTAGTTTTGATTAATCTGCTACACTAATAGCTATCAGTTAAATAAGTAATTTAATTAACATGAGAGATTCTACGCGAGGCGAATTTATGATACACGAAACAACACGATAGCGTGTAGAACGATGCGCGGACATGCATGACATAACACGCTGACGACACACGAAATAGCGCGTGCGCCCAGCGCGAATGACGCGCGAATCAGCACGCGACCACGAGCACATCACGCGCGAACAACACGCAGACAGCACCTACGGCATGCGAGAATTACTAATAATCATCGTGTTTATACTAAATAAATATTAATTCACAAAACATTTGAGGTGGCGTTAATCATGTTAATCGTTATTTTCAAAGCGCCAATTAAAACTATAAGTTAGGGTTAACTAGATTTCTATTTTAATAATTATCAATTAACTAAATAATTAATGAAAGCTTGTGTCACGACAAAATAATGCTACTAACACGCGGGGTAGACGAGCGGGTTCGGGGGATAGACGGATGTCGTCGGGACCCCGATGGCACGCTGCGCGTACGCGAAACAATACGCACAACAGCGCGCGACACGCACGAGTCAACGCGACTACGCGCGAGGACCACTGACCGATGTCGCGTTTATAATGAGCAAGTGTTAAATAAAAAAGTATTTAAGCATAATATTAACCATGTTAATGTTTATTTTTAAAAGCACAAGTTGTAGACTATAAATTTAATTTAATTGGAATGCTAATCTATTAAACATTAGTCAAGCAGACATTTAATAAATTATTTAAATTATGTGATATGATGAATTAATGTCATTAACATGTGGAAAACATCGTTATAAATCTGACATAATCTGAATGGGGTGAAATAAACTTAAAACGTAAGAGATATCATATTTTTACTAGCTCTCGGATATAAAGTGATGTGGCACATTTTTATTGATCAAAAACTCGCCAGGCGGAGGGCCACATGGGGCTCAGCCACAGTGGATCATGGAGGTGGGATCCGGTGTGGCTACAACCATGCATGGGCCACGGGTCGTACGACAGCAAAAGTCACATGCATGGGAGACGTATCGGGCATGCTGGGGAGTCGCAGTGCACCATTGCGCATGCAGGTGGGGCTCACAGGAGGGTTTCTTTTCTAGCTTTCGCTGCATGCAGTCAGGGGTTCACAAGACAGTTCCTATCTCCACTTCTCCTGCAACCGCACACACACGCACGACCGTTTCTTCTCTCCACGACCGCACAGGACTCTACTCGCACGCAAGGCATGGCTACCGGTCGTGGAGATGAGGCAGCACTCCGGCGAGACAACGTCAAGACCGAGGCCCACTCGCCAGCATCACAGCACGGCACCAGGGCGACCACGCGCAGGGGCTAAAAGCTGTGACCGGGAGCACGACTGGGCGCGTGCGGTGGAGCTGCTGGATGCGCTGCGCACCTAGGGAGGCTCGGCCGGGGCTGGCCGCCGTGTGCCGCGCCGGGGCTTCGCCTGGGGATGGATCGGGGGAGGGGGCTTCGTACCTGTGCATCGGATCACGCTCGTCAAGCTCGGCGAGGATGTTGTGTGCGTCGAGGAGGATGCGAGGAGGCGAGGCTGAACTATCTGGAAGAAAGTGGAGGACGTGGTGTTGCAGGGGTTCTGATTCTTGGGGAAGATGAATATGGGCGCTGGTTGACTGGTGGTCCGAGGGGCGCGGCTGGGCAGCTCCTCTGCGCGAGCGTTGAGCGCACCGGGGCGAGCTGGCTACCGAGGGAGAGAGGAAATGGGGTAGCTACCGAGGGAGAGAGGAAATGGACGAGTGGGCGGCGGCGTGGGGGCAGGCGCGCATGCGCGTTGCTGAGTGGATCATGAACGCAGCTGGGCGAGCGGCTGGGAGCGAGCATGCAGGCGCGTGTGGGCAGCCAGGGCGTGGGCTGCGCGGTTGGCGGCTGGCGCATGCATGCACGACGTGCAGCAGGCGAGCACGCGCAGGGCATGCGGCTGGGGCACGCGCGTGTGCTGCAGGGTGGGCTGCGCGCGCTGCTGGTCGGCCGGGGAGCGCTGGGCCGCGGGGGAGCGCTGGCGCGGGGCGCCAAGTGGGCCTCGGGGTAGGCCGGCGGAGTGGCGCTGGGCCACACAAGCGGGGAGGGGGAGGAAGAGCGGAGTCGGCCTCGCGGTGGCAGGCCGAGGGGTGATCGAGTGGGCCACGGGAGCGGGCCACGAGGTCGGGCTAGGCTGAGGGGAGGTTTTTCCCTTTTATTATTTTTCTTCCTTTTCTTTTTCTATTTCCTGCTATCAATTTTATTTACTATAACGAGCTACATATTAAACGGATACACACCAAAGCAAAACATCACACAAAAACAAATATATTTCCGTATGATGCATCAATCATTATTCCCTTATGGTTTTATTAATAGCTATAACTGGAGTAAAATTTCCTATTACTTGGAAAGAAATAAATAAAGGAGCGAAAAGAAAGAGGAACAAGAAAGTAACACCTGAATTTGATGGATATTAGAGAAAAAAATTTATACCCCCAAATTCAGGGTGTTACAATAAGGTATTATTACAGACCAGGGAGGCAACACACCCTCCCGCACAAAAGTTTATTGTTTTCAAAGTGGGAGGCAAACATCCTCCCGCGACCAACTTCACTGCTGGAGCTCTTCCTTGGGTACCACCTTTGAGCAGAAACAGCAAACTCTGTTGTTTCCTCACCTACAACAACATGGGTTCGAAAACCATGAGTACAGAGTGTACTTTCGCAAGTCTTACCCGTCAAAAGAAAAAGACTCTCAAGGAAATGCTGGCTTGAGGGAGTCAAGGTAAGGCTATTTAAGAATCAAAGACTCTGTTTGCAGAAATGCTTACTAATAGTGGATCCTTAAAAATCCAATTTTATTATCAAGTTAAGTCATTACCTATAGCTAGAGTTCTTTCTATCCTAGTTCAAGCACTTGGCCTGCACTAGTCGTCTTTTATCACCCTTTTACTTTACTGGATTGCTACGTGTAGGGCAGTCACCAAGTCTTCATATCCGAGAACTAACGGCGATCCGAATCGATTAATACCCAGCTAGGGATCTCCAACCACACGATATATGTAGCACTTAACCCTTTCATATGTCAACTCACCACCGGGGTTCTCAAGACCAGACCGGGTTCACGCCAACCGAGAGCACAGATACACCACTGTCCAGCCTCTTGCCACAAAGGGTACACACTACTCTCGCCATCTCTCCACTCCCATTGTGTGTTGGCCTTTCTGGTATTGGTTTGCCCAAGGCAAAGCTTACCCATGACGAGGCATGTGGCCAGTTAAAAGGTCCTCAATCAGTAAGCCTACATCGACACGGTCCTTAATCGACTCAGGCGGAGACACTACACCGAGACCTCCTTCTTGTGCAAGTCACCCACCCGGTCTCGTCTTTATCATTTTCAATCCCAAAATTTGGTACCTGACAGAGGTACATCTTGTCCGATGTTGAACCCATCACGACCATGATGGATCCACCACCAAGTTTTATTTTTGGAAACATCCCATTCCATCTGAAGCATCATCTTTTGTTTAAAACAAAACATTTTGTTTTTCTAAAGCAAAACTAAGCATCAGAAAACTTTTTAACAAACAGGTGATCAAGGAATGGAAAACAGTTCCAAGGAAGGAAATGCAACAATGGTTTATCACCCAACTCCTATCACCTAATGCATCAATTCAAGTGATAAAGAGTTTAAAAACACAAGGAAAAGGGCAAATGCACCAGGGCTTGCCTTGTGTTGTACGGGATTTGGGATTGGTTCCACAGATATCAAAATAAAAACTATTCCCGGCAGGTGGAGTCTCAGTTGGTGGTGCAGTTTCTCCTTCGACATTTACTTCTTCTTCGTTTTCTATACATAACCATATATAAACCTGAATGCTCATGTGATGCTATGAATATGTAGTTATATTAGTGATACATCAAGTTGTATTTTGAATACAACTTTCCTTCATGGTACATCTAAGTTACTAGGGTCTTCTAGGTTAACACCCTAGTTGGGTTAGGCACTTTTATTCTAAGAAACTAGGGTTTTGGGGTTTTGGGATCAAACAATATCCAAAACATGTCAAATTTCACCCAAGGACTCTAATTATCATATTAAGCTTACCTAAAAAGTTTTATGATTTTTGGAGTTATCAAATAATTTCTAAAATTCCAAAAGTCTAGGTTTAGGCCTTCTTAAATACTAAATAATTCATGGTTGAGACTAAAAATCTTGGAACTATTTTTATTAAATACTAGAGGAATGTAGGAGTCTAGTAAAATTGGTCTCATAATTTTATCATTTTTCTAGAATTTTCTATAATTTCCTTAAGGCTGGCAGAAAAAGAAAAAGAAAAGGAATGAATAGTAACGAGCTCAAACCAGCCCGAGTCGGCCCACGTCCAGGCGAAACGCACCCGCGCGTGTGCTCGTGATGTTCATTTTGCGCAGAGGACCTCGGTCATTTAAATAACCGGTAAAGAACCCAGTGCACTATTCATCTGTGTCTCTGACATTTGCATCGAGGCCCCTCCCTTTTTTTCTTCGCAAGATCAAGTCCCTAACCACGGACAGCGGAGCAGTTGCTCCAGCGAGCTTGTACTGGCCATAATACCCAATAATTCGCACTCGACTTCGGTCTACACCTAATTCTACCCCTGGCGTTCCACTGGGAATCCCCAATTTGGTCGGAACGCCATTCAAGAGCTCGGTTCACGCACACCATGGAAATTGAGACAACCCCGACGTGTTCCCGGTGACACAGTACAACAACACACAAATTGGGAGCATGGTGAGTTTCTGCAACGTACCAGAACCTAAGAACGGACGCTAGGAAGGCGGTGGAAGGCCAGGATAGCGGGTCGATGGAAGAGGTGTTCACGGTGGCGCGGAGAGTGGATTTGGGGAGAATTCCAAATTAGAGAGCTATGGTGGATGATCGGAGGCAAGGGCGGGTGCTCTGGCTTTGTGACAACCCAACGGAGCAAGCGGCACACTCAATTTATAGTGTTCGAGAGTGGTGGCTCCGAATTTTAAAGGAAATGCAGGCGGTCGGAGAGAGGGGTGAGTTACCAGAGTCGCACAACGTGGCATTTACTGGGGTAGAGACCTGGAACGGTGACTAATCAACTCACACGACATCCTACGACATGGTAATAACAGGGTCAGTAGCATGGAGGATTCCGGTTAAACAGCAATCACGACGGCGGTGGCCGTGCGGTCACGTTGTCGAGCAAGTGGGTACGGTGAGGCCGGCTTGATTCACTCCCCCTCCGATCTTTTCACGCTCCTAGTAATATCCTTCCCAATCCCTGCATGAATCACCACGGCCAGCGTGAATCCTCGCGCGGAGGTCACCGGCAGCGAGATACACTATATCTGCAATCTTGTTCAGTAACTGTACCATCGCGAACTCCCTTCAGGGCGCCTGACAGAGCAAGTTTGAGAGCGATTTACTCCAAAATTTGTGTGACAACATGATCATCCATCTGCATCAAAGTTGTTGAGCTATTATCCATCTTCAATTTTGCTATAGCATCCACAGTCAAATTCTCACTGGATCCTACTCGAATTCAATCCCAAAATTCCTCTAGCTTCACTGGTGACCACAATTCAGTCTAAGGGCTGACTGATAGACCAACTTCAATCCTAATTATCTCCTATTTTTGTACAACACCAATGCTTAATCACTTAAGCAAAGTTATACTCCTAACATAGCTCTATAAGTTTGATGCATTGACTTAGGGCAAATTCCTTATGAATTTAGAGATATAGAGCTCCAAAGTTGACTTCAATACACTGAATTTCAGACTTAGTCACATAGTGTTCTTGTGACCCTTTTGCAAATAAGTACAAATTTCATCACTCTATTTGAAAATTCTCCAATGTGAAAGTTACTTGGTTTGTGGTGTTTTATCACTTTGATATTTGCACTTTGGTCCAAAAGTGCATAGATTTTGCATTAACCCTCCTAGGGTTCCAATTAGGGTTTTCTGGGGTTTGTTTTTAGGGTTTGGGCACACTAGGGTTTTTGTGCCACTAAAGTTCATCATATTTGATATCTTGTGAACATTTCTCATGGCTCTTGAGATTTTTACTCATTTTGGCTTCACTTTCATCCCTAAGCCCTAATTCTAGGGTCAAGTACCCTACCCTAAGGTTAATCACACATCAAGTCACCTCATCACAACTTGTTTAAGATTTTACCTAGCGAATGCGTTCTAGGTGTAACAACCAACATGAAATGTCAATGCACATGATGTTATGCTCAAGTTTTAGTGCCAGTAACACCAGGGGTGTTACACTTTTTAAATCCTACCCCCCTTAAAAGAAATCTCGTCCTCGAGATTAGTAAGAAAGAGGTGCAGAAAGATTGGTTTGAACTCTATGTTTCAGTTTCTAATTGGTTTTAATACCCAAAAGATTTTTTTTGTTCTAGTCTATATCTCAAATTATCAGGTGACTAAGAAAGCATGGGTATGTATATGTATAGCCACTTTATTATGTAGGATAAAAGATGGGTAGGTTAGGGCAATAATAGCCTGGGGTAAGAAAGTTTACGGTGAGAAAGAACTCCGTGTTGGGTGGTAATGCATCCGAAGGTTGAGTTTGACTTCTCTCCTTCATTGTCGAAGTTAACCTTCTTCTTGAGTCTGATTTAGGGACCATCAGTCGTGGTGTTAAATGCCATTATCTGAGTTGGGGTAACAATTGCGGGTACATGTAGTAGGTAGGTTAAACAGAGTTTTACTTTGCTTTTGGGATAAATGGGTTAGGCAACTTATAACATAGGTTAGGTCGTGGTTGTACGGATGAGTTGATTTAAGACACCAATCTAGGTTTAAAACCCATTTATAGGAATACGGACTAATCTATGTTACCAGTATTAACTGACTTGTTTAAGTCACTCCCTTTAGATTGGATCATATTATATTAGGTAGGGTCTAGATTAGATTGGATATAACTAGATTAGACTAGTTTAAGTTAGATAAATCTACCAGGGTAGAATAATTATTATTAGGATATGTTAGAATCTTTTGAGATATGACAGATCAGATGGTGTAGGTAGGTCAGAATTTCTATTAGGCTAAAACAGAGAGGTTATGCAACTATCTAATGGGTAAGGTAGCTGCATATGGTCGGGTTGGTATGTCGTGCTTTATTTAGTACAAAGTGAACTAAGATAAAAACATGTTCTATAGGAGTAGAGTCTCATTTATTTTACCACTGTTAACTGGTTAAGTGACTAACCTTAGGTTAGCTCAACTTAAGGTTAGACTTTGTTAGGTTAGATTAACCTGTTAGATTGGATCAGATCTAGAATAAATTGATATGACTATTTTAGACTAGATAAGATCTAAATAAATTTTGGATTATGCCATTAGTGTGCATATACCAGACCATGTTTTTATTGGTTCGGACCAAAAGGCCTTTCTTGCATTCGAGGATATGTGGTTAATGATGAACCTTCAGAAACTCGACGTGCAACTTGTGACTCTGTTTGCACTGTAAGTGTTGCTCATATTTCCACATATATGTGTTATTATTATTAGTGAGCCATATAAATTTTCAATATCTGACACATGCACGTGTGACTTGTAGAATGCAACATGATCAACAAGAGATCCTTCATGGTACCAAGCCCAATGCTAGTGTCGGTAAAAGGATTGGGTATCTGAACCCAATACTGATATGTGAGGAAAGCCATACTTTCTGAATCGGCAAAGACAATGAAGAGTTAAAGGGAAAGATGGACAAAGAAGTTGAGCATCGTATAAATACTATGAAGAAGGATTTTGAAGCAAGATATGCCACCTACATAGGAAATGCATTGCTTAAATTTCAAGACAGAGAAGCCATAATGGCCCCATACAACTTTAAGTAAGTGTGATTTTGCAGAAAAATAATATTTTCAATACACATGCATCACAAATTAATTTGATTCATACAGGGACCACTGGATATGCTTCCTCATTTATCCTAAGGTTGGAAAGGTGCTTGTGCTCGACTCCTTGAACTACGACCCTTCAACCTATGCAAAATTCCTCAGTATCTTAGAGCCGTAAGCCTTTTCTATGCATGCATGCATACTTATATCGTTGAGAATTTTAAAATAACATAGAGATTCTACTTGATATCACAGAGCATTTAGGTTCTATAAGCTTAGAGGTGGAAAGTACGACAAGACCAAAAAATGTGTGCCACTAGACATCCATCATCACTTTCCGGTAAGTATGTGAATTTATGAATACATATCATACACAATGCTACAACTAAATAACCAATCTCCTGTTATGTATGTAGTGCCATAAGCAACCACAAGGATCGGTCCTATGTGGGTTCTATGCGTGCGAGTTTATGAGAATGAACGGACGATACATCACAAACCCTAGCAAGGTATTATTAGTAATAGTCATGTTTGTATTTGTCAATTAAAGATGCAAATGTGTTATCGAGTGTGAATAGATGATGTTTATAAACTTCCTACAAGAATTTCAAAAAGGAAATCTTGAGAACTTGACCGAAGGTGCATTGTATGGTATAGTTGAAGACCTATGCACATTCATATTAAAAGAGGTCATTCCAGCTAAAGGGAAATATAACGACGCTTCCAGTACATTAGCTATGCCAGAGTTTAGAATATTAACAGAAGTTAGTAGACTATATCTTAAACGAGATAGTTACTAGCTAGAGCATAGGTGAAAACTTATATCTTCAGTTTTGATGTTGTATCGAATTTAATTCAGTTTTGATTGATTGAAAATTTATGGTTGTAAACAGAAAAATATATGTTGTAAACAATATATTGTAAACAGATTTGTGTTAATAAATATAAAATTCAGTTTTGTTTGAAAATTTGAAAAAAGGCAGGAAAACTTATACTGGCGGGAAATGGTAAGCAGACCGCCAGTGCTAATGTTATTTCCACTGGCGAGCTGCTAAAGAAAACCGCCAGTGCTAATGATATTTCCACATGCGGTTTCTTAAGCAAACTACCAGTGCTAATGTTATTTCCACTGGCGGGCTGCTAAAGAAAATCGCAAGTGCTAATGTTATTGATACACCCAGCCCAGGTGGGGTTGGCCGAGGCCCAACAAGTTAGGGTTGCCCAGAGCCCAACAGTTCATTAAGCACACCCAACTCAGGGAAAGGCCCAATCGCCCCAAAAGACTAGTCCAATAGGGGAAGGGTGGCTCTCCCTTTTAAAGTGGCTTCCTCCTCTCAAGTTAAGCAAGGTGGGATAATTCTGAGGCTCACACGGTCACCATCCGACTACAATTGGGCCAATTGCGTCTTTGCCAACGGGTAATAGTGGAGGATGTCCTCATCATTCCCACCTTCTTAAAATGGGCCCTAGCTCTGATACTAGATGATACACCCAGCCCAGGTGGGGTTGGCCGAGGCCCAACAAGTTAGGGTTGCCCGGAGCCCAACAGTTCATTAAGCACACCCAACTCAGGGAAAGACCCAATCGCCCCAAAAGACTAGTCCAATGGGGGAAGGGTGGCTCTCCCTTTTAAAGTGGCTTCCTCCTCCCAAGTTAAGCAAGGTGGGATAATTCTAAGGCTCACACGGTCACCATCCGACTACAATTGGGCCAACTGGGCCAATTGCGTCTTTGCCAACGGGTAATAGTGGAGGATGTCCTCATCAGTTATTTACACTGGCGGTCTACTAAAGAAAACCGCTAGTGCTAATGTTATTTCCACAGGCGGTTTCTTAAGCAACCCACCAGTGAAAATCATGTTTCCACATGCGGTTTCTTAAGCAAACTGCTAGTGCTAATGTTATTTCCACTGGCGGCCCGCTAAAGAAAACTGCCAATGATAATCATGTTTCCACAAGTGGTTTCTTAAGCAAACCGCCAGTGAAAAATGTCGATTTCTACTGGCCCTAGCACTGGCGGCACTGAAAAACGCCACTGCAAATAGCTCTAGGACCGCCACTATAGAGCTTTTGTGTACTAATGCATGCGAGCGAAGGAGGGCACGGGGCGGTTGCGGTTGGCCAGGGGATCTAGGTATGATGGCGTGATGCATGTGCCGATGATCACTGGTGGCTAATCGACAGAACATAGAAAACGGGGGAGAGAGAAGAAGTCTGGTGGGGAAAATCACCTCGGGTGAGGCGTAATCGGCAGTGGAACCTCGTCTAGCGGCGGTGGACCATAGTTAGGAACGGTGGGCAGGCTTTGTTGGGGGTGGAATCAGGTGCAGGTGCGCAGCTCGGGTGAGTGCGCAGAGGCGAAATGAGTGAGGCAGGGGAGGAGTGGGTGCGTGCAGGGACTTGAAGAGGGTCGAGACGACGGTTTTGTGCTGGGAGGCGATGTGGGCGCGGCGGTCTCGTCGTGCGTGCGCCCGGACCACGTGGGCGGGCGGTTGAAGGAGGGGGGAGGGACTAGCAAGTGAGGCCCGCGGGACGGTGACACAGGCACACGAGCGCGCAACGGGCCAAGGTGCCGATGGGGCAGCCCCACTAGGCAGAGAGGGAGAGAGCGAGCGAGCGAGCGGGAGAGGCGCGTCGCCGACAGGTTGGACCCACCTGTCAGCAGGCGCGGGCGCACGCACGTGTGGCTAGCTAGGCCGAGCGGGCCAAAAGGCTGGGAAGGGGAGGGTTCCGGGCTTCTTTAGCCTTTTCTTTTATTCTGAATTTCCTAATTTCTTTTCCTTTTGTTTTCTCTTTTGGATTCAAATTCAAACATGCTCCAAATTTAAATTCAAATAATTCAAACATGTGCATCAAACAAAAGAATAATATAGACTCAGCATGATGCAACATTTCATGACTCCCATATGTTTTGATATAGTAACAAAATAATTAATCTCCCACATAATAGACATGACTCTAATAAAAAGAAGAGAGAAGAAATCTAGAGAGAGAGAGAGAAACAAGAGGTAACACCTAAATTTGGTAGGCATTAAAGAAGAAATTTTATACCCCAATTTCAGGGTGTTACAGTGGAGGTGGATATGTATGAGGATATGAAAATTGAGGTGGATATGACATGAGTGGATATTAGGGTGGAGGGGACCATGCTGGTGCTGGGGTTGTGTGTTTGGGACTAATTGAACAATATTCCTGACCAATTTATTTGGCCTTGTTTGTTGAGATGTACCAATTGATGTCACCTACCTATCATGGGAGGGAGAGTAGGGTCGTTTTGCCGATCGATCACGGTGACCGGCCCTTTTGTTGACATATTTGGGCAGCAACTGGTCAAAAGTTGGGCTAGCTTTAATCAGCTGACCAGGTGCTTTAGCGGTGTTTTGTTTTCACGTACCTATTTTGGGTCGTCGAGGTTTGAAGGTACGTAGTCGTTGTTGTGTCTGGTCACTACCGAATCGTCCGCCCATGTTGGCTGCATCGTTCGCCGGAGACCCGGACCGTTCACGCCTCTAGGCTAGACCGTCCGCAATACATAGAATAGGGGCCCTAGCCCTGCCGTCTGTTTGCGCTTGCCATAGTGTTAGAGGACTTGATGATGATCTTCAGCGTTTCTCCCCCATCTTGCAATTTTTAGCAATGACTTCTATGGAGAGATTTTTCTGTTCTCATCGATGACCCAAGTGTCGCTGATGAGGATGCCTTTTCCCTTGTCATTATCGGCCACTTTCGGTCGAACCAAGACTTTTTTTCCATTTAAATCCATAATGTTGACAGGGAAAAATTGCTTGTCCACCTATATTTCCTGAATATTTAACTGGCCCTCGTTAATGGCCGATTGAATTTGTCGACGAAATACATTGCAGTCATTAGTGGCATGAGAAAAAGAATTATACCATTTATAATAAGCTTTCCTTTTTAATTCATCTATAGACTGAATTATGTGCGTCATTTTGTTGTTGCCACTTTTTGCTAATTCATCAAATATCTAATTGTATTTAGCAACATTAAAAGTAAATTTCATCTCTTCTTGCCGATTCTTTTGGATCGGCTATAAAGTGGAACAAGATGATGGTTTGGCCTTGGCTGGCCAAACCATCTCAGCGGCATACACTTCTTTTGACTCGATGTTTGAGTTGTTTCGATCATAATCGACTAAATTAATATTATGGCGTGTTGTTCTAGCTGCATCCCTATTCTGGCTTTCACAGGCCATAGCTCATTGGTGTAACTAGGTCAAAGTAAAGAATTGGATGTCCTCTAATTTTTCTTCTAAATAATTATGCATCCCATTAAATGCTAGCCCTGCTGATGTTTTTCTACAACGTAAACTTGGAAACATCGGTTTCTAGTGTCCCAGAACCTCCGAATATAATCATTAACCGATTCATCCTTTCTTTGTCGTAGGGCTGCTAAATCGACTAGATCTAACTCATATTACCTAGAGAAAAAATGATCATGGAATTTATGCTCTAAATCCTCCAAGAGTGAATAGAGTTAGGTGATAAGGTCGCGTACCATGCGAAAGCAGTATCAGTTAGGGATAACGAAAATAGACGCACGCTGAACGCTTCTCTGTTGGCCAATTCTCCTAATTGTGCTAGGAATTGGCCTATGTGCTCGTGTGTACTCTTACTCTAGTCACCCAAAATTTTTGTAAATTCGAGTATCCTTGTCCCATTGTGGGTATTGGTCGTAGTCGAATCGGCTATCATATGGCTTCCGATAAGACTGCCCCCATGGGTCATGTTAACTCCGAGTTTGTCTTGGAATGCCCCATCTATCTCTTCTCTTACTATATCAATGGCGGTCGGTGGTAATGCACCGGCCCTTTGGTCATGTGTTTATATGTATTGTTCCCTTGCCCATGGATTTGGGTTTTGTGAGGCAATGATGTTGGCTCTGGGTGCCCCATATTGGGCGTTGGATTTTTTCGGCCTCGTGGCAGCCGAAAAGGGCTCATACCCATGAGTTGGTGGGATTACATCACGATTTTGAGGCAGAGAGAAGCTATGCTGGGTGGGTAGGAGGTTCGCTAGTAATAACTCTCGTCTTGTTCTGCATACCCACCCCCGGACGGTCCGACGTAATAGCCGAACAATCTGGCGGCATACTCGGACGGTCCGCGCCTAGGGCCGAACAGTCCGAGCATGTTAGACGTCCCTAGCAAGGTTTTTGATGGTTCGTCGTGGAGGATGTGACCGACCGCCGCTGGGCCAGACTGTCTAGCCTTAGGCCCGGACAGTCTAGCTGTGCGTAGGGGCGTGGGTTTTCCCCATGCAGGTGGTCGAGGCTGTGGTTGTCGAACATAGGAATTCACTAGCATTCTATAAATTGGTTGGGACTGTGAGTGCCCCTTTGCGACCGATGAATCTTGTGCGGCAACAGTGTCGTGTGATGGGAAGTTGGGAGCAACAAATTTCTCAAATATGTGTGTCATTCTTTTAAAATCATTTTGCACACCCCAACTAATTGCTGAAATTGCTCCCGCTGTTCATCTATGTAAACCCTAAGAGCGTGACCATCGTTGTATTTACTTATAGTGGGTGCGAGTGTAGCGGGTCGAAGATTTGCTAGGTCGCATTCCCTCTACCAGATGAGCTTCTAGTCTCAGTCAACCTTGAAATTAGCCAGGAACCTGGCGTCGACTTCTGCTAGCTTCTTTTTCCTAACGTCCTCTAGCTTCTAAAATTCCTCAACCAACAGATTCTCCATAGTTGACTCGATGATGTTACTTAGGGAAACGTCAGAGTGATCCTTAGAACCGGCCATTAGGGGTCGATTTAATAGATCCAAATGCCTTTTCCCCAACAGAGTCGCCAAAAAGTGTGTTGGCGTCAATCTAGGTGCTAATCACTGCGAGATGTACTGGCGGTGGTGCTCTTTGCGATGATGCGAACGGTCCACAACCTAGGACCGACCCTGCGGTAGGATTGGGTCTTCCTTGCGTTGAGCCGAATGGTCCGCCCTTAAGGCCGAACGGTCTACGCATGCGCAGGGGTGGCAACGTTCACCAACAGCACCTGGATCTCGCCTCCCAAGAGGGACCCCGTCGGGAAGGAGAGATCCTAGGGTTTATCTTAAGGTTGGCAGGCCATCCAAGACGCCTCCAAACGGCGTAGAGTCAAAGAGATGTAAAGATGTAGATGGAAGAAGGCTAATTACTGGTACTCCTAAGGCAAGAAAGTAAAGAAATGAAATATAGATTGATTGGTTCGATTGTTGGTGTCCGCAATCGGCCGTACCACTTCATATATATAGTGGGGGAAGTTTGAACCCATTCATAGGCATTCTCTAACAAACTCTATGCTTTTAGATTGATAAACATGCACGAGAAAAGAAGATATCTCGCCCACCCCCGGACGATCTGACGTAATAGCCGGATGATCTGGCGGCATACTCGGATGGTCCGCGCCTAGGGCCGGACAGTCTGAGCATGTTAGAGGTCCCTAGCATGTTTTTTAGTGGTTCGTCGCGGAGGACGTGACCAACCGCCGCTGGGTCGGACTGTCCAGCCTTAGGCCTAGACAGTCTTGCCATGTGTAGGGGTGTGGGTTTTTCCCATGCAGGTGGTGGAGGTTGTGGTTGTCCAACATAGGAATTCACCAGCATTCCATAAATTGGCTAGGACTGTGAGTGCCCATTTGCGACCGATGAATCTTATGCGGCATCAATGTCATGTGATGGGAAGTTGGGAGCAACAGATTTCTCAAATATGCGTGTCATTCTTTTAAAGTCATTTTGCACACCCCAACTAATTGCTAAAATTGCTCCCGCTGTTCATCTATGTAAACCCTAAGAGCGTGAACATCGTCGTATTTACTTATAGTGGATGTGAGTGTAGTAGGTCGAAGATTTGCTAAGTCACATTACCTCTAATGGATGAGCTTCTGGTCTCAGTCAACCTTGAAATTAGCTAAGAACCTGGCGTCGACTTCTGCTAGCATCTTTTTCTGAACGTCCTCCAGCTTCTGAAATGCCTCAGCCAACAGGTTGGTGATGTTGCTTAGGTAAATGTCGGAGTGATCCTTAAAGCCGGCCATTAGGGGTCGATTTAACATATCCAAACGTCTTTTCCCCAACGGAGTCGCCAAAAGTGTGTTGCCGTCAATCTGAGCGCCAATCACTGCGAGATGTACTGGTGGCGGTGCTCTCTGCGACGACGCGGACAGAAGATGTAGATGGAAGAAGGCTAATTACTGCTACTCCTAAGGCAAGAAAGTAAAGAAATGAAATATAGATTGATTGGTTCGATTGTTGGTGTCCGCAATCGGCCGTACCACTTCATATATATAGTGGGGGAAGTCTGAACCCGTTCATAGGCATTGTTTTTAGATTGATAAACATGCACGAGAAAAGAAGATATCTCGCCTACTTTAATCTACTCGCGGACCGTTCGAAGCGCAGACCGTCCGGGCATATGGCCGGACCGTCTGGCCTTTTCAGGTGCCGAATATGGTGCTCTTATCATTCTAACACTCGAGCACAAGCATAGACGGTTGTTGTTTTCATTGCAAGTGGGACGAGCCCTTCATCGCACAGCCAGGATCGAGTGCGAACTCTATCAGATTTCATATGGGGCCCTATCAGCGCGGTCGTAACGCGATAGGCTAGAGATGGCAATGGGTACCCGCGACCCGATACCCGATAGGTATTTACTCTATTAGAGTAGTATATGAGATAAGTGTTCTACCCATGAGTCTTTTATTGGGCAAAAACGTTCACCCAATGGGTGAACGAGTATTAGAACATTCTGCCCTCACCCATACGCGTTAACCCGTGGGTATAAAATATCCGATATAAACTTAGTCTAAAAGCATGAATAAGACTTTAGTCATCTATCTCTTTTGACTATTCAACAACCTTTTGGGCGATGATTTCATAAAAGGCTTAACAACTATTTGATGACCATGTAATAGAACATGTAATGTGTTATGTGGTATTATCCTATTGTTTATGGCGTTCTTGAATAGATGATTGATTGATGCTAGAAATTTTGTATGGTATTTAGATGGATATATTTGACAGTTGTATAATGTAAACGTTTAATCTTTGTGGGTACGGATAACCCGATGGGTGACCTACAGGGGCGGAGGGCCCGGTGTGGCGAAGTATGGCCTGCGCCATACCTCGGCCCAGCCCATTGAAGCAGTAAACCCTAGTTTCAAGCGTCCAGACCCATCTGCGGATCCGCCCTGCATGCCAGTCGCCAGCACGCTTCCGCAGCCGCCATCATCGTTCATTCGTTCCCACTCTCACAGCTCCGTGGCGGTCACTAGTCAGCCAACCACCGCCCACCAGCTTCTCTTGGCTTCTGCGGCTAGCCGCCATTCCTAGCTTCCACTGTTCCTAGGCTCCCACCTCCTGCCATCGTTCCCAGGCTTCCTGGCTTCCACTGTTCCCAGTCTGCCCCGAGCTCGTCCATGGCGGTGGGTTGCAGCCGGCCTCCGGAGCTTGTTCGCCCCTTGCCAGTCGCCGCCACAGTGTCTCTATGTGTGCCCCTTCCAGTCTGTTGGTGACCAGTGAGGCTGTCAGTTTCAGCCTGTGCACAGACAGCACAACATAGTGCACATAATTGAGCATTGAGGAAGTGAGGATTAGTGGAACAGAGGATTAGAGGTAAAGTGCATTGAGGTACTTAGCGTTTTTTACGCTTTTCTTTTAGCTTTTAGTGCAATATGTTTTGTTCACTGCCATACTTGATTTTGGGTTGTGCTCCGCCACTGGTGACCTATATCTATGTAGATATTGGTACGAGATAAATTTATACCACCGGTGAATACAGATGATCTGACGGGACTATTTTTTCGTCGGTTCCCTTTTTGCCCATTGGCGTTGACGAGGACATATCCTGTGCAATCACTTATTTTGGTGCAAGCGTGCAATCAAACTATCCAGAGCATCCAATCTAAATCCAACGGTTTCGTATAGAAGGGGTTAAAAGTAAAATAGGTACTATGTTTTAGGTGGAAGGGGTTAAATATAAAATAACAGTCATCATTAGATCTAGATTAGATGTACCAAACCGTTTGATTGCACGCTTGCACCAATACAAGTGATTGCATAAGATATTTTCCCGGCGTTGACATCTCTACCATTTGCGTTTCCCTTTTTGCTACCTCCATTCCATTGTCCTTCCATCCCCGGTTCCCCGCGCCCACCTTTTCTTCTTCCCATCTCGTCTCTCTCTCTCTCTCTCTCCTCTCTCTCTCTCTCTCTCTCCAGCGCGCAAGGATCTCTTCTTTGGGGAGAAAGGACCAAGGAAGCACCCGCGAAGAGAGATGGCGCTGGCGATCCTAGCGAAGCGGCGGGCTGCAGCGGCCGTGTTGCGGCGGCCGCAGGCGGCGGCGGGGGCGGCCGTGTCCGCCTGGAGGGCGTACGCGGCGGCGGGCGAGGAGAGCGACGTGGTGGTGGTGGGCGGCGGGCCCGGAGGGTACGTTGCGGCGATCAAGGCCGCGCAGCTGGGGCTCAAGACCACCTGCATCGAGAAGAGGGGCACCCTCGGCGGGACCTGCCTCAACGTCGGATGCATCCCATCCAAGGTGATGCCCTAGCTCGCCTTCTCGCTCTGCTAACTCCATTGCTGTGACACCAATCTCTTTGTTGCGATGTGATGATATTTGATTTGGGGTATTAGATCTGTGAGAATCGCGGATTTGGGGGTATATTAGGTTATACGGCGGTGAACCTAACCTGTTAGGTCCTTGATGATGCTGTTTCTTGGGTGTGGGCTTCAGCTTCGTTTCTGCAGCGGATGAATCTGGTGATCCTGAGAGCTTTTTACACTGCTAGTAGGGGGTTTCAGAAGCAGTTTTTGTTTCACAGCATTAGGGTCCCTCTGCGTGTGTGATGGCACATAAAATTTTTGTTTAAAATTTGCTGTCAAGGATTGGTATAATTATGAATCAATCTCCTGTTATGTTTAGAAGTCTTCAGTTTATCTCTGCTGCCCATTTGGAATCTGTGCGAGATATGTTATAAAGTGCTTGTCTAATTGCGTTTCTTTGAAATCTGGCATCTGCTTGGTGATAAATTTTTACTACAGCATCGTCTAAGTTACTGGTATTGTTTTGGTGTACATCAGTCATGGACAAATATTTTGAAATTGTTTGATGTACCAGTAATCAATGATCTATAGTTAGGTTAAAATAACGACCATCCACTAATTCTAAATGGGGTGACTACTTCATTTTGGTTTCATTTCCTGTTAAAGGACTGTTATGGTTTTATGTAATTAGTTAGAAACTATGTGCAACACTTCTTTTTGTGTTCGAACTTTTGGCAGCATTTTGTCACACCATATTGTCAAGGGCAGTGAGGGCCGAGGCGGAGATCAAGAGATCACCTGGGTCACTCTATCTGAAGAAATACATTGTTTTCTCTTCTTTTCTTCCTGTACTTTTTTGCTCGGGGCCCTTGGAGACTTATAGATACAATTTGGAATTCCACCAGGGTCCCATGGTCATGGGTCTAATTGTTTTTTGTTGACCGAATGGGTCCAATTGTTAATAAAAGAAGTAAAGAACACTTCGGTTTATCTTTTACGGCTCATTTTTACTACCATAGGCATATGAAACAGGCTCAAAGTCTTGTTCCTCATCCATGGAATGTGTATACATTTTTGTTGCCACCTTTTAATAAGTAGAGTTTCTCTGGTAGTCTGGCCCCATCGATGTGGAAACTGTGTAAACCTTTGTGATTTTGGGTACATCGGCATAATTCAATAAATGGAAGCTCTTTGTGTGCCTCACTTTTTTACTTGCTGTATAGTACTGTTCCTGTCTAAGTTTTGAGTATGTTACCTTTGTATTGTTGAGTATATTATATTTGTATTGGAGACAAGCTCCTTAGAGATATGTAAGTTGATAGTATTCATGAGATCATCTAGAGGCATCCTTCATTTTTTCGGTATAACTTATAAGTGAATTACATGGGATCTATATTTCTTGTTTAGAGACTTCCATCCAATAACTTGAATGTAAGAGTTATATAGTAGTATTCCCTGGGATCATCAACCAAGTGATGTGCATTTCCTTTTTTATTTGAGTTGAGCATATTTTATATTGGATTTATACATCCTCTTGAAGTTCTTGTATCACCGCACCTAGAGAATTGTTTACTTCAGTTATATGGCGTTATGGACCATTTTCATTTAGGAGACTTCTGATTTTATCCATGCTTTACATAATTACATTACATATTTCAGGCTCTTTTGCATTCATCGCATATGTACCATGAAGCAAAGAGTTCTTTTGCACACCATGGAGTTAAGTTTTCAAATCTGGAAGTGGACCTCCCAGCCATGATGGCTCAGAAAGACAAAGCTGTGGCAGGACTAACAAAGGGAATTGAAGGGCTCTTTAAAAAGAACAAGGTGACTTATGTTAAAGGCTTTGGAAAACTGTCATCCCCCTCAGAAGTGTCAGTTGATTTGATTGATGGTGGTAGCACCATTGTTAAAGGCAAAAACATAATAATTGCAACTGGGTCTGATGTAAAATCACTTCCAGGAATAACAATTGATGAGAAGAAAGTTGTTTCATCTACTGGTGCACTGTGCTTGTCAGAGATCCCGAAAAAACTGGTGGTAATCGGAGCAGGTTATATTGGCCTTGAGATGGGTTCAGTCTGGAACCGCCTTGGTTCAGAGGTCACTGTTGTTGAATTTGCCCCGGATATAGTACCATCAATGGATGGCGAGGTCAGGAAGCAGTTCCAACGCATGCTAGAAAAACAGAAATTCAAGTTCATGCTCAAGACAAAGGTTGTTGGGTGTGATACCAGTGGAGATGGCGTAAAGCTGACACTGGAGCCTGCAGCTGGTGGTGAGCAGACCATCCTTGAAGCAGATGTTGTTCTTGTCTCTGCTGGCAGAAGCCCATTTACTTCTGGGATTGGGCTTGAAACTCTTGGTGTTGAGACAGACAAGGCTGGCAGGATCCTTGTTGATAAGCGCTTCATGACCAATGTGAAGGGAGTCTATGCAATCGGGGATGCCATCCCTGGTCCCATGCTTGCCCATAAAGCTGAAGAGGATGGTGTCGCATGTGTAGAATTCATTGCTGGAAAAGAAGGCCATGTTGACTATGACACAGTTCCTGGTGTGGTCTATACACATCCAGAAGTTGCATCTGTTGGCAAGACTGAGGAGCAGGTGAAGGCTCTAGGAATTGCCTATAGTGTGGGGAAGTTTCCACTTTTGGCTAACAGTCGTGCGAAGGCCATTGATGACGCTGAAGGGGTAGTTAAGGTGATCGCAGAGAAGGAAACAGACAAGATTCTGGGCGTGCACATTATGGCACCCAATGCTGGTGAGATCATCCACGAAGCTGTCCTCGGCTTGCAGTATGGAGCATCCAGTGAGGACGTTGCACGTACATGCCACGCACACCCTACCGTGAGTGAAGCCCTCAAGGAGGCTTGCTTGCAAACCTTCGATAAAGCAATCCACATATAATTTCTCATTTTTTGTGTCCAAACTCCAAAGTTTGTGGTAATTTTGGGTCTGTTGGAAAAAAAGGCCCCTGATTGTCCTTTTGTTTTTGTCGGCAATACTGTGAATTGACTCTTTTGAGTTGTCCATCTTAGCGGGGTTTTGTGTTTCCTTGGCTTGGTTTATCCATCCAAGTAATAACCTGATACTATGTTTTACATTTTATGCCCATGAACCATTGATGGATACATTTCTAAGGTTCCAGTAACCGCAGTATTTTGCGATGTTTACATGTGACTGTTGCTGTGTGTTTGCCTTGATTTCTTTTTCTACTGTCGCATTTGTTTAACGTCCTTTTTGCTGATAAAATGTGAATTATTTGCATCACTGAAGTTTGAGGAACATGGTACTAATGCAAGCACCAAGCAATCAGCAATAGGTACGCGTGCAAATACACTCGTTCGGCATGGCTCATGCTTGGTGTTTACCACCAAGTAGCTAAAACAATCGGGTCTACGCTGGAGATGCGTATTCTGGTGAAATTTACTGAGAATGAGATGGCATGTGATGCTACCAATAATTATATTCAAGATTTATAATGGCGTTATAACACTACAATGACATACAGCAAGAAGCTTACTTCCAACTTTTGACAGATTTGTATTCACTTCTCTTTGGGTACATTATTTGGGCACATCCATAATGACATCATTCTTTACATGCATTGTGATGTGGCTTCACTAGAATGGAACTAGTAATGGCGCTGTTAAGCCTGAGGTATCTTGCTATTACGCTCCTTGGCAAATGTGGCAAAGCGCTCTAAACCTTTGAGAAGCAAGCTTTCCAGAAACGGTTTCAGTGCCTGGTGAATGATAGTTGGATGGTCAGTTCAAGGATTTGCTACGCAAGCATAAGATTTATGCATACGCCACTTACTGATGCAACTGGGGCCAAAATTTCAGGAACTTCATATGCCACCGTCAGCTGCGTTTAGCAATGAAAAAGGAAGATCATGTTTTGAAGGAACATGTCACCTGAAGGTAAAAACAAATGTCACAAGGCTGAATACTCACTTGTACTCTACAGGAGGATGAGCTTTTGGGAAAGAACCGGACAGCACCTCTGCAACAAGCAAAATTGGTTACTTTGAACTTCCAGGGCGTCAAGGCTTTGAAAGAAAAAAAAAGGGCAAAGCACTCAAAACTACAGGCTACACACAAAGTTATTGTACTGAATCCAATCAAGTGTAGAACATTGATGCAGTGAAATGGAAGTGCTGAGGACTAATTTATTTATGCAATAGCTGTAGATTCTGCAATACTTACCTATTAGCAAGACCTTCAAGAGATCGCCAATGGATCTTCTGGTTTTTAATAGGCTGACAAACGGAGTAATGCCAATGAATGTTCACATATAAACTGATATCGGCCTTGTAATAGCAGATACTTACTGTCATGTTACGTGCAAGCCAAGAAAATTCTACATCCCGCCCAAGGACCTCGTACTTCAGAGTCCACCGTGAAAGATCAGGCTTATCTTCAAGGATCTGTAAATTATATTTGCATAAGTATGCGTGTCGAAGCTAAACAAACTTAATGTAACACAATATATCAAAGCGAAGCAATAGTAAAGGAGAAACAGCACACAATAACCATATTAACTAAAACGGAGGAAAAAAACACACTGAAACCATATTTGACAATGCCACCAAGGGCAACCAAAAAGAAACAAAGTGCAGAACTGATTACTGAGGTCAAGAGAAAGATCTATTCATCATACAATTTGTCGGCGCACGAAAAAGGTCATACCTCCGGTCGCTGCCAAGACACGCTCAAAGGTCGAGACCTAGGAGGCTGACTTCAGGGCCCACCATGGAAAGATCGTTGCATCTCAAGATGGCAACGGGTACCCGAAACCCAAATACCCCATAGGTTTTACCCGATACGAAGACAGGTATGGAATGATTTCTTTACCCATAGATATGTTAATGGTCATTGGGTAAGAACCCCTACGCATCGGGTAGATGGGTACTTGTGGGTACTATCTATACCATGTATTGGAGTGAATATTCCATAGATAGGGCTAACCCAACAGGTTAGCTATATAGTGTTTACATGGGCCACATGGGCCAAGCCTTAACAGGCCTAACACTCTAACCCCCCCCCCCCCCCCCCCCCCCCCCCGCAGTCTGGACGTCCGACGCAGCGGAGTACACAGACTGGACTCAAAAAGAAGTACAACACACAATAGGATCCCCCACAGACTCAACTAGCCACTACTGATGTTGAGGCTGGAGCGAAACTCGGCGAAGGTCGAGGACGGAAGACCCTTGGTGAAGATGTCGGCAAACTGGGAGGTGGTCGGGACGTGGAGGACCCGAACAGTACCGGCGGCGACATAATCACGGACGAAGTGTAGATCGACCTCGACATGCTTGGTCCGCTGGTGCTGCACTGGGTTGGTGGAGAGGTAGACCGCGCTGACGTTGTCGCAGTAGACCACCGAGCTCCTGGAGAGGGGACTGTGAAGCTCGGTAAGGAGCTGCCGGAGCCAGGCAGCCTCCGCCACGCCGTTGGCCACGGCACGGTACTCCGCCTCTGCACTTGAGCGGGAAACGACCGGCTGGCGCTTCGACGACCAGGACACAAGGTTGCCGCCTAAGAAGACAGCGTAGCCGGAGGTGGAGCGCCGAGTGTCTGGGCACCCGGCCCAGTCAGCATCAGTGTAGACGACCAGCTCGGAGGAGGTAGACCGGTGAAGAAGCAGTCCGTAGTCGACGGTGCCCCGGAGGTAGCGGAGGAGGCGCTTGAGCGCCGCAAGGTGGGGCTCCCGAGGGTCGTGCATATGGAGGCAGACCTGCTGCACGGCGTAGGAGATGTCCGGCCTGGTGAAGGTGAGGTACTGAAGGGCACCGGCAAGACTCCTGTAGCCGGTGGGGTCCGCGACTGGGTCACCCGTGGCCTCAGAGAGCTTGGCCTGCGTGTCGACGGGGGTGGAGCAGGGCTTGCAGTCACTCATCTGGGCCCGCTCCAGAATGTCAAGCGTATACTGTCGCTGGTGAAGGAGGAGTCCTGAGGGGCGAGGCTCAGCAGTGACCCCCAGGAAATGGTGAAGCACGCCCAGATCTTTGACCGGAAACTCCCGCTGAAGCGCGTCGACGAAGCGGCGAAGAAGAGACGGACTGGAGGCGGTGAGGACAATGTCATCCACGTAGAGTAGCAAGTAGGCAGTCTCTGTGCCATGATGGTGGATGAACAAAGACGTGTCGGACTTGGCCTCCACGAAGCCCAGTGTCACCAGGAAGGTAGCCAGTCTGGAATGCCACGCCCGGGGGCCTGCTTGAGGCCGTAGAGGGACCTGTTGAGCCGGCAGACCATGTCAGGGCGAGAGGAGTCCACGAACCCCGCAGGCTGACAGCAGTAGACGGTCTCGGTGAGGGCGCCGTGCAGGAAGGCGTTCTTGATGTCGAGCTGGTGAACTGGCCAGGAGCGAGCGAGGGCCAGCGAGAGCACCGTGCGGACGGTGGCCGGCTTCACAACCGGGCTGAAGGTCTCATCGTAGTCGACTCTGGGGCGCTGAATGAAGCCCCGAAGAACCCAACGAGCCTTGTACCGGTCCAGGGTACCATCGGCCCGTCGCTTGTGGGTCCAGATCCACTTGCCGGTGACGACGTTGGTGCCGGGCGGACGGGGCACCAGATCCCACGTCTGGTTGGCGACGAGCGCCGCGTACTCCTCCTCCATCGCCTGACGCCAGTGGGGGTCCAGCAGGGCGGTGCGGACGGAGGAGGGTACCAGAGAAACCTGCGAGTCTGCGGTCGTGGCCGCCAGGACACGGGGCGGCAGGGTACCGGCCGCGTGCCGCGTCACCATCGGGTGGACATGCCGCGGGTCGCGATGAAGGAGCGGTGGATGGTACACCGGCGTCTCGACACGGGCCGCGGGTGGCCGCGGCGGAGGTGTAGGTGTCCCTGGCGGGGACTGGGCCACCGGCGGTGACAGCGGCAGGGGCGGCGACGGTGGAGGTGCGAACCCCGGCGGCGGCAACCGGCGCTGGTAGACCCGCACCGGCTGGGCGAAGCGGGCCGGAGGGGTCGTAACCGACGGCCCCGGAGGCGGTGCAGTCCCACCACCCTCGCTCGGCCCGGGGGCGATCGGAGACGGGGCTCCGCGGAGACGCGACACCACCGAACCCGAGCAAGGTACCGGGCCGGGAGTAGGACCGACAGGTGGTGAGCGAGTACCTGCAGAGAGAGGAAGGAGAGGTGGCTCGACCACCGCGTCAGTCTGAAAGAGAGTGAAGAGGTCAAGGTCAGGGTCGGAGGAGGGTGGTGTGGTGGTGGAGTAGGGAAATACGGACTCATCAAACACCACATGGCGAGAGATGAGGACCCGGCGAGAGCAGAGGTCAAAGCAGCGGTAGCCTTTGTGGTCCGGGGAGTACCCGAGAAACACACAGAGGGTGGAACGGGGTGCTAGTTTGTGAGGAGCAGTGGCAGCGGTGTTCGGGTAGCAAGCACACCCGAAGACACGGAGGTGGTCATAGCGCGGAGGGGTACCGAAGAGTGCCTGGTGAGGAGTGGGGGCCGGGCACGCAGTGGAAGGGAGACGGTTGAGGAGGTAGGTAGAGGTGTGGAGGGCCTCAGCCCAGAAACGAGCCGGAAGGTGCGCCTGGAGAAGAAGAGTGCGGATGGTGTCGTTGGTCGTGCGGATCATGCGCTCAGCCTTGCCGTTCTGGGAGGAGGTATACGGGCAAGACATCCGCAATTGCATCCCGTGGGAGAGAAAGAAGTCGCGGGAGGTGGAGTTATCGAACTCCCGACCATTGTCACACTGAACGGCCTTAATGGTGAGGCCGAACTGAGTGGACACCCAGGCGAAGAAGTGGCGGAGGGCGGGGAAAGTCTCAGACTTGGCACGCAAAGGAAAAGTCCACACATAATGAGAAAAATCATCAAGCACCACAAGATAGTATTTGTAGCCTGACATACTGGTAATAGGTGAAGTCCACAAATCGCAGTGTACAAGATCAAATGCATGAGTAGCATGTGAGGAAGAAGAAGAAAAAGGAAGACGAACATGACGGCCTAACTGGCACGCATGACAAAGATGCTCATCATGGGATCTAGTACATGGGATAGTGGCACTACGGGTAAGCTGCATCAAGGCGTCGCGTCCGGGGTGACCAAGGCGACGATGCCAGGTGGTAGAAGACGTGGCGGCAGCAAAAACAGCAGCAGTGTCAGGTGACGAAGACGAAGAAGATGTGGCGTACGGAAGCCGAAGGGTGTAGAGGGGGCCAGTGCTGTCACATCTGAGGAGGGGGCGTCGAGTTGCCGAGTCCTTCACAGTAAGACCAAAAGAGTCAAACTCGACAGAACAAGAATTATCAGCAGTAAACCGACGAATAGAAAGAAGATTGTGGACCAAAGAAGGAGCGACAAGAACATCGGGAACGCGAAAAGAGCCGGGAGGGCCGGCGGCACCCACAGATGTGACAGGAAGACACGAGCCATTCGCCACCATGATGGACGAGGGGAGAGAGGAAGAAGGAGGGCGAACAGAGGTGAGTATACCAGGGTCGGGGGTGGTGTGGTAGGTAGCACCGGTGTCCGCGATCCACTCGGGACCCATCGGCGGAGTCAGAGTAGGAGTCTGGAAGGCAGCCAGGGCGGCCGCGTCCCAACCAACCAGCCCGGACGGTGGAGAAGCCGGAGGCGTGGGCCACGACGAAACGGCAGGTGTCGAGGTCCAGGGCGACGGAGAGGCGAAAGCGAATCCTGGCTGCGCACCAGCGAACATGGCCGCCGGAGGTCGAGCCTCAGAGCCAGGCCCCTGGAACGGCCACATGGAGATGCGCCCTGACCACGGGTGGTGGAAAGTGGGCCAAGGCGCACTTTGCTGGGGTCCCGGCGTCGATGTGTGGCCACGGACACCACCACCGGAACCACCACCACCACCGCGGCCACCACGGCGGCGACATCCACCACCGCCCCCACCTCCGCCACCTCGACCCCCGCCGCCCATGCTCGGCCCAGGAGGGCGAGGGCCAAGGGCAGGCTGTGACGGAGTGGGCGGACGGGTCGGGGTGAAAGCCGCCAGTGCTGTCGAAGAGGACGAGGACCCCGGGCCGGAGATCGATGCAGCCTGAGCCCCCAGAGTGATCTCCTCCAGGGCGAGGTCGTCGCGAACCTGGAGGAAGGTAGGAAAGGGGCGCTGGCGCATGAGCAATGACCGGAGGTGGGTGTAGCGATCACCGAGGCCGCGGAGGACGTTGAGGACAAGGATGCGGTCCTCCACGGGGCAGCCCAGATCGCCAAGTGAGTCCGCCATGGTCTTCATCTGGCGGCAGTACGCACTGACACTGAGGTCCCCCTGAACGAAGGTGCGAAAAGCGGCGTCGAGGCGGAGAGCCCGGGCCTCGGCGTTGCCCATGAACTGGCTCTCGATGGCAAGCCAAACAGCACGAGCATGAGGAAGGTTCCGGAGGAGGCTGTGGAGGTCGACGGAGATCGTCCCCACGATCCAGGTGAGCACGATGCTGTCGAGGCGCACCCACGTAGCAGTCGGTGCCACACCGATGGGGTCGCAGAGGACGTGGTCATCCAGGGCGTAGCGGCGAAGAGTGAGAAGAAGCAAGTCCCGCCAACGCGTGTAGGATGGCGACTCTGACTCCAGGACGACCGGAACCATCAGGCGAATGTTCTGGACACTCCCAGCCTGTAGGTGGAGCTGAGCCACGAGCGGGTCAGCCGGGTCATGCCAGAGCACCGCGGGGATGGTCTGGGGCCCGGTCCCGACTGTCGGTACGGTCGGGACGCCGTACACGCCGCCCATGGTGTTAGCGGAGGTGGCCCCGCCGTCGTGGGCCGCAGGCGAAGCGAGGTGCTGTTCCGCCGCGGCAATTTGAGCAGCGATAGCATCGGCGGCCGCGCGCTCGCGCTCCCACGCGAGGGCCGCTTCCCGCAAGCGGGCCTGTCGAGCAGCGTGCTCCGCACGAGCAGCGGTGAGGGCGGCGACAGTGTCTTCCTGGTGGGTGAGCGGTGGAGGAGGCGGCGGATCGACAACCATCGACGGGGGGATTGGCGGTGGCGGGTTGGAGTCCTCCAGATCGGCAGTTCCCGCCGGAACCACAGCCGCCACGGCCGCAAGAGCAGAGGCGGCGCCGGCAGCAGTGGGGTCCCCACTGGTGGCGCTAGGCGCAGCCCCCCACGCGGGCCCAAGTGCGGGGGAGACGGGAACCGACCCCCACGCTCCTGCTACCAAGGTGGGCGCGCCAGCAGGGGAGGTAGGGTCGGCGGCGGCTGGCAGGGGGTGGGGCACGGCGGCGCGTCGGCCAGGGGATGCAGCGCGCACCCAGGAGGAGAGGGGAGGGAAGGAGGAGTTGGAGAGAGAGGGGCGCTGCTGACCAGCCATGGGCGCGCCGGGAAAGATGAGGCGGCGGCGGAGGCGCCCTGGGCGGTGCGGCCGGTCCTTGCGCGGCTGAGGGCGCGCAAGGTGGCGGCGGGGCCGCGGCTGGACGCGGCCAGGCGCGGCGCAGCAGGGGCGCGGTGCCAGGCAGACGGCGGCGGAAGCCCTGGGCGGGAGTCTGGCGGCGGCGGCTGAAACCCTAGGATAGGGTGGCGGCGCCAGAAACCCTAGGGCGAGGGTAGCGGCGGCTGTAGGGAGGGTGGCGGCGCCAGAAACCCTAGGGCTAGGGCAGCGGCGGCTGTAGGGATGGAAACCAGGCTGATACCATATTGGAGTGAATATTCCATAGATAGGGCTAACCCAACAGGTTAGCTATATAGTGTTTACATGGGCCACATGGGCCAAGCCTTAACAGGCCTAACACTCTAACACCATGTACCCGTGAGTAAAATATACTCGCGTTATACCACTATAACCATCTAATAAATCCCATCTTAGCTAAAAATAAAATCCTTCTCTAGCTATCATTTATTTAACTATCAAGTTAAGTAATCATATGGTTTGTTATATTTCAAGTTAAACTTATTTTTGTGTGTTTGTTTGACATTTTGAGTGATTGGCATATTAGAATTTGAGACTTTCCTAGCAGGTACGGGTTAACCGATAGGTAAATTACCCATGTGGGTACGGGTAAGATTCTATACCCACGAGCGGATATGGGTAACCCAACGATTAGAATTTTTAATTGACACGACAACACGGGTATGGAATGATACTAACTGACAGGTATTGCCATCCCTAACTGCATCTAGGACCCAACTTCTTGGCCCCAAGGAAGGGGCCCAACTCGGTCAAATTATGTAAGGACATCCTTAGGGCTATCTGTCTACATGGTAGGCTAGCAACACATCCCATGACATGCAAATAAGACCTTAGGGCTCCTCGGGCCCCCATGGCATCTAATGGTATAAGCCTTTGGAGCCTCTCGTGCCCCAGGGCACTTGATGGTATAAGCCTCTAGGGTCCTGGCACCTGAGACATCTGATAGCATAAGCTCTCGATTCCCTGGCACCCCAAGAACCTAACAATATAAGCTTTTAAGGCCTCTGACACCCTGAGGCACCTAACGGTATAAGCCTTTGGGCCCCACACGCCCTGGGGCATCCGACGATATAAGCCCTTGGGGCACTAGGTGTTATAGGCCCTCAGGGTCTCGTGTCTCAAGGCTGGTAAGATATGTCCTTGGTGCAGACTGACCCTAGAACACATGCTATGCTTAGTTGCTCGGGACCCTTTGGTTCCCGACCTTATACTCCGATGCCAATTGGGAACCATGTCCTCTAGGGACCAAGGGTCCTCCGGAGAAGTTGAGGACTTAGGTTGGCTAAATCTAACATGTCTCAAGGCAGAAAGATGTGGCAGCTCCATCAGGGGCAGTATGGCCCTAGGACATGGACCCCACATCTAAGACCCTAGGGGGATCTGTCCTTGCGGTGCCCAAAGACAGTGGCATATCAGCATGTCCCTGCGGTGGCGCATGCTTGCCATCGCGAGGAAATGATGCCCCAAACTCCATTTGAGTCGGGCCATGGGCCGACCTCAGGGTCTGAGTGCCCCACGCTGGGCTGATGTTGCAACAGGTCTAAAAAAGTCATAAGTATATGTAAAAAGGGAAAGAGAAGAAATAAAGAAGCCTACTTGGATCGGTGCCAGGTACCCGAGAAAAGGGTCTCTGGATCTTGCCTTTGATGCTTGTGGGGGAGGAGTCCCCAAGCTATGTCACCCTCTTACGAGAACCACTTGAATCGGCCTCGTTCGGGCTACCTCTTCCCCTTCTGGGATATCTCCTAGTTGGGGCCTCCTGGCCTCGTAGGGGTGCATCGACTTCAAGGGCCACTTACTCTCGCCAGTGCACGTCACACTACGGGCCACCTACCCTAGGTTAGTGTCCCGACCTTGTCCTCCACGTCTTCAGCAACCCTTGAACAAGATCCTTCTTGTTGGGGCCGCGAGGCCACTTGTATTGCACTCAGGCATTGTTGTTGCTGCTCGCCCGTACACCCCATTGCTCTCAAAGAGGGCATGAATGCCTACGGGAAGCGTGAGCATCTTGTTGCTATAGGACCCACACAAAGACAAACTAGGGTGCTATGGGCAGTGACGTGGAAACTCCACTCAGGTCCTAGCCCGACCCGTATTTCATCCAAGACCCCGGTGTACTCACACATAACTTTTATGTGACTTTGAAGCAGGGCAATCCTTCGAGCCAGGAAATGGGCTAGAAGGTTGATCGTCGATAGGCTGGCCCTAACAAGCTCCTCGATCCTCACTAGAACTGGCTCCCAACCTTCATCCATTTGAGGGACGTCCTCCCACTAGGACCTAGGACCGGTCCACCTCTGCCTCCCCTGCCAGCATCTCCAGAAGCTGCTCCGACAGACAATTACGTATACCCAAGAGGTACTCTAGCATTCCCAATTCCTAGAAAAAGATGGTGAGGATGTAGTGGAAAATACACCAGGGTCCGGTATGCAACTAAAAGTACACCTTCCTAAGGGATTTTGGCCACAAGAAGTGCAAGCAACAAAAATATGTCAAAGCAAGGTGATGTAAGGCCTCACTCCGAGGAATGCCTCATAGAGGTAGACAAAGGTGGAGATGACAATCACGACGTTGGACGTAAGGTGTTCAAGCTGAAGACCGTAGTAATCAAGAACGGTGTAGAGAAATTGGGAGAGGGAAAGTGGACTCCAACAAGGTGGGCGTAAAAGGTAACATACTCGTCCTCTTGATGGAGCCACGCTGGGAAGGTAGCAGGAGGACGTTGCTCGAAAGCCGAGGATCTCTCAGATTTGGTCTAGCCCCTCTTCATTCAGAGCGCGAGCCCTCGGAAGGTGTTTGAGGATGGATGGGTCCGCCATTGTGCTGGAGCAAGAGGAGGAAGATGACTAGTGAAAGACTAAAAGCAAGGAGGCAACAAATTCGTGTCAGAAAGGGTATGACCATATGTGACTTCCTTTTTAAACCACCCTCTCTCTCTCCACTCTTTGAGCGAGGCGACTGAAGCGTCACACAACCCTCATAAAAAATCAGGCCATGCGACAGGAGAAATGTCTAGAAGTGACCACTAAAACACTTGGGTGTCTACAACCTGTAATCATATTGTAAGGGATGAGACATTGTTGTCCATCAAACTTCGCCCTCGAGGGTTTACTCGGGAATCGAATGGGTTACCGTAATTAATTCCTTACTGAAAAATTATCAGGTAGTTAAGAATTCCTTCGACACAATGATTAGTCCACTAGACTAAGGGTTTACTGTCAAAGGGAACAGGCGCAAGGCGCGCCTAACACCAACGCTTCGACTTTCGGGTCGGAGATTGCAGTGCATGATAGATGGCGCCATAGCGCAGGACAGGAGTAAGAGGCGGAACCTAGAGGATTGTCCATAATTGTGATATAAGTTTGCTGAGCCCTAGTGTGTCATATTTATTTTCCTAAACTGAGTTTAATCCCCCTTGCGTCCGATTGCCCTAGGGGCTTAGTGGTCAAGGTGCACGCCTGTTCCCCGAGCGGTAAGATGTACATCCTTGGGCCCAGCATTCTTGAAGTTGATCCACGTGGCGTGTAGGTAGGAAAGTGGGCCCACTTGCAGGACCATTCCAGCAACAGGCCTGGGAGCCTCCATCAGAGTCCAAGGAAGGCCATATCCACGACCCCTACCAAGACATGCTCAAAGATGCTGACTTTTTGGAACCATGACATTTTGGAACGATAATAGAACGATAATACCAAAACGACCAGTGAGACATGAAATAAGTTTAGCTTCTGTGATGGTTGTCTCCTGTCTCAAACATACATGTCGTGTTGATATCGGTTCTCTACAAAGCATTTTTCCAATTATTTTTCCATATATTCTTTTGGACCATTACATTTCAGTCTACCAAATCTCGACGATCCATCCAAAATTTAGAACCCTTGCCATGGGCCACCTTTTATTTGCACAACATCACAAGCCGCCAGCCCCCAACATCAGTCTCCATCACTTGTCGGACTGTTCGCCTCCATACTCTGGTAGCCACCGAGCACCCGAGCACGACATCTGCGAGCTACCATTCGCACCAAGCCACCAATTGACCGGCTCCCCGGTCCCACTCAATAGCCATAGTAGTTGTTGCCCATTGCCCCATCCTTCACCGCCACGCATTGTATCATCGATGACGTCGGCATCCGACTAGGGATACATGATGACACCCAATGCAGGCGGCTCCGTGTCATCGCTGACGGCCAGCCGGAGTGCGGAGCGTGCGACCGGTGTGGGATGGCGTCCCGCGTCCTAAGAGTCGCGGGTGTGACGTGCCAATTGACGATCGGCAGCAAGGCTGGACGACATTCCTGTGCCTGGCGAGTCGAAGATCTAGTCGATGTTCCACCCATCGATCTTGTTCCCATTCCTCTTTCGGAATGAGGAACGACAGAACATGAAACGCTGCACCATTCCATGTTACTAGCTTCTTAGGCCCCGAGACATTGGCCCCATATCTAAGGCCCTAAGCACTATCCCTTAACGATACCTTAATGGATAAGTCTAGAGTACAACACATTAAAAGTGCAATGGGAAACATTATGGGTCTGATTTAGTGTGCTTGCACACGACTTAGGCTACAGGACACTTGAGACCACTACATGGTACATGTGTCTGTCCTATAACCACGGGTGCGCACGCATGTTGTACTAAGAAATGAAATAAAGTACAAGGGACTATATCGGTAGCCAATCACCCTAGGCCAGTTGCCTAGGCCTCAGTATCCACGGACATAGGTTATCATACTCATAGTCACAAGAAACGAGTACGGTGGTAGCGACCCTCGACCCGAGAACGTCGTCCCCGACCCAGATACGCGAGGCCATTTTTGTTACCACCATGTAAAAATCTCTCACAGGTAGTGTATCACTTTCCTCGACCCTATAGATCCAGGAACTTTGTGACTATGATCATACCTACCTCTATAGCTAGTATGACAATCACTTTGGGAACAGAATACTGCAACAAGGTTTGTTTATCACATTAAATATGATGCATGACAGTATGAGCACGCCTCCACCATGACACGCGCTCAAGAGGTAGGTCTACCCAATGCCTCTGCGCAAGCATACCCTTGCATTTATGATAATATCTGATCAGATAATATTGCATGTTGTACGAGAAGGAAAAAACCCTATAGCTGCTTTGATGAGTAGGGGCACAAATGCATCTCCCTAAAAATGTTAAAACAGTGATTTTGTCTAAACTTTCACCGCAAATGCACCCAAGAGGCAAGAGTACCCTATATCCCTCTAGTTTGCTCTAGTTTCACCACTGAGAAATAAGGGTAGTATTTACTACATCTTGACAATTACCTTGACAGACGAGATGAATGGCATCCACTGAGGAATACTCTCCCGTTCTGAGTAACACTGATAGGCCACCGAGCATGGAACATCAACTTCAAGCTCGGTGCTGTTCCTTGAAGGCAACAATCAGTCACATAATCATAATTAGGGAAAATTTGATGAATGAACAGAATATATGAAACGTTAAGCAGGTAATTTCAGCAAGCTATTCACTGATGATGCCGTTTGCTGAAGTTTTCAAATACAAGGAGACTCTGGTACGAGTTTACTGTTTTTGGAGGATTTTTATCAAGACTCATGCACAATCCAGTACTCAGCAGTCACCTATAACTATAAAAGCAAGGTGACTGTCAAGGTAATTGTCAAGATTAGATAGCATCCTTGTTCTACCATGGTCATCAAGTGGGTCAAGGAGGAGTCTCACAACTGGTGTAGGGCTGGAGCCAGTGGATTAGATAGCATCCTTTCCGCTCCAACGCTCTAATCAGCGTCCTTCTTTCTTGGTCATGAGGGCAGTTGGTCATAATTTCATTGTACTTCTAGCTATCCTTGAGTGCGTGTGGGTGTGTGGATTAGTTTGGCTTGTATGAGGTTTCTTATCCTCACCTTTTTTTCTCTTAATATAATGATACGCAGCTCTCCTGCGTTTTCGGAAAAAAAAACTATAAAAGCAAGGTACAATATGGTCAGATTTATAAGCCTTGGCCATTGCAAGTACATACAGATCAACATTTATAGCATTAGTTAGCATAATTGCAGGGTTTTCTGGGTGTCACATATATGGAATCTGGTATAAGAATCATCCACAACCTGGGCCCTACAAAATCCAGTCTTATCCAATGCAAACCAGCATTTCTTGTGTCCGCCATGAGAAATACTCATCGGGATATTACACAAGCTCTTCATCACTCCATGGACCACCGTTCGGAGACGTCAATACTACATTTCACCCGAATTCCCAGTTTGTGCCCAGTATAAATTTCATTGGGCAAATAACTCGACTCCCCTTCAAGCAAACATTGGCTTCTGATCAACAAGCAAAGTAGCTCAATCATCTAGGGAAAAGGGGAAATTTCTCCAAGCGAATCAGTACGCGGTAACAATGGGTGTGGCACAGGTCAAAACTAGGCTATACCAAATCAACCGAGAAACTCGAGCACCTAGGAAGAAGAGGAGGAGGAAACGTACGTGCACTCCTGCCAGTCCATGGCCACAGGGGAGAACAAGGCAGGCCTTGCGCTTGCTCTTGCCCTTGCCCTGCTGCTGACGCTGCTCGCCTTCCCCTCCCATCTTCGCCTCATCCACCACCGGCTGCTGTTGACGCACAGCACCTTGCTCTGCGATGGCCTCAGGGCCAGCGACGGAGAGGACGGGGCGACCGCCTCGAGGCTCACCTTCCCGGCGCCTGGGTGGTAGTACAACGCGGCTCCTGCGGCCATGGCTGCTCTCCGTCGTCTCTCTTCTGTCACCGCGTGCTCCGCGCGCGGTTGTAATGTACTCCTACTCTCCTAGTCTCCCCTACAGTTATATGGTTGGGCAGCCGCTGTCTCCCGGCGACCACAAGAATAATATTCAATGGGCTATTGGCTATTCATTAGCTGCATAGAGCACTTGGCTGGCGTCTCGGCCCGAGTTTTCAGGTTCCACTAAACTGACTGATCAGTGATCTGATCACTGATGCGAGCAGCTTTGGCGTACTAGCGAAAGCACGGACACTCGTTCTTATCGTCAGGCCGGCTCATGGACACTGTCGACGTCTGCCGCATCTTGTCATCCACTCACTGATTCACATGACGGATGATCAACAAATAAAATTATTCAACACATCGAAAGCACGGTCGTTCATTTTTCTTATGCCGAAATATAGAAAGGAAAAGGAAATCTTACTGTTTGACCAAATCATCTATGGTATTCTAACCAACATCATTAGTTTTTTAAGTTTTCAGAGCTTAGTGCTGCTGGTTCGTCAGAGTTTCCCGGTTTCAGAAATATCCAATCATGACTGCAATTTATGCAGCTCAGAAATGTTTGTCAAAACCACCAGATGCAATTTACGCACATGCACCGTGCATCTTTGTAAATTATAATCAGCACATTATAATTCTAAAAAAAAGATTTAGCGGGGCTGGAAGGCATTGACAATTTAGTGTCTACCATTATCTCGAAAGAATGTCTACAACGAAGGAGTAGAGAGAAACATTTCAGTCCTCCCGCATATCTGTCCTCCGCTTGGCCATCATTGACAGCCGGGCATCCCGCTCGCGCTCAAACTCGCGGTAATCGGTTCGCTGCAGAAATGATTGCTTGTCGAGGTACTGGTTCGAACTCTTCTTGTAGGCGTCCAGCTCTTCCTCCAAGCCCCGGTTCTCTTCCTTGTACTCTCCCCAGTCTTTCTTCGTCTTGTCCAGGACGCTCAGCTTCTGCTTCTTCCGTATTTGCTCTAGGATGTTATCGACAGCTGATGGGGCGGCACCACCTGTCCTGGCCTTCTCGATTGCCTCCTTTGAATTAGCATCAACCAGTTTCTTGATTTCGATATCCTTGCCAGCAAAGTCCCTTACCTCAGTGATCTGTTGGATCGTGTGAAGAGTACCAGTTGTTCAGCATTCTGACATTAAAGCTTACAAACATATTGCAAAAGCAGTCGAGCTTGGCCATCTATATCCAGAACTATAATTCCAGGGAGTGACCACGTTTTTGTGCTACTTTTTTTTATGTTTAAAAATTTTATGAAACCAGCCGCAGTAAAAATTATTTAAATAAAATGAACATGAAAATGCACTAGACATGCAAAAAGAGTCCAGCTACATATAAACCATTTTCGGTTACAATTTTTTAGCAAGTTTTATTTCACATTATGTAATAATAACAAAAATAAAGGCTTTGCGATGCTGACAGTTTGGATTACCTCCACTTTCCCTCGTCCAGATGCCACAGCAGCAGCATTTTTGGCAGCTGCAAGGGCCTTGGCTGCAAGTTTTTTAGCATCCTCGCTCATTTCATGTTGTGTCTGTTGTAGCCCATTTTTGGATCCTTGATCGACAGTACGTGCCTTGCTTGGTGAAAGGCCTAGAACAGTCATCCAATTCTACAGAAAAGAATATATATCCCAAAAGGTAAAGAGAACTGTAAAAAATCCAATCAGCAGATATTTCACAAAGCGGCCTAAATGCTGCTAAGTTCATAAAACAACTATTACTCACATTTGTTGGTTTATTTTTCTTTTGTTTTTCTGTTGTACTAAGCTTTGACATTGAAGGTTTGGGCATCTTATTAGGAAAACCACTGTTCATTTTCTTCCAAATGTCCTCCACACGCGATTTTGCATCTACAAGGAAAAGAAGTATTTATTAATATACTAATTAAAGGATGTGCATCATGCATAACTGCATAATAAGGATCAAACATGCATGACATGTAACACTATGATGTCTAGAACTAAAAATATGGTGCATGTGTATCACAAGTTCATTTATTTATCACATATGTGGATATGCCAACTTGAGCGAACAGGTATCCTGTACAAGCTCATGTATGTTAATGCAGAAATAATGTAGATTTCATTTTCCTTCCAGATGTCCCTAAAAATGTTTTCCTATATACCATAATTGAAGCATCACTAGGAAAATAAGATACATACTAAACTTAGAGTAAGGTGGACCAGGTTTGCCCTTCTGGCATGGCTGAGTCTGGCAAAGGCAAAGCCATGGATGCTCCCCTGGTCTCGCTGAAACCTGATGAGGTTAGGCCTCGCCGTCGCCGTCATCGGAAGAGGTGGTACCCGGCTCGACGGTCAGTGCATGCACGGCTCGATTCGCATGTGCGTGCATCACAGATGGCGGCAATGGATGGCCTGTACCTGGCTTGTCAGCCAGTTTAGGCGCGACTCGGCCCGTGCGAGCGTCCAATCCAGGCGGCGGCGATGGAGGCCAGGCTCGGCTACCTGTCCATGCGTGGCTCGGTCCATTGCTGCAACCCAACCGACGGGTGGCGGGTTTCCTGCCTCAACTGCCGGTCCAGGCGTGGCTGGGTCTGAGGCGTTTGACCTCTTGGAGGACAGCAGACAGCTCACTTCGGCTTCCGTCGAGGCCACGCTCCATCCCCTGCTCAAGAACATTGAAGGGGGCTCCACGCGTGTGGCTTCCCAAGATGAGGCTGCCCAACGTGCCCCATCCCCAATTGGCGCTCGCTCGGGTGGTTCGAAGATGGCGGGCGGTGTGTGTGTGGGTTCCCAAGAACAGAGCGGGCGCCCCCTTCTCCCCATTACTGAAGCGTTGAGTCCCCAAATGAGTGATGAACATTCTGCAGAACTGGTGGTCCCCGAGGATATCCTGGAGATTCGTCTGTCCCCCAAGGTTGCTGAGGTCCCTATGCTGGAGCCTTGTGATGGGGATGAAGTGGTCCAGACTGATATGGTTTATGAGTTTGGGAACGTATCAGATAGGAGAATTGAGGGGGAGGATCATGTAGGCTCTTTTCAGCTGACTTTTTCTCAGTCAGAGATACTTGGTAGCCTGATTTCCCCTTCAGACCTAAGCTTGGGGGCCCCTTCTGAAGCATTCTCACCTACTGATGACACAGCTCTGCACGTCTATACTAGAAGAGTTTGCAACAACAGGGAGAATGCGGATATGCCTGCGGATACTGATGATGATCCTTCAGCTATTTCACCTACCCTGATGTCCTTTGAAGTGAATCTGCTGACATCTCCAGGCAGGACTGATGAGAAGTTGAACTGGATTGGAGGTTTAGAGTTGAGGAAGTGCACCAATGAAGAAGTGAATTTACATGTCTTTGATCAACTGAATACACCACCAAGAATCTATTGGTGTACTCCAGAAAACGGTTCAAGAAGAATAACTCAGATAACAGGGAAGATGAACTGAACGGCCCTCGATCCCCGAGTACAACTGTGATGGTGAGTACAGATTTAAATGATCTAGTGAGCTCTACTGAAAAAAATACAATGGCAGCCGATCAGGTGAATGGGTTCAGTCCAGCTGCTAGCGTTCATGCTACCCAAGTAGCTCTGCAGGCAGCTGAAATGACCACCCTAACATCTGAGCATAAACAATTCTTCAAAAAACTTGCCATGAAGGTCTCCAGCCTTCTTGTAACACCTGATGGCCTCTCCTTCATGCTGCAGAGTGCCCAGGCTTCTGCTGGTGCCCCACGCCATAGTCGTCACCTTGCGGGGGTAGGGATTGAATATGACAAACAAGAGTTATGTTCAAGGTCCACAAAACAAGCAATGAGGGCCCTGAAAGTGATTGGGGAAATGGAGGGAATCAGCCAGCAAGCAAAAGAAGACTATCTGAAAGTTTTCTCTGAAAACTTACCTCTTGCTCATGTTGAAGCGCCGGCGGCTTTTTTTGGATGGGAAGTGCCAGATGAATTTAAGATAAGCAGAAGCAGAGATGGCATTTGCTGCTTGTTAATGTTTTTTCCTTCCCGGTTATAGTTGCTGTCAAAAATGTTAAATGGATCCAAAGAAAAATTTTATTTGGAATGTAAGGGGTCTTAATTCCGCATCAAGACAGAGTTCTGTTAGAACATTTATTGAATCTTATGGTGCAGATATGGTTTGCCTTCAAGAAACCAAGATGCAGGGAATCAATCAAGGAAAATGTTGGCCATACTAGGAGCTGATTTTGATCAGTTCATTGCTCTACCATCTATTGGAGATAGTGGAGGAATACTGCTATCTTGGAAAAGGCATGTGAAGGTGACATGTTTAAGTAGAGTGGATGCTTATAGTGTCTCTGTAAAATTTCAGAAATCTAATGGTCAGCCCTGGTGGTTAACTTGTGTGTATGGGCCTCAAAGTAATGATGAAAAGATTCTTTTTTCTACAAGAGTTAAGGCAAATCAGAAGTGCATGTCATGATCCATGGGTTGTGGTAGGAGATGAGTGATAAAAAAGTAGGTCATGTGGCTTCCCAGTTGGCACTTGCAAGAGAAATCCTACATCAACTCGAAGTTGCTCAAGATATGTGAATCATGTCCCTATTGGAGGAATGGCTTATGAGGGGTCTTAAGAAGCATTCACTAGCCCTTGCTTCCCTCAAGCGCACCATTGCCCGAATTATATCAAGAATCAATTGGCTAAAGGATGGGGATGCCAACATCAAGCTCTTCCATATGCATGCTAGATACAGAAAAAAGGAATGATTTTATTGTCAAACTTGTCTTGGGTAGTGGCACATACACTGATTATGATGAGAAGGTCAAAGTGGTGGATGATTTTTACCATAAGCTTTTGGGCAGCAGGGTGGACAGATCCATAACAGTTGACCTGGACTACTTGGGATTACCCACTCATGACTTGGCTGATTTGGATGCACCAATGTCTGAAAAGGAGGTTTTTGAAATTAAAAAGCAGTTACCATCAGATAAGGCGCCAGGACAAGATAGGTACACAGAAAGGTTTTATAAAGTATGCTGGCCAATCATCAAAGAGGATTTGATGGCTGTAATTTCTGCAATTTGGAGCAGGAAATCTGGGCAATTTGGTAGGCTAAATACAGCTTATGTAACTCTCATACCTAAGAAGGAAGGTGCCGAAGAGGTAAAAGATTTTCGACTTATAAGTTTAGTGCACAGTATTGCTAAACTTGTCACCAAACTGATAGCTAACAGATTGTCCCAGAAGTAACATGATTTAGTCTCCCTAAGGAAGTGCGCTTTTATTAAAGGTCGTTTCATTCAGGACAACTTCATGATGGTACAACAGACTGCCAGATTACTTCATCAACAAAAAAAGACGAGGGCACTGCTGAAGTTAGACATCACCAAGGCCTTCGACTCCGTCTCTTGGCCTTTCTTGCTTGAAGTCCTTCAGAAACTTGGATTTGAGCAGATCTGGAGAGATATCTTGAGTGGGTTATTGGCCACCTCATCTACACAAGTTCTCCTGAATGGTGTTACTTTTCCAGGGAATATTATTCAACTTAAAAGGGGGCTGAGACAAGGTGATCCTCTGTCACCTATGCTTTTTATATTGGTAATGGATATTCTTGGGTGTATTGTTGCTAAAGCTGAAGAGGAGGGTTTGCTACGGCCTCTTTCCTCTAGACCCCTGCAGCACAGGATATCACTATATGCTGATGACGTGGTACTTTTTCTGCAACCTAGGGAGAGTGAAATCCATACTGTGATCAATATTTTGAAGCTATCTGGAGAAGCATCAGGTCTGAAAACTAATATTCAGAAGAGTAGTGTTTATCCTATACGATGTGGTGAGGAGGAATTGATAACACTACACGGACAGCTTCCATGTGAGCTCTCATCCTTTCCCTGTAAATATCTCGGCCTTCCTCTATCATTAAAAAAAACTCTCCAGAACCTAGGTGCAACCCATTATTGACAGAGTGGCTGACCAATTATCTGGCTGGAAAGCCGATCTAATGTCTAGGGCTGGGGGAAGAGTACAGGTGCAGTATGTGATGACAGACATGATCATCTATTTAGCCATGGCAGTAGAATTACCCCCAGGAGCTCTCAAGGCTATTGACAAGATCAGAAAAGGCTTTCTTTGGCGTGGAAGAAAAGATGCCAGAGGAGGGCATTGTTTAGTGGCTTGGGGCAGAGTTTGTAGACCTCTTGAGCTTGGCGGCCTTGGTATTTCGAGTCTCAAAGATTTGGGATGGGCTTTGAGATTGAGATGGCTATGGCTCGGTAAAACTGAACCTGATAAACCGTGGTCCTCACTATCTATGCAATTTTCAAAAAAGATGATGGCCTTCTTCTCCACTGCCATGCTCACTGAGATTGGGAGTGGGTCTTCAACCTTATTTTGGCAAGATCATTGGATTCATGTAAAGAAAATTGAAGACCTTGCTCCTAGATTGATGGCAGCTGTACCAAAGAAGATTAAGAACAGCAGATCTGTGCATGAGGCTTTAATAGATAGAAAAAAAACTCGGCCGGGGAGGAAAAGACCGCCCTCCCGGTATTATATTAAGAAGAGACCGAAAAATGGTCCCGGTCGAGAAAACCCCCGAACCCTGGCCCCCCATCTCTAACGGGCCGATCAACTGCCCACTCTGCAACGGCCCAGCCGGAGGGTGGCATGCAGGATATCGATCTCCGAGAGCGGGCGAGGCACAGCGAGAGGATTTTTTTAACCAAGCCCAAAATTCGCCCCCGAGGGGGGTCGTACCCGGTACCTGGAGGTGCTACTTGGAAGCCTTAACCATTACGCTAGAGGCCCTTTCGCACTTTAATAGATAGAAAATGGTTGACATATATTAAAGGGGCCTTGACTGTTGGCTGATTTCCTTGATCTCTAGGATGCACTTCAAACAATCCAGCTACAACCAGGCATAGAGGACAAGCATATATTCAGGTTTGCTACTAATGGAAAATACTCAACCAAAGCAGCCTATGATGGTCTCTTCATTGGGTCGACCCGATCTAAACATTGGGAAAGAATCTGGAGGACCTGGTCACCTCCTAAATGTAAATTCTTTCATGGTTAGCCGATTTAAGGTGTTGGACAGCAGATCGTCTGGAGAAATGTGGTCTAAGCCATCCTGATAAATGTCCCCTGTGTGACCAAGAGCCTGAAAATATAAAACATCTATTGGTGGGCCGTGTCTTTGCTAGGAATTTTTGGTTTCAGCTTCTTAGACAAGTCAATTTGCAAGGGTTTGTACCCCAACAGGGAAGAGAGTGCTATGCAATGGTGGAGAAGAACTAGTCAACAGCTGCAAGGGATTGCCATGAAGGGATTTAATTCTTTAATAATAACCCTTGGGTTTTGGACCCTCTGGAATCATAGAAATGGATGTGTTTTTGACAGAATTACACCCAACCTGGAGGCAGTTATCAGAAGTGCTGAAGAAGAAAGAGAGTTAAGGGAGATTGCTGGAGCCAAGCATCTGGATCTTCTTACAGCACCCATTCCAGGGATCTAGTGGGGGTCTAGCAGTAGAAGTTTGTTATAACGGATATGGATATTTTTGTGTATTTTCGTTTCTGGCCGCCTTGAACGGCCTTTTGTTCTGTACTGGTCTATGTCAGGACCTTTTTTTCTATTCTTCTTAATATAATGATGTGCAGCTCTCCTACATGTTTGAGAAAAAAAAAAGAATAATTCATAACATCTGGTGAAAAGAACAGAAGTCACCAAGAGGCCACGGTGTGCTGAACTTTGCAAGCAAGAAGCATCCATCAATCATGAATGGAAACACGTTGCAGTAAGAATATGGTCCATAGCCTATATATATGCATCACAAATTTGTTGACCCAAATATCTAAAAGGCTTGTTTCTAAAAAAATGTGCACAAAAGCACAACATTATTTTGGAACACAGAGGAGCAACTCAAAGCTTGGTGGAGCAAACAATATACATACCAACATCATGAGATTCTTGATGTGAGCTACTAGTGTTTGCAGAAGCAGTAAGCGTTTTATCTGCAACCGCACCTTTTGACCCTGGATCAAAACACATAACAGAAAAATTACATCCACAGAGCCCCTAACTAAAAAAAGAATGAGAAACAATTATGGGGTTCTGTTCTGATCAGACATAAGTTGTGTTTTAGCAACAGTTGTTGTGCATTCTAAAATACCATGCATGCATCTTCCTGAATAGTGACTATAAACAGACATATTGTTTGACTTAATAAAAGATTATAAAGAAGGGAATAAAAAAAAGTATCCACAAACTATATCAAACACGCTAGTCCAACACATTGCCTTCGTTTTCATGAGTAGCAAAAGTGCACTATATAAAAAGGTCATCACAATAAAGTAACTCGGAAGTCAAACCTATTCTACTGGAAGTTGTATGATCAAATCTTTTCCGTGGTTTTTCATATCCTAAAAAAGGGAGTCATGTGCTGTTTCTTAGTCTTGTGCTGATACACAATGGTTCACTCCCTCCATTTGTGAGGAAGGCATGAAAGTTACTAGTGCCAACTGTTGTGGCATATATTACCCATTTAAAGAGGTAGACATCTAAAAAAGATAACTATTCTAAACCAAAGTATCAAAAGATGCAGAACTCTTACAAACATGTTCTCAAGGGACATAACAAGAAATGAACTGCATGTTCCAACATAACCCATCTTTCTATGTATTCCACATACCAAAGGGGTCAGGAACTTGTTTATACATTTCAAGCTGTTATCTCATCCTACTTATGAGACTTGCATCAAAATTAGTCATCACATCTGAAAAGATAAATCTGCAGAAGTATCCTATAAACAGTCCTCTGTTTGTGTCAGAGTTGAAGTATGAATGTCAGGATCACTCACATGCATAGGACAAACTGTAGCTAGCCTGAGCTGTAAAGAAACTAATGACAAAGCTTGAAATTTAATCGTAATGCGACCTCACAAGAAAAGGCAAGTAATGAACAGTAACTTTATCAAGAGCCCTACAGGACTAGAATACCCTGCAGACATATGATGTTACGAACGAATTACAGGGAGGACGATCTCTGCACTGAAGACACAGATTTGGACGCGCAAATCCCACAAGCAACGCACCATCTAGATTGTAATCTCCCTTTGCATTTTTTCAGCGAGGACTCCAATCCCATCAATGCAAAACCAAGCAAAGCATTCCGTGTATCCAGGATTTGTTTGGGAATTAGTACCTGAGTCTCCCACGTCCCCGGCGGAGCTAGTTGACGCCATCTCCGAATCGATCCCTCGCGTCCCAGCGGCGGTTGTTGGCTTTGGCTCCGCCTCCACTCGAGACTCGGGACTTCCAGCTACTGCTCTTTACACGAACGTCTGCTCACTGGCAATGCCTAGGAGAACCAGACCAAGAGCAAGCAGTCTGCAACTTACGTGAAGGCCGGGACGCTTTCTGGGCGTCGTCAGGGCGTCGACGCTAGAGGCACGGGCGGCGCTAGGGGCGGCGGTTCTGGGCGGCGGTTCTGGGCGGCGTCGGCGCGCGCTCGGAGGGCGGAGAGGCCAGGAGAGGCAGGGGCGGCGCGCCGGCTCTGGATCTGGAGGACACTCCTACACGCACGATGTGGTGACGCAGGCAGGCGGCTCCGGGGCTGAAAAAGAGAGGAGAGGAAAGAACTAGGCTTGGCAGCGGGTCGGGTTCTAGCGGATTCCCGCGGTTTTTAGACCCGGTGGAGGCAGGGGCGAAGCTCTACTCCCGCGGGCGGGTTTGTTGGTTCGGGATTCCTCCGCGCATAGGGATGGCTAAATACTCACCGGGTATTACTACCTCATACTCATATTCACGACACAAAAATAACCTTATCGAGTCACCTATATACACTGGTGGGTATGGATTTACCCTCATACACATACTCATGTGGGTATGGGTCACCCATCGGGTCACCCGTACCTACAAAAATTAAAAATCTATCAAAATATTATATTATACAAATGTCAAGTATATCTATCTAAATACTATTATAAAATTTCTAGTATGATTTAACCATTCATTCAACACACCTAAGATAATTGGATAAAGTAGCAACACTAGGATAGTACTACATAGCACATTACATGTTCCATTACATGGTCATTAAATTGTCGTTATGTCTTCTATGACATTATGGCCTAAAAGGTTGTTAAATAGTAAAAAAGATGGATGACTAAAGTCCAAGTTCATGCTTGGCTAAGTTTATATTGGGTATTTTATACCCACGGGTTAACAGGTATGGGTGAAGGCGAAACGTTCTAATACTCGTTTACCTATTGGGTGAAGATTTTTGCCCAATAACATACCCACGAGTAGAATATTTAGCCCACATACATACCCTAATGGAGTAAATACCCATCGGATATCGGGTCGCGGGTACCCATTGCCATCTCTATCCACGGATTCTATACGACCTGAATTATAAATCCTAAGTATAAAAGTCTCCATCACAATACCTCACTCGACCACTTTTAGATCCCGATCACTATCTGCTGATAGCCGATGCGGCGTCACCCACTCCTAGTAGCCATCGTCGTCCGCTCCTGCTAGTTGAAATTATGCCGACTAGCAGGAGCGAGCGGCAACAGCTACCAGTACCAGGAGCGGGGCGAGGTCGCAGTGGCACCAAACAACAAATGAGCAGTAGTGACCGGGATCTAGGAGTGGCCGAGTGGAGCATTATGATGGAGACCTTTATACCTAGGGTTTATAATTTGGGCCCCCATATAAAACCCGTGGGGGATACTGCAGACCCATCCCATACACGTTATTACTCGGGTCCTCGAACCCGCACGGGACTTGGACCCGCCCCGCCTCCCCTGGGTCTAAAAATGCAGGGATTCGCCCCGAACCCAGCCCGCTGCCAAGCCTACACACAACACCCTATCGCCGCCGCAGGCGAGAATCAGCGCCAACTCAAGTAAGGGCAGCCGCCACCGTACCAGGGCACGCCTGCCAAGATGCAGATCTTCGTGAAGACCCTGACCGGAAGACCATCATGCTGGAGGTGGAGTCCTCGGACACATCGACAACATGAAGGCCAAGGTCCAGGACAAGTGATAGAGGCGAAGGCCCGATCTTCTGTGAGATATGATAACTTGATTGTGTAGAGATCTCGACGTTGATGATCCAAGGCTCCGAGCAAACGGATCCTTGCAATCACTACACCACTGTTTCGTTGGTTATCGCCCATGACACACGAGTGACCTCTCAATGAAGCTTATCCCTACATGTGCAATCAATAACACAAGCAAGAACAGGAAGAACACAATCAAAACTGTATTGATCACGAGTTGGTGTCTCACAAACCGATGAACGGCGACACTATTCGTTGACAGATATGATCTAAGCAAAATCCAAACTCTAATATGGTGGTGGTTGTTGTTAAAATAGAGGTTAGGGGCGTGCACAACCCCTATAGGTACCCCTAATGGGCTCCAACATGATACAAGCTCCAACGGCCCAACAGACGGTGTCTGTCGGGGACCATAATTAGGGGTACCCTCAAGACGCCTAATTCTCAGCTGGTAACCCCCATCAGCATAAAGCTGCAGAGGCCTGATGGGTTTGATTAAGTCAGGGATCAGTCCATACGAGCGACTTGATCGCGCCTCGCCCGAGCTTAGCCTCGGGCAAGGGCAGCCGACCTTGAGGTGTTTCCGTCTCGCCCGAGGCCCCTTTTTCACGGCAGACGCATCTCCGGCTCGCCCGAGGCCTTGCCTTCGTTGAGAGGCAACCCTGACTGAATCACCGCGCCAACCGACCAAGTCACCGGGGCATTTAACGCAAAAGGTAAGACCGACGGGCGACCAGGCTTCGCCAGAGGTACCATAGGAGGCTCTGCCCGACCCAGGGCTCGGACTCGGGCTAAGGCCCCGGAAGACGGCGAACTCCGCTCCGCCCGACCCAGGGCTCGGACTCGGGCTAAGGCCCCGGAAGACGGCGAACTCCGCTCCGCCCGACCCAGGGCTCGGACTCGGGCTAAGGTCCCGGAAGACGGCGAACTCCGCTCCGCCCGACCCAGGGCTCGGACTCGGGCTAAGGTCCCGGAAGACGGCGAACTCCGCTCCGCCCGACCTAGGGCTCGGACTCGGGCTAAGGTCCCGGAAGACGGCGAACTTCGCTCCGCCCGACCCAGGGCTCGGACTCGGGCTAAGACCCCGGAAGACGACGAACTCCGCTTCGCCCGACCCAGGGCTCGGACTCCGCTCTGGCCTCTGCCGAACGGCCTCCGCCTCGCCCGACCCAGGAGCTCAGGTTCGGCCTCGGCCATGCAGGACAGACTCGACCTCGACTTCGGAGGAGCTTCCATGCCGCCTGACCTAGGACACAAGACCGCCACGTCAACAGGAAGCGTCATCATCACCCTGCCCTGAGCCGACTTGGGTCGCAGAGAACAAGACCGGCGTCCCATCTGGCCAGCTCCGCCAGATAGGCAATGATGGCGCCCCGCTAGGCCATGACGACGGCGACTCTCGCCTCCCTTACGAAAGCAGGGAGACGTCAGCAAGAGCACAGCTGTTCCAACAGCTGTCCCTCCATCAGGCCCCGTTACTCCTCCAACAGCCACGACACCACACCGGCTGGGTGCCAAGATCTCTCCGGCTGCCACCTTGGCATGTACTTAGGGCACTAGCTCTCCCCTGCTAGACACGTAGCACCTTGCTACACCCCCATTTTGTACACCTGGATCCTCTCCTTACGACTATAAAAGGAAGGACCAGGGCCTTCTTAGTGGAGGTTGGCCTCGCGGGAACGAGGGCAGGGGCAGGCGCTCTCTTGGGGCCGCTCGCTCCCCTCACCCGCGCGGACGCTTGTAACCCCCTACTGCAAGCGCACCCGACCTGGGCGCGGGGCGAACACGAAAGGCCGCGGGAATCTCCGTCTCCCTCGTCACGACCCGGCTCCGGCCACCGGCCTCTCGCTCTCTTCCCCCCTTCGCGCTCGCCCACGCGCTCGACCCATCTGGGCTGGGGCACGCGGCACTCTCACTCGTCGGCTCGGGGACCCCCCGGTCTCGAAACGCCGACAGTTGGCACGCCAGGTAGGGGCACGCTGCGTGTTGACGAGCAGTTTCCCATCAAGCTCCAGATGGGCAGTCTCCAACGACCTCTCCAACCCGGGACGGTGCTCCGTTTCGGGAGCCTCGAGTTCATGTCTCTCGACAGCGGCTACGACATGGTACTCCTTCCACCGCCGTACGGCAGCGACAATGGCGGTCGACAGCCCGCCCGCCGGCGGCGGAACCGACGACATCTTTCCCGCGTGGGGGAAGGACAACTTTCGAGCTCGCCCCATCCTCTCCCTCGCCGTCGGAGGAGGAGGAGGCGGGGCAACCAGGGCCGAGCGGGAGGCTGCGCTTCGACGGCTGTCGAGCAAATCGACATCCCCAGTGCCCCAGCGGAGGACACGCCAGGCATCACCCTCGCGTTCGAGGCAAAGGCGAGCGCCGTCCCCCCGCAACACGTCGACCCCGAGCAGGTGGACGACGCCAGCACGCTCACGAAGGGCCTGCAGGACGTCGCCCTCGTACCCAAGACGACGGCGCGGTCAGCCCCCGACGTGACTTCGTCGCTCCTCGTCGACAAAAAGGTACCGACTGCTCCCCATCTTTCGTCATTTCGACTCGACCTCAACCTGCCTAGCGATCTCGCTTTGGCGGATACTCACGTTGAGGCGAGTGCAACCCCTCTGGGGTTTCGTGTGCGGTCGCCCTGGGACCGATTGACGGGCGTCTCAACCTACGGACCCTCTGGGTCCGAGGAAGACGACGACCCCAGCATCTGCTGGGATTTCTCTGGATCTAGCAACCCCAGTGCCATGCGGGACTTCCTGACCGCGTGTGACTACTGCCTCTCCGACTGCTCCGACGGTAGCCGCAGCCTTGACGACAAGGACTGCGGCCCGAGCCGCGAATGTTTCCACGTTGAGCTAGGGGATCCCTCCGGAGGCAGCCATCTCGGCATGCCGGAGGACGGCGATCTCCCTAGGCCAGTGCCTCGCGCCGACATCCCGCGGGAGCTAGCTGTGGTCCCCGTTCCGGCGGGGGGTCATGACCCACAGCTCGAGCAAGTCCGCGGGGCGCAGGCTGGGCTCGATGAGGGAGCAGGAGCGCTCGAGGCAATCCGCCGGGACGTCGGGCAGGTATGGGCGGGCCAGCCCCCGGCCGGAGAAATACGCCACCTGCCCCAGGGTCTCCAGCACCGCATCGCCAACGATGCTAGGGCCAGACTGCCACCCGCATCCGGCGGAACCGGTCAGGACCTGGCAGCCGCAGCGATGCTCCTCCGCGCGATGCCGGAGTCATCAACCACCGAGGGACGGCGAATCCAGGGAGAGCTCAAGCATCTCCTGGAAGGCGCTGCGGCCCGGCGGGCCGAGAGCTCTGCCTCCCGAAGGCAGGGGTACCCCTCGGAACCTCGTGCCGCGACTTCCCGACCCATGCGGGAAGCCTCGGTCTATACCGGGCGCACGCGCAACACCGCGCCTGCGGCCCCGGGCCACCTCGGCGACGAGCACCCTCATCGTGACCGTCGGGCACGCCTCGACGAAAGGGTGCGCCGAGGCTACCACCCCAGGCGTGGGGGGCGCTACGACAGCGGGGAGGATCGGAGTCCCTCGCCCGAACCACCCGGTCCGCAGGTCTTCAACCGAGCCATTCGGCGGGCGCCGTTCCCGACCCGATTCCGACCCCCGACTACTATCACAAAGTACTCGGGGGAAACGGGACCGGAATTGTGGCTCGCGGACTACCGCCTGGCCTGTCAGCTGGGTGGGACGGACGACGACAACCTCATCATCCGCAACCTCCCCCTATTCCTCTCCGACACTGCTCACGCTTGGTTGGAACACCTGCCTCCGGGGCAGATTTCCAACTGGGAGGATCTGGTCCAGGCCTTCGCCGGCAACTTCCAGGGCACGTACGTGCGCCCCGGGAATTCCTGGGACCTCCGAAGCTGTCGGCAACTGCCGGGAGAGTCTCTTCGGGACTACATCCGGCGGTTCTCGAAGCAGCGCACCGAGCTGCCCAACATCACCGACTCCGATGTCATCGGCGCGTTCCTCGCCGGCACCACCTGCCGTGACCTGGTGAGCAAGTTGGGTCGCAAGACCCCCACCAGGGCGAGCGAGCTGATGGACATCGCCACCAAGTTCGCCTCCGGCCAGGAGGCGGTAGAGGCCATCTTCCGAAAGGACAAGCAGCCCCAGGGCCGCCCGTCGGAAGATGCTCCCGAGGCGTCTACTCCGCGCGGCGCCAAGAAGAAAGGCAGGAGGAAGTCGCAAGCGAAACGCGACGCTCCCGACACAGACCTTGTCGCCGCCGCCGAGCACAAGAACCCTCGGAAGCCCCCCGGAGGTGCTAACCTCTTCGACAAGGCACTCAAGGAGACGTGCCCCTACCATCAGGGGCCCGTCAAGCACACCCTCGAAGAGTGCGTCATGCTTCGGCGCCACTTCCACCGGGCCGGGCCACCCGCAGAGGGCGGCAGGGCTCACGACGACGACAAAAGGGAAGATCGCCAAGCAGGAGAGTTCCCCGAGGTCCGCGACTGCTTCATGATCTACGGAGGGCATGCGGCGAATGCCTCGGCTCGGCATCGTAAGCAAGAGCGTCGGGAGGTCTGCTCGGTGAAGGTGGCGGCACCAGTCTACCTAGACTGGTCCGACAAGCCCATCACCTTCAACCGGGACGACCACCCCGACCACGTGCCGAGCCCGGGGAAGTACCCGCTCGTCGTCGACCCCGTCATCGGCGACGTCAGGCTCACCAAGGTCCTGATGGATGGGGGCAGCTGCCTCAATATCATCTACGCCGAGACCCTCAGGCTCCTGCGCGTCGATCTGTCATCCGTCCGAGCAGGCGCTGCGCCCTTCCACGGGATCATCCCTGGGAAGCGCGTCCAGCCCCTCGGGCAGATCGACCTTCCTGTCTGCTTCGGAACACCCTCCAACTTCCGAAGGGAGACTTTGACGTTCGAGGTGGTCGGGTTCCGAGGAACCTACCACGCAGTGTTGGGAAGGCCATGCTACGCTAAGTTCATGGCCATCCCCAACTACACCTACCTAAAGCTCAAGATGCCAGGCCCCAACAGGGTCATCACCGTCGGCCCCACGTACAAACACGCGTTCGAATGCGATGTGGAGTGCGTGGAGTACGCCGAGGCCCTCGCCGAGTCCGAGGCCCTCATTGCCGACCTGGAAAGCCTCTCCCGAGAGGTGCCGGACGTGAAGCGACACGCCGGCAACTTCGAGCCAGCGGAGACGGTCAAGGCCGTCCCTCTCGACCCCAGTGGTGACACCTCCAGGCAGATCCGGATCGGTTCCGAGCTCGACCCCAAATAGGAAGCAGTGCTCGTCGACTTTCTCCGCGCAAACGTCGACGTCTTTGCGTGGAGTCCCTCGGACATGCCCGGCATACCGAGGGATGTCGCCGAGCACTCGCTGGATATTCGGGCCGGAGCCCGACCGGTCAGACAGCCTCTACGCCGATTCGACGAGGAAAGGCACAGGGTGATAGGCGAGGAGATCCACAAGCTGATGGCAGCAGGGTTCATCAAGGAGGTATTCCATCCCGAATGGCTTGCCAACCCTGTACTTGTGAGGAAGAAAGGGGGGAAATGGCGGATGTGTGTAGACTACACTGGTCTTAACAAAGCATGTCCGAAGGTCCCCTACCCTCTGCCTCGCATCGATCAAATCGTGGACTCCACTGCAGGGTGCGAAACCCTGTCTTTCCTTGATGCCTACTCAGGGTATCATCAAATCAAGATGAAAGAGTCCGACCAGCTCGCGACTTCTTTCATCACGCCCTTCGGCATGTACTGTTATGTCACCATGCCGTTCGGTTTGAGGAACGCGGGTGCAACGTACCAGCGGTGCATGAACCATGTGTTCGGCGAACACATCGGTCGCACGGTCGAGGCCTACGTCGATGACATCGTAGTCAAGACGAGGAAAGCCTCTGATCTTCTCTCCGACCTCGAACTGACATTCCGGTGTCTCAAGGCGAAGGGCGTCAAACTCAATCCCGAGAAGTGCGTCTTCGGGGTGCCCCGAGGCATGCTCTTGGGATTCATCGTCTCCGAGCGGGGCATCGAAGCCAACCCAGAGAAGATCGCAGCCATCACAAACATGGGGCCCATCAAGGACTTAAAGGGCGTACAGAGGGTCATGGGATGTCTCGCGGCCTTGAGCCGTTTCATCTCGCGCCTCGGCGAAAGAGGCCTGCCCCTGTACCGTCTCTTAAGGAAGGCCGAGTGCTTCACGTGGACTCCCGAGGCCGAGGAAGCTCTCGGGAACCTGAAGGCGCTCCTCACCCAGGCGCCCATCTTGGTACCCCCAGCTGATGGAGAAGCCCTCCTGGTCTACGTCGCCGCCACCACTCAGGTGGTTAGCGCCGCGATCGTGGTCGAAAGGCAAGAAGAGGGGCATGCAATGCCCATTCAGAGGCCAGTTTACTTCGTCAGTGAAGTGCTGTCCGAAACCAAGATCCGCTACCCACAAGTTCAGAAGCTGCTGTATGCAGTGATCCTGACGAGGCGAAAGCTGCGACATTACTTCGAGTCTCATCCGGTGACTGTGGTGTCATCCTTCCCCCTGGGGGAGATCATCCAGTGCCGAGAAGCCTCGGGACGGATCGCAAAGTGGGCGGTGGAAATCATGGGCGAGACAATCTCGTTCGCCCCTCGGAAGGCCATCAAGTCCCAGGTACTGGCGGACTTCGTAGCCGAATGGGTCGACACCCAGTTGCCAACGGCTCCGATCCAACCGGAGCTCTGGACCATGTTTTTCGACGGGTCGCTGATGAAGACGGGAGCCGGCGCGGGCCTGCTCTTCGTCTCGCCCCTCGGGAAACACCTGCGCTACGTGCTACGCCTCCACTTCCTGGCGTCCAACAATGTGGCGGAGTACGAAGCTCTGATCAACGGATTGCGAATCGCCATCGAGCTAGGGGTCCGACGCCTCGATGCGCGCGGCGACTCGCAGCTCGTCATCGACCAAGTCATGAAGAACTCCCACTGCCGCGACCCGAAGATGGAAGCCTACTGTGAGGAGGTTCGACGCCTGGAAGACAAGTTCTACGGGCTCGAGCTTAACCACATCGCTCGGCGCTACAACGAGACTGCGGACGAGCTGGCGAAGATAGCCTCGGGGCGAACAACGGTTCCCCCGGACGTCTTCTCCCGGGATCTGCACCAACCCTCCGTCAAGATAGGCGACGCGCCCGAGCCCGAGGTGCCCTCGGCCCCGTCCGAGGTAACCTCGGCCCAGCCCGAGCCACCCTCGGTTCAACCCGAGGAACCCTCGGCCCCCGAGGGCGAAGCACTGCGCATCGAGGAGGAGCAGAGCGGGGTCATGCCAGATCAAGATTGGCAAACCCCGTACCTGCAATATCTCCGCCAAGGAGAACTGCCCCTCGACCGAGCCGAGGCACGGCGGGTAGCGCGACGCGCCAAGTCGTTCGTCTTGCTGGGCGATGAGAAGGAGCTCTACCACCGTAGCCCCTCGGGCATCCTCCAGCGATGCATCTCCATCGCCGAAGGTCAGGAACTCCTGCGGGAAATACACTCAGGGGCTTGCGGCCATCATGCAGCACCTCGAACCCTCGTCGGGAACGCTTTCCGCCAAGGCTTCTACTGGCCAACGGCGGTGGCTGACGCCACTAGAATTGTCCGCGCCTGCGAAGGGTGCCAATTCTATGCGAAGCAGACCCACCTGCCCGCTCAGGCTCTGCAGACGATACCCATCACCTGGCCCTTCGCTGTGTGGGGTCTGGACCTCGTCGGCCCTCTGCAGAAGGCGCCCGGGGGCTACACGCACCTGCTGGTCGCTGTCGACAAATTCTCCAAGTGGATCGAGGTCCGACCCCTGAACAGCATCAGATCCGAGCAGGCGGTGGCATTCTTCACCAACATCATCCATCGCTTCGGGGTCCCGAACTCCATCATCACCGACAATGGCACCCAGTTCACCGGCAAAAAATTCTTGGATTTTTGCGAGGATCACAACATCCGGGTGGACTGGGCCGCCGTAGCTCATCCCATGTCGAATGGGCAAGTAGAGCGCGCCAATGGCATGATCCTACAAGGGCTCAAGCCTCGGATTTACAACAACCTCAACAAGTTCGGCAAGCGGTGGATGAAGGAACTCCCCTCGGTGGTCTGGAGCCTGAGGACGACGCCGAGCCGAGCCACGGGTTTCACGCCGTTCTTCCTAGTCTACGGGGCCGAGGCCGTCTTGCCCACGGACCTGGAATACGGCTCCCCGAGGACGAGGGCCTACGACGATGAAAGTAACCAAGCTAGCCGAGAGGACTCGCTGGACCAGCTGGACGAGGCTCGGGACAGGGCCTTACTACACTCGGCGCGGTACCAGCAGTCCCTGCGACGCTACCACGCCCGAGGGGTCCGACCCCGAGACCTCCAGGTGGGCGACCTGGTGCTCCAGCTGCGGCAAGACGCCCGAGGGAGGCACAAGCTCACGCCCCCCTGGGAGGGGCCGTTCATCATCGCCAAAGTTCTGAAGCCCGGAACGTACAAGCTGGCCAACAGTCAAGGCGAGGTCTATGGCAACGCTTGGAACATCCAACAGCTACGTCGCTTCTACCCTTAAGATGTTTCCAAGTTGTTCATATACCCCGCACCCACGCAAAGTTTAGTCAACAAGGAAGGGTCGGCCTCGCCTCGGCAAGACCCGACCTCCCTCGGGGGCTAAAAGGGGGAAACCCCCCCCCCTCTGCGTCAAAATTTTCCTCGAACAGAAAATCTCTTTTATCAGAATACCTTTCGTGCTTTTTGACTACTTCGAAAAGTGGATCCTAGAAACGACGGGGTACACGTAAGCAGTCAAGGCTGACCGAGCCGAGGGACTCCTACGCCTCCGGGATACGGATACCTCACTCATCACCTTCTGCGATAAGTAACTCGCGTTCGGATAAGGTGAATCCGCGGATCGAACAAGTCTTTACGTACGGAAGCTCTTCTGTCGAAGCGATTCTTCGAGCCTTCTCGACCGAGTCGGCGACAGGGCCTCATGGACGGGTGAAAGTACGCGTAAGCGGCGAGGCCGACCGAGCCGAGGGACTCCCACGCCTCCGGGATACGGATACCTCACTCATCACCTTCCGCGAGAAGCAACTCTCGCTCGCACTAACATCCCTGCTACCGACAAAAAGTCCAGATACTCGAAACAAGAGGAAAAGAGACGCAGCTTTATAACGCAGCAAGGGTGTGTGTTCTGGCCTCGACGGCCGCACAAGGCCCACGCTACAAGACGATTTGACCCTGCAGGCTCAGATCTTGACGCTGGAAGAGGGCGATGACACCCTCGGCATCGACAGCACCTTCGGCAAGGCCCGACCTAGCCTCGGACGGCGACGCGGTCCGAGGGCCTCCGCTCCGAAGGACGACGTCATCACCGCGCCCGAGCAATCTCTGCCAGGGACTTCTCCGAGAACCCGGCCCGAGCGGACGGCTCGGCCGGCCACCTCCGGGGCCTCGACCGACCACCTTCCGAGGGCGCCAGCCCGGTCCGAAGCCTCGGCTGATCAACTCCAACGTCAGTCCTGGCAACGGACAACCCGGCTAGGCTCCGGCCAACCAGGTTCCATTTCCGAGCCAACTCCGCCTCTGCGCATACTGATATCGCTACCCCCGGCCTCGGCTCGTCAAAGAGCGGCCGAGGGGTCTCTTTAACTAAGCTAGAGGAGCCTCGGACAGCAGGGCCGACCGAGCCGAGGGATTCCTACGCCTCCGGGATACGGATACCTCACTCGTCACCTTGACACGGGGCGACTCACGCTTGGTGAAGCGGTTCAGACAAACAACGGGCGAGTCTTAGCGCTCAGAAATGAGGAAAAAACACGGCTCCGTGCCGGCGTTACACACATGTTCAGGCCCCGAAAGCCGAAATGAACAAAAAACCCAGCACTCGAAGTGCCATTACAAACAGAACTCCGGTTCCCCCCCGCAGGTACGAACAACCCCACTCGATGGGGGTGGGCCTGCGGGGCAGCAGAAGACCGACGAACAGCATGTCGCCGCCCGCCCCGGCAGCGGCGACGATGAAGACTTCTGCCCTAGGGGGCCGAACAGCAGCAATGATGGCCTCAGGGCGGATGCTGCTGCTAGGAGGCCCCCGCCCTTGCCCAAACTCGAGAGGCAAGGACGGGCAGAAGGCCGTATAGTCGGAGGTCGGTCCGTGGCCAACCACGGCTGTCGCGCCGGCGGAAGAACCTCTTCCAGCTGCCGTGGCGGGAGGCGGCACCGGGGGCGGCTCCGAGACTGCTCGGCTCAGAGAGCCGGGCACGCTGCAGCTGTTGGCGCCACGGACGACTCCCGCCCTTCCCCCCGATCACTGAGGGAAGGAGCGGGTCACCATCCGCGCAGGGGCCAACCCCGACTCGGCACACGCCCCTCCTCAGCCCTGGTGATGAAAATCCTTGAGGCTGAGGAAGGGGCGGAGGCCGTAGCCCGGCTCGCTTTCCCCCACCATCAAGCCGGAGGTCGCCATCCTGGGTGACCGCCGGTGGAGGGGTGCAGCCGGGCTGCATGATGAAAATCCTTGAAGCCGAACGATGGCTGAAAGGTACCAACTCCCACGGAGTTGCGTTCCTCCAACAATGGAGCGAAAAGACGGCGGTTTCCCCCATCCGGGGGCTTGAAAGGTGGAAAGACGCGATGCATAAGGAAGGAAGAAGACATGGTCGCCTTACGAAGGGGGACGCCCTCCTTTTAAAGGCAACTCCCCCTGCTTGCGCACCCAACCGCCACGGGCCGAGTCTTCTCCAACACGCCTCCAAAGCCCTCCCCCGCGGCACGGGGGCTGGGGCCCACAGGTCATGGAGACCGGCTCCGAGCAGAAGAAGCCGAACCGCCGCGCACGACGCGCGCAACCACCCAGCGGTTACAAGTAACCCTCCACTTTTGCCCAGACCAGCGGGCGAAAGGGGCAGGCGGCCATGCAGGCGGCATGCAACCGCGCCAAGTGGACGCGCCTCTCCGACTCCTGACAGGCCAGCGCGGCGGCCCAAGTCCACGCGTCGCGCAATTGGCGCGCCGGGTGCTGCATGCGAGCCGCTGTGCCACTTGCGCCACCACCGCACCTCCTCGATTGCGGAACCGATACCGCGATTCGAGGCGACCCAGCGCGCGACCCAGCAGCGCCAGCCTGACGCAGCGGTCAAACGCGGTCAAAAGTGGGTCGGCAGTAATGACGGTGGCAGGCGCGCGAGAGCAGCGGCCACGCCATCGGCCAAGCTCATGTCCCATCCGGAGGCAGCGAGAGAACCCCCTCTCACGGTGCGAAGACGACGCGCCCGTGACCCGTACCTCGAACGGCTCGCGCACGCAACGGCAGCCTCGCCGACCGCTTACCCCGGCGCATTAACTCCGCGGCTGGACAGGTAACGTTTCTGGCAGGGGCAGCTGACGACGCTTCGCCTTCGCCAAAACGACCACACCCAAAAAAGGTGCGCCACGTCGTTCAATTTCGTATCCTTTTTTCCCTTTTTCTTCTTTCTCTATCTCTTGCAACAGGGACCGGGAAAGGGGATACCCCCAAAGGGATCCTTCCCCGTGAAGGAACCAGGCTCCGAGCCTCCCTACTGATCAGGGGTTCGAAGGCTGGCCCCCCGAGGGGTTCAACAGCCGCCTCAGATCGCGTGGGCTCGACACCCACTACTGGTCAGGGGTTCGAAGGTCGGCCTCCCGAAAGGTTCCACGACCGCCTCAGGCTACTCGGGCTCCGCGCCCATTACTGATCAGGGGTTCGAAGGCTAGCCTTTCGAAGGGTTCACAGTCGCCTCAGACGCCGAGCGAGGGATGACCAGGGGTACGTTCGATACATAACCAAGGCTCGGGCTGCGCTCCCGAGGTACCCTAGGACATTTCCGAGACCAGCGGGAACGACTCTGTAACGGAATCCCATCGGAGGGAGGCAACGAGCCCTCGGACCCCATCGCCAGGGGACCGGGTCCGGCAGATCACCCGCAGGTACTTTTGGGCGTGCCTCCGGGCCCCTAGCCGACCCCCAACGAACGGGGCACGGACGTCCACTCGGATTACCCGATTGCAGCTCACCGGAGACACCATGTTCGGTGCCCATCGAGGGTAACATGGCGCTCTCCCCCCTCCTCCTTGCGGAAAGGCGACGTAGGGGCGTATGTAAAAAAGTCGAGTCTGTCCCTGATCGTCCTCTCGCTCCGTGCGGAGGCTCGGGGGCTGCTCTCGCAAACCCGGCTCCGGCCGAACCGTTGACAGCGTCAACATACCAGCCCGAGAACTTGGGCCCCGACAGTGCACCTGGGCTACGGCCTGTTCGCATGAGGGAACTACCAGACCGGCCGAAGCATTGCGCAAGGCATTAAGACCTCGAAGGAGTGAAACCACTCCTCCGAGGCCTCGGGGGCTACACCCGGCGGGTGCACTCGCGCGCACCCACCGGAACAAAGAGCAACCGAGAAAGGCTGGTCCCCTTGCAAAAAAGTGCGACGAAAAGCCTCCAAGCGAGTGTTATCACTCCCTTCGAGGCTCGGGGGCTACTGTCGGGGACCATAATTAGGGGTACCCTCAAGACGCCTAATTCTCAGCTGGTAACCCCCATCAGCATAAAGCTGCAGAGGCCTGATGGGTTTGATTAAGTCAGGGATCAGTCCATACGAGCGACTTGATCGCGCCTCGCCCGAGCTTAGCCTCGGGCAAGGGCAGCCGACCCTGAGGTGTTTCCGTCTCGCCCGAGGCCCCTTTTTCACGGCAGACGCATCTCCGGCTCGCCCGAGGCCTTGCCTTCGTTGAGAGGCAACCCTGACTGAATCACCGCGCCAACCGACCAAGTCACCGGGGCATTTAACGCAAAAGGTAAGACCGACGGGCGACCAGGCTTCGCCAGAGGTACCATAGGAGGCTCCGCCCGACCCAGGGCTCGGACTCGGGCTAAGGCCCCGGAAGACGGCGAACTCCGCTCCGCCCGACCCAGGGCTCGGACTCGGGCTAAGGCCCCGGAAGACGGCGAACTCCGCTCCGCCCGACCCAGGGCTCGGACTCGGGCTAAGGTCCCGGAAGACGGCGAACTCCGCTCCGCCCGACCCAGGGCTCGGACTCGGGCTAAGGTCCCGGAAGACGGCGAACTCCGCTCCGCCCGACCCAGGGCTCGGACTCAGGCTAAGGTCCCGGAAGACGGCGAACTCCGCTCCGCCCGACCCAGGGCTCGGACTCGGGCTAAGACCCCGGAAGACGACGAACTCCGCTTCGCCCGACCCAGGGCTCGGACTCCGCTCTGGCCTCTGCCGAACGGCCTCCGCCTCGCCCGACCCAGGAGCTCAGGTTCGGCCTCGGCCATGCAGGACAGACTCGACCTCGACTTCGGAGGAGCTTCCATGCCGCCTGACCTAGGACACAAGACCGCCACGTCAACAGGAAGCGTCATCATCACCCTGCCCTGAGCCGACTTGGGTCGCAGAGAACAAGACCGGCGTCCCATCTGGCCAGCTCCGCCAGATAGGCAATGATGGCGCCCCGCTAGGCCATGACGACGGCGACTCTCGCCTCCCTTACGAAAGCAGGGAGACGTCAGCAAGAGCACAGCTGTTCCAACAGCTGTCCCTCCATCAGGCCCCGTTACTCCTCCAACAGCCACGACACCACACCGGCTGGGTGCCAAGATCTCTCCGGCTGCCACCTTGGCATGTACTTAGGGCACTAGCTCTCCCCTGCTAGACACGTAGCACCTTGCTACACCCCCATTTTGTACACCTGGATCCTCTCCTTACGACTATAAAAGGAAGGACCAGGGCCTTCTTAGTGGAGGTTGGCCTCGCGGGAACGAGGGCAGGGGCAGGCGCTCTCTTGGGGCCGCTCGCTCCCCTCACCCGCGCGGATGCTTGTAACCCCCTACTGCAAGCGCACCCGACCTGGGCGCGGGGCGAACACGAAAGGCCGCGGGAATCTCCGTCTCCCTCGTCATGACCCGGCTCCGGCCACCGACCTCTCGCTCTCTTCCCCCCTTCGCGCTCGCCCACGCGCTCGACCCATCTGGGCTGGGGCACGCGGCACTCTCACTCGTCGGCTCGGGGACCCCCCGGTCTCGAAACGCCGACAGTGTCGTAGCACCAAAACAGAATCTGAGCGCTGACTTGTTTCGACGATTCTCGTTGAATCCAGATGAATTTTAATGTGAGGCCAGTTGGGTTGGTTAGATAATCTTCTTATCTCTCCAATCATATCAACGCCATCGCAATCGGAGTCCGGATGTGTCCTAAGCATCTATTTTAGTGTAGACTGGTCCTGGAACCCGAGATGGAATCACAGCCAAATCGGACTTGATCTCCTTCCTGTTGTGGACGCCCTTACTGCTCCTCCTCGACATTTTAGCCTCTCCCAAGTATTTGATAGTCCTCTCCAAAGTTCCAAGATTTAAAACACAATTGAGTAGGTTAGAACGAACCTGGAGAATCAGCTTCTGTGCACGTGCTCGTGTTGTCGGTCCATACATTGTTTGTATGGGAGTCATGTCCTAATCATTCTCCCCCACTTGAATTGGAGTCATCCTTGACTCAGGCGGTGGGCAAGGGGGTGGACGAGCAACCCTAGGATGTACAAGGCCTTTAGGCCCAAAAATAGGCACCTCTAATTTCTGGCAGATTTTGGACATAATCTTGCTATGATGATTCTGATCAGCTCCAATCATATATTGATGTGGGACCAGTTTCGTTAGAAATCTTATCTCCTTAACTTTCCAATGTTATCTAAAACGTCGAAAATGGAGTTCATATGTAGCTTGGACGTCCGATTTCGTGAGACCCACTCCTGAGCTTGGGACTCTATGATTGATTGGGCCTTGACCATATAGTTGATCTCCATGTACTCATCATTCTCCCCTTCTTGGTTTTGAGTTGTCCTCGACTCAAAGTTGTTGGTGCCTACAAAAGGTGTTGATGTAGTGCTTGATGTCATCCAACCTTGTTCCCCTTCTTAAAGTTGACCCTATTGTTGTAAAACTACAAAGAAGGACAAGTGGAACTAGACGTGATATGGTTAGTTTTAACACAACCCTCTAAGTGATCATGTTGTTTCATGACAAAAGGAGATTTCATATTTGAACAAATATATACTCGATGTACCATATATTCTCATTTCCAATTATATCTTCGAATAACATGATATGTATGTTTAGATAACCATGACATATCAACACTAAAAGAAAGTTTCTCCTCTAAATTATTTAGATTACATAGAACATCAAATTCAGTATAGACTAAAGTATTTAAAGAAGATAACAATTTTAGCTCATCATGCACACTAGTTATAGAATTGGAAGTTCTAATTTCAGCACAATTAACAGGATTGGAAGAAACAATATCAAGTTTGTGTTCAAGTTGTAGCATATAAGTAATAGAAGAATCATCACACAACTCTTTTTTATCACAAGAATTACTAGTACAATCATCTTGTAATAAAGGTAACTCAAGTTTATTTGAAGGCATGACATCATTGGAATAAACAAATCGTTCTCTCATAAGCATTTTCATACTAGCCCAAGTTTTTGGTTTATCAAATGGAGTTAAGGACTCCCATCAAGATAAAAGCAAAATGGGTCAAAACACTAGTTGCCTTTTTGATCTTTTTCCGTTCACAAAAAAAAATATGTTGCATAAAGACAATCTATCTTAGTTTCCCACTCAATATATTTTTTAGCATCTATATCATCATAGGATGGAAAGGCATGAATAGAATCACCTATAGAAGAAGTTGTAGGGTGTGGTAGACGAGTCTCCGTCGTGTCCATCTATTCAACAAGTCCTGAAACTCTCTTCAACCTTTCAGTGTTCATGTTGAGTGCATCACACATAGCTCTCATCATGTCACGGAGCTCCAGATGAAATGTTAATGTCATTGTTAGTACAAAATAGAAACAAATCAACAAGCAAAAGGTGTGAATCCTACAACTACTCTCAAGGATGGTGGTAAAACATAAGTTATGAGGCGTCTTACCACACTCTTACAAGGTTCTTACCAGCACTGCAGGTAGCAAACGATGGTCGGTGTGATAGCCCAAAGAGCGTGGGTGTGATTGCAAAGGAGTACATGTTCTACTCGTGATAAAGGTGGAGCTTTGGGAAGGCTCACTAATATATATTTGTGGCACACAAGTCAGTAACAGGTAGCAATGCCGAATAAGTATCCAAAGTACTCGTCCTAGCTGCTGGCTTAGAGAATGTATTAGAACAGTTGGAGGAAGACATAAAGAAGGTAACGAGGATCTAGGTACAAAAGGAAACAAGACGAAAATATGAATCATAGAGGTGCACAGATCAATTGTGTTTCTGCTTATGCACACATTTTTTTCTCTTTTTTCTAATTTTTTCTTTGTTTGCGTTTTTTTGTGCACTTTTATATTCTCTTTTTTCACATAAGTGCCGCAAAACCAAGATACAACTCAAGAGTATAAAAAATGTTTGCATGTGTAACGCCCCGAATTTGAGAGTCAAATTTTTTTCCTTTCTCCAACACTCACCAAATTCGGGCATTACCTTTCCTTTTTCTTTCTTCTCGCTCTGCCTTGTTCTTTTTCAAAGTTCTAGCGAGAATTAGCTCGACATCTTGTGTAAGTAAACCCTAGGGTTAATTCTTTTGGTTGTTGCATCATGCCGGACCATGCATATATTCTGTTTGTTGGGTGAATTTGTGAAACATGAATTTCGGTGAAGAACTAGAGCTAAAACACAAATTAGAAAATAGATTAAAAAGGGAAAATAGAAAAAACCCCAAACCCTTCCTTCCCCTTTTACTCCTTCTGGCGGCCCACCTAGCGCCCCCTCCCCCGCGGCCCAGCCGCCCACTCCCCGCGCGCGTGGCCCAGCTCGGCGGGCCCGCGTCCTTGGCCCATCTAGCCCCTCCCCTCCCCGCCTTGGGCCGCCCGGTCAGCGCGCGGCCCAGCAACCGCCTCCCCAGTGTCCACCGCGCGGTGCACGCGTGGGCAATTGTCCCAGCGCCGCTGTCGCCTAGTGGGCCCCACCTGTAAGCCCCCACCCCATGCCCCTATTCATCTCCTCTACCTGTGACACCCCAGTGTCACTTAGGGTTTCTTCTCAAAGCTAACTCAAAACCATTATCACATGTGAACCAAATTGAGCAAAGGACATCAAAAATTAGGAACAAAGGTTTAATTAAGTCTTTTATCTTAAGGATCATGCCTAAAACATATTAAGCATTCAAAAAGGAAAGAATTGCTAAAACCCTAGAACAACCCTAATTAGGTCATTTAAGTAGAAAGGGAGAAATGGGTGAAAAGACCATGAAAAACATGGAATCATGGCTTAGGCCAATTATTAAAGTTGAAATACACTAACTAAACTACAACAATTGTTATAAAAGTTTGGCCAAAATAGTTATTAAAAACCCCAAAAAGGCCCTCCAAGTGAAAGCTCCCTAAGGGAAATCTGAAATTCAGATTTCTGAATTTCAGCCTCTAACTCAAAATCGAGCACGTTCACCTTAATCCCTAGCTCAAATCCTTAAGCTTCCATTAACAAAAATGTGCTAAACTAACCTCTCTACCACATATCTGAAGATGGCATTGGGACGCGGGCCCTAGACATGACAAAACCGAAGATTTTCCTCGGGCTCGGGCTGAGAAACAGACCCGACTTGAGAGCTCCATATCTTTGGAACCAGTAGGCCAAATCCTATGACCCCCACACAAGATCGGTAGCTTATAGGGAGAAGAGGTTTTGTGCACTGACCAAGGCAAGAGCAGGCTCCGATGAGTGACAACACGCGCCAGAACTCGGGCAGAATGAACGCGCACACGTGTTCGACCCTGGTCGGCACACCGGCGTTCGCCCAATCCGCGCGCGCGCTCAACCCAGCGTCCTATCAAGTCCGTCGCGCGCCCTCGCCCGTGTCATGCCTATAAAGCAGCCCCAATGCCTCGATCGTACTTCCTCGCACGCTCTCAGTCCTGCTCAAGCCAGAGTTCGTTGGACCTTGCCTTGAGCACGACGCGCACCGCCCGCCAAGCCACCGAGCCTCAGCCACCACGGCTAGCTCACTCCAGCCACCCCCAGTCTGCGCAAACTGTTCGATTAGCTTCGCTAGAGACCCGTGAAGCTCCCCAAGCCCTCAGACCCGGCAGAGCCCCACCGAAGACCCCGAATCACCCTCGTCGGACTTCTTCCGCTCACCGGCGAACGTGGACCGGGTAAATCTCTGCGCCATTCTCAAATTCCTTCCGTATATCGCTCTACGTCACCTGGTCAAGCCTCCCAAGCTAACCAATTGGACTATCCCGCCACGAGTAGGCCAGAACACTCGCCGTCGACGATCTCCCCCGCCTGCGCACGTGGACTGACCTACTCCGACCATCACCGGTGACGATCCGCACATCGGCGTGACCGTCATGACCCCCCCTACACCCTCGACCACCTCACCAGAGCAATCTCGCTGCCGGTAAGCCCCTCCGCCCTTTCCTCCGCTGCGGTTACTGTTTATTTGGGAGAAGGACCGCGGGTTAGATTTAGCAGAACGCTAGGGGGTTTTCTACGTAGTCAGAGACTCATGTGAATAGTAACACGAGGACCTGTCTGCAATGAAACTTAGAACTTTCGCCAGGGACCCCAATGCAAAACCCTTTTTCCTTTATCTATTTTAGTTTATTCTTTTTAAATAGGCAGAGAACTTAAGAAATTTATATCTTGAGAAATGTTTAACCAAATTTAGTCAAACCAATTTTACTGGATTTAGAATAATATGAGCTATCAAATAAAAATGTTGAACCTCATGGATTCTGTATTGATTTTTAGAGTTTAGAATTAAATAAGGAAACTGCTCAAACCTTATTAAAATAAAGACAAATAATTATGCTTCTGTGCCAGACTTAAGAAAATTTGTACAAATCCAAACCCAACTTAGGCACTATTTAAAAATATTAGACACCCCAGTATACAAGATTAACACAGGGATATCTATTAAAAACTATATCTGCCCAAAACTTAGGAAAATAAGAAAAACCCTAGAAAATAATGAACCGTGGATGAACATATTTTTCCTAATCCACTTAAGTAACGAAGAGCCTAGGAAAAATAAAAACAGTCCAGAACAAATCTAAGGTGAAATAATTTATTAAGCATTAATAAAACCAGAGAGGCCATTGTTAAAAATATAAGAACCATTTCAAAATTGGTAAGAAAAATTCAGTGGACTTCTAACTACTAGAACATCCCTACAAAAATCATAATCACCCCAGCCCATCATTATAAATTGGTTGAACAATTAAAACTTGATTTTAGCCATGTTCCAATTAAATCATAAGGAAGCCAAAAGGTGTGTAACAATGGGCAAATAAATTTTTACCAAACTATTGATGAAGTAGACCACCAGAGAAAAATGCAAAACCTATTCAAAACTACAAAATGACACCAATTGCCCCTACTTCATGAAAAAGGCCATTTAATTCAAGAAATTCCTACCCTCTTTTCCTTAAGCAAAAAGTTACCAAATTCTAGAATGATTGCTCTTGCGCAAAGAAGAAGATAGGAAAAATTAGAAATCTGTTGTTTGATATTTTTCAAGTATAGTGGTAGCAGAAATCACCCCATGGGATAGAAACTTTAGAAAATCATAGTAAAATAACAAATAAGTATTAGTGGCTGAAAATTTGTACAAAACCATGTTATTACATCTAAATGCCAGCAAAAATAAGTCTTAGAGAATAACCCACTGTTAAAAGGAAGTTGTAGTTCAAAACACCCCCTCTGCCCTAATATTTGATAATTTTGTGTAGAATTTTTCAAAGTTCTAGCGAGAATTTGCTCAACATCTTGTGTAAGTAAACCCTAGGGTTAATTCTTTTGGTTGTTGCATCATGCCGGACCATGCATATATTCTGTTTGTTGGGTGAATTTGTGAAACATGCATTTCGGTGAAGAACTAGAGCTAAAACACAAATTAGAAAATTGATTACAAAGGGAAAATAGAAAAAAAAAACAAACCCATCCTTCCCCTTTTACTCCTTCTGGCGGCCCACCTGTTGCCCCCTCCCCCGCGGCCCAGTCGCCCACTCCCCGAGCGTGCGGCCCAGCTTGGCACCGTGGCATCTGCGGCTCAGCTCGGCGGGCCCACGTCCATGGCCCATCTGGCCCTGCCCTCCCCTCCTTGGGCCAGCTGGCCAGAGCGCGGCCCAGCCCCCCCTTCCTCGTGCCCTGCAACCGCCTCCCCCGCGTCCACCGCGCGGTGCGCGCGTGGGCAGTTGTCCTAGCGCCGCCGTCGCCTAGTGGGCCCCACCTGTAAGCCCCCACCCCATGCCCCTGTTCATCTCCTCTACCCCGACGCACGTTTTTTCTCTCTCTCCCCATGCAGCTTGCCCCTCTCTCCTCCACCTCGCCCACGCTGCTCGAAGCCGCCCCTGCCCCTCGACGTCGTTCGTCCCCGCCGCCCGCCCCCCTCCCCTCGCAGTGAGCCCCCCGTCTCTCTGTTTATTTCCTAATTCAAGGATATGGATGTATGTTTGCAATCGCATAGATAACGGTCTGGTTGCGGAGTCCGAAGAGATCGCAGGAGAAGAACCTGAGCAGCAGCTAGTTGGTGGAGGCAAGTGTCCCTTGACCCATCTATGTCCTATACATTCTATAATTCACTTTCCGCATTTATACAGTTTATACATAAGGATTGACTAGCTTTTATTTATCTTGTCCTTGCTTACCTATTTGGGTTGGGTTATTTTGGTTTAGTTTCATGCTAGTGCTTCACATTAATCAATGAACATGATGAGATTTATCTATGATATGCTGTTTCCCTTTTATTATGATGATATACTTGTGGCATTTAAGGGGACTCGAGCGGTTTCTCAAGTGCCTCTCCGTAAGGACCTGTTCGTTGGATGACCGCCCAGGAAAACAGTGCAACCATGAGGGTAGAATAGGACGCCCTTAGCTTAATAATTAGAGGAACCAGGGTGTAGTTCGCTTCGCCGTCGTGCCGTTAATGGGGCTCGGTGTACGCGGCTCGCTCTGCCAAGGTTGGTTTGCCCCTTGGGGAGGAGTGCGATACATTTAGGAAACTTAACGGGCGGCTATAGCCCCGGGGAATCTTTGTAAAGGCTACATAGTGATGCGCTGCGAGGCCACCTAGGTAGTGGTCAATGGGGAGTAGCTCTCTCCGGGCAGAAAGGGAATCACGACTTGTGGGTAAAGTGTGCAACTCTGCAGAGTGTTATGAAAATGATATATCAGCCGTGGTCGTAGTTACGAGCAGCCAAGGGAGCTCCATTGATTAGATATACTTGATCATAGAGGTTTGGATTATAGTTGGTGATGAGGATGATGTTTATGACTATGGTAATAGTAAGTGATATTCTTTAAACATACTAGTATGGTAGTATTTTATTTAACCATATATCGTGTTTTATCTTGTATAGTGTTTATTTTTCTTTCCTTCATTTCCCATTTATTTCCTTTTTGACTTTCAAAATTCAAATTCCAAATTCTAATTTAGGATATAGTTTAAGAATTCAAAATTAATACATACTCACATTCAATTATGGAGCAATATATATATTTATTTATTTTAAATGATTTATTTGTTTGATAAATGTTTGAAATATGGGTCACACTCATACGGCTCCTTTCTTTTTAGGGAAATGGTATTTTCATTACGGAACATGAGTTTAAAATTATTTAAAAATTGAATGTTCATGAAAGTGATTGCTTATGGTGCATTATTTCATGAAATGCATAATCAATTAGTTGAATAGAAAAATTTTCTATTACTCCTTTTCTAAAATAGTTCTTGGGCACGGGTGGGAGAGACGTCTGTCTAGGTGGTCCCACGTGTAAGTGACGGGGTGGAAAAACCAATGGTGTGGTGAGTTGTGCCGGCAAGCTGAAGGGTTTAGTGGGCCGGTGAGAACGAAGAGGGACGCACGCATGTTGAGAGCCGTTGACGGCCATCGCAGCTAAATCAACCCGAGAACCTTCTTGCATGCAACTCCCCTACTGCCCTTGTCCCTTTCGGGTAAGGTAGTCTTCCACTAGTTTTCCTAATTAGTCAGCCAAGGGCGTCCCATTAAACCCTTGTGGTGGCACATGTTACTCAAGTTAAGCTCTATGTTCCAATTAACATTAATGATCTTAACATGAACATAAATAGAATAACAAAAGAATTGGAACATAGATATAATAAATGATTATCCCAAAACCATGTAAAGCAATAGCAAACTACCTAAGTGATTTAGGGGTAAACAAGGTAATGAGATAAATAATCTAGGGTGACCTATTGGGTCCCATCAAAATTAACCTATGCATGGATAAATGATATTAAAGAACATTATTGGGTAAAAAGTGGTCAAGGGCACAACTTGCCTTCAATGAGCTCCTGCTCAGCTACTTCAACCTGCTGCTCACCAGGATCCCCAGTCACGGGCTCTTCTACTCGCCACAATACAAACAAGCACAATATATAGAGAAAATTAACATCACACTAAACATGTAAACAAAATACACAGTAATAATCTATATATTAAAATAAAATCCTAGGAACAGGAATCATAATTTTTAGAGTTATAAATTTTAAGATATGAATTTCTAAAGGTTTTATGTGCTTAAAATAGAATTAAGTGTGGAATTAATTTTCTTACTGTTTTCATGACAAAACAGAGGCTCTAGGTGTTAGAGAATAAAATTACAAAATTTTAGGAACTGGAATGGAGTAATTTGGAGTTCAAATGAATTTTCTATGAATTATTAAAGTTCTAGCACTCATTTATATAATAAAAACCTATTTTCTAATTCATTTATTCATTTTATCACGCCACTGGACTGGGCCTCATTTTCCAGGAATGTTAGGGGCCTCGGAGTAAAACTCTGCAGACACAGTGAATAGCCTGCATGGACTGCGGGTTGAATCCCTAATTACCAGGGGGCTACTTTATAAAACATGCGGCTGAAGGGGTACGAGAGGCTCTGGTCCGCTGGATCTAACGTGGACGGCTCAAATTTAAAATAGCCATGACCCACTCACACCGGACCGATCCTAACACAACGGTCTAGATCCATTCGCAGGAAAGGATACACGATCCTCTAATCACCACCGTCCACTAACGGATCTACGACTCATCGATCATCCTCCTCCCCCGGCGGCAGCCTCACGGCGGCGCGCATGGAGTGCCCAGTTGGGCCGCGCGGATCAAAAGCGGGAATTGGGCTGAATGGGTAATTCTGGGCCCAATAGTGGGATTTCACCTTTTCTCTTTTTTTATTTTCATTTCCCTATTATGTCTCCTTTTTATTTTGAATTCCAAATTTGAATTTGAGACCCTTTTAGGAGTTTCCTTTAAGTTAGATGTACCCATTCCAATATTATATGTTATTTTATATTCATTTTCACTCATATAATAATTTTCTCCTTCTCTTCTTTTCTAAATTCTTAAATTTTCCTTTAGGTCTTAAATTCTATTTTTGGACTTTGATATATTTGTTTTCACATGATGATTTTCTTTATATTATGTGAAAGCTCTCTTGTGGGTTTTGGTGTTTGGATGACAACTCAATTAAAGGACTAACAAGTGTACTAAGTGTTGAACAGGTGCTTAATGTAAAGCTAACAGGGTTCAACACAAGTGAACAAGTGTGATGGTCCAAGGACTAGATGATGGATAGATAATGGGCATCACAAGTAAGATGGACATTGTATAAAGTGAGACTCGGGTGCATAGCTCGGAGACAACTGATCAAGCCAAGGATGGAGGCAAGAAGAGCTTCGAGGTACCAAGTGCACGGGAGAAGGTCAAAGAGGCTGAGGAACCCAAAGCCAAGGGTGAAGAAGAAGACTTGCAAAGTCAAGGGTGATCGAGTTGAGAAGAGCTATGACACATCAAGGATCACTAAATAAGGACGCGACTTACAACCAATGAGGAAACATCTATAGTTATGTGGTGTAAGTCATAAAGCTCAAGATCAAGCTCTAAGAAGGGAACAAAGTCACTAGAAGGAGAACAAATGTCAAAATAAGAACTGGAAGCAGCCTAAAAGAGCTAAGTGCACTCTGACCTTTAGTTTGGGTTGTTCCTATGTTTGGAGATATTCTATGTGACCTTTGCAGGATGTTGGAGCTCAGAAATGTTAGTCTAGATCAAGTTAAGCTGACTTGATGATTTATGAGTCCAACATCAATCTTAAGCATGTCAAATGATAAAGAGGTGAAAATCCAAGAGAAGGTATATTTCTAGACTTAGTACATTGGTTTTTGTGTACTAACGTATTTGTCTAAGTGTTAGAAACAGAGAAAAGAAGAAAAGAAAAGAGATGCAAAAGGCTTGGCTGTGTACAGCTAAGACTCAGCTCAGTCTGGCACACCGGACTGTCCGGTGGTGCACCGGACAGTGTCCGGTGTGCCAGGCTAAACTCTAGTGAACAGGCCGCTCCCGGGAGAAATCTGGCGACGTACGGCTATAATTCACCGGACTGTCTGGTGGTGCACCGGACTGTCCGGTGAGCCAACAGTCGGCTGGGCCAACGGTCGGCCGCGCAATCCTTGCGTGACGCGTGGCCGAGCCAACGGTCAGATGGAGGCACTGGACTGTCCGGTGTGCACCGGACAGTGTCCGGTGCGCCAACGGCTCCAAGACTGCAACGGTCAACTGCGCCAATTTTGGAAGGAAATCGGGCACCGGACAGTGTCTGGTGGTGCACCGGACTGTCCGGTGCGCCACCCGACAGAAGGCAAGATTTGCCTTCCTGGATTGCTTCCAACGGCTCCTAGGCCCCTTGGGTCTATAAAAGGGACTCCTAGGCGCCTCCAAAAGATATACAAGTGCAGCCAATAAGTGTAGACATCACTCTGATCAATTCTCACTCTCCCTCTTGTGTGTATCTCTCTAGTTTGTGTAGAAGGCAAAGCTATAAGCCTTTAGAGAGTGGAGAAGAGCTGCTAAGAGCTAGAGCAAGGTCTTGAGCATATCGTTACTCTGCCGGAGTGCTGCCAAGAAGATTGTAAGCAGCCGCGGTTTCGTTGTAACCAACTCAACATAGTGGAAGGCTCTATCTGTCTGACTGACAGATCTGAGCAAACGGAGAAAGGAGTTGAAATAGACTCCAAGCCCAGGTGTGGCTAACTCCAACGAGGACTAGGCAAGCATTTCAGGCTTGGCCGAACCTCGGGATAAAATCCTGTGTCCACGTGCTCTGCTCTGTGTTGTGTGCTGATTCTGTCTTATTCAGTTTTATATCTGCACTTCAATACTTATCTGTGGTATAAGCTTTATTTGAAGTGCAGGACATTTTGAGACAGGATCTTCTATTCCGCTGCAACCTACTCGAAGGGTCGTCTCATTCCACTGCGTTCTAGTCTTCGAGTAGAGTAAGAATTCAAGTTTTAAAGTGATAATTTTTATTCGCCTATTCACCCCCCTCTAGGCGACATCCAGATCCTGTTCCCGGGCCAAAGGGAACTTTCAATTGGTATCGGAGCTATGCCTTTCCAGTGTGGGCTTAGCCGTCCGGAGATGACGATGTCGTCACAAGAGGTAACTGTAGAACTTATTTTAGGCGATGGTTCTAATTACAAATCTTGGTTGGTCTCTATTTATAATGCTTTCATGCATGTTGATCTTGATTTGAGACAGATCTTTAGTAGAAGTATTTTTCCCTCTGATATTAGTAAAAATCCTTCTAATGCTGAACTAAGATGTTTATCTCTCAATCACCGTGCTTGCAACATCTTAGTTGACTCTCTTTCTGGAAGTGCTTATTTTGCCATCATGAGTAATGATAGTGATTTATTTGTTGATGCTCATGATTTATGGAATAGAATTAAAGGAAAATATTATGTGGCAAATTGTGATGCTCCTACTCCCTATATTACTTGTGATACTAACCCTTCAAAGGGAGAAGAAAAGTGTTGGGCACCAAACGATGAATCCACCTCGTCGACAGGTTTGTTCTCCACTAGTAATAAATGTTTTATTGCTAACAATGACGGTGGAGACGAAAGCCATGATGAGGAGGAATATGAGGATGATAACGAGGATGAATCTTCATCACCACAAGGTGCATTTTCCTGTATTGCTTCCACTGACATTAATGACAGGGAAAATGAGACCGGCGATGTGAAAGAAGAGGAGATTCGTCGTTTCTACATCCATCTCAACAAAGAGGACAAAGTGCTCTTGGTTAAGCTGTTGAGAAGGAACAAGGAACAAGGCGAGACGCTTCTCAGGCTAGAGGAGGCACTCATCAAAACAAACAACAGCCTGGAGAAGATGACCAAAGAACATGAGGAGCTAAAGTGCTCTCATGATGATTTGGTCCAACGGTATGATTCAATTTTATTTGAGCAAAGAAATAATGATGATGCTTTATCTTGTGTTGCTCAACTTAAAATGGAAAATGCCATGCTTGAGAGACAAGTAGAATTGTTAAGTCATGATAAACTTGCTGTAACTAAAAAATATGATTTATTGTCTTGTTATCATGATAATCTCTTGGATAGACATATCATGCTTGAAGTTGCTCATGAGGTTGTAATTACAAACTTAAAGTCATGTGAACCTCATTCTTGCACAAGTGCACATTTGGATAATATATCACCATGTGCTAACCCCTGTCGCTCAAAAGGAAGCGAATGTTTGAATAAGCAACAAGTTGTAGGGTCAAAAAGGAATTTGCTTGGGAACAAGAAACAAAGACAATTAAGGAGAAGACGCCATGCTCAACTTCCTCAAGATATCTGCGAAAACGTGGTGAAGAAGCTTGAGGAAGGAGAAACTGCAGCAAGGGTCAAATTCCTTGGAAAAGATGTTCCTAAAGCAATAAGTGAAGCAATCAACATGATATAGGAAAAAGGTAATGATTCAATTAATCATGTTATTTGCACTAATAATTTCTCTATGTCATCTAAAGGTAACAAGAGAAGAGGAAAACGGAGATGCTTCAAGTGCAAGGCATTAGGCCACCTCATCGCATCTTGTCCATACAAAGACAAGGACGAAGGGATAAGGAGATGTTTTGGATACAACAACAAGGACCACATGATCACTTCATGTCCGGTCATGAAGAATCAAAGATGTGCATTCTCCAAGATGACTCTCACCAAGGAAAATGACAAACAACAAGCGTCATGTCAGGTTGAGCGACGTTTCTGCTACAAGTGTGGTGAGCAGGGTCATCTATCCAAGGTATGTAATAAAGGTAAGGTTCCTAAGCAAGTGAATGTGTCTCAATATCATTCGCTTAGGAGACCCAAATCATACACTTGTGCTAGATCTATAACGAGATCACCTAGAACTAGCACAAAGACTATTTGGGTACCAAAGGCACTTGTAGTTGAACATCATGGACCCATCCCGAGATGGGTACCAAACTATGCTAACTAGACCATGCAGGTGCCTTGAGATGGACTGGAGACCATGGGAGAGCTTAAGACGGTTAACTCAAACTCTATGCTTAAGTTGTTAATTGTTTTGGTGTTTATTCATTGACCCAAGGTTGAATTATTGTGAGACACTAATCCCATGTTCATCTCAAGTGAAATAAGTTGTAGAGGTCCTTAATCATTATTGGTGAATCAAGCAAAAGACCTTGATTGTGCATCTGGCTCTCCAAAGGACGGTACCTGTGCTTCTTAAGTACATTATCAGTATTACTCTTAAAAGTTGAATGTCGTGCTATCTGTCCTTGGAGTAGTTAAGCTTTGAAGATTGCTTGCGTTGGATTCTTGTTAATAATTGATTCATGATTTCAAAGATCACATTCATGTTTTCTTAATCATGACTAGGTGCTCTATAAGTCATATCTTTTGAATCATTCATTGGGTAGCTTAACATTTGAGATATTTACCCTGATTAATCCTTTATATGTTCATGGATAAACCTGTATCTTTTTGTAAATCATGCTATACGTGTGTAATGAATAACCTATGTGTGCAAGCATGACATCTTGTTTAGTCCATGTTCACATGATTACCCTATTTTGGCACTATGTGTTATGCCTCTAATGCACCCTCTCGAGCTATGAAGTGCATAAACAATAGGGAACTTGTGGTAATAACTGGTGCTCTCATGGCCATACAAGTAAAAGGCAAAGGTATGGAAAATGGAACTATGCAATTTCATTAAATATCTTGAAGTGATTATAGCTATGTTCTTGCATTTCATTAATAGTATCTTGGCTTAGGTGACTTGTGCCTTAAAATGTTGTTTCTCTTGGTGTATCTAAGAAAATTTTTCTTGATGTGATTAGACATTGTGCTTTATTTGCATAATCTTGTCGTTTTCAATTGGCATATATGATGAAATGATTATCATGTATGAAGCATGCCTAAGTTGCTTGTAAAATGTTATACCTCTTGAGGCATGCATTGTTGTATTAAGTCAACCTTTCATTTGGTATTCAATTGGTTTCTCTTGTGATGAAATTGAGAGTATGCCTTGACCAAGATATGTTGTGATCCCCTCTAGTTCTGAGAAAGCTAGAATGTGCAAAGTGCAAGTTATTCAAATACTTGATGCACAAGTTTAGGGGGAGCACACATAACTTGTGTCTTTTGAGACTAATTATTTTTTGAGTAATCTTGTATAGTCTCAAGGTGGAAAAGAGAAGATGAGCAAGAAATGGAGTAATCAGGACTTGGGTACCTCCGTAAGTCAAGTAATTGGTATCTTAAGTCGTGACTAATCACATTTTTTTATTGCTCATGCTCTATAAATATTTGGTGTTACTAGATGCTTATCTTTAATATCATGGAGCTATAATGATAAATGAGTTTTCAATTGGTAGCCGTGATAGTTTGCTTCAATTGACATCTTGTGGTAATCACTAGAATAGAAGCTTCATCTTGTGCCACAATACTATAACTTGCTCTAAGCTTGGTGTCTTAGCAACAAGAAAAGGTTAGGATAAAGAATCAGGCACAAGTGTGGAGAAGCTCCCGAGAGATTAATACTTTCAAGATAGGAAGTACACCACAACATGGTAAAGGTACAAAAGGAAGTATTGATCTTTTTGCGTATATGTATCTTACTCAAATGTTGGTAGTGCATATGTTCAATAAGTAAGGGGGAGTTTTGATAGTGTGTTTTCCTCCTTAACACCCTGCTGTCCCTTGACATCATCCTATGTTCTTGCTTGAGTATGGTTTTTGGTGTTTGATGTCAAAGGGGGAGAATTTGTGCATTAATGCTTATCTCAACCTGAGAGGAAAGCTTATCCTAAGTGGTGATGTGTTAGTTTGAGCATTGTTTGTTATTGATAATTCTTATCATATGCTTCTTGCAGTATTATATGTGTTGCATCATATGGACTAGTGCTTCCGTTGCTATGAATTAATTGGCATCTATTGTGTTCATTCAGAAATAGATAGTCATGTGGATAATGGTGCATGTGGTTAATGGTTTAATGGTGCTTTAAGATTGTTTTAAATTGGTATCTTAGTTTAAATTGGTATCTTAATGGTGAATAGTGGTAGGTTGATATTCCTATGATATATCCACTCAATTGAATGGTGTTTAACTCTGATTCTGTGCATTTGTGTGTTATACGCATCATGGTTTGATCCTTGACACAATGCATCCCACAGGTGCTAAGGTGTAGAAATGCTTCGATTTAGCCTAAGTATGTGCATTTTGGCATTTAAAGCCAAAGCTAAAATTTCAATGTAAGCACATATTTAGGGGGAGCATTCTACAATCTTAGAACTCAAAATTTGTGCTTTAAATTTCACTCTTATGTAAGCTTTAATTGTGTTGCCATCAATCACCAAAAAGGGGGAGATTGAAAGCTCTCTTGTGGGTTTTGGTGTTTGGATGACAACTCAATTAAAGGACTAACAAGTGTACTAAGTGTTGAACAGGTGCTTAATGTAAAGCTAACAGGGTTCAACACAAGTGAACAAGTGTGATGGTCCAAGGACTAGATGATGGATAGATAATGGGCATCACAAGTAAGATGGACATTGCATAAAGTGAGACTCGGGTGCGTAGCTCGGAGACAACTGATCAAGCCAAGGATGGAGGCAAGAAGAGCTTCGAGGTACCAAGTGCACGGGAGAAGGTCAAAGAGGCTGAGGAACCCAAAGCCAAGGGTGAAGAAGAAGACTTGCAAAGTCAAGGGTGATCGAGTTGAGAAGAGCTATGGCACATCAAGGATCACTAAATAAGGACGTGACTTACAACCAATGAGGAAACATCTATAGTTATGTGGTGTAAGTCATAAAGCTCAAGATCAAGCTCTAAGAAGGGAACAAAGTCACTAGAAGGAGAACAAATGTCAAAATAAGAACTGGAAGCAGCCTAAAAGAGCTAAGTGCACTCTGACCTTTAGTTTGGGTTGTTCCTATGTTTGGAGATATTCTATGTGACCTTTGCAGGATGTTGGAGCTCAGAAATGTTAGTCTAGATCAAGTTAAGCTGACTTGATGATTTATGAGTCCAACATCAATCTTAAGCATGTCAAATGATAGAGAGGTGAAAATCCAAGAGAAGGTATATTTCTAGACTTAGTACATTGGTTTTTGTGTACTAACGCATTTGTCTAAGTGTTAGAAACAGAGAAAAGAAGAAAAGAAAAGAGATGCAAAAGGCTTGGCTGTGTACAACCAAGACTCAGCTCAGTCTGGCACACCGGACTGTCCAGTGGTGCACCGGACAGTGTCCGGTGTGCCAGGCTGAACTCTGGTGAACAGGCCGCTCTCGGGAGAAGTCTGGCGACGTACGGCTATAATTCACCGGACTGTCCGGTGAGCCAACGGTCGGCCGCGCAATCCGCGCGTGACACGTGGCCGAGCCAACGGTCAGATGGAGGCACCGGACTGTCCGGTGCGCCAACGGCTCCAAGACTGCAACGGTCAACTGCACCAATTTTGGAAGGAAATCGGGCACCGGACAGTGTCCGGTGGTGCACCGGACTGTCCGGTGCGCCACCCGACAGAAGGCAAGATTTGCCTTCCTGGATTGCTTCCAACGGCTCCTAAGCCCCTTGGGTCTATAAAAGGGACTCCTAGGCGCCTCCAAAAGATATACAAGTGCAGCCAACAAGTGTAGACATCACTCTGATCAATTCTCACACTCTCTCTTGTGTGTTTCTCTCTAGTTTGTGTAGAAGGCAAAGCTATAAGCCTTTAGAGAGTGGAGAAGAGCTGCTAAGAGCTAGAGCAAGGTCTTGAGCATATCGTTACTCTGCCGGAGTGCTGCCAAGAAGATTGTAAGCAGCCGCGGTTTCGTTGTAACCAACTCAACATAGTGGAAGGCTCTATCTGTCCGACTGACAGATCTGAGCAAACGGAGAAAGGAGTTGAAATAGACTCCAAGCCTAGGTGTGGCTAACTCCAACGAGGACTAGGCAAGCATTTCAGGCTTGGCTGAACCTCGGGATAAAATCCTGTGTCCACGTGCTCTGCTCTGTGTTGTGTGCTGATTCTGTCTTATTCAGTTTTATATCTGCACTTCAATACTTATCTGTGGTATAAGCTTTATTTGAAGTGTAGGACATTTTGAGACAGGATCTTCTATTCCGCTGCAACCTACTCGAAGGGTCGTCTCATTCCACTGCGTTCTAGTCTTCGAGTAGAGTAAGAATTCAAGTTTTAAAGTGATAATTTTTATTCTCCTATTCACCCCCCTCTAGGCGACATCCAGATCCTGTTCCTGGGCCAAAGGGAACTTTCATTATGCCACAAAATGCACACCACACAAAAATAATATCCAGCATGATGCATAATTTTAATGGCATATAAATTCTTTTATTAATTATGTGCTTTTGAATATGGTGTTCACATGGGATGATGCATAAAGTTTAAACCCACATAAGGAGAAATTGTTTCTCTATTGATATTATTTCTAACAAATTACAGAGTGGGTGTTACAGTAGCTGTCGGAGGAGACCCCGACAATGGAGGTGGCAACAGCAGCTCGAGCTTCAGCACCGACCTTTCAGCCGAGCAGGGGCTGAAGGGATGGGTTGCTCGACCCATCACTCGCGACGTCGCTCGTTAGTGTCACTTCCACGACGCGCTCGACACCCTACTGCGCCAAGCACTAGACCGGCGCACTTGGTCGATCGAGTATCGCTGTGTTGTTTTCCAGCACAGTCGCGTCGTTTACCCAGACCGCTAGGAGGCGACTTGCTTGGTGCGCCATCCAGAGAACAGTCTCCGGGGAGCGGAGGTCTGCTCAGAGCATTACTCTATCTCTGAGCGGGACTTAGATAAGGCGGCCATGCAAGATGCTGCACGACGTGCGCTTTCACACTACTGCTCAGTGTTTGGTGGGGTGGCCGATGGTCTTAACCTGAGGTATTACCCCCGCCGTCCATCTGGCAGCACAGGAGGTGTGGTTGTCTCACCTGTCACTGAGGACAATCCTAGGTTGAGAAGCACAGTCAACCTAGCCGCCGTGCTAAACATGGAGCTGGACCATACCTTAGATGAGCTGAGTAGGGCTCGTGCTGAGATCGCCCAGTTGCAGGCTGAGCGCGCGGAGCGCCGTCACCTAGAGGATGGTTCTCCCGCCCCCCTCGGGACTCAACACCCGTACGGCTCACCTTAGCATGGACACCAAGCTTATGGTAACCCCGACTATAGGACCAGAATAAATTTAGAACCATAGGTTGTCAGCGTCAGATCTTGTAATAAATGTTTAAAATAGAAGTCTTAGTCTTAGCCTCAGTCTTACTCTTAGTTAGTCTTAGTTAGACAGGGTAGTTTGCTTATCCTGTGTTTTTATGTTTGTCATGATGAACTATGATGGATTTGGATCTTTGTAATGACTGTCACCAGAGTGTGGGTATCCCCTGCACCTTGGTTTACTTGTTAATGTTAATGAAATTAGTTATCTAGTTAGGAAACCTTTTTATTCTACTTTCCTCTTTATCTGAGAAGCTGTACTTACCTGTGTTGGAAATCAGTGAAGATGTTCATCTGTACAGTATTGTGGAAGGATTCTATACTCTTTTCTTATGCTGCAAGGTTTGCAAGATCAGTTCTGATGTGTGATTGCATTTTGCAGATGTCAGACAACAGGCGTAGAGGAGGAAGGCATGCTCAGTAGGAGCAGTAACCACAGCAAGATGAGGCACCCCAACAGCAGCTGCCACCACCGCCCCCGATGACCATCAAGCAGATGTTCCTAATGCAAACTCAGGCGGTTCAAGCCATCGGTCAGACTCTGGCCGCGATGCAGCAGCAGCAGCATCAGCCCCCACCTCAGCCTCAGATGCCTCAGATGCCTAGGGACAAGCGTGCTGAATTCATGAGAGGTCATCCCCCAGTGTTCGCTCACTCTTCTGACCCTATGGATGCTGAAGATTGGCTGCGCGCCATGGAGCGGGAGTTGCACACCGCTCAGTGTGACGACAGAGAGAAAGTTCTGTATGGTCCACGTCTGTTGAGAGGAGCAACTCAGTCTTGGTGGGAGTCCTATCTCGCCACCCATGCCAACCCCGACACCATCACCTGGGAAGAATTCAGAGATAACTTCCATCAGTATCATGTTCGAGCAGGTCTGAGACAGTAAAGAAAGAGGAGTTCCTGGCACTCAAGCAAGGAGATGGAGGATCGCAAGCACAAGATCAGTGGGCCTCAGCCTGGGAGCAGCAATCACCCTCGTTTCTCAAGCAACCCACCTTAGCAGTTCAGACAGAATAGCCACCCACCTTAGCAGCAGCAGTTTCAGAAACAATACCCTCAGTATCAGCAGCATAATTGCCAGAACAACCAGTTAGGAGGGAGTCAGTTCTAGAGGCAGAATTAGCAGGCACCTCGTCTTCCTGCCCCAGCAACCCAACAGAACAGTCAAGCAGCCCCAGTTCAAGGTGGAGGCAAAGCATGTTTCCACTGTGGAGAGCAAGGCCATTGGGTGATGCATTGTCCGAAGAAGGCAGCCCAGCAGCAGTCAGGCCCTAGTGCCCCAGCAAAGCAGAATGTGTCTCAGCCTAGAGCAGGCAACCGCTCCTAGCCACGCTATAACCATGGGAGACTAAACCACTTGGAGGCTGAAGCAGTTCAGGAAACCCCCGACATGATAGTAGGTATGTTTCCAGTCGACTCCCATATTGGAGAAGTGTTATTTGATACTGGAGCAACACATTCATTTATTATTGCATCATGGGTAGAAGCACATAATCTTCCAATAACTACCATGTCAACACCCATTCAAACTGATTCAGCCGGTGGTAGAGTTCGAGCTAATAGTGTTTATTTGAATTTAAGTGTGGAAATAAGGGGAGCATTTCCCGCTAACCTCATAGTAATGGGTACTCAGGGAATAGATGTTATCCTAGGGATAAATTGGCTAGATAAGTACCGGGCAGTTATCAGTTGTGATAAGAGGACAATTAAGTTGATGTCCCCACTAGGAGAGGAAGTGGTGATCGAGCTAGTCCCGCCCGAGCCAAGGAAAGGGAGTTGTCATCAGATGGCTATTGATAGCAGTGAGGCAGATCCACTCGAGATTATCAAAGTGGTGTTAGAATTTCTGGATGTGTTCCCAAAGGACTTACCGGGTATGCCACCTGAGTGAAAAGTTGAGTTTGCCATAGAGCTTCTTCCTAGAACCACCCCCATCTTTAAGAGAGCCTACATAGTATCTGGACCAGAGTTGGTTGAACTCAAGAAGTAGATCGATGAGTTGTCAGAGAAAGGTTACATCAGGCCAAGCACCTCGCCTTGGGTCGCCCCAGTCCTATTCGTGGAGAAAAAGGATGGCACCAGAAGGATGTGCATCGATTATCGAGCCCTGAATGAGGTCACGATCAAGAACAAGTACCCCTTGCCTAGAATATAAGATCTGTTCGACCAGTTGAGAGGAGCCAACATGTTTTCAAAGATAGATCTAAGGTCAGGTTATCATTAGCTCAGGATTCGACCTTCAGACATTCTGAAGACGACATTTATTACCAAGTATGGGTTGTATGGGTTCACTGTTATGTCTTTTGGCCTAACAAATGCACCAGCCTTCTTCATGAATCTGATGAACAATGTATTCATGGATTATCTTGATAAGTTTGTGGTGGCATTTATTGATGATATTCTTATATATTCCCAAAGCAAAGAAGAGCATGCGAACCATTTGAAGATGGTATTGCAGAGATTGCGAGAGCACCAGCTGTATGCAAAGTTGAGCAAGTGTGAGTTCTGGATTGATGAAGTCCTGTTCTTGGGTCACGTAATCAACAAAGATGGATTAGTTGTGGATCCAAAGAAAGTGGCAGATATTCTGAACTAGAAAGCGCCAACAGATGCCCGAGGAATCAAGAGCTTCATTGGAATGGCCGGATATTATCGGCGATTCATTGAAAGGTTTTTGAAGATTACGAAACCGATGACAGCTTTGCTAGCCAACAAAGTGGAGTTCAAGTGGACTCAGGAGTGCCAAGAAGACTTTGAAGCGCTGAAAGAGAAGTTGACTACAACGCCCGTCTTAGTCTTGCCTGATGTGCACAAGTCATTCTCGGTGTATTGCGATGCTTGTTACACTTGTTTGGGATGTGTGTTGATGCAAGAAGGAAGAGTTGTAGCTTACTCGTCCCGATAGTTGAAGGTTCATGAGAAGAATTACCCAATCCATGACCTAGAGTTGGCAGCAGTGGTTCACGCACTGAAGACATGGAGGCACTATCTGTATGGGCAGATATGTGACGTCTACACAGACCAAAAGAGTCTGAAATACATATTCACTTAGTCAGAGTTGAATATGATGCAAAGAAGATGGTTACAGTTGATCAAAGACTACGAATTGGAGATTCATTACCATCCAAGCAAAGCGAACGTAGTGGCAGATGCTTTAAGCAGGAAAAGTCAAGTCAACATGATGGTCGCTCATCCGATGCCTTATGAGTTGGCCAAGGAGTTTGATAGATTGAGCCTCGGATTTCTGAACCGCATGCGAGGAGTAACAGTTGAGTTAGAGCCCACTTTAGAGCGAGAAATCAAGGAAGCACAGAAGAATGATGAGAAGATCAATGAGATCCGGCAATTGATGCTGGAAGGAAGAGGTAAGATTTTCGAGAGGATGCAGAAGGTGTGGTATTGTTCAAGGACCGCTTATGTGTCCCCAATGTCCAGTCCATTCGGGAGTTGATCCTCAAGGAAGCTCATGAGACAGCTTATTCTATACAACCTGGAAGTGAGAAGATGTATCAGGATATAAAGAAGAAATTCTGGTGTATGGAATGAAGAGGGAAATTGCAGAGCATGTGGCTATGTGTGATAGTTGTCGATGTATCAAGGCGGAGCATCAGAAACCAGCTGGATTGTTGCAACCGTTGCGGATTCCTCAATGGAAATGGGATGAAATCGGGATGGACTTCATAGTCGGATTGCCTCGCACTCGAGCCGGCTACGATTCCATTTGGGTAGTGGTGGACCGCTTAACCAAGTCAACCCACTTCATACCTATCAAGACTAGCAACAACAGTGCAGTATTGGCGGAGTTGTACATGTCCCGGATCGTTTGTCTTCATGGTGTGCCAAATAAGATAGTGTCAGACAGAGGAACACAATTCACCTCTCATTTCTGGCAGCAGTTGCATGAAGCCCTGGGTACACATCTGAATTTCAGTTTAGCATATCATCCGCAGACAGACGGTCAGACTAAAAGAACTAATCAAATCCTTGAAGATATGTTGAGAGCCTGTGCATTGCAAGATCAATCCGGATGGGACAAAAGATTACCTTATGCAGAGTTCTCCTATAACAACAGTTACCAGGCCAGCTTAAAGATGTCACCATTTCAGGTGCTTTATGGAAGGAGTTATTGGGATCAGCCTAGAGAAAAGCAAGTGTTTGGGCCAGATATTTTGCTTGAAGCTGAAGAGAACATCAAGATGGTTCGAGAGAATCTGAAGATAGCACAATCAAGGCAGCGAAGTTATGCAGACACAAGAAGGAGAGAGAGCTGAGTTTCGAAGTTGGGGATTTTGTCTATTTGAAAGTATCGCCTATTAGAGGAGTCAGAAGATTCGGAGTCAAAGGCAAGCTAGCTCCTCGCTACATTGGTCCGTATCAGATTCTCGCAAGGCGTGGAGAAGTGGCCTATCAGCTCAGCCTGCCAGAAAATTTGTTAGCCGTGCATGATGTCTTTCATGTGTCTCAGTTAAAGAATTGTCTGTGTGTGCTTGAAGAGTAGTTGCCAGTGGAGGGTCTCGAAGTCCAAGAAGACTTGACCTATATCGAGAAGCCAACGCAAATTCTTGAGATTGCAGACAGAGTCACCCGGAGGAAAACTATCAGAATGTGCAAAGTCAGATGGGGTCACCATTCCGAAGAAGAGGCAACTTGGGAGCATGAAGATGATCTGATGGCTAAATATCCCGAACTCTTTGCTAGCCAACCTTGAATCTCGAGGGCGAGATTCTTTTAAGGGGGATAGGTTTGTAACGCCCTAAATTTGAGAGTTAATTTTTTTCCTTTCTCCAACACTCACCAAATTTGGGCTTTACCATTCCTTTTTCTTTCTTCTCGCTCTGCCTTGTTCTTTTTCAAAGTTCTAGCGAGAATTAGCTCGACATCTTGTGTAAGTAAACCCTAGGGTTAATTCTTTTGGTTGTTGCATCATGCCGAACCATGCATATATTCTGTTTGTTGGGTGAATTTGTGAAACATGCATTTTAGTGAAGAACTAGAGCTAAAACACAAATTAGAAAATAGATTAAAAAGGGAAAAAAGAAAAAAACCCCAAACCCTTCCTTCCCCTTTTACTCCTTCTGGTGGCCCACCTGGCGCCCCCTCCCCCTCCCCTCCCCCGCGGCCCAGCAGCCCCCTCCCCACGCGCGCAGCCTAGCTTGGCGGGCCACGTCCGTGGCCCATCTGGCCCTGCCCCTCCCCGCCTTGGGCCGGCCGGCCAGCGCGCGACCCAGCTCGGTGGCCCAGTCGCCCCCCATGCCTTGCAACCGCCTCCGCCGCGTCCACCACACGGTGCGCGCGTGGGCAGTTGTCCTGGTGCCGCCATCGCCTGGTGGGCCCCACCTGTAAGCCCCCACCCCATGCCCCTGTTCATCTCCTCTACCTGTGACACCCCAGTGTCACTTAGGGTTTCTTCTCAAAGCTAACTCGAAACCATTATCACATGTGAACCAAATTGAGCAAAGGACATCAAAAATTAGGAACAAAGGTTTAATTAAGTCTTTTATCTTAAGGATAATGCCTAAAACATATTAAGCATTCAAAAAGGAAAGAATTGCTAAAACCCTAGAACAACCCTAATTGGGTCATTTAAGTAGAAAGGGAGAAATGGGTGAAAAGACCATGAAAAACATAGAGTCATGGCTTATGCCAATTATTAAAGTAGAAATACACTAACTAAACTACAACAATTGTTATAAAAGTTTGGCCAAAATAGTTATTAAAAACCCCAAAAGGCCCTCCAAGTGAAAGCTCCCTAAGGGAAATCTGAAATTCAGAATTTCATCCTCTAACTCAAAACCGAGCGCGTTCACCTTAATCCCTAGCTCAAATCCTTAAGCTTCCATTAACAAAAATGTGCTAAACTAACCCCTCTACCACATATCTGAAGATGGCATTGGGACACGGTCCCTAGACATGACAAAACCGAAGATTTGCCTCGGGCTCGGGCTGAGAGACAGACCTGACTTGAGAGCTCCATACCTTTGGAACCAGTAGGCCAAATCCTATGACCCCCACACAAGATTGGTAGCTTATAGGGAGGAGAAGAGGTTTTGTGCACTGACCAAGGTAAGAGCAGGCTCGGATGAGTGACAACACGCGCCAGAACTCAGGCAGAATGAACGCGCACACGTGTTCGACCCTGGTCGGCACGCCGGCGTTCGCCCAACCCATGCGCACGCTCACCCCAGCGTCCGGTCAAGTCTGCTGCGCGCTCTCGCCCGCGCCATGCCTATAAAGCAGCCCCAAGGCCTCGGTCGTACTTCCCCGCATGCTCTCAGTCCTGCCCAAGCCAGAGTTCGCCGGACCTTGCCTTGAGCATGACGCGCACCGCCTGCCAAGCCACCAAAGCCTTGGCCACCGCGGCTAGCTCACTGCAGCCACCCCCAGTCTACGCAAACTGTTCGGTTAGCTTCGCTAGAGACCCGTGAAGCTCCCAAAGCCCTCAGATCCGACAGAGCCCTACTGGAGACCCTGAATCACCCTCGTCGGACTTCTTCCGCTCACTGGCGAACGTGGACCGGGTAAATCTCTGCGCCATTCTCAAATTCCTTCCGTATACCGCCTCTACGTCACCTGGTCAAGCCTCCCGAGCTAACCAATTGGACTATCGCGCCGCGAGCAGGCCGAAACACTCACCATCGACGATCTCCCCCGCCTGCGCACGTGGACCGACCTACTCCGACCATCACCGGAGACGATCCGCACATCGGCGTGACCGTCAAGACCTCCCCTACACCATCGACCACCTCACCGGAGCAATCTCGCAACCGGTAAGCCCCTCTGCCCTTTCCTCCGCCGCAGTTACTGTTTATTTGGGAGAAGGACTGCAGGTTGGATTTAGCAGAACCCTAGGGGGTTTTCTGCGTAGTCAGATACTCATGTGAATAGTAACCCGAGGACCTATCTGCAATGAAACTTAGAACTTTCGCAAGGGACCCCAATGCAAAACCCTTTTTTCTTTATCTATTTCTGTTTATTCTTTTTAAATAGCAGAGAACTTAAGAAATTTATATCTTGAGAAATGTTTAACCAAATTTAGTCAAACCAATTTTACTGGATTCAGAATAATATGAGCTATCAAATAAAAATGTTGAACCTCATGGATTCTATATTGATTTTTAGAGTTTAGAATTAAATAAGGAAACTGCCCAAACCTTATTAAAATAAAGAAAAATAGTTATGCTTCTGTGCTGGACTTAAGAAAATTTATAGAAATCCAAACCCAACTTAGGCACTGTTTAAAAATATTAGGCACCCCAGTATACAAGATTAACACAGGGATATCTATTAAAAACTATATCTGTCCAAAACTTAGGAAAATAAGAAAAACCCTAGAAAATAATGAACAGTGGATGAACACATTTTTTCTAATCCACTTAAGTAATGAAGAGCCTAGGAAAAATAAAAAGAACCTCAGTCCAGAAAAATCCAAGGTGAAATAATTTATTAAGCGTTAATAAAACCAGAGAGGCCATTGTTAAAAATATAAGGACCATTTCAAAATTGGTAAGAAAAATTCAGTGGACTTCTAACTACTAGAACATCCCTACAAAAATCATAATCATCCCAGCCCATCATTATAAATTGGTTGAACAATTAAAACTTGATTTTTAGCCATGTTCAAATTAAATCATAAGGAAGCCAAAAGGTGTGCAACAATGGGCAAATAAATTTTTACCAAACTGTTGATGAAGTAGACCGCCAGAGTAAAATGCAAAACCTATTCAAAACTACAAAATGACACCCATTGCCCCTACTTCATGAAAAAGGCCATTTAATTCAATAAATTCCCACCCTCTTTCCCCTTAAGCAAAAAGTTACCAAATTCTAGAATGATTGCTCTTACGCAAAGAAGAAGGAAAAATTAGAAATCTGTTGTTTGATATTTTTCAAGTATAGTGGTAGCAGAAAGCACCCCATGCGCTAGAAACTTTAGAAAATCATAGTAAAATAACAAATAAGTATTAGTGGCTGAAAATTTGTACAAAACCATGTTATTACATCTAAATGCCAGCAAAAATAAGTCTTAGAGAATAACCACTGTTAAAAGGAAGTTGTAGTTCAAAACACCCCCTTTGCCCTAATATTTGATAATTTTGTGCAGAATTTTTCAAAGTTCTGGCAAGAATTAGCTCGACATCTTGTCTAAGTAAACCCTAGGGTTAATTCTTTTGGTTGTTGCATCATGCCGGACCATGCATATATTCTATTTGTTGGGTGAATTTGTGAAACATGCATTTCGGTGAAGAACTAGAGCTAAAACACAAATTAGAAAATTGATTAAAAAGGGAAAATAGAAAAAACCCCAAACCCTTCCTTCCCCTTTTACTCCTTCTGGCGGCCCACCTGGCGCCCCCTCCCCCGCGGCCCAGTCGCCCCCTCCCTGCGCGTGCGGCCCTGTTTGGCATCGTGGCGTCCGCGTCCCAGCTCGGTGGGCCCGCGTCCGCGGCCCATCTGGCCCCGCCCTCCCTGCCTTGGGCCGGCCGGCTAGCGCGCGACCCAGCCGCCCCCCATGCCCTGCAACCACCTCCCCCGCGTCCACTGCGTGGTGCGCGCGTGGGCAGTTGTCCTAGCGCCACCGTCGCCTGGTGGGCCCCACTTGTAAGCCCCCACCCCATGCCCTTGTTCATCTCCTCTACCCGACACACGTTTTCTCTCTCTCTCTCTCCCCACGTAGCTTGCCCCTCTCTCCTCCACCTCGCCCATGCTGCTCGGAGTCGCCCCTACCCCTCGACGCTGTTCGTCCCCGCCGCCCGTCCCCCCACGGTGAGCCCCCCCGTCTCTCTATTTATTTCCTAATTCAAGGATATGGATGTATGTTTCAATCGCATAGATAACGGTCTGGTTGCAGAGTCTGAAGAGATCGCAGGAGAAGAACCTGAGTAGCAGCTGGTTGGTGGAGGCAAGTGTCCCTTGATCCATCTATGTCCTATACATTCTATAATTCACTTTCCACATTTACACAGTTTATACATAAGGATTGACTAGCTTTGTTTATCATGTCCTTGCTTACCTATGTGGGTTGGGTTATTTTCGTTTAGCTTCATGCTAGTGCTTCACATTAATCAATGAACATGATGAGATTTATCTATGATACGCTGTTTCCCTTTTATTATGATGATATACTTGTGGCATTTAAGGGGACTCGAGCGGTTTCTCAAGTGCCTCTCCGTAAGGACCTATTCGTTGGATGACCGCCCGGGAAAACAGTGCAACCATGAGGGTGGAATGGGACACCCTTAGCTTAATAATTAGAGGAACCGTGGTGTAGTTCACTTCACCGTCATGCCGTTAATGGGGCTCGGTGTATGCGGTTCGCTCTGCCAAGGTTGGTTTGCCCGTTGGGGAGGAGTGCAATACATTTAGGAAACTTAACGGGCAGCTACAACCCTAGGGAATCTTTGTAAAGGCTACATAGTGATGCCCTGCTAGGCCACCTTAGCAGTGGTCAATGGGGAGTAGCTCTCTCCGGGCAGAAAGGGAATCACGACTTGTGGGTAAAGTGCGCAACCTCTGCAGAGTGTTATGAAACTGATATATCAGTCATGCTCGTAGTTATGAGCGGCCAAGGGAGCTCCATTGATTAGAGATACTTGATCATAGAGGTTTGGGTTATAGGTGGTGATGAGGATGATGTTTATGACTATGGTAATGGTAAGTGGTATTCTTTCCGTTTGGAAAGGGTACTTTTGGGTTAACAACTTGGGTTAATACTAAAATCTGGCTTTCTACTAGTAATAATAACCTGACCAACTAAAAGCAACTGCTTGACTTAACCCCACATAAAGCTAGTCCACTACAGCCAAACGGGACATTTGCTGAGTATGTTGATGTGTACTCACCCTTGCTTTACACACCAACCCCCCAGGTTGTCCATGTTGCAACCACTGCTCAGGAGAAGATGAAGCCGTGGAGGAAGACTTCCAGGAGTTCCAAGAGTACGATAAGTTTTAGGCATGGGTTAGCGGCAACCCCTAGTCGGCTACCTGTGAAGGCCGCGTGTATCTATGTTTCGCTTTCGCACTTTGATTATTATTAAAGACTATGTGGATGTCTCAGACATTATGATGTAATCGACTATCACTATCTTTTATGTTATTATTTGAGCACTGTGTGATGATGTCCAGTTATGTAACTGCTGTGTACGTGAATTGCTGATCCTGGCACGTACATGGTTCGCATTCGGTTTGCCTTCGAAAACTGGGTGTGACATAGGTGGTATCAAAGCCGTGCTGACTGTAGGACCGCTAACCTAGAGTAGAATGGTCGTTCTAAGGATTATAGACCCCTATTATCACCTTGACTTTGGTATCCCTTCAAAAGTTGGTCATATCGACCAAACCTATGTTCTACTATATATATTATACCTTGCTGAAAAATTTGTTTTATTCTAATTCCTAATTTTTTTATGGTTTACTTGCTGGTCATATTAGCTCTGTTCTCACTCTTATGCTTACGGTGTCTTTTGTAGATGGCTCGTCTTAGACACATCGCACGGAAGTCTGTCATCCCCTTCTTGCCTTCTCGTCTCGCTGAGCGTCCGCTTCGTCGTCCAGTGACTGGTCAGTCTAGCCATTTGGAGAGGCTGCACCACTGCCTGCACGAGGAGCAGGAGCATCGGCGACAGGAGTTGGAGCAGCAGGGCTCTTCTTTCTCGCTTCAGCAGGAGATAGAGTCTGTGAGGAGCTGCTCCCCTGTGCTCCCGCTGGAGGCGCCCCCCTGCACCACCACTGAGCGCCCCAGCCGCTGGAGTAGCTGTCGGAGGAGACCCCAACGACGGAGGTGGCGACAGTAGCTCGAGCTTTAGCACCAACCTTTCAGCCGAGTAGGAGCCGGAGGGATGGGTTGCTCGACCCATCACTTGTGACGCCGCTCGCGGGTGTCACTTCCACGACGCGCTCAACACCCTGCTGTGCTAGGCACTCGACCGATGCACTTGGTCGATTGAGTATCGCTGTGTTGTCTTCCAGCACAGTCGCGGGGTTTACTTGGACCGCTGGGAGGCGACTTGCTTGGTGCGCCATCCGGAGAACAGTCTTTGGGGAGCGGAGGTCTGCTCAGAGCATTACTCTATCTCTTAGCAGGACTCAGCTGAGGCGGCCATGCAAGATGCCGCACGACGTGCGCTTTCGCACTACTGCTCAGTGTTCGGTGGGGTGGCCGATGGTCTTAACTTGAGGTATTACCCCCGCCGTCCATCTGGCAGCACAGGAGGCTTGGTTGTCTCACCTGTCGGTGAGGACAATCCTAGGTTGAGCAGCACAGTCAACCTAGCCACCGTGCTAAACACGAAGCTGGACCATGCCTTAGATGAGTTGAGTAGGGCTCATGCTGAGATCGCCCAATTGCGGGCTGAGCGCGCGGAGCGCCGTCACCTAGAGGATGGTTCTCCCGCCCCTGTCGGGACTCAGCACCCGTACCACTCACCTTAGTGTGGACACCATGCTTATGGTAACCCCGACTACAGGACTAGGATAAATTTAGAACCATAAGTCGTCAGCGTCAGATCTTGTAATAAATGTTTAAAATAGAAGTCTTAGTCTTAGCCTCAGTCTTACTCTTAGTTAGTCTTAGTTAGACAAGGTAGTTTGCTTATCCTGTGTTTTTATGTTTGTCATGATGAACTATGATGGATTTGGATCTTTGTAATGACTGTCACCAGAGTGTGGGTATCCCCTGCACCTTGGTTTACTTGTTAATGTTAATGAAATTAGTTATCTAGTTGGGAAACCTTTTTATTCCACTTTCCTCTTTATCTGAGAAGCTGTGCTTACCTGTGTTGGAAATCAGTGAAGATGTTCATTTATTCAGTATTGTGGAAGGATTCTATTCTCTTTTCTTATGCTGCAAGGTTTGCAAGATCAGTTCTGATGTGTGATTGCATTCTGCAGATGTCAGACAATAGGCGCAGAGGAGGAAGGCGTGCTCAGCAGGAGCAGGCACCATCGCAGGATGAGGCACCCCAACAGCAGCTACCACCACCACCCCCGATGACCATTGAGCAGATGTTCCTAATGCAGACTCAGGCGGTTCAAGCCATTGGTCAGACTCTAGCCGCTATGCAGCAGCATCAGCCCCCACCTCAGCCTCAGATGCCTCAGATGCCTAGGGACAAGCGTGCTGAATTCATGAGAGGTCATCCCCCAGTGTTCGCTCACTCTTCTAACCCTATGGATGCTGAAGATTGGCTGCGCGCTATGGAGCGGGAGTTGCACACCGCTCAGTGTGACGACAAGGAGAAAGTTCTGTATGGTCCCCGTCTGTTGAGAGGAGCAGCTCAGTCTTGGTGGGAGTCCTATCTCGCCACCCATGCCAACCCCGACACCATCACCTGGGAAGAATTTAGAGATAACTTCCGTTAGTATCATGTTCCAGCAGGTCTGATGACAGTAAAGAAAGAGGAGTTCCTGGCACTCAAGCAAGGGCCCATGTCAGTTAGTGAGTACCAAGACAGATTTCTGCAGTTGTCCCGCTATGCCCCTAAAGATGTCAACACAGACGCCAAGACAGTACCGTTTCTTGAGAGGCTTAGTTGATCCTCTGTATTATCAGCTGATGAATCATACCTTCCCCACATTCCAACACTTGATTAGCAGAGCAATTATGACAGAGAGGAAGCGCAAAGAGATAGAGGATCGCAAGAGCAAGATCAGTGGGCCTCAGCTTGGGAGCAACAATCGCCCTCGTTTCTCAGGCAACCCACCTTAGCAGTTCAGACAGAATAGCCGCCCACCTCAGTAGCAGCAGTTTCAGAAACAATACCCTCAGTATCAGCAGCATAATCGCCAGAACAACCAGTTAGGAGGGAGTCAGTTCCCGAGGCAGAATCAGCAGGCACCTCGTCTTCCTGCCCCAGCAACCCAACAGAATAGTCAAGCAGCCCCAGTTCAAGGTGGAGGCAGAGCATGTTTCCACTGTGGAGAGCAAGGCCATTGGGTGATGCATTGTCCAAAGAAGGTAGCCCAACAACAGTCAGGCCCTAGTGCCCCAGCAAAGCAGAATGTGTCTCAGCCTGGAGCAGGCAACCGCTCCCAGCCACGCTACAACCATGGGAGACTGAACCACTTGGAGGCTGAAGCAGTTCAAGAAACCCCTGACATGATAGTAGGTATGTTTCCAGTCGACTCCCATATTGTCGAAGTGTTATTTGATACTGGAGCAACACATTCATTTATTGCTACATCATAGGTAGAAGCACATAATCTTCCAATAACTACCATGTCAACACCCATTCAAATTGATTCAGCCGGTGGTAGAGTTCGAGCTGATAGTGTTTGCTTGAATATAAGTGTGGAAATAAGGGGGATAGCATTTCCCGCTAACCTCATAGTAATGGGTACTCAGGGAATAGATGTTATCCTAGGGATAAATTGGCTAGATAAGTACCGGGCATTTATCAGTTGTGATAAGAGGACAATTAAGTTGATGTCCCCACTAGGAGAGGAAGTGGTGACCGAGCTAGTCCCGCCCGAGCCAAGGAAAGGGAGTTGTCATCAGATGGCTATTGATAGCAGTGAGGCAGATCCACTCGAGATTATCAAAGTGGTGTCAGAATTTCTGGATGTGTTCCCAAAGGACTTACCGGGTATGCCACCTGAGCGAAAAGTCGAGTTTGCCATAGAGCTTCTTCCTGGAACCACCCCCATCTTTAAGAGAGCCTACATAGTATCTGTACCAGAGTTGGTTGAACTCAAGAAGCAGATCGATGAGCTGTTAGAGAAAGGTTACATTAGGCCAAGCACCTCGCCTTGGGCCGCCCCTATCCTATTCGTGGAGAAGAAGGATGGCACCAGAAGGATGTGCATCAATTATTGAGCCCTGAATGAGGTCACGATCAAGAACAAGTACCCCTTGTCCAGAATATAAGATCTGTTTGACCAGTTGAGAGGAGCCACCGTGTTTTCAAAGATAGATCTAAGGTCAGGTTATCATCAGCTCAGGATTCGACCTTCAGACATTCCGAAGACGGCATTTATTACCAAGTATGGGTTGTATGAGTTTACTATTATGTCTTTTGGCCTAACGAATGCACCAGCCTTCTTCATGAATCTGATGAACAGTGTATTCATGCATTATCTTGATAAGTTTGTGGTGGCATTTATTGATGATATTCTTATATATTCTCAAAGCGAAGAAGAGCATGCAGACCATTTGAAGATGGTATTGCAGAGATTGCGAGAGCACCAGCTGTATGCAAAGTTGAGCAAGTGCGAGTTCTGGATTGATGAAGTCCTATTCTTGGGTCACATAATCAACAAAGACAGATTAGTTGTGGATCCGAAGAAAATGACAGATATTCTGAACTGAAAAGCGCCAACAGATTCCCAAGGAATCAAGAGCTTCATTGGAATGGCCATATATTATCGGCGATTCATTGAAGGGTTTTCGAAGATTGCAAAACCGATGACAGCTTTGCTAGCCAACAAAGTGGAGTTCAAGTGGACTCAGGAGTGCCAAGAAGCCTTTGAAGCGCTGAAAGAGAAGTTGACTACAACGGCCGTCTTAGTCTTGCCTGATGTGCACAAGCCATTCTCGGTGTATTGCGACGCTTGTTACACTGGTTTGGGATGTGTGTTGATGCAAGAGGGAAGAGTTGTAGCTTACTCGTCCCAACAGGTGAAGGTTCATGAGAAGAATTACCCAATCCATGACCTAGAGTTGGCAGCAGTGGTTCACGCACTGAAGACATGGAGGCACTATCTATGTGGGCAGAAATTTGACGTCTACACAGATCACAAGACTTTGAAATACATATTCACTTTGTCAGAGTTGAATATGAGGCAAAGAAGATGGTTAGAGTTGATCAAAGACTACGAATTGGAGATTCATTACCATCCAGGCAAAGCGAACATAGTGGCAGATGCTTTGAGTGGGAAAAGTCAAGTCAACATGATGGTCGCTCATCCGATGCCTTATGAGTTGGCTAAGGAGTTTGACAGGTTGAGCCTCGGATTTCTAAACAGCATGCGAGGAGTAACAGTTGAGTTAGAGCCCACTTTAGAGCGGGAAATCAAGGAAGCACAGAAGAATGATGAGAAGATCAATGAGATCTGGCAATTGATTCTGGAAGGAAGAGGTAAAGATTTTCGAGAGGATGCAGAAGGTGTGGTATGGTTTAAGGACCGCTTATGTGTCACCAATGTCCAGTCCATTCGGGAGTTGATCCTCAAGGAAGCTCATGAGACAGCTTATTCTATACAACCTGAAAGTGAGAAGATGTATCAGGATCTAAAGAAGAAGTTATGGTGGTATGGAATGAAGAGGGAAAATGCAGAGCACGTGGCTATGTGTGATAGTTGTCGACGTATCATGGCGGAGCATCAAAAACCAGCTGGATTGTTGCAACCGTTGCGGATTCCTCAATGGAAATGGGATGAAATCGGGATGGACTTCATAGTCAGATTGCCTCGCACTCGAGCCGGCTACGATTCCATTTGGGTAGTGGTGGACTGCTTAACCAAGTCAGCCCACTTCATACCTGTCAAGACTAGCTACAACAGTGCAGTATTGGCGGAGTTGTACATGTCCCGGATCGTTTGTTTTCATGGTGTGCCAAAGAAGATAGTGTCAGACAGAGGAACAAAGTTCACCTCTCATTTCTGGTAGCAGTTGCATGAAGCCCTGGGTACACATCTGAATTTCAGTTCAGCATATCATCCGCACACAGACGGTTAGACTGAAAGAACTAATCAAATCCTTGAAGATATGTTGAGAGCTTGTGCATTGCAAGATCAATCCGGATGGGACAAGAGATTACCTTATGCAGAGTTCTCCTATAACAACAGTTACCAGGCCAGCTTAAAGATGTCACCATTTCAGGCGCTTTATGGAAGGAGTTGTAGAACTCCGTTGCAATGGGATCAGCCTGGAGAAAAGCAAGTGTTTGGGCCAGATATTTTGCTCGAAGCTGAAGAGAACATCAAGATGGTTCGGGAGAATCCGAAGATAGCGCAATCAAGGCAGCGAAGTTATGCAGACACAAGAAGGAGAGAGAGCTGAGTTTCGAAGTTGGGCATTTTGTCTATTTGAAAGTATCGCCTATCAGAGGAGTCAGAAGATTCAAAGTTAAAGGCAAGCTAGCGCCTCGCTACATTGGTCCGTATCAGATTCTCGCAAGGCGTGGAGAAGTGGCCTATCAGCTCAGCCTGCCAGAAAATTTGTCAGCCGTGCATGATGTCTTTCATGTGTCTCAGCTAAAGAAATGTCTGCGTGTGCCAGAAGAGTAGTTGCTAGTGGAGGGTCTCGAAGTCCAAGAAGACTTGACCTATATCGAGAAGCCAACACAAATTCTTGAGACTGTAGATAAAGTCACCCGGAGGAAAACTATCAGAATGTGCAAAGTCAGATGGGGTCACCATTCCGAAGAAGAGGCAACTTGGGAGCGTGAAGATGATCTGATGGCTAAATATCCCGAACTCTTTGCTAGCCAACCTTGAATCTCGAGGGCGAGATTCTTTTAAGGGGGATAGGTTTGTAATGCCCCGAATTTGAGAGTTAATTTTTTTCCTTTCTCCAACACTCACCAAATTCAGGCGTTACCTTTCCTTTTTCTTTCTTCTCGCTCTGCCTTGTTCTTTTTCAAAGTTCTAGCGAGAATAAGCTCAACATCTTGTGTAAGTAAACCCTAGGGCTAATTCTTTTGGTTGTTGCATGATGCCGGACCATGCATATATTCTGTTTGTTGGGTGAATTTGTGAAACATGCATTTTAGTGAAGAACTAGAGCTAAAACACAAATTAGAAAATAGATTAAAAAGGGAAAATAGAAAAAAACCCCCAAACCATTCCTTCCCCTTTTACTCCTTCTAGCGGCCCACCTGGCGCCCCCTCCCCCGTGGCCGAGCCGCCCCTCCCCACGCGCGCGGCCCAGCTTAGCGCCGTGGCGTCCGCCCAGCTCAACAGGCCTGCGTCCACGGCCCATCTGGCCCCGCCCCTCCCCGCCTTGGGCTGGCCAGCCGGCGCGCGGCCTAGCTCGGCGGCGTAGCCGCCCCTCGTGCCTTGCAACCGCCTCCCCCATGTCCACCGCGTGGTGCGCGCGTGGGCAGTTGTCCCGGTGCCGCCGTCGCCTAGTGGGCCCCACCTGTAAGCCCCCCACCCCATGCCCCTGTTCATCTCCTCTACCTATGACACCCCAGTGTCACTTTCTCAAAGCTAACTCAAAACCATTATCACATGTGAACCAAATTGAGCAAAGGACATCAAAAATTAGGAACAAAGGTTTAATTAAGTCTTTTGTCTTAAGGATCATGCCTAAAACATATTAAGCATTCAAAAAGGAAAGAATTGCTAAAACCCTAGAACAACCCTAATTAGGTCATTTAAGTAGAAAGGGATAAATGGGTGAAAAGACCATGAAAAACATGGAGTCATGGCTTAGGCCAATTATTAAAGTTGAAATACACTAACTAAACTACAACAATTGTTATAAAAGTTTGGCCAAAATAGTTAGTAAAAACCCCAAAAAGGCCCTCCAAGTGAAAGCTCCCTAAGGGAAATCTAAAATTCAGAATTTCTGAATCTCAGCCTCTAACTCAAAACCGAGTGCGTTCACCTTAATCCCTAGCTCAAATCCTTAAGCTTCCATTGACAAAAATGTGCTAAACTAATCCCTCTACCACATATATGAAGATGGCATTGGGACGCAGACCCTAGACATGACAAAACCGAAGATTATCCTCGGGCTCGGGCTGAGAGACAGACCCGACTTGAGAGCTCCATATCTTTGGAACCAGTAGGCCAAATCCTATGACCCCCACACAAGATCGGTAGCTTATAGGGAGGAGAAGAGGTTTTGTGCACTGACCAAGGCAAGAGCAGGCTCGGATGAGTGACCACACGCGCCAGAACTCGGGAAGAATGAACGCGCACACGTGTTCGACCCTGGTCGGCACGCTGGCGTTCGCCCAACCCGCACGCGCTCGCCCCAGCGTCTGGTCAAGTCCGTCGCGTGCCCTCGCCCGCGCTGTGCCTATAAAGCAGCCCCAAGGCCTCGGCCGTACTTCCCCGCATGCTCTTAGTCCTGCCCAAGCCAGAGTTCGCCGGACCTTGCCTTGAGCATGACGCGCACCGCCCGCCAAGCCACCCGAGCCTCGGCCACCGCGGCCAGCTCACTCTAGCCACCCCTAGTCTACGCAAACTATTTGGTTAGCTTCGCTAGAGACCCGTGAAGCTCCCCAAGCCCTCAGACCCGGCAGAGCCCCACCAGAGACCCTGAATCATCCTTGTCGGACTTCTTCCGCTCACCGGCGAACGTGGACCGGGTAAATCTCCGCGCCATTCTCAAATTCCTTCCGTATACCGCCTCTACGTCACCTGGTCAAGCCTCTCGAGCTAACCAATTGGACTATCGCGCCGCGAGCAGGCCGAAACACTCGCCGCCGACGATCTCCCCCACCTGCGCACGTGGACCGACCTACTCCGACCATCATCGGAGATGATCCGCATATCGGCGTGACCGTCAAGACCTCCCCTACACCCTCGACCACCTTACTGGAGCAATCTCGCCGCCGGTAAGCCCCTCCGGCCTTTCCTCTGTCATGGTTACTGTTTATTTGGGAGAAGGATCGCAGGTTGGATTTAGCATAGCCCTAGGGGGTTTTCTGCGTAGTCAGAGACTCATGTGAACAGTAACCCGAGGACATGTCTGCAATGAAACTTAGAACTTTTGCTAGGGACCCCAATGCAAAACCCTTTTTCCTTTATCTATTTCTGTTTATTCTTTTTAAATAGGTAGATAATTTAAGAAATTTATATCTTGAGAAATGTTTAACCAAATTTAGTCAAACCAATTTTACTCGATTCAGAATAATATGAGCTATCAAATAAAAATGCTGAACCTCATGGATTCTGTATTGATTTTTAGAGTTTAGAATTAAATAAGGAAACTGCCCAAACCTGATTAAAATAAAGAAAAATAGTTATGCTTCTGTGCTGGACTTAAGAAAATTTGTAGAAGTCCAAACCTAACTTAGGCATTGTTTAAAAATATTAGGCACTCCTATATACAATATTAATATAGGGATATCTATTAAAAACTATATCTGCCCAAAACTTAGGAAAATAAGAAAGACCCTAGAAAATAAAGAACAGTGGATGAACATATTTTTCCTAATCCACTTAAGTAATGAAGAGCCTAGGAAAAATAAAAAGAACCTCAGTCCAGAATAAATCCAAGGTGAAATAATTTAATAAGCATTAATAAAACCAGAGAGGCCATTGTTAAAAATATAAGGACCATTTCAAAATTGGTATGAAAAATTGAGTGGACTTGTAACTACTAGAACATCCCTAAAAAATCATAATCACCCCAGCCCATCATTATAAATTGGTTGAACAATTAAAACTTGATTTTTAGCCATGTTCCAATTAAATCATAAGGAAGCCAAAAGGTGTGCAACAATGGGCAAATAAATTTTTACCAAACTATTGATGAAGCAGACCACCAGAGAAAAATGCATAACCTATTCAAAACTACAAAATGACACCCATTGCTCCTACTTCATGAAAAAGGCCATTTAATTCAAGAAATTCCTACCCTCTTTCCCTTAAGCAAAAAGTTACCAAATTCTAGAATGATTGCTCTTGCGCAAAGAAGAAGATAGGAAAAATTATAAATTTGTTGTTTGATATTTTTCAACTATAGTGGTAGCAGAAAGCACCCCATGGGCTAGAAACTTTAGAAAATCATAGTAAAATAACAAATAAGTATTAGTGGCAGAAAATTTGTACAAAACCATGTTATTACATCTAATGCCAGCAAAAATAAGTCTTAGAGAATAACCCACTGTTAAAAGGAAGTTGTAGTTCAAAACACCCCCTCTGCCCTAATATTTGATAATTTTGTGCAGCCAGAACCCCTCACTTTTTAAGCCCCAAATTTTGAGACAGAGCGTTATACACCAGTGAGAAGCTACTGTAATTTTTACAGAATTTTTGGAAATTTATATCACTAGCTTGTAGTTCAAACCCACCTTAAATGCAAAAAAGAAAAGGAAAAGAAAAGATACATTGGGAAGATTAATAAGTCTCACCCCAATAATTGCAGCTAAGAATCTTGTTAAAATATCACTAAGATATAAGGAGGAAAATCAGTGGAACACTAAAAACAATCTGACCATTCAGTAATCAAACTTGACCCTAACTTAATAAGTATACCCCAGGAATCTCTAATAGTAAGACTTAACTCTGTTTCCTGTTAATTAATCTTTCACCATACAATTTTTAGTTACTAAATTGCATATCATACCATACATATATCTTACTCATCGTATTCATTAGATTGCAACCTCGCTGACGGAGAGTACGTGCTCATCCCTGAGCAAGGAGCTGTCCTAAGGGAAGATCAGGAGCTAGCTCCCGAGCGTGCCATCGAGGATCTCCCCATAGCCCCAACAGTTGAAGGCAAGCCCCAGTTTTATGCATAACCGTTTATATATGCTATTTTACTGCGCTTAATGTTTGTAGGCTTGTACTGTGCACTTAAGTGTAGGACTTGCCTGAAACCCTAATTGCATGAACTCAGGATTCCTTTTGAGATGGATACTAGTATGCTAGGTTGAGTAGCTGCTTTGCTAATTAGGATCTCAGTAGAAGTCGAGTGATTTTTCTAGCACTCGCGCGAGGTCAGGAATTGATTGTATTCATCTTGATAACGGGATCTATAATGGTATGTGGACTTGGATCCAGGGTGGATGCTTTGTCCATAAGACGGGAAAAAGGAATTAAGGATTAATGTGTGGATACCTGAGTCAAGCGTTTGAACGTACTAAACACATGTCAGGAAATATGTTAACCGATAAACCTAGTACCTGAGTGAAGTCGGGCGCAGACTTTTCTCCTCACTTGTCCTGAGACTGGGTCTCTCATGCTAGCTATGGTGGGTACAAGTGCGATCACTGCACGGCGGCAGCCGGGGTCAGTGGAGCATTGTATGCCAAGGCGGTGAGCCCTGGCCGCGAACGGGGAATCGATGGGGATGGTTGATATGTATGGGGATGGAGTGCCCCTACATGTCATGTGTTTAGGTTTAGCTTGCAAGGTTAAAACTTGATTTGAATCGTCTGTTTCTCGTTGCTAATGAGACTGCTTGACCCCTTGTACTACATTGAGTAAGAAGTGAAATGAGATTTTATTTGAGATAACATGTTGATTGCACTAAATGGTTGCTACCATGTATGCTTAGAAGGAGCAAACTTAGCTAAATTAATTATGCTAGAATCGGAAAAAGCTAAAATGGGTTTTAGACTAAGCTAGTGCTTTTGGCAAACCAAACCCCCTCAGCCAAACAGCTGCATGGTCTAGAGGTAGAGGAGTAGTTTCCTCACACCAGGTAAGTTTAGCTGAGTATTAGTATACTCAGCCTTACTTGTGGCATAATTTTTGCAGGTATGCTTCAGGATATGGTTGATGGTGTGACTTGGACTACCACCCTGCCACCGATTTGGACGGTCGAGTGGGATGCTGCTCCAGCAGGAGAAGAGCAGGAGGAGTAGTGGGCTAGGCCTTGTCCTATTCCTCACTTTTCGACGATATCGATTATCCGCTGCAGTTATTTTGTGAACTTATTTTAGTCACTCGAAAAACTCTAATTTATGTAATAACTCCAGTACTTTAATTTGAGGTTTCCTGTTTTATTGTATTTCCTCTGTGACTCACCTTCGAGTGAGCTTGTGGTATTTGATCCTGGATAAGTGCCTTTATCAGACTAGATCTGAGGGACTGATGGGTTATTCCGATTTAAGTGTGTTACGGCCTCTGAGGCGTGACTTGGGCACTTAAGCTAGAATAATTCGGGCGGTTCCGCCACAGCTGGTATTGGAGCAAATACCACCACAGAGAAATCAGTAAACCATGAATGCCAACTTTCAAAAATCTAAAACTTGCTTAGAAACTAGTATTGGAATCGTTAGGACTAGAACGCTAGACCTAGGACGAAAGGCCTTAGGAATAGTTGGAGAAATAGGTGGCTAATCAAGTAGGCCCTATGGGCAAGTCTTAGGATTTTTAAAGGATGCCCTAAAAAGCACCCTTCTGAGTCGGAGAGGAGACGTTATTTTTCAGCATGCATGCATTATAAAAAACCAAAATGATAAATTTTTTTAAAGAAATAAAAATTGGATCTAACCCGCTTCTTTTAAACCACCTAGGCTCTTTTATTTTCCTTTCTTCCACCATAATCTTTACATCTGATACTCTTCCACAGATGACTTCACCCACCCTCGCCAATGGAGGAGACACTCGTTTTAGTTCCGATTTCCTTTCTCACGATGGTTTTCCTTCCATCTTGTGGAAAGTGCTCAACTCCGCCGGTTACCCTATGCCCCCTTTGTACACAGTGCAGCTGTACGAGGAGCATCGGGTGCCACGTTGCCGAGTCTGGCTGACTCTAGAGGCTCATCCCCTTCAGCCGGGTTGGCGTTCCCTTGATTCCGAGACTATTGGATTCAGGACGAACGACACCACTGAAGCGGCAGCTTTGAAGGCCCTGACGACTTTCTATGGCTACCATCCCCTGGAAATGGTGACGCACCCCTTAGGACTCTTCCCTGCTGAGAAGAGGGACGACCCCATGTGGTGCAATCGTGTGAGCCATGTGAAGGACGTGTGGGCTATGTATCCTGATTTGGTTGGGAGGGTCACTGTTCAGTGCATGAGCGCACTGTACCGCCTTTAGGCCCTGCAGAGCGATGCTATGGGGCATCTTGCTAACCTCGCTCAGACCACCAAGCTCACCCTCGACAGCCGAGAGGCATTCATGGTTGACTTGTCCTCAGAGTTGGTGGAAAAGGACCTACAGGTAGAGCGGTTGAGCCAGCGCATCGCCACCCTGGAGCAGCAGGTGGAGATTCGGGACAACACCATCGATGTCCTAGAAAACCAGCTCCATGATGTGCAGCAGGATCTTGAGGAAGCTAATGACCACCTGAACATGCACCACCTAGAGATGGAGGCTAACGAGGCTGGAAGCGAGGGAGAGGAGGATCCCAAGGAGTTAGGACCAGCCCCTAGTACCAATGCGACTGCCTCCGAGATGCCCCCTTCACCCGTATCCAGTGTCGCTTCCACTACTCAGGGTTGATGAGTCATTTTGACGCTTTAGGAGGATAGGAACCTACGCAAGCTTAGTTGACGACAAATTTTGGACTAGGCTTAAAGGTACTTTCCCCTAATTGATGTAACCCATGAGAGCTTTTGGGACTAGTGGAATGTTTGTAACCATGTTATCCTTGTTCGAATTAATGTTATATTATGACATTTTCTTTCCGTATGATATAAAGCATGTTGTTCGAAATTGTGAAATGGGATAACCATGGTGACAATCTCTATTTTCAGATGGCAACTAGGCAGCATCGCTGGCAGAATGAGCAAGTTCCCCCCACCACCTCCCCCAGCTCCCACAGTGCAGGAGCTAATGGCTCAGCAGAACGAAATTCTGCGACAACTCTAGCAGCGCCAGCCTCACCCTCAGTAGCATGGTGGAAGCCAGCTGCAGCGACCTCCGGCCGTGGTGACCTACCAGGAGTTCCTGAGTACGCAACCACCCTTGTTCACCAAGGCAGAGGATCCATTGGACGCTAACGTGTGGTTACGCGTCATGGAGTCCAAGTTTCCCCTCATCATGGGAGACTGCACTGATGACACCAAGGCTCGCTTCGCCGCGTAGTAGCTTCGTAGACCTGCTCGGACTTGGTGGGACCATTTCCGTGCCATGCTACCTGTTGGTCATGAAGTTTCTTGGGAGGAATTCAAGACTGCCTTCAGAGGACACCATATCCCAGTTGGAATTCTTGACCGCAAGCTGAATGAATTCCTGGCACTCAATCAAGGAACCCACACGGTATTACAGTATGCTCAGGCCTTCAACGACTTATGCCAATACGCAGGATATCATGCTGATTCTGATGAGAAGAAGAGAAACCGCTTCCGCAGGGGTCTCAACACCAAGTTGCGTGAGCGTCTCAACACTGTTCAGGCTGATAGCTTCAATGAGTTGGTTAACCTGGCTATCTCCTAGGAAGATTGTATTGTAGCTCACTGGGCAGAGAAGAAGAGAAAGGCACCAATGTCAGCACCCTCCGCTCAAACCCAGAGGTTCAGGATTGTTTCCCACAATCAAAGTAGAGGATTTCAGTAGCAGGCAAGCAGATGGGTGATCAGGCCACCTCAGCAGCAGCAGCCAGCACCTAATCATTTTCTAGCTCCCACTCCAAGGAATAATCAACCTTCGTAGCAGTAGCAACTCCGCTAGGGAAATGGGAACAAATGCTTCACTTGTGGCAATGTGGGCCACTATGCCAAGAATTGTACAAGGAATCAGTAGAGGCAGATGCCAGCACCGAATCAAGACAAGGGAAGAAAGCAGAAGGTGCAAGTCAGGCAAGGGAAGCTCAACTTCACTACTCTGGAGGAGTTACCTGAAGGAGCCCCCAACATGACTGCTATCTTTTCAGTTTATAATCAACCTGCATTAATTTTGTTTGATTCTGGTGCATCTCATAGCTTCATTAGCCAAAAGTTCAGTACTAAATGTCAACTACCTTTCTATCATGCAAAAGGGTCCTTCATGATAGCAACACCTGGGGGTAAAATTGCAACCAATCAGTTAAACCGAAATGTGCCTATCTCAATGGGAAGTAGGATCTTCAAAACCACACTACTGATTTTAGGATTAGAGGGTATGGATATTATTCTCGGAGCCGATTGGATGACTCAACACCGAGTGGTGTTGAATGTAGCTGCCAGAGCTCTAGAGATCCGTTCTCCTACCTTCGAAGACCTTGTGTTGTATCTACCCAGCCAAGAGTCTACTCGATTATGTGCTTTTGCTATGATAGAGTTGCCCTTGAAGAAGATTCCAGTGGTCTATGAGTATGCAGATGTTTTTCCTGATGAATTACTAGGGATGCTACCAGACTGGGATATTGAATTTGCCATCGTGTTACAACCGGGAACGACACCGATTTCCAAGAGGCCTTACCGGATGCCACCCGCTGAATTGGCAGAATTGAAGAAGCAACTGCAAGAATTGTTAGACAAGGGTTTCATCTGCCCAAGCACTTCACTTTGGGGATGTCTAGCCTTGTTTGTGAAGAAGAAAGATGAAAGCTTGAGGCTGTGCATAGATTACCACCCCCTTAATGCGGTGACTATCAAGAACAAGTATCCTTTGCCTTGTATTGATGTTCTTTTCAATCGATGGTCGGAGCCAAAATGTTTTCCAAGATAGACCTTCGCTCCGGCTATCATCAGATCAAGATACGAGCAAGTGATATTCCGAAGACTGCCTTCTCAACCAGATATGAGCTGTATGAATATTTGGTGATGTCATTTGGGCTGACTTATGCGCCAGCATACTTCATGTATCGAATGAAGTCGGTCTTCATGCCTGAATTGGACAAATTCATAGAGGTTTTAATTGATGATATCTTGGTGTACTCAAAGAACGAAGAAGAGCGTGCCGGTCATTTGCATGTAGTGCTTCAACGTCTGCGAGAGCACCGTCTTTATGCCAAATTGTCAAAATGTGATTTTTGGCTAAGGAAATCAAATTCTTGGGTCACACTATCTCTCAGGCAGGCATAGCTATTGATCCTGATAAGGTGCAAGAAGTGATGAACTGGAAGCCGCCAACAACTGTCCGTCAGATTCGAAGTTTTCTGGGATTGGCCGGTTATTATCAAAGATTCATTCCAGATTTCTCTCGAATTGCGAAGCCCATGACTGAATTGTTGAAGAAAGGGGCCAAGTTTGTTTGGAGTCAGAAGTGCGAAGATGCTTTCCACACATTGAGGCAACATCTGACCACAACACCGGTGTTAGCGCAACCCGACAGCGGCAAGCCATTTGATGTGTACTATGATGCCTCTGGCACTGGACTAGGTTGTGTTTTGATGCAAGACAACTGAGTCATTGCCTATGCATCAAGAGCACTTAGGCCTCATGAGCAAAATTATCCCACTCATGAATTGGAGTTAGCAGCCGTGGTTCTTGCATTAAAGATGTGGAGACACTATTTGATGGGAACCCACTGCAACATTTTCACCGATCATAAGAGCCTTAAGTATATCTTTACTCAGGCTGATCTCAACATGAGGCAGAGAAGATGGCTAGAGCTGATCAAAGACTATGACCTAGAAGTACACTATCACCGAGGGAAAGCCAATGTGGTAGCTGATGCCTTGAGTCAGAAATCGCAATGCAACTGTGTTATGATGGATTCTCGCGTCAACACCCTGTGTGATGAGTTGAACAAAATGAAGATTGAAGTGATTCCTTCTCGTGCTTTATCTCACATTTCCATTGAGCCAACTTTGCGAGACTAGATAATTATGGCCCAACTCAGTGACAAGGGAGTGCAAATCATTAAGGAGAACCTTCATCAAAAGACAGAGAAGTATAACTGTTTCCGCCATGATGGGAAGGGTATATTGTGGTTTGAAAGCAGATTGGTGGTTCCTAAAAATAAGGATCTCAAGAAGAAAATTTTGGATGAAGCTCATCTCTCCAAATTCTCCATGCATCTAGGAAGCACCAAAATGTACCATGATCTAAAGCCCTTGTATTGGTGGACCAGAATTAAGGAGATAGCCCAATATGTATCAGAATGTGACACCTGTCAGAGGATAAAGGCAAGCCACTTAAAATCAACTGGTGCCTTGCAACCCCTATCAATACCTTCATGGAAATGGGATGACATCAGCATGGATTTTATTGTGGGTCTACCCATCACCTCTCGTCATCATGATTCAATTTGGGTCATTGTGGACCGATTGACAAAAGTGGCACATTTTCTTCCAGTGCACACCACTGATAAGGCTCAGGAGTATGCAGAGATGTACATTGACCGAATCGTGTGCCTGCATGGATTACCCTGGACTATTGTCTCTGACCGAGGAGCCCAATTTGTTGCCAGATTTTGGGAACAACTGCAAAAGTCTTTGGGAATCAAGCTAATAAGAAGTTCAGCTTACCACCCGCAGAATGATGGTCAAACTGAAAGGGTAAATCAAATTCTTGAAGATATGCTAAGGGCTTGTGCGATCGATTATGGAAAGAACTGGGATAAATACCTCTCTTTGGCAGAGTTTGCTTATAACAACAGTTATCAATCCAGCCTAAAAATGGCACCTTTCGAAGCCCTATATGGAAGAAGGTGTCGAACACCCCTCAATTGGTCTCAGCCTAGAGAAAGAGAAATTTTTGGACCTGATTTAGTGACTAAAGCCGAAAGGAAAGTCAAGCTAATCAGGAAAAATCTAGAAGCTGCAAAAGCCAAGCAAAAGAGTTACCATGATAAGCGAAGAAAACTCTCTAGTTTGAAGTGGGAGATTTTGTATATTTGAAGGTATCACCCACCAAAGGAGTGCAGAGGTTTGGGATCAAAGGAAAGTTAGCCCCTCGTTACATTGGACCTTATGAGATCATAGAAGCATGTGGACCCGTGGCATACAAATTGAAGTTACCTCCAAAAATGTCTGCCATCCACAATGTATTCCATGTATCCCAACTGAAGAAGTGTGTTCTATTGCCAACCGAGATCATAGCAGAAACAGAATTAGAGATAGGGCCAGATCTATCGTACCAAGAGTACCCTTCCAAGGTTCTGGATTGCAAAGAAAGATCAACTTGGGCTAAATCGATCAAAATGTATAAGATCCAATGGAGTAATTGAAAGTCGCCTAGAGGGGGGGGGGGTGGATAGGTGAAACCTGAAAATTAAAACTTTATCCCCCAACTAGACCCCTTGATTAATGGTTAGAACAAGATACACAATTATTGGAGTATAAAAACTAAGTCCTTTGCTTGTAAAGAGTATTCCTAAATAATGCGGAATTGATAAATCAATACTACTAATAAGACTATGAGAATAAAGCAAGAGGGCTTAGTTAAGAAGAGCAATAGCACAAGTTCTTTCTTGCAATGTGTTGCTTCACTAAATGAGAATTTAACTTAAAGCAACACCAAATTGTATTAGCAAAGAATAGTGCAAGAAAAACTTAGAAAGGGAAAGAGCAAACAAATCACAAGCAATAAGCACACGAGACACGGGTGATTTGTTTTATCGAGGTTCGGCCCTCGAAGGCCTAGTCCCCGTTGAGGAGTCCACTAAGGACGGGTCTCTTTCAAACCTTTCCCACTCTTCATCGATCACATAAGACCGGCGAGCTCTTCTTCTTCTCAAGGATCACTTAAGACCCCACAAGGATCACCACACTCTTTGGTTTCTCTTGCTAGCTTTACAAGCCTCCAACACTTTGGAGGAAGTTCAATGGGAGTCAAACCTCCACGCGCAAATGAACACAAAGCTGTAGCACACACTATCTCTCAATGAATCTCACAAGGCACTAGTGCTAAACTCAAATGAGTAGCCCTCTCTTGCTTGCTCTCTTTTTTGTGGCACTTGTGTTGGTTGTAGTGGTCTAAATCTTGTGTATAGGATGGATCAATGAATAGAGGTGGTTGGGAGGGCTTAAGAATGTCAACTAGATGACTTGGAATGTTGCTTGGGCTCCCACACCTTGAAGTGGCCGGTTGGGGTGGTATTTATAGCCACCATCCAAATTGTAGCCGTTGGAGAAGGCTGCTGGCGATGGGCGCACCGGACAGTCCGGTGCGCCACCGGACAGTGTCCGGTGTGCCGCCACGTCATCCTCCCATTAGGGCTTGGAGCTGGACCACCGTTGGAGACTTTGTCCTCATGCGGCACCGGACAGTCCGGTGCGACACCGGACAGTCCGGTGCCCCTTTGATCGTCTGCTCTGACATCTGATTTGCACTGTTTACTTTGCAGAGTCGACCGTTGCGCGCAGATGACTGTTGCTCCGCTGGCACCACGGACAGTCCGGTGCACACCGGACAGTCCAGTGAATTATAGCGGAGGTGCGCCTAGGAAACCCAAAGGTGAAGAGTTTGAAGTCGATCTTCCCTGGTGCACCGGACACTGTCCGGTGTCACAACCGGACAGTCCGGTGCGCCAGACCAGGGAGCACTTCGGTTTCCTTTGCTCCTTTCTTCTTGAACCCTTTTTGATCTTTGTATTGGTTTTGAGTTGAACCTTTGGCACTTGTAGAACATATACTATAGAGCAAACTAGTTAGTCCAATATTTTGTGTTGGGCATTTCAACCACCAAAATCATTTAGGAAAAGGTTTAAAGCCTATTTCCCTTTCAGTAATCACTCAGAGGAAGAGGCTACTTGGGGGACTGAGGAATTTCTACGTTCGAACTTCCCTGATTGTCTACCAAAGGGAGTTGGTACGTAACCATGCCCAACCCCTCCCCCTGCCCTTTGAATCTAAGTATAAGAAGAATGACCTTAACATAAAATAAGTTAGTTGTAAAACTAAATCAAGGAGGACTTCCTTCTGAAGTTGCAAAGAAGATGACATTCGAAGAGCAGTTTACTAAGAAGAGCCTTAATGAACAAACCACCCAATTCCAATAAGCCATAAATCATTCTCTTCACCTCGGAGGACTCTGACCCGAATCTCGGGACGAGATTCCCTTAAGGGGGGGAAGGCTGTGACACCCCAGTGTCACTTAGGGTTTCTTCTCAAAGCTAACTCAAAACCATTATCACATGTGAACCAAATTGAGCAAAGGACATCAAAAATTAGGAACAAAGGTTTAATTAAGTCTTTTATCTTAAGGATCATGCCTAAAACATATTAAGCATTCAAAAAAATTGCTAAAACCCTTGAACAACCCTAATTAGGTCATTTAAGTAGAAAGGGATAAAATGGGTGAAAAGACCATGAAAAACATGGAGTCATGGCTTAGGCCAATTATTAAAGTTGAAATACACTAACTAAACTACAACAATTGTTATAAAAGTTTGGCCAAAATAGTTATTAAAAACCCCAAAAGGCCCTCCAAGTGAAAGCTCCCTAAGGGAAATCTGAAATTCAGATTTCTGAATTTCAGCCTCTAACTCAAAACTGAGCGCGTTCACCTTAATCCCTAGCTCAAATCCTTAAGCTTCCATTAACAAAAATGTGCTAAATTAACCCCTCCACCACATATCTGAAGATGGCATTG